>CAWUFW010000388.1:0-600000 GCA_963921515.1 Calotriton arnoldi
CGGGCGGTTTGACTCCGACTCGGACGTTGGCGGGCGGTATTTTTGTGTGATTTTTCCACCGATGGCGGTTTTCGGTTTGTGTAATCGTAATGGCGTGGTCGGTGTTCAGGCGGTGTGCGGGCGGATTTTTGCCGCTTCCATGCCTGGCGGAATTATTTACGCCGGGTATCGTAATGGGCCCCATAGTTTGTTAAAATATCGAATTTTTAAATGTCTTAAAAGTAATGTAAAATTAATGAAATAATAAATATAATTAACTAAAACATACTTAAAAATACTTAAATAACCTTAAATTAATAAATAATTAATGTAAGTTATAAAAAATAAACATACATTTTTATTTTTTAATACATATATATATTAACTTAATATTAATAAAAAATATTCAATATTTTTAGCATAGGATAGCGGGAGGGTAAAATTTACTATTCCCACTCCAGTGACTGCAACAGTAGGGAAAGCGTTGGATAGCGGGAGGGTAAAAATTACTATTCCCACTCCAGTGAGTGCAACAGTAGGGAAAGCGTTGGATAGCGGGAGGGTAAAAATTACTATTCCCACTCCAGTGAGTGCAACAGTAGGGAAAGCGTTGGATAGCGGGAGGGTAAAATTACTATTCCCACTCCAGTGAGTGCAACAGTAGGGAAAGCATTGGATAGCGTAGGGGTAAAAATTACTATTCCCACTCCAGAGAGTGCAACAGTAGGGAAAGCGTTGGATAGCGTAGGGGTAAAAATTACTATTCCCACTCCAGAGAGTGCAACAGTAGGGAAAGCGTTGGATAGCGTAGGGGTAAAAATTACTATTCCCACTCCAGAGAGTGCAACAGTAGGGAAAGCGTTGGATAGCGTAGGGTTAAAATTACTGTTCCACTCCAGTGAGTGCAACAGTAGGGAAAGTAATGATTTAATATTAAAATTAAAATAAATTAATTATCAATACCAATAAAAATTAATTAAAATTAATTACCAATTACAAAATATTTAATAATTCATTAATTATAAATACCAATGAATATTATTTATTAAAAATTAATTACCTATTAATAATTAACAACTAATTGATTTTCAATAACAAAAATGTAACAAGTAATAAAAAAATTACCAGTTAATATTTAATTAACAATAAATTAATTATCAATACACAAACATAATTTCATTAATTACTTAATTACAATTAAATTACTTCCCACCCTATTCCCCTATAAACCCACAACCCGCTCCGAATAATAAATTAATACAATTAACATAATTATCAATTTATCAATTAATAAAAATTAATTACCAATTAATAAAAATTAATTACCAATTAATAATTAAACAATACATTAATTATCAATACAAATAAATTAAAATAAATATTTACTTAATTACAATTAAAATACTTCCCACCCTATTCCCCTATAAACCCACAACCCGCTACAGAACTAAAACGCAAAATTAAATTAAAAATAATTAATAATTCCTAAAAATTAATATTTAATTTACTATAATTAAATTACTTCCCACCCTATTCCCTATAAACCCATAACCCGCTACGGAATTAAATTACGCAAAAAATTAAATAACATAAAATTCATTACTTTGAAAAAATTAAACATACATTACAAAAATAATATACACTTTTAACACATATACTAACATAAAAAACACTTTAAAAAATTCGATATTATTAAAAATTCGATATATTTTAATGCCTATATTATGTACTTCGATATTTTGACAGTCGATATTACTTACCTCCATTTCGAAATTTTTAACCACTATATTATGTCCATTCAATATTATGTCCATTCTATATTTTGACTTCGATATTCTGTCCATTCTATATATTTTTTTCGATATTTTGTCTAGTTACCTGTGCCTGTGTGTGGCGACGAACCTCCCACCCATTCGATGGCACTGTGAGCCATACTGCGCCATCCCTGTGTGCCCTTATTACCACTGGCCCATTCAGCAACGCCACTGGCTGCCCGGCTTATCGAGAAAATGTTCGCCCCAGCCCCCATCAGTCCACAAGGCAAGCACTAGAAGAAAGTGCTGAGCTCCCTCCCCGAGCTGGCGAAGAGCCATGGTTCACTTCCAGCCTAGAAAATGTTCCACAAATTCTTCGGTGCCTCCCATGCCTCACGTCCTCCCGGACGGAAAAACAGAAACCAGGCACGCTCAAGCAGCACCGAGAGCCATCGAGTGTTCAGTGCAAGCCGTCCGCCGTGCAAGGTCACACAGCTGGTCTGCTGTGCACACGTCTCCAAAGCGGCGGGGCCCTCTGGGGCCCCGGGCAGAGGGGTGCACTTACTCTCCTAACCCACCTCGAGGCCCAGCCTTCACTACGGCTGAATGTCCCCAAGAGCTGGCAGCGGCTCTTGCGGGACGCCCCAGAGAAGGCCAGAGCACGGGAGAACTCACCAAGGCCCCCCATGCACTGTCAGATGCACACAACCCTACACCTCCCAGCCCATGAGCGAGGGCCAGGGGGAGAACTGATGCCCCAAATCCCTACGAGCCCAGGGGGGAGAGCTGCGGTGTTGGGGCCCTGCCAGGAAAGCACCTAGGGCCTTGCACCACACTCTCTAAACTCGCTTGATGAGGATGGCGCCGCACACTGCCCCCGCGCCCCTCACTCGCGTAGACTCTGCACTGAACCATAGAGAGACACCTGCAGACGGACTCCCGCCCTGCTCCTGCCCCAGTGGGATGCCCGCCCTGTGCAACCTCGCATCCGGCCCGACCCCCCCAGTGCCATGCACTGCCACAGGGCACTACCCTCCTCCCTAGCAGACTACCCCTCCTAAGGCCCTACGGCTCCCTAGCCTCTCTCCTCTGTAACATTCCCAGGAGAAAGAGGGTGTCGAGTGACACACGCCTGTGTTTAAATACCCACCACCCCCAGTCAAATTCCTCTGCTTAAATTTATGGCTGGGTTGAACCCAGTGTCTCAATCTGCTGTCCAGTAACTTCCCTGCCTACGATCCCCTTAACCCCGCCCTTTCCAGCTCAGGTTCTGCTCCCGGGGGGGGGGGTGGCCTCCACTAAGGCCCCCAGTCCAGCCACATCCCCCTACCTTTGGGAAGGGGGGGCCGAACCAAGGGGCATTACTGTTAAAATCACAGCAGCCAATTAGAACAATACAGAAGAAACAAGCATTGGCATAGCCAATAGGTCTCGCCTTTGGGACCTTATGTGTTTAGCCAGAACTTTTGGCTATGTTGTAGAGCATTGTGGCTGCTGTGCATCATGTTGAAAAATTATAATAAAAAGTGTTAAGCATTTTTGTTACCTTTATACAAACCAAGACGACATTATATACAACTGAACAACCTGATTAAAAAAAGATTTTAACATAAAAAATGTCTTCTAGTTTTTTTGTAGTTGCACTGCTAGCAACTTCTTTCTGCTTGTTCTCATGCTTGTTTGTTATAATTTTTTTTGTTATGGGGGAGCGGGACATAAATAACGGGGGAGTGGAGGTTGGAAAACAGTAATTTAATTATAACACGAGCAGTGGACGGGCACTAGGGGAGAATCAACAGATGCCAGATTCCGAGGGCAGACTGATGTGATGCTTAGGTGGTGCGCTGATGCAAAATGGTGGTGGTGAGCGATGTCTGGTGCTTAGGTGGTGCCACTATATGGTGTGTATTGGAGGTACGTTGTGGATTGTGGAGTTGTGGAGTTGAAATATGTTTGGTGTATAATTATGTGGTGTGTATTGGAAATGTGTGGAGTTGAATTGTGTGGCCTGGAACTGTGGTGTTGAGTGAAATTATGCTTAGTGAAATTGTGTCATGGTGTGGAGTGCATTTATGTTGATTGGTGGTATGTGGCATAGAGTGCATTTATGTGGAGTGTATTTATGTTGCATTGAGTAGAGTGCAATTATGTGGCGTGTAATTATGTGGCACTGAGTGGTATTATATGGAGTGTATTTATGTTGCATTGAGTAGAGTGTAATTATGTGGCGTGTAATTATGTGGCACTGAGTGGTATTATGTGGAGTGTATTTATGTTGCATTGAGTAGAGTGTAATTATGTGGCTTGTAATTATGTGGTACTGAGTGGTATGTGGGGTGTATTTATGTTGCATTGAGTAGAGTGTAATTATGTGGCGTGTAACTATGTCACACTGAGTGGTATTATGTGGAGTTTATTTAGTTTGCATTCAGTAGAGTGTAATTATGTGGCGTGTAATTATGTGGCACAGTGTTATTATGTGGAGTGTATTTATGTTGCATTGAATAGAGTGTAATTATGTGACATGTAATTATGGGGTACTGAGTGGTATTATATGGAGTGTATTTATGTTGCATTGAGTAGAGTGTAATTATGTGGTGTGTAATTATGTGGCACTGAGTGGTGTTATGTGGAGTGTATTTATGTTGCATTGAATAGAGTAATTGTGACATGTGATTATGTGGTACTGAGTGGTATTATGTGGAGTGTATTTATGTTGCATTGAGTAGAGTGTAATTACATAGTGTGTAATTATGTGGTACTGAGTGGTATTATGTGGAGTGTATTTATATTGCATTGAGTAGAGTGTAATTATGTGGCGTGTTATTACGTGGCACTGAGTGGTATTATGTGAGTGTATTTATGTTGCATTGAGTAGAGTGTGATTATGTGGCGTGTAATTATGTGGCACTGAGTGGTATTATTTGCAGTGTATGTTGCATTGAGTGCAGTGTAATTATGTAGCATATAATTATGTGGCACTGAGTGGTATTATGTGGAGTGTATTTATGTTGCATTGAGTAGAGTGTAATTATGTGGCGTGTAATTATGTGGTACTGAGTGGTATGTGGAGTGTATTTATGTTGCATTGAGTAGAGTGTAATTATGTGGCGTGTAACTATGTCACACTGAGTCTAACTTTACCTTTGTGAATTGGGCTCACATTGTGTAACAGCCAGGCCTTGAGAAGGGAGGTGCCTTTAGAAATGACCAGACAACAGGGTTCTATGAAACATTAAAGAAACTGATTACGGAGAACCTCTTTGACTTGCTCCCATTACCAAGAAACCATCCCCACAAATGTTCCATTATTATGTTTCTCATAGTTGCTACATTTGCATCGGTTGCAGAAATTCCCGAGTCTCCTGATACTGAGGTCACATCTGATCACTCCTACCTCAACTCACACAAAAAATCGTGAACGTGTATTTATTTCATGGTAAGGTTTTCAAGACAATTGATTTCTTGGCTATGAGGTAGAGATTGTCACTTGATGTCGTAAAACATGCATTCTACCAGCTTAAGATTCTGATCTGTCTGTGACATGTTGAAATCTTGGGGTCTCTTGCCACATTTTGAAAGCATCCTTACATGTTGCGTCCCCGCTCACAGTTACAGTCTTGAAACGAGGACTGCAAGTAATTTTTTTTTACCAATGTTGATTTTGGTGGAGGGCGGGTGGGGGTGTGGGGAGGGAGTCTCAAGCAGAGTTGAGCTTTTTGTGAAACTACAACAAAGTCGATCGGATGGCCTTAGACAACAACAGAAGAAAGTTGCTGGGTTTTAGTGCCAGTTCTGTGAGCTTTTGAATTTGAGCTCTGAGCAGCAGTCACTGTCCCTCCCTCTTGCTTCGTTGTGAGTCATAGGGTGACAGGAAGTGTAAAGAACTGGCATTTAAATGTAGAAAGACAAAGCGCCTCCTGAGGCATGAATGATGCATTGAGCCAGGATTAGAGTCATTAGCTCAATGTATTCCAAACACCAATGTCAGAGTAACAGGTGCTTCCATCTCTAGCGGAAGCTCTCTCTCATTGGTCAGCTACAGCTCTATATCCGACTACACAGGCTGTATAGTATACCAACTTTCTTAACTGCTTTATATAATTAATACTGGTTTCATTCACACTCTCAACCATAAGAAGCAGGCAAGATGGCTCAGTGATTTACATACTTTCCCAGGGCCATCTCAGATTTTAATTCTTATCAGGTTGAAAAATTGTGTACCTGGCAATCTGGCACCCTCTTTTTTGACACACCCTACAAGACTGCCCTGTAGCTGTATCACGGTCACACTGCCTGACTTTCTGAACAGGGCCGTCTCTGTATAAACTAATACCCGCATCTCATGTTTAGCAGTCTGACACACTTCTGGGTTCGGTCTGCACTAAAGAAACTTTAAAAACCAGATTTGAAAATGAAGAGTACAAATTAATGCAGTTGGGGCGGGATGGAGGTGCCTGGTAGATAATGCTTGAGTGGAGCCTTTTTCAAGCAGTATTACAAACTGCATTCACGTGTACATGTTCTAATCTTTATACATACGCTGCATAGTGCTTCGACGCCTGAAAGTGCCAGGAAACGTGCTCACCAGCCACTGAAATGAGTGAATAACTAAATAAACTTGGCTAGCTGCGCCGCCATGCTTCCCGTCCGACGCGGGCGGGAGGTGCGTTCCCATGGCAACGGACAGGCATGTGCTTAGATTAGTAAATCCCCCCTGTCCTGGTCAGTGTTGGGGATTAGTGAAAGGGCGCACGCTTCTCTGTCGGCTCCCAGAATGCAAGCGGCGCAGGGGTAACAGGAGGAGAGTTTGAATTAGTTTTGCTGTCTGCGGTGTCACCGCAGCGCCTGACCTCTCCCCCCACGCTGACTTTTGGGAATTTTTTCTCTACTTCTAAAGAAACTTTCTCCCCTCCCTTTCTTCATAGTCTAGCTTTCATTTCATGCCTCGTCTTTTTCGGTGTCATTTTTTTCCAATCGGGCTTGTTCCCGAGATGGCGTTTCTAAAGCTAGATTTGGGTTTCAGTGTTCACCATTATGCCGGGCAGTGTCTTCAGTAGGCATTAAATGAATGCATGAAGCTGTGACGGGTTCTGCGCTCATGAAACACACCTAGTAGTGTAAATAAGCCAAGACATGGATGGGGAACCGTGCTCTCTCTTACCTCTCAAGAACCAGTTGTGTAGGAATCTACAAATCAAAATCTTCAAAGAGAAACCCAAACAGCTATTAGAAAATAAATCCTATCTTACATTTCCCAACAAGCGCGGTGCACGCGCACTGCAAGGAATGTGAGGTATGCAGCTGGCACCCGGCCGCGCTGCTGCTCGCTCCGGAGCTCCCTAGGCCAGGGGAGAGAGAAGGCGGGACATGCACCCGCCTTTGGCCAATTGTGTGCTGTCTTTCTTAGAAAGACGCACGCAAAGGCCAATAGCGTGTGATGAAAAAAAAAAGCACACGCACGAGCGTGTGGTCCGAGTTGAAAGTCCTTACTAGAAGCCTCGCAGAGCAGCGAAAGCGCGCTGGCTCAGGCGAGACCTAAAAACGACAAAACCCATGAACTTTCAGTAGTCACATGCACCAATCACAGATAATCCAGTCCTTCAATACCAGTAACCTCCATCTTAGAATCCTCTTTCTTTGCTGCTTCGCAGCCAGTTAAGTGCTTTAATTTTTTCTTCATGTTTCTTTGGATTGTATGAAAATTTGCAGGTCCTCGGTATGGTACTGGTTGGGTGCGTGCCCCCCCCCTTGGTATGCGGCACCAGCGCTCCGCTGTATGCGCGATCGTCTTGCTTGTTTTATTGTGAGGCAGGGTGTTTCTTGTCACGCGGCCCATGACTCCTGAGCGTCTGTGGGGCGGTCGCAGCTTCCCTCAAGGGCACGACCTGATCCTGCCTTCTATTAATTTACTTGATTTTTTTCCTCACAGGGGGAGCGCGTCTGCCTCCCAGCTCGGCGGTCTCCTCCATGGGCTCTGTTTGTGGAGAGGGAGAGGGAGCGGGGTCGCGGTTGTCCTCTCTGACGGCCGCAGTCCCATTTCTAGCCCTTCGGGGCAGGGCACACGCGCGCATGTGCGAGGCCGCCCGATTAGTTTGAAGCGGCGGCTGACTGAATTGATGCGTCAAGCGGCGCGTTTTACCACTAGTGACCCAACATTCGATTTGGACAGTATTTGTGCCCTATAGCTTGCAAAATTCATGCTCCCACTACGCCATGGTGCATCTGGGCTGCCCAGGGTCGTAAACTTTGCATAGGCTCTGCCTAGAGTGTATTGAAGGTGACTCCCTCCACGTTCTATTGTTTGCTCATTCGCCTGCTGGGGTTCTGCACTCCCCCCGACTGTAGCCTATGGCTACCCTGATTTTGACGCTCTGCTGCCGTTTTGGCCCCAGTGAGTGTCTGGTATGGCCCAATATGAACCCTTTGAGGAGGATGATTACTACCAGGCGACATGCAGGCCTCTTTAGAAGAGAACCTCGTTGATACCCTGGATAACAGTGTTCAGCTGTCAGTCGATAAGGGCCTGGGCAGGGCTCTGGGCCCCCTCACCTATCAGTTTAAGGATTTTGCCCATCAGCCAGGGTGGCTCCTCCCTCGTGCACCTGGGGATCTACAGGTCCGTCTTGGCAATCCTGGTAAAGGGAAGGCGAAGGTAAAAAAAGATATCCTCTGCAATCAGGGGGGACCATGGTTATAGCGCCAATCAACTCCGGGAGGGTGATGACTTCCTTAATGCTTCCGGCCTGATAGACTCAGACCCTTCGTACACCAATTCCAGTGATGATGATGAGGAGGATGCTCCTGGGCCCAGCAAGAGGAAGCGCTCTGAGCGCCCCTCGACATCACAGGTCAAGACCCCTAAGGTGCTGACTTTCAATCCGGGGGATATTGTCTCGGTCTTCTAGCTCGACCCCTCCCCAAGAGGTGGCTGATTACCTGCAGGAGCACATCCGGCAGGGTTTTGATAAGGTGGTGCATGCCAAGTTGCGCTCCGAAGGCCCCAGGCCTGACCTAGCAGGGAAAGTCGCTGACACTCCAGAGGTGGACCCCACCATGGTGACTTTTATGAACAAGCATTGGCATAGCCAATAGGTCTCGCCTTTGGGACCTTATAAGTGTTTAGCCAGAGCCAACAAATGTATGATCTGAACCTGAATCATTTTTAGGCTAGACATGGCTCAGTAAAGATGGACGTCAATCTTTTTTCTCTCTGGTTTATGTCAATTGGGCACCAAGGGTGGGTGGTGGTGGTGGTGGGAGTAGGGGTTTGAAATGGGAGAGCAAGTGCAGAGGGGCACACACACAGCCAGGGCCTCTAGTTAAAGCACGGACAAGGAGAGCCATAACTAGCAATATAAATCTGAAAGGAACAGTAAATTGTTTGACTTACACCATTCATGTTTGCTTTTCCAAAGCTTGGCAACCTAAGTACATTCTATTCAAGTATATGACTTCAGGCACATTAATTTGCACTATGTGATATTGAATATAACCAAACAGATTACATATTCTAAGGTGCGTGAGGTCATCCAGATTCATTTATATGTCTATCACATTTAATGCGACAAAATTAAATAAAAGAATTTCAATGAATAGATCCTGAACATTAATTAATTTGTATGTCATATTATATATAATTTAAAAGCAGTGACCCTGTGCGAGGACCTTCCCACCACAGTTACTACAAAGAACATTTGAGCGTACACCATTATACCTTGCGTAATCTCGTGGTTCATCTGATGGCAATAGCCCTAAGACTGTAACCTTGCAGTGTAAGCATGCACTCTGCAGCGCTCTGAGATGAGCTCAATGTGGAATGCGGCGCTGTAAAAAGAACCACTAATATTCAGACTAACCCCAGAGTAACATGTGAATCTATATAAAAACATGAATACCTGCACACCTGCATAACTGCCTGGCCTTGTCACAACACCTCTCCTGGTGCAAGCTGTGCAGGCCTAGCCTCGCGGGGACCGAAGGCTTGCGGTTTTATGAAGCAAAGTAATGAATCTCCGAACTTGGGGTTTGCTCGCCATGCATGTGGGTTCGATTGACTCCAGAGTTTGCTTGTTTAACCCCTTTGCCGTTTAATTGCTGGGCCTGAAATGCTTTCCACCACGGATTAAAGTGAATTCGGTCAGATGCAAGCCAGCAGCAGAGCTGTGGCCTTGGTTCGAAAAGCCGAAGCCCTAGAGCAGACACCACGCCCGCTTTCCACCTCTGCTGTGAAAGCGCTGGTGGGGCAAAGCAAACCTGCCGAAGAGAGCGGGGGGGGGGCTCTACAGAAAGCCAGGGCGGCCCCGCACTGTTTGACACAGAAGTGTGAAGCCATACGGTAAACTCAATGGCCTCGACAAGAGCCACAAGCTCTAACAAGCCGAAATGTTTACATACTGATACTCCAGCGCCTCAAATATCGTTCACATTCACGAGGCGCTACAAATAGCAGAAACGCCTGCTGCCACTCACAGGTAAGGTTCAGTTGGCAACGCCCTTCTGAACTGCTGCCCCCTTGTAAAGTGTGCGTGTGTCTCGTTGGTTACTGCATCTAGATTGCTAAAACGGCGCGTGCACTGAAAGAGAGCCGATAAAAAGTGTGCAACTTTTTGTTCAGCTCACTGATATTTGTAATTTTAAAACTGTTCAATTAATTAACTACACTTCGATTTTAATGTAGCCGATACTAGGTAGGTAAAAAAAAACTCTTTTATTTAATATGACCTGCTATTTTCAGCACTTAAAAATCCAAACACTGCCACGTTAACTGCTAAACAAAAACAAACTGTTACAACTGTGTTAAGCAAATTAGTCATATTCCACCCAGCAGACATAATTGTAGCGACAATCCAACAGCAGCACAATAGCTCCTAACCACTAATAAAATAATAATAATGTTTAGTATCAGACAGCACACACTATTATAGCTAAGTGGCCTCGCGGCACGTGACGTGTGACATCTTCAGTCAATCCGGTTCTTTTTTAAGACCGCTACTTTCGTGGACTTGTAGTTGTTATGTTGTGTGAAAACTGCACCAAAGTCCAGGCCTCTACGTGAGAGTGCTTCTTCCAAACCAGCGGTTTGCTCTGCATGCTGGAACTTGTAGTCTTGTTATAAAGCAGGCCGTTATAAAGCAGGGCTACAATTCCCAGAATGCAAAGCAAACACTTGACCCGGAAGAAGTACTCACAGAAGAATCTGAGGGCTCTGTTGACACCAGGCCACTCACTAGGAAGCAATGACACCAGTGTCGTGTGGATTTCTCACTAAAAAGGTTTTCAGAAACGCTATGAGTCAAGAGATATTTCCGACATATTTTGTTGCAGAGAGGCAGCATAATGCAGTAAGTGTACTTTCTGGTCATTATACACCACCCAGACAAAATAAGAACACAACGTGTTGTGGCAAACAATTCTATGCAAGTAGACTGCATAGCTGCCAAGGTTTCAGATTGCTATGTGTGACATTTTCATAATTTTAGTGTACTTACGAGTGACATTTCAACAACTATGTGTGACGTTTTCTTGCAAGCAAAATAAAGCAATGGAAACGAGGGAAACATATACATATCAGAAATGACGCCTTTTTGAGCATAGAGAAACTCTGTCTTTAAAAACAAGCATTGGCCGCGCGGCCGCAAAAGTGACGCGGCCGCGAAACTGACGCGGCCGCGGGGCCGCGAAAGTGAAAGAAAACAAGCACGCGAGTGGTGCGTGCAGAGAAAGCCAGATGGCAGCTCTGGTGGGGGAGGGGCGAGCAAGACAGAGAGGCAGAGCGAGGCGCGCGCGGGAGAGCGAGAGGAAAGCCCGATGGCGCTCGTGCCTGTGCGCGTAACCGCGCGCAGAATGCCACACAAAAAGCTGTGGTCGCATTTCTGAAAGCCCACTGACTAAATGTCTCGCCCAGACCAGCGCAAGCGCTGGCTCAGGGCGAGACCTAAAAAACGGGCCAAGGACCCCAAAAAGGGCCTGGCTAGTGCCTGGCGTAACTGCCAGGACAAGCTTCTGGATGTCAAGGGCCTGTTATAAAGATACTAGAGCTCGCTTTTCAGGCTAAGGAATCCAGCAGGCTCATTGACCCTGATCTCCTTGTCGGATGGGCACAACGGGCGATTTGCCAACTGGGAAACGCTAATGTGGCCATCTCCACCGCTCCATCCTGATGCGGATCGATCCGCAGACCAATGAGTTGGCTTCGTCGGAGGCGGGCCCAGTGGCGCAGGGTCTCCTTTTTGGTGCCCCCTTTGTTAAGGATTTGGTGAAATTCGCAGCTACCTTCAATTCCATGGACAGAGCCCAACTGTCCCTTAAGAAGGTTTTCCGAAACGCTATTTTTCGCAGGGCCAGACGATTCAGGGGCCAATCGTCATGCCGTATTTCCTACCAGGGCTCCCAGCGAGATTTTTCCTACCACGGGCGCAGTTATGCACTGGGCCAGTCTGCCGACAACCGAGCTCGTGGAAGACGACAACGTTTCCGCATGGAATACAACAGAGGTCACCAAGGAGCCTCCCTGGACACAAGTTATGCAGGTGAGAATTATCCCTCTTTCCGAGGTGGTGTTGGGGGCAGGACGAGATTGTTTTTACAGAACTGGCAAGGTCTCACCCAGGACTCTTGGGTTCTCAAGGCGGTCCAGGGATACAAACTAGAGTTTTACAGCTCTCCAGCCAAACTACGCCCACCTCAGAAACTGTCTTTTTCCCTATGGGATCAAGAGTTCATCTCTGCAGAAATTCAGGCGCTCTTGGAAAAGGAAGCTATAAGTCATGCTTCCCCTCACCCCAGGGGTTTTCTCAGCACCATTTTCTTGGTCGACAAGAAAGGGCCCTGCTTGGTGTTCAAACCTGAGGGACTTCAACGCTTGGATAGTATACAGACATTTCAAGATGGAGGGCATCCATCTACTTTGGGATATTCTGCAAGAAGGCGATTGGATGGTCCGATTGGACCTGAAGGACGCATACTTGACAATTCCCATTTTTCCCCCTCACAGACATTTCCTCCAATTCACTTGGCTCGGTTACTGTTTCGAGTTCAATGTCCTCCCCTTTGGTCTCTCATCAGCTCCTTGGTGCTTCACCAAGCTGATGAGACCCATAGTGGAGGCCCTTCGTGCCAAGGGGGTGAGGTTGATTGTCTACCTCAACGATCTCCTCATTCTAGCTCAAGACCCCCAAACTCTGACCATGCATCTGAACTGGGCAATTCAGCTCCTCCAAGACCTGGGGTTTATCATAAACCAACCGAAATCTTGCCTGATCCCGTCACAGCGCATGGAAATTTTGGGGTTCCAGATAGATTTGGTGTTATCCCAATTGGTGCTTCCAGCTTCCAAAATACGGAATATCAAGAAGGAGTCGAGGGCTGCGTTAGCCAGCCCGACAATCTCGTTGAGGTCTGTGGCTCGGATTGTGGGTCTTCAAACCTCATCTATTCAGGCCATTTTTCCGGGTCTCCTCCACTACAGGGCTTTGCAGAGACTCAAGATCCAACACTTGCAGAAGGGCCTGTCATATGCGGATCAGGTTCGCCTCCCGGAAGAGGCCAAGACAGAGATGACGTGGTGGATCGACCACATGGAGGCATGGAATGGCAAAGCGATCTTCGACAGTTCCCCGGATATCTTCCTGGAATTGGATGCCAGCAGGTGGGACTGGGGAGCCAGGTGTGGAGCCCTGACTACGGGGCGTCGTTGGTTTCGGAGACCGAACTCCAACTCCATATAAACTGCCTGGAGCTCCTTGCGGGATCTTTTGCGATCAAGAGCCTCTCCCCCTCTCGGGCGGACTGTTGCATCCTGTTGAGGATGGACAACATCTGAGCAGTCTGTTATGTCAGCAAGTTGGACGGTACGAGGTCGCAGTTGTTGGCGGAGATTGCCAAGGATTTCTGGCATTTTTGCCTTCAGCACCGGATCTCCGTTATAGCGGAATACCTTCCGGGGGAAAGGAACTCGGTAGCAGACTGGCACTCCCGTTTTCTCCGTGAATTCAGCGATTGGAGACTTCATCCAAAGATCTTTTTCAGTCTCAATCGCAGATGGGACCGTGTTCGATGGATCTTTTCGCCTCACGTCACAATCGCCAACATCCTCTGTTCTTCAGTTGGAGGCCGGATCCGGAAGCGGTAGTAACGGATGCCTTCCTGTAGTAGTTAGCCTCAGCAAGGCCTACCAGTGCTTAGGAGTTCTCCCTTCTCTGCACAGAGTCCTCAGACCCTTATGAAGAAGTTGGCACAGAAACTGGAATAGGAAAAACAGAGTTTATTAAACCTTATAAGGTGGAGCTAACATTCACACATCACCCTTCAGTAATGCATGAAGTAGCACAGTGAATGGAAGGATCCTGGTCCTTTTATACCCACACAGGGGCTCAAATGAAGGCGGTACAAACACAAATGCTGGTTTTAGGTACATATAAGGTCATACAGAAAATGCACAGTCGACAAGTGGGTGGAGCTAACAGTTTCTACTTCTAGTAGACACATCCTGACATTTATAAACTCAGAACAGCTGCAAGCTCAACTGAGCATGTGCAAAGCAAGAGGAACTAAATATAACTTGTCTCTAGGCAGATTTCAAGAGCAGTTAACAGGAAGGTAGGACAGAGCACATGGTGAGCACATGGCAACCAAAATGGCTGCCAGAAATACAAAATGGATTCCACAAAGCGGACAGTTTAGCCTCTGAATACAGGCTGTCTTCAGCCAATGCTTAACTTAAGTGCTGCCAAATTACAACAGACGGCCCTTTCAGCATTGGCTGAAGACATTCGTTTATCTGGGGTAATCTAGATATTCATCCCGTACATCTATTAACATTATTTCGGCCACCTCTTTATTCAACATTTGTTGGGCCTTTGTTTCAACAACGTTCCCTCTGACAGGTATACAAGCAGAGATGCAAATGGAGCAAAGCATTGGACCACATTGGATACATACACAGCATGTAAAAAGTATTAATCATTACACACAGGATAGTCAGTAGCTTCCAGCCCCAAGCAGAAACAAGAGTTCAAAACCATCTAATCTAATTCTAAGTTTCAGGGCTCTGATGTATTTCAGTGACTATCTATTTCAATTAATAGCCAACAGCACATACCTAATAAAAACATTTTCAATAGACTTTTCCAGTATTTCTTTTATGAGGGCTAAAATATCAATTTAATATATTTTTAGGAGGAGGGCAAAGTAACATTTGTCAACTGCTCAGGAAAACATTTTTCGTGTAGAATAAGCATTATAAGTAATGCAAATATTAAAGAAGTCAGACAGATTATTACAAAAACAATCCTGGCTCCAAAGGACCAGGAGGACCACACAGGGCCATAGGAATTAGGACAAGGAGCCGCAAAGGGCTGCTCCTCCTCAAAAATGGGACGACCAAAGGGGTACATTACTAACAAAAAAAGAGTCCTTGGGAAATTGGAGCCGCAGTACAACCAGCCAGAGGGGAGTCTTCTCCCTGTGTCCGTTTGAGCCTCACAGGCAGGCTCTTGTTGTTCCCACGGTGGAGCTGCACAACTCGCAACTCAAGAATCACGGCCCAGTTTGAGAAGAAAAAGTCTTTCAACGATCCTGTCCAGTGTCTCAAGCAGTGCACAAGTTCTCTTCACTTTAATCTAACAGGCACCAGAGGCACAGCACCTGTACCCTAAACTCAAGTCCTTCCCTAACTCCTATATTGCTCTGCTGGCGCACTGCTCTTTTGTTGGGGCCACAAATTGCATCCAGTGTGCCCAGGTATCTCTTGATCAACAAACAAAGGTGCAAACTTGCATTCACTTTGGGACCAGGATTCAGAGGCCTGATGCTAGGATCTCTGAAGCAACCCTTGTTTCAAAAGGGGTCACCTCAAGCAAAGCCTCCTTGCCGTTCTGGTCGGTCTGTGACTCTCTCAGCTGGGCATCAAAAACTTGATCCATGATTTCTCCTTTCTGATTTGTGACCCCGTCTTTCGCCCAAGACAGTGGCAGGGGTACACAATTCACATCCCAGGGCTTCCGCCTTCACTGAGGTCCTAGTTGGCAGCAACGCCTGTGCTGGTTACCTTCACTTTGGCTTCAAACTGGAGTGGCGCTGACTCCCCAGGCTGGATCTGATGTCCGGGCCCCTCTGGCAATGGTTGTAAGGCAGCAAATATCTATTGGTGGACAGAACAAAAATAAGGTCTTTAGACAAGGCACAGAAATAATCTATCAACAGAGAGGATAGTCTCAGAATACTTTCTTAGTCCTGGGGCACCCCATACATTAGCAAGGCACCCAAGAACCACTTCATCTATCTGAGAGTAAAAAAAAAACACCCTAGACCTATTGGCAAGTATAAAAGGAACTTTTTGGTGAACTGACAAGAGTAATACGTCACCCAATCCCAAACAGCCAAGGAAGTCTGTGTTCATTTACTAAATTCTGAGGAAAAGAGAAAAACAATACAGACATACTCCAAATACTTACATTGGTGTATTCCTATATTACTAATCTGAAGAACCCTCAAGAAAAAGGAAATGTTCTACACTTTTACTCATAGATTTTACATTACTTATACAGGACTGCAGACACTTGTAAAATAATTTCTCTTACATGTTATGCTTAGGACCATGCTCTCATGTTATAGGCGCAGCAGGAAAATCTAAAACTGCTAATTTAACAGGGATTCTTATTGCAAAAAGAACTAAACTTCAACATAGTGGGTACATTTTCTCCAGCAGAACATGTTATGACAAACAAACTCCTATAAAACAATATTTTCCTTCAAAATGTTTGCTAAGGATCACATGAGCGTCTTTCCTGCATTGTACTTTTCACGATCTGGACTTTGCAACATCATTTTCAAAAGGAAACAAACCCTATCTCCAGCTCTAATAAGGGCTGTCAGCTTATTGACAGAGACTAGCTAATAAAAGACTAGCAATGCCCTTACAAAACTGTATAGAACATGAGAATAACATAAACAATAATGGGATTGCCACCTGAGATTTTTGAACAGAAACCCCCACTATACAGTTCTCCTTAAAGATCAAATAAGGGAACAGCAATCTAGATTACTCATTCTTTCATACAGGATGGGCAGTAACATAGCATAGATTTTATCATTTTATTAATGCTAACAATTTTTAAAACAGTATTACTGAATAGCCAATAACTGTCTCATGGCCATTTCCTAGACAGCTTTAGACAGACTCAAAAAAAAAGTGAGAAAAAGAAGAGAGAAAACATAATTTTGCCTACCCTTAATTTGTAGAGGAGCTAGCCTCCTTCCCCCATTTTGACAGTAGGAAAACCTGAAACAGGTTTCACTTCTGTCAACACTTTCAACCCCTATTTGTAGCAACTGGGCACAAACAAACTTGTAGGAGATATCTTAGAAAGTGGCTATTCTCTGATTCAGCCTAACACAAGCACATTGAGTACTGTAGAAAGCGTTAGCAACCAATGTATCAATTCCTTGAGCAATTGTACTAGATTAACATGAGGGCGCATGAATGCAAACTAAAATCCATTTCCTCCTTATCTTAGCCCCTACACAGTATTCTTTAAACTAAAACCATTATTTTTATATACATGGCAGATCAAATGCTCAACTGAGGGCTGCTTTTCCTTTGTTTCATATGACTGCGCAAAACGTGTGTTTGCCAAAAATAGGAAGCAAAGCTTCTCTTCCTCTCTTTGCGCTGTCATCTCAAGTGTCCAAGCAAACCTTACCCTTCACCCTGCTAAGTTGCTAAATGCAGAACTCCGACCTTTGACCCGTTCAGCAGCTGTTCATTTTGTTTGTGCAAGGCTTGCCATGCGGTTTTCGTAATTCAAAGCAACTCTGGAGAATCACAGCTGAAAGGCAGTCCTGTCCGATCCGTTTGCCAGTAATTTAAAGGTAGGATAATAACGTCTGCTGGTTTCTGTATACTTATTTTCATTTGTGTACAGTATGTGGTGTGCAGTCTAGTAATACAGAGGTCAGCTGTTTGTTCTATATTTGCATATGTACCAGCTCTAGCTTGAGATCAGTTTGAAACCTGCCCTGAGTGGTAGAACTGCTGTTAAAATAGTGAATTTAGCTCAATTTCGACTTTGGTGGTAGGGGCACTTAAAAATGAATATCCTACAATATTTTTGCATAATAGGAACCCCCAGAGTGTTCTCTAGATAGCCCAGGAATGGGAAATCAGAAATGTATAAGGTATACCCTTATAAAAATGAGTTTTGTACGGCTGGGTAAAGTGACATTTCACATTTAAGTTCCCTTCTTTTCGGTACAGCACTGCTTAAATTCAACTTTGATGCTAGGAATTCACAGTATGATGATTAGGCTTTATAAAGATTAAAAAACGAATTTAAAGCATTTATTTTTAATAATATATATTTTTTTTCATATAATTCTTTTTTTTTTTTTTTAATAAAACCAACCATTCTGATGATTCCACATTTGAAAAGCAAGCTTCATTCCTTGCCTATCATATTTAAACGCATTCATTTATAACCCTAAGCACAGAAGCCTTACTTGAAACATGAAAAGTCTGCGCCACTTTTTAAAGGACAGTTATCATTTAACATCAGAACCATAGATGTACTTATGTAAAAAGGCATTAAGAAAGGAAATCCCTACTTTCAATTTTGTTCTCTGTTATCTAAAATAATGAAACTGGTGTTTTGAAACTTTTAAAATAAGGCAGGACTTTATACCAGTTTTACACTGACTTAAAATTTTGCTGACTCAGCATTCCTGTCTGTGGCCGTGATCAGGAATAGCCATATGCTATTTATGCAGCTGTTGTTTGTCAGCAGGCGTCGAATTTTCACGCCTTTCTCAGGAAAAAACCCCTTTATTATTTGAAATACCCTGACAGAGTTAAATCCCCATTTGCTGTGTCAAACAGTTTCTTTTCAGTTAGTCAGTTTAAACACAGCTGTTGGAAAGCTTTTTCCTCTGGGTGCTGAAAGAAAAGCATGTCACAGTCTATTTAAAAACTGAGGCATTTCAATGCAGTCAAATCTATCTTTCTATAATGTGTATTTAGTTCAGCAACGACCAAATTCACTCAAATGATGTGAATGCCTTTTAATGTCTAATACAATGTATCTAAGGAAAATGCTGTAACATGTTGTATTTTAGTCTATTGATTACAAAACACACAATTTCGTTTTTCTTCCTCTGTATGAGGCCTATTTTAATCCTATTGAATACGAATTCTAATTTTATCTTTAGCATTGTGGCAATTTGCACACATGTATAGTGTCTTACTCTGTCAATTTAATAGTAACATGCAGCTGTTTAGCATATGTTATATAATTCATTTCTGGATTTTTATTTAATATATAAGTAACTAAATGACAGTTTGCATAACAGAATGATGACAGCAAAAAAACATAAACAAACTCATTGAGCTCATTCCAGACATTTACAAAAGGGGGTCATACACTCAGAACACACAATACAGCGCGCTTAAAGCTAGCCATTCTTACACAAAGAGCGCAATCGCTATTTACTCACACAAGTATCACCAATGTCAAACCACAAACCACATAGACATTTAAACACACATTTAACCCACAAATCAACACTTAGGACTTTAAGACAGCTTACAAACTGTACGCAAAAACCAAACTATTTGTAAATACTAATTGTAAGTCATATTTACAAGAAGAGCTCTCAAAAGTAGCCCAAAAGACTGTTCCATGTTCAAGAAGCCAAAATACACCAAATTCGCCAGTTTTGGCTGGTAGAACACTCAAAAAGCGCTCTGCATATCACCACTTATGAATGTTACTAAGTGCGCAGATCCGGATCCGTTTTATGTACATATTTAAGTCCATGGGGTACTTAGTCACCAAGGAAGAAATATCTTTTTACTATACCTTAAACCTATTTAGGTATCCCCTCTGAGGGGAGTCAACTGAGTACTTACTAAATCCCTATTGGTACCTCCAAAACAGCAACACTTTCTGCGAAGTGTACTGGAAACAGGCATGCCAAAAATAGTGCAGAATATGCAGTATTATAATCAAAGTAGCGCTTAAGGTACTCCTCGTACGTTGTGCTGTTCAAACAATTTCAAATAGAGAAAAATCTCCTCATTACCTGCCTATATGTATTGCAATGCATATATAATTACAAAACAAATTCCAAAATTGGCCAATCATACAAACAAAGCCACAGTAAGTGTTACTAAAACTACCTTACCAATCAAAGGCATCAAACCAACAGCAAGTGCCGCAAAACGGCTCTTACCAATCAAATGGTGTCCAGGTTCCAACTGCCAAGTTCTCAAATCGACCAAATGGTCACTGCACGGCAAATCAACAGAAGAGATCTCAGTCAAGGACCGGCGCCGCCGGGATGGTCAGATCAGAAAGAAAGGAAAAACGCCATGGGTGCCAAGACTCAGGTCTCCTCAGGCAGCGATCGCGTCCAAAAGCGAGATTCCAATCCTTCGTCGCGACCAGTCCTTCGGGCATCCGAGTCTTTTGATGAGTCCCACGTTGGAAGCGCCAATTTGTAGTAGTTAGCCTCAGCAAGGCCTACCAGTGCTTAGGAGTTCTCCCTTCTCTGCACAGAGTCCTCAGACCCTTATGAAGAAGTTGGCACAGAAACTGGAATAGGAAAAACAGAGTTTATTAAACCTTATAAGGTGGAGCTAACATTCACACATCACCCTTCAGTAATGCATGAAGTAGCACAGTGAATGGAAGGATCCTGGTCCTTTTATACCCACACAGGGGCTCAAATGAAGGCGGTACAAACACAAATGCTGGTTTTAGGTACATATAAGGTCATACAGAAAATGCACAGTCGACAAGTGGGTGGAGCTAACAGTTTCTACTTCTAGTAGACACATCCTGACATTTATAAACTCAGAACAGCTGCAAGCTCAACTGAGCATGTGCAAAGCAAGAGGAACTAAATATAACTTGTCTCTAGGCAGATTTCAAGAGCAGTTAACAGGAAGGTAGGATAGAGCACATGGTGAGCACATGGCAACCAAAATGGCTGCCAGAAATACAAAATGGATTCCACAAAGCGGACAGTTTAGCCTCTGAATACAGGCTGTCTTCAGCCAATGCTTAACTTAAGTGCTGCCAAATTACAACATTCCTACAGGACTGGTCTCACCTACTGGGGTATGCCTTTCCCCCCTTCAGCATGATCCCCAGAGTCTTGGCTCAGGTGCGGCGTCAGAAAGAGGAGGTTGTTCTAGTGACTCCTTTCTGGAGAGCACAACCATGGTACCCTGTGGCTCTGGAGCAGTCGTGCGACAGCCCTCTCTTGATTCCAGTTCGCTGGAATCTGCTGTTAGACCCGATAGGCCAACCTCACCCTTTAGTCTGCTCGGGGCAACTCAGACTGGTGGCCTGGAGGGTTTCCGGGGTAGATGGCAAGTGCCAGGCATTTCGCCAGAAGCTTCATTCTTTATCAACCAGACATGGGCTGCGGGTACCCACAAGCGATATGCTTCCGCATGGAGACGATGGTCACATTGGTATGACGAACGGAACACTGATCCCACTACAACGGATGTTAGCCTGGTGATCAATTTCCTTTCTTCGTTGGCAACCTCTGGCTTAGCTTATAGGTCCATTAACAATTATAGGCCAGCTGTATCTGCGGGACATATCCCCATGGCAGGGAAACCGGTGGGGGAGCACCCGGTGGTATGCAAGCTCATGAGAGGCATATGTCTATGTAAACCCCCGCAGGCCAGATATTCGGCGCTTTGGGATGTTAATGTGGTCCTAAGATTTGTGGAGAGATGGCCAGAGAATAAGTATCTTTCGCGTAAGCAATTATCTGCCAAGCTTACAATGTTGTTGTGCCTAATTTCTTGCAAGAGAGTATCCGATGTCCAGGCTCTCGACCTGTTGGGCAGAGTTTATTCTCCGGACGGGGTAGTTTTATCCATTTCTAGACAGACTTAGTCCAATACTAGGACTGTATCTTACCAGGCTTTCCATAATAACACAAAACTGTGTGTGGTACATTGTCTTAGGGCCTACGAGGTAGCCACCAGTGAATTCTGAGCAGAACCATGTGGGCAAGTGCTCATTGCATTGCAAAAACCTTTCAAGCCCGTGGCGGCTGCTACGTTGGCAAGATGGATGCAGTGGCTATTGTCAGAAGCTGGTATTGATGTTTCTATATTTGGTGCACACTTGGCCAGAGGCGCTATGGCCTCCAAATCCTTCAATTTGGGTGCACGGTTAGAGGACATCTTGAGAGCGGCTGATTGGTCCTCAGAATCAACCTTCAGGTCCTTTTACTATAGGCTGATTGTGAATGTCGCCTGGTGGTTGCACAGCTTTGAACAAGCATAATCGGAGCCTCCAGTCATGACATAGAATATAACATTTTCTAGCTTACGCAATAAGAATTTTCAATTCTATTAAGGACTCGGAGGCGAGGATTAACCCACACTGATGAGTTGTGTATTACACAGATACGTAAGGTCTAAGTATGCTGTCTACTGATAACACTACTTATACGTTAGTTTATGTGATTTTCCCACCCAATTTGTTATGTTTTAGACTTATAAACTGTTTGCTGGCTGTTTTATGCATAAACTTGTATTTCTGGAATCGATTTTATAGCTTGCTTTTTGGTTTCACAGGAAACAACCAGAAATGGACCTAAGTTGGACTGCGGCATATGAAGTTATCTTGAGCAAGATTTCCAAATTGGGTGAAGGCGAACTCGTTCCTCACTGCACGATTTGGAGGACCACTTCGGGAGTGGTGCTGTTATGTTGGCCTCGCCATGAGTTTGGACAATGTTTCTTTTTGGTTGGTGGTTCTGATTACAAAGAAAGAGGATTATAAGATGTAGGTTACTGATATTGAAGGACAGGATTATCTGTGATTGGTGCATGTGACTACTGAAGGTTCATAGGTTATGTAGTTTTTTCTTCTGTATTGTTCTAATTGGCTGCTGTGATTTTAACAGTAAAGAGAGAGAAGCATAATCCTCGCCTCCGATCCTTAATAGAATTGAAAATTCTTATTGCATAAGCTAGAAAATTTTATATCCGAATCTAAGAGGATATGGAAAGAACGTTAATAATTTCCCACATAATGTATCATCTACCATTGAAGGCAAACAGTTCAAAAAGAAAGTCAGCAAGTACTATGAGGAGAGTAAACGATATGACAATCATTATAAGACTGCTACATTTGGTGCTTCATTACCACCATTAGGTACTAACTTACACAACATATCTGTCCGTCTAGAAGAAAAACAATGTTCCGAGACACAACAACACATAACCATATACTGTTATTGAGTATAACCCAAAGTACTTCCCTGTTAATCACTGAATCCCGTTCTCTAACTTTCAGAATCAATGTAGAAATAATCTCATAGAGATAGCACGCGGGGGGAGGGGGATAATCCTCGCCTCCGCGTCCTTAATAGAATTGAAACTTTCCTTCATGTTAACTAGGAAATTTTTCATTCTATGTCCGGACCGGAGACGAGGATTATGCATTTTTAAAGCTTACTTACCACAAGTGCGGCTGCGTCGTAGATTGGTTTAAAATAGAACCTTTTGAAAGTGGAATCAGATGACCAATCTGCTGCGTTCATGATATATTCCGGTCTACCCCCTAACTGGACAGCCTTGGAAGCTACAGCCCCCCCTAGTGGAATGAGCCCCAAACTCACTGGTATCGATGCCGGCCTCTGTCTTGATCCATCTCACCCACCTGGCAATGCTTGGGGACGATATGGCCTTGAAGGGTTTTTTAATGGCAATCAGTAGTTGCCGTTCCCCTGGAGGCCGAACCTCCAATGTCATGTCTTTGTAGGCCCTCAGGCACCTAACCACACACAACCTAGGGGCCTCTGGGAAAGCTGGATATGATACCGACCTGGTACTCATCTTTGTTCTCCTTGAGATGTTGAATGTAACCCCTTCCGGGGTAAAGATTCTAGCAGACAGGTCTAATGCCTGCACATTCGAAGCTCTCTTGCAAGAGATGAGGCCGAGGAACATTGCCAGTTTTGCTGATATTGCCTTCCTAGAAAGGTATTGGTTGTCCTGCCAGGATGACAACAAGTGCAGAACCAAGCTGACGTCCCAAAGACCCACGTAGTGGGGTTCGGGGAGACGGGACATCCTGATACCCTTGAGGAGTTTACTTACCCAGGGATGTTCCCCTACTGAACATTATTCACCGGTGCATGTCCCGCTGAAATAGCCAACCTGAAGGAGTTGATGGTACAATATGCCAATCCTTCCTGGAAAATTTCCGCCAAGAAGTTCACTATGTCGGTAACGCTGGATACAAGTGTCTCTCCACACACCAATGTACCCATCTTTTACAAGCCGATCTAAACCTCTTGGTGGTCCCTGGAGCCCACGCCTGCTGGATAAGGATTTCAGCCCCCTGCGAAAGTCTGACGTCTTGCCAGCGTCGCCTGAAATCTTCCACGCCATGAGATGAAGATGGTCCTGGAGAACCAGGGGGTGTGGATGGCCTAGTGGATCCATCAGGATCTCGGTGGACGATGGTAGTCGTCCTGGGGCGGCCAAGGCCAGCTCCAGGAAAGAAGGGAACCATGCTTGTGATCGCCATATCGGAGTGACCAGAATCAGCTAGGCCCTCTGGCGCCTGACTTGCGCTGCAACACGCTGGATGAAGAGAAAGGGAGGGAAAGCATAGGCCTGTTCCGTCGACCGTTCCTGGAGGAAGGCATCTACCGCCTCCGCCCCCGGATCCGGTCTCCAGCTGAAGTAGCGGGAAAGCTGAGTGTTCCATCTGGAGGCGAACAGATCCACTTGGCATGGACCCCAAAGTGCCATCAGCACCTGAAATACCTTCGGGTCATGTCTCCAGTTGCTGGCGTCCCTGAGGTACCTGGAGTTCCAGTCTGCTACAGAGTTCAGCGCCCCTGGAAGATATTCCGCTGTTACTGAAATCTGTCGCTGGAGGCAGTAGTGCCAGAAGTCTTTGGCTAGTTCCGCCAGGGCCCAAGAGCGGGTGCAACCCAGCCGGTTGATATATTGCACTGCTGTCATGTTGTTCATCCTCAGGAGCACACAGCATGATACTCTGCCCCTGTAAGGGATCGAATAGCAAACGATCCCGCCAGTAGTTCGAGACAACTGATGTGGAGAGTCTATTCCTCCTCCGTCCATCTACCTCCCATGGAGGTTGATTCGCATCTGGCTCCCCAAACAAGACGACTGGCGTCCGATTCTATCACCAGATCCGAAAATGGCCTGACCGTTCCATGCTTCCATGTGGTCGATCCACCACTGGTTCTTCGTCCTGGCCTCTGGAGTCAGCGTCACCAGCTCGGAATACGTGAGTCCTCTCCAAAGGTGAACCGCCTTGAGTCTCTGCAGGGCTCTGTAGTGGAGTGGCCCTGTGAAGATGGCCTATATCGAGGACGATAAACAGCCAAAAATCCTGGCTAGTTGACACAAAGAGATTCTGTCCCATCTGAGAACCTATCTCAGTTCTTTCTTGTTCTTGGATATCTTCTGGTCTGGTAGGCTCAGGGTCACTGCTTTGGAGTCTATGCAGACACCTAAAAATATCATGCTCTGCTGTGGCGTCAGGTCTGACTTCTGTTGGTTGATGATGAACCCTAAATTCTGGAGTAGAGATATAGTGGTATTCAGGTGAGCCACCAGGCGATCTTGTGACTGGTCCATCAGTAAAATGTTGTCCAGGTAGAGGATCAACCTGATGCACAGTGTTTGGAGATGTTCCACTACTGGCTTCAGAAGTTTGGTAAAGCACCAGGGTGCTGATGACAGGTCGAATGGGAGAGTCCGAAATTCGAAGATTTGCCCCCTCCACTCGAATTGGAGAAACCGGCAATGAGGGGGAAAAATGGGGACCGTCAGGTAGGCATCCTTGAGATCAAGACGCCCTAACCAGTCATCTCGAAAAAGTAGGTCCCTGAGGAGATGGATCCCCTCCATCTTGAAGTGGCGATAGACCAGCCACTCGTTGAAGGACCTGAGGTTGATGACGGGCAGAAGCCCTTGTCTTTTTTCTCCACTAAAAACAGGCTACTTAGGAAACCCTTGGGATGCAGATCGGAAGTGCATACCGCGCCCTTGGCTAAAAGGTCCTGAACTTCTAGCTCTATAAAGGATGCGTCCTGAGTGGAAAAAAGCAGAGGGCGGGGATTTACTGCCTGCACTGGCGTCCCGTAGAACTCTATATGGTACCCTTGCACGGTCTCCAGCACCCAAGAGTCCGCTGTGATCTCTGCCCATTTCTGAGTATACAATCGCAGTCTCCCCCCCTAAACAAAGAGGTGATAACAGAATGGGGCATACCATTGTACCGTTGTTGTTGTGGGCCCCTCCCCGGGCTCGGTTGTTCTTTCCTCTTCCGCCGCCGCAGGAGGGGTAGAAGGTTCCCTGACGGTCATCCTGCCAACCGTTGTTCCTTCTGGCCTGGGCTCTGTTAGGGCCTTGGCAGGACTGGTGGCCAGAGGAGCGACCCCTGCCTCTTCTGGCCCCTCCAAAAACCTTCCCAGGAAAAATCTTTTACATGGACGTCTGGGCCTTGTCAAGGGCCGAGAACATTGAGACAAACTTTCCCAACTTCTTGACAAAAAGCTCGCCGAAGAGAGTGCCCTGTGCTATCGAACTTGCCTCAGAAGACGAAAGCTCCCCCAGTTTGGGATCTATTTTTAATAGGAGGGAATGGCGACGTTCCGCAGAGAGGGTGCAGTTGGCATTGTCGAGGAGGCAGTCCGCCCTCTGCGCCCAACCCGCTACATCGTCCGTGGGGAGAGGCTGCCCTGACTGTTTTCCTTGCTCAGCAATCTTTGTTAGGGGTCCCACCACGTCCAGACGTTTGGCCTGGCATGTCCTCCAGGATCGGTCTAACCCCTTTTTGGGGTCCCTCATGTACTTGGTAAAAAAGGTACAAAGCTTGGGGTCAGTCTCAGGCGTTGCTGTGACCTTATCCCCTAGTGATGGTCTGGGACATTCCGCTTGGAGGCGGGCCCTCACCTCCTTGCTCAGGGGCTGGCGGATCTTACTTGCTACATACTCTGCCACCTTCCTCTCAGAGACCCACTCCGCTGAGTGCGGTCGATAAATGCCCTCTGGGTCGAACATATCAGTAGGGGCAGGGTCTGAGTTGGCCGAGTGCGGCCGCCAAAATCTGCCCGAGTCCTCGGCCTCATCAGATGATACCTCCTCGTCCTCCATATCACCCTCCCCCAGGTTGGGGAACCCCTCCTCAGGGTCAAAGTCCGTCGCCCATTGCCCCAGGTATGTCTTTCTCCCGGTAGGGTGCTTCCTTCAGCGTACGCGCACTCTTATGGAAGACTTCAATCAGACGACTAAAGCCCTCCAGGTGCCCTGCGTCACGCTTGCCAGCCTTGCGTGGGGGAACCGAAGTTACCCCACTAGGCCCAGCCCCCCCTGTCCCCTAGGATCCCCGTGACCTTGAAGTTTGGCGACGCTCTCCTGCAGAGGGGCCAGCACCTGAGAAATGGCGTTGGTGAGGAGCTTGTCCATCCCTGCAGGAAGGCGCCGTTGGGGGGGCCATTCCTCCTCAGAGGCAAGTGAGGGCGCATAGTCATGGTACCATTGGGATTGCATTATTAAGAGGGTGAGAGCACTATCACGCCCTGTGAAAGTTAGTAAGGGCAGCCCCCTCACTGGTGCTCTAAAATACTTAAAACAGTACAATTGTGTTTACAGCAATGAGCCACAGAATCAATCAAGTGGGCTAAGCCTTTCAACTCTTACCGCATACGCGGTGTCAGGCGAGAGTTGGGAGGGAAGCAGGCACTGAGCAGAGGAGCCGCTCTGTTCCCCTCAGCGCTGAGCGACCGCATGAGCGCTGACAAGCTGCTCTGCGGTGCGAAGGAATATGCTTGAAAGCGCAAAGTGCGCCACCTAGCACACCCGCGCGGTAACAGGAGACGCGCTCGGGCAAAATGCCTACAGCACGAAATAAAGCGTGACAGTCGGATGTTGCTGCTACAAGAGTGCTCGCATAACAGTCTCAGAAGTATATACACAGAAAACTACACGTCAGATAAAGCCCTACAAACCTATAACCCAACTAGTCAGGAAAAAGGAATGAAAGCGACTTAACTGATGAGGTAGCAGTGAAGAAAGAGAAAGGACTACGGCGAGATCTGGAATATATAGACTATCGGACTGTTCCTTGATTGGACTATTGGTGGCCATGGTTACTCCCAGTGGTTCATGGGAGTTGTAGTTATGTGTTGTGTTTTTTACTTTATCTTTGAACGTGCTGTTAATAAAAAGTGAAGAAAGTAATGCATAATCCTCGCCTCCGGTCCTGACATAGAATGAGCCTGCTTTACACAATGTAAATGCCCAGAGATAAGCTTAAAACTGCTGTATTGGTCCTTAAGTGTGTAAACAAGTTCAGTGACCTGCTTCCCATTTCTAAAACGACCATCCTGTAAACAACAATTGCATCATAATAATTTGGGCCTATTTGAGTAATAAATATTTTATGCCTGTTTTTTTAACCTTAGTTTGGGAATGGTCAGGAGAATTGGAGTGGGATGCCTCCAGAGGCCGGGGCAGTGTGTTGCATGTGTGCAGTGGTGTAACACAAAATGATGTGGCCTCCTTGCGAAGGTGGTGACAGGCCCTGAGACTCCCATTTCCAGTCCAGCTAAGTACCACACATCAGGGGTTTGACTAATGCCATTTAGTGCTGGGGTCCGAACACTGCACTAAAATGCATTATTAGTCACGCAATTATAGTGCGCCGACCACCCACAAGGAGCACTTTGCAAGAGCTGCATTTAAAGAGCAATCGCTCTGGCAGTGAGTGCGCTGTCCGGATAGAGACCGACTCACTTGCTTACTCAGAAGTGGCACTTAACTCTGAACATTTTCTGCACATTTACTTCATATTTACATGATGAGATGAACTCTGGTGCCGTGCACGTGGGCGAATGATTGATATCACCCAGAAGCTGAGCCCCAGCTTACACCACATGTCTCTGATGATAAACAAATCCAGACCCAACAGGGTGCCCCTCTATGGATCCGGGGCGATGCCAGAGTCAGAGTGGGGCCTTTACGGCTCACGTCCGGCCAAGCACACGACTGGCATCATGATTGAGGAGCGTGATGCCTGGGCTGTGCCCACAGTGTGGCATGGAGTCTGCAGCCCTGGCCCGCATCACTAGTCCCCAGCACTGTGGCAGGCAATCGCCACCGCCACCGGATCATGAAGTTTTCTTTCCCGCCGTCCTCCACAGAACAGCGTTTGCCTTCCCTGCTGAGACGTTTGTGAGCTGCTCGAAGCAGGGACACTCACTCAGGATGTAGTAGAGCAGTCATATGTCCAGTGTGGATATAACCCAGGCCTGGGTACACCGGGACTGGTAGTCCCATTTTGGGAACAGATTCCCATTGTGCTCAAAACAGCATTTCAAACCAGGTGCAGATTGTGCCAAACATGGTAAAACCTGCCACAAATTGCTGAAGAAAACTGAACAAAAGGTCAGTTTGTGCACCCCCAATAATGGGTTGAATCATGCACAATTTGATTACAGGCTTATAACTGACTGCAAATTGTGCATCTAGAAATGAGTGCATTTTGCTCTAAAGCAAGTTACTGGTTGTGGAAGGGTGGTGGTGCTGGGAGTCTCGTGGTTCCCGGAGCACAGAATACTTAAAACAATGCACCATTTAGTCACTCGGTTTTTGTGTTTTCATAAAATGCAGAACATTATAATACTTTCAAACCCGCATACTGCGTTCTATGTTTGAGATCCTGCAAGCACGTTTATTTGCTCACACTTTGAAAACACTGCTTTTGAAAACTTACTTAAATTTAGCTATCAAAATTCCATGTGCATGCCATTTTTTTCCAGTTACTTTACACAAGGGCACATTCGTTTTTAGGTCTCGCCTACGCAGCGTGCATGCGCTGCATAGGAAAAAGACCTTTTGGAATCGATTCACTTTTCGCCCTAAAAACGTGCACGCGTTGCATTGCTTTCAATGGCAACATGTGCACGTTTGGCGATTCCCTTGCGGGAGCAAGCTTTGCCACCATATGTTTGTAATTAACTTGCAAACACATGGTGCCGCTGGCTCGCTCCCGCAAGGGAAACGCTTTGTTGATTCTCGGTCGCACTCCCCTTAACCCTCCCACTTTGTAAACCTGCGGCAGTTCGCGCACCACTCGCGGGACGCTGCAGTAAGGGGCTTTCATTTTTTACTGAAATATCATTTGCCTTTCACTCTGACCTGTTTTTCCGCCGGATTCTACAATATTTCTTTGTTCCCTGTATTTTTCTCTCGGGTTTCAGCAAGAAAGGAGGGTGATTACGTCACGTGACACTAGGGTGAGCTGGCGGCTTCAGAAGGAAACAAGTACATTCTGCCGCCCACGTTTGAGTCAGCCCTGCCCTCCTCAGCAGGCTCGGAGACTATATTTCATCCATCGCACTCAAAGCCCGCCGGGTGCCAGGGCCCCTGCTTTTATCGTGGTAAACTGTTACCGTAATTACTTTGAAAACGCGCCCTCGCGCTTTTTCAAATAATGTCTACAAGCTGTTCTGGACTTGTACTACAGATAAATCAAAAACAACTATGAAATATCTGCATTTTCTTGTAAAAACATAGTACCCTCCACCCCCACAGCTCAGGTCTCCCTGCCTCCGTGTTATCGGTTGCGTGCCCCGAGCAGGCACAGAGGCTGCAGAGATTCGCCCAGAACGGTCCGAGCCCTTTCCGTCGGCAGCTTCGCGCAACCTCCGGGACTGACGAACCATGAAGCTGCAGCGGCCCTTGTTAATGACCTGCACCCTCCTCTTCCTCCTGGGTAAGGACTGACCTTCCGTCTTCTCAAACAGCCTCTTTGTTCACTTCTTACGCACTATCGTATTCAGTCCATACCCTTCTCATACCTTGCTATTTAGTGATCACGTATTATCTGTAACACATAATGTCATTTCTGACGTTTTAACAGCTCTTTGCAGTCTTAAGCTTACAGGACGATAGCTTCAATGTTAATTCCAATTCTACAAGTCCCAGAATGCAGAGTTGTTTGCTTAAAAGCCTGCCCACGGTGTTCCACACGAGATTTGGTCGTCGAACATGTGCTTCTTTCTCCATACCGCACCCTTCAGGACTCCAAGCAGGGGGGTGAAATTTCTGTTACGCAGGCATAATCTTGGGCATTTTTGCTTTACGTTTGTTGCATAATTGTGCGCAGTTCGCGGCAAAAAATTAGCCCAAGAGCACATCACGAACAGCAGAACACGTTCAGCTGCTTAAAATGCTGGTGTTTTATGTGATATTATTTTTAACGCCAAATGTTTCCCGCGTCCATTTAATTTCACGGCAAAATACAGCGCAAAATGGCAGTTTGGCATTAAATGAAATTTTGCAGAATGTTGTCAAAATTTCACATAATTATTACACAACAGTAAATTAAATGAATTTGATATGCCCATTCCCAGTCCGCTTGCCTTGTGTTATGAATTTGCAGACTCAGCCTAGCTTTCACCCTGCATTGTCACACCCCACCATGCTTCCCTCATACAATGACATTTTCCTGTCCAATATCCTCGTAGATCCCGCCTTCGCCTACCCCTGCCCACCGGTCTCCATTCAGGACCCCCACCCCTCTCTAGTCGAACAGCCCCTAATAAAGGCCCCTGCTATTCCTTCATAACTCAATTTGTCCTCGTTTGGCAGAGTTGGCACATTCCTGGTCTGTGGTACAAGTAAAGATTTGTTCAAGCCCGAGCACGGAAAACAATGAAGGCTGTTATGTAATTCAGAGTTCATGAACTGTTAGAAGTAAATTGTTCATTTCTTGTGGTTTAGTAGGTTGTTCTAAAGAGTATCAATGGGTTTGGCATGTTTAAAGTTTTTACATTTTTATTAATGAAAGTACAACATGAGTTTGAATTTGTATGCATTGGGTGGCACACGTTGGAGATCCAGTTACTTTAACTTTTTATTGCAATTTATCTTGTACACTGCACAGCATTGCCACAGTGGCTTTCCTGGTGCTCTCTCCGAGTCGCACATACTGATACCAGCAAAAGATTACAACAACAAAAACAAGCATTGGCATAGCCAATAGGTCTCGCCTTTGGGACCTTATAAGTGTTTAGTTATCCAGCACAATATCCTTGGTGCAACAACATCAAGTGTTGCATGGCTAAACACTTATAAGGTCCCAAAGGCGAGACCTATTGGCTATGCCAATGCTTGTTTATTTTATTTTAGGGACGGGGAGATTAGGTGATTTGACCAGATTTACCATATGTTGCGCCAATGCCGGTACTCAACCCTGGTTTCCCAGATGCAAAGTCGGCAGCTCTGACCATAGCGCCAAGTTCTCTCTTCACTTGAGCCAACAGAAACCATTTCATGCTATAAATACAGCTATCACAAGATGCTGTAAAACAGAGAGATAAAACAAAGGTGGGAGAAAAGGGGTGTGAGCCACAAAGAGGGGTGAGTGAAAAAGAGAGCCAGAGATGAATTGACAAGGAACACACTAAGGGCACAAGAAGGAGGGGAAGAGTTAGAGGGTAGCGAGCGACAAATGGAGTAGGTTGAGATGGAAGGATACAGAGAAAAAGTTTAAGGGGATAAGATATGCAAAAGAAGAGGGTGATATTGGTAGAGAGGGAGAAAGAGGAAAGATAACTGAGGAAGGGGGAAAAGACAGCAGCGGGAATGAGATAAGGGAGCGAAAAAGGAAAATGGGAGTAAAGGCAAGAGGGATGAAAGGGGAATGGGATAGTTTCGGATTGGGAAAGAGGGAGATCAAAGGGAGGACAGTGGGCTTGAGAGCAAGTAAATGTGGGACACTCATGCGTTCACACACCAACTGTGACCCAAAGTATCCAAGTCTTTACACCCAACTTGTGAATTAGGAATGTAAGCTGCAGTGACTGGATGAGTGTTTCACCTCGTCCTTGCCTTTTCTGTACTTAGTTTCAGCACGTCAGAAAAGTGGCGGGTATTTTAAGGCTCTTTCTACACATTGTATTTCAGGAGAGAGAGTACTTTTCTGGGCTTAGAGGGCTATCTGTCAGTTAGGGAACTGTAGGAAAGTGTGTTTCTGTTGCACTAAGCCACCATTTTTTGCCTGATTTCTGATGCACTTTGACTGAATGTGTGCTGGGTCCCTGCTAATCAGGTTCCCAGTGCCTGTGTTCTTTCCCAAAACTGTACATTTGTTTCCACAATTGGCACAACTCTGGCCCACATATAAGTCCATTGTAAGAGGTACCAGTGGTACAGAGGGCCTTGTGACCAGAGAGGGTCTCTAAGGGCTGCAGCATGTATTGTGCCACCCTCAGACACCCCTTGCTTGACACATATACACTGATATTGCAGACTGTGTGTTTTGGTGCAGATAAAACTTTAGAGTCGGAATGGCAGACATCCCTGTGTGCCATGCCTACAGACACTGCTTATGGCATAGGTAAGTTACCCCTCTAGCAGGCCTCGCAGCCCTAAGGCAGGGTGCACTATACCACAGGTGAGGGTATAGCTGCATGAGCAATATGCCCCTACAGTGTCTAAGTCCATTCTTAGACATTGTAAGTGGAGTGAAGCCATATTAAGTACATGGGCTGAGAGTTTGTCATTAAAAACACAGCGCCATGATGGCTTTACTGAATGCTAAGAAGGTAGGTATCAAACTTCTCAGCATAATAAACCCACACTGATGCCAGTGCTGGATTTATTACAAAATGCACTGAGAGGGCATCTTAGAGATGCCTCCTGTAAAATGACCAACTCCCTAGTGTACAGGTCACTTGTCTGCACCAGCCTGCCACACTCAAATGTGTTTCTGATCCCCTGAGGTAGGAGCCCTTGTGTTCTCGTGGGTCAGGAAAAAAGACTGCTTAGGGTGGAGGTGCTTCTCACCTACCCCCAAGCAGAAACAGCATTCAGGGCGGTGAGCCTCAAAGGCTTCCTTCCCTTTGTTACGCTAGCCAGGGCCTCTCCAGCTAGTGAAGATGCCCGCCCCTCTGACCAAGCCCCACTTTTGGCGGCAAGGTCGGTGGGAAAATTAGTAAACAGGAGAGGATGTGTCCCCCTCTCTGCCAGGACCACCCCTAAGGTGTCCCGGACCGAGGTGACCCCTCCTTAGAAAATCATACATGTTGTATGGAAGGATTTTGGCCAATCAGGTTATGGGATGCCCTCTCCCCAAAGGGAGGGGACACACAAAGGGTGTAGTCACCCTAAAGGTAAGTAGCTCATTGGCTACTACCTGCCAGTACCTGTAACGCCCCTAAATTGAGGATTTAGTGACAGCCCTGAACCGTGATTTACAGATTCCTGCGATCCAAAAAGAAGAAGGATGAAGAAGACGCCATGCAGCAAAGCCTCAAGACGACTACTGAATTGACCCCAGCCCTACTGTCCTGTCTCCAGCTTTAAAGACTCTGCAAGAAGAGGACGCCTGTCCTGAAGCCAGCAACTTCCAGACACCCGAAGAAGACTGCATGCACTTCAACAAAGACCAGGAGCCGTATTATGTATGCGGCGCATTATCCTTGTTAGTGCTGGGCGCACCTTTCAAAAGGTGCGCCCTGCACTAACCAGGAAAATGCACCGCATTATGATGAATGTGCTGGCCCCAGGGCAGCCATGGACTTGAGCTGCCCTCGTGTTGCCCTGGGGGCAGCACATTTAAGTGAAAAATGGAGTGGCTGCTTTCAAGCCACTCTGTGTTTTCACAGTGCAGGCGACAACCCGCCTGCACTTTTAAAGGGAATAACATATCCCCTTGCAGGGGGTGCAGTGAGTGACTGCAAGGGGATGTCTGGGGGGTCAAAGGGACCCCCTTTGCCCCTGCCAGAGGGCTGCAATCAGGGGGTGCAATGACAGTGTCCCACCTTTTAGGCCTCCTGAGAGCTTCTTAGCCTCCGCACCCATGTCTGTAATACAGCGCAGGCGCAGAGGCAAATGGATTTCCTCAATTGCATGGGGCCACGCCCCCTTGCGAATGAGGGAATGCCCTCTTGAGGAAGCGCTGGCACTGTATGTGCGCCAGCGCTTTCAGTATTATAGAAGGGACCGCACAAGTGTCTGCGGACACTTTTGTAATACGAAAGTGCCCCGGGAGCGCGCAAAGCGGGTGCACACGCCTGTTGCGCCCCCGGGTAATTTCTATAATATGGCCCCAGATCTCCCAAGGACAGAGGTACTGTCCACAAGAAACCAACTCCAAGGATTCCGGATCCAGCTGGAACTGCGACTCCTGCCCAATTTGCACCTGACGCTAACTGTCCGAGTCTGAGTGGCCCACCTGGCCAGTAAAGTCTCCCCAGCGATCTTGACCTCAAAACTATCAGTAGCTGACCTCTCCTAGACTCCACGAAAACCCCTGCAGCCTCACCTCGAAGGGTCCCCCTGATTGTGACTGGCTCAGGTAAAGAAGTTCTAATGTTCAAAGGCACCCCTGCATCCTCAGACCCCCGACTTTGAGGAGCCTAGCCGGCAGTACCCAGGAGTCCACTGACAACTCTACTTACCTGCCCAGCTGTTGGTCACCTTCCTCAGCCACCTAGTTCGAGCCTGCAGTCTCTTGCGACAGAGATTCCCCATTTACTTGCATTGGGCCCCCGCCGCTGATTTGCATCCTGCACTCTGCTGCCTCAGTGCCACTGGTGCTGTATGCTTGGTGCTGCCCTGTGGCCCTCCCATGCTTGCTTAAACCCCCAGGCTTGTGCCCTGAACCAGCGGGTACCTACCTGCAACCCGCACCTCTTGGGGTGCCCCCAGTCTCCAATGACTAACATTGGGCTCAGTGACCTCTGCACTCCGACGCCCCCCTGCCGTTGGTAGTGCAGTACTTACCTTGATCTGACCCTTGCCCAGTGTTGGTCTGAAACCCCGAAGACTGGATGTGTAAGTCAAGTACTTACCTGTAAATGTGCCTAACTGTTTTCCTACCATAGGATTGCATTGCATTTCTTGATCTTTACACTAAGTGTCTATCTTTTATGTTGCTAAGTTACTGCTACTGTTGATTGACACCACAAAGTAATTTCAGTATCACTGGAAAGTATTCCAATTGCTTTTACAAACACATTCCTATTGTACCTGAAAAGTATTGCTATTTTAAACTGGTACCTATCTTCAACTGAGTTTCTCTTCGTTCTAAAATAAAAGTAACAAAGTCATGTTTTATACAAAACAATTGGTCTTGGATTCAGTCTTTGAGTGTGTGTAAACATTTCTTGCTGAGTGTGTACAACAAATGCTTAACACAGCCCTCCGATAAGCCTGACTGCTCAACCACACTACCACAAAAGAGAGTAAGGTATTTTTTATTTTATTTATTTATTTTTATGTTTTATAGAGCGCGAACTTGACCCGTTAGGGTATCAGAGCGCTTTACAGAATCCTAGGGTTGTACAAAAGGCATGGAATAACAAGAGTAAACAATCGATTGGGAGGGGGCGGGGTGTTGGATACATAAGGGATAGAAGGATACATAGGTACAGTTTACATTGCAGTTACTCAAGACAAGGCCCCAGGTTTCTTGGAGGGGTGACAGGGTCATCCGAGGGAGGCAATAGTCGGCAGTTGATCAGGGTCTCTGTGGTGGTTGAAGGTAAAAAGTTTAACCGAGGAATTTACCCATAAGGAAGGTTTTGGCCTCCTTTTTGAAGCGTGCCAGAGAGGGGATTCTTCTTATGACGGGTGGGAGAGAGTTCCATATTCTTGGCGCGGCCCCAGCGAAAGCCCGATTGTAAGTTTTTTTTTCCTAAAACGTGCAGGCTGGAGCAAGAGGTCTTTGGCGGACCGGGAGTTTCTGATTCCTCCGGATACCACAAGTTTCTGTGCAAGGTATGCAGGGGAGTTTGAGTATAAAGCCTTGTGTGTGATGCATGCCAGCTTAAGCTGTATCCTGGCCTCGAGAGGAAGCCAGTTCAGCGCTTTCAGGTGTGGAGAAATGTGATCGAATTTCCTTGTGCCGGTAAGTAGTCTGGCGGCAGCGTTGAGGCAGGCTTTTAAAGGTGCCAGGGAGATCTTGGGTAGACCCGAGAGGGTAGAGCAGCCATATTCCAGTCTGGAGATGACTAGTGCTTGGACTGCCATTTTTAGGTCGGGAGCGTCAAGGAAGGGTTTCAGTTTCCAAAGGTAGCTCAGGTGGAATCTGGCTGATTTGGCCATCGAGTTGATGTGGTCCCGCATGTTCAAGTTGCAGTCGAGGGTTATTCCCAGTGATTTGGCTGAGTCCACAATGGTCGGTGGGTAATTTAAGGCTGTGATGGCCTTAATCCATATCTGAATCTCAGTGTTGGTTTTAGGAGGGGAAATTAGGAGAAATTCTGTTTTCTTTGCATTGAGTTTGAGTTGATTGGAGGCGAGCCATTGGACGGTCAGCTTCAGGGCCTCATTCAGGGAGAGAATCTCCTCGAGGGATGAGATTTTGATGTAGATCTGAGTGTCGTCAGCGTACATATGGTAGGAGATATTTGCAGTGCGTAGGACTTCGGCAAGCGGTTCTAGGTAGAGGTTGAAGAGGGTGGGGGACAGCGTTGATCCTTGAGGGACTCCAATCGTGACCGGAGAGGGAGCAGACAGGTTGCCGTTGATTAGGAATCTCTGTGATCGGTTTTGGAGGAAGGATCTAAACCATTCTAGGACAGAGCCATCCAATCCCATCCTGAGTTTGAGGCGTTCGAGTAGCTTTCCATGGTTGACCGTGTCGAAGGCAGAGGATAGATCTAGGAGGATTAAGAGACATGTTTTGCCTTGGTCAAGGGCTTAGATGTGCGGCAGAGGGGTGCTGTCTCCAGATTCTTTCGGCTTGCCGGAGGGATCTCCTCTCATTGTTGAGGGATCCAGTGAACCAGGGGTTTCTATCTTTGATTTGTGTTCTTTTTAGTTTTAGTGGGGCTAGGTCATCCAGAATGTTCGATATGGTCGCAGAGTAGTGATCGTTGAGGTCATTGACCGTAGTGATATGCGAGGGGGGGGGAGGTCAGATTTGCACCGAGCCTCCAGTTCTCTGTGGTCCAGGTTCTTGGTGTCTCTGACCCAGCGTTTAGGAATCACCGGCTGCGGTGCCCTAGTCTTGTGGGTGCCAGGTAGTAGGAAGGCGATGGCGTGGTGGTCAGACCAGTCACATGGGTCTATAGAGATAAGCTTGACTGTTGATTCCTTAGAGATGATCCAGTCAAGAATGGCCCCTTTCGAGTGAGTTGGGAGTGAGCAAGATTGGGTCAGGGCTTGATCGGCCAGGAGGTCTTTGATGGCGTTGACATGAGGATCCTTGGGATCATTCCAGTGCAGGTTGAAATCGCCAAGGAAAATGTCTTTAGCGTTGGAGGAACTCTTAGCTGTGAAAATTTCCATGAGGTGGTCAGTGAAGGAGTCATTCCTGCCTGGGGGGTGGTAAAAGATGTGCAGGTTGCACAGTAGGGCGGAGTTGCTGCAAATGGAGAGGGCGAGGTATTCGCAGGAGTCGGTGGTATCCGCCAGAAGTTCCGTGACAAGAAGGTTAGAGCGATAGATGCAGGCGATGCCTCCTCCTTTCTTGCTAGGTTGCCTGTCCAGCCTTGCAATGTTATAGTTGGGAGGGACCAAGAGGTCCAGGCATGGGGATGAGGATTCGTTGAGCCAAGATTCTGTTAGAATTGCTAAGTCGAAATTTTTGTTCAGGATGAGGGCAGCAATATCGGCGGCGTGCTTAACTGCCGATCGGCAGTTAATTAAGAGACCAGTCAGAGAAGGGTCGGAGGGAGTGTCGGGAGTCGGGGCGGACAGGGGTACAGGCGCTAGATTGCTTTTAATCACACTTCTGTTACGGAGGGTAGCTGATCTGCAGGGGTTGATAGTGACCGTGCAGATGGGATGTTCGGCCCTCACGTGTAATAGGCATGGGGTAACTGGGGCTGCGTTGTAGTCCCGGAGGATGGCAAGGATTTCCTTTTCAGTGAGGTCTAGCGGACTTGGTGTGGCGAGGGTAGGGTTGTAGGAGAGGACGAGAGCTAGGGTTTCCTCCTCCGAGAGGTGGCAAGGATGCTTGCGAGGGCGAAGGTGTCTCAGGGATAGAGGTAGTGGGTGTTTGGGGAGCTCTGTGATAAGAGGGGGTGGGGTTCAGCAGGGGCTTTAGGTTAGCGAAGGAGAGTTCGGCGCGGTGAAGGAGGTTCGTTAGATCCAGAATGGAAGAGTGGATGCTCTGAATTATTTTGGCAGCTCTGTGGTGCAGCGTTTCGGTATCCATGTGAGAGGGAGGCGCTAAAGGACAGGGGGGTAGTGGTTCAGAGGCAGTTCTATCGTCATGCATACGCGATAGGATATCAGGGCTAGCTCGACCTGTGTCGTAGGTCTTTGGGGGCGTCTCAGTCTCACGGTCGGAGTGGGGAGCTAGTGGGGAGGGGACCAGAGGTCTAGGGCCGATTCTGTAGGCCAGGCCGGGAGACGTGCTAGAGGGGTTAGAATGAACCGTGTTAGGAACACTTGGAGGGGTGGTCTGTGGGCTAGCAGGGCTAGCTCGACCTGTATCGTAGGTCTTTTGAAGCGTACCAGTCTCAGGGTCGGAGTGGGGAATTAGTGGGGAGGAGACCAAAGGTCTCGGGACGATTGTGTTGGCAAGGCCGGGAGACGAGCTAGAGGGGTTAGGATGAACTGTGTTGGAAACCCTTAGGGAGGTGGTTTGTGGGAGGCTAGTCACGCTAGGCAGGCTGGTCGGAGGGTCGTCGAGGCCGGTGTTGGTTGCCCTGCCCGGGTCGTGCACATGGTTTCTGAGGAGGGTAAAAAGGTCAGCAAAATTATTGAGGTTTTTGGTTGAGGCTTGGATCAAAACGATGCCGCTTTTGTAGAGGGTGATGGTGAGGTCGGCTCGCAGGGTTGAGGAGGGCGCTATTGTGAGCTTAGTGCCGTGTGGAATGTTCCTGGTTGCGCGTACATTAAGGAGGTGCGCAAAGGTATTGCGCCAAGAGGGGGTTCTTCTGGAGTAGAAAATGAGGTCATTAATGATTATGCCGTTGTCCGCGCTGTAACGCAGGTCAGAGATCAATGTCTCAGGGTGATTTTTCAGGGTGGAGTGCTTGAAAGTTTTTGCAGCGGCTTTGGAGAGGTTGGGGGGTAAACCAGGGTATATGAGTTTTCTCCAGTAGCGGTCAGGCCGGGACCTGCCATGCTTGCTAGGTTGGGCACTATAGGAACGAAATGGGTCAGTAAGCAGCAAAGGGGATGGGTCTCCACATACCAAGCGAGGGAAGCTATAGTGACTGACTTGGTCTCTTAGAGGCAGGGAACCACATCACAGCAGCATGTGTCCCCTGGTGGACTGTCTTGAGGGAGCGGGCTGTCTAAGCGTTGGGGCAGAGGCTCAAACGTACTTGCGTAGTAGTGACATCCTCTTTGATGTATACTGCAATCCGCTGTCTTTCCCAAAACATCTACGCTTTTTGCTGTAGTCCCTGTCGGTGTCTTTATTGTCATTGGATTCCTTATGTCCGTGATCATTTGGATAGTATCTTCATAGGAATTTAAAAATAAATAAACAAATAAAAGTGGCTGGGTCGTAGGTAAGAAGTAGATTCCTGAACTTTTCAGTTCCAACAAGTCTTTCATTGACTACTATAGCAAGTCAGAGTCATTCCAAGATGGCCGCCACCTTATCGAGCCTGGCTCAAGGTGTAGCTGTAGACCCTTATTTGTTTTTATGGCGTAGTCCTCTTTCTATTGCCATTGCCAGTTGCTGCCATTTTCGTGGGGAATGGAGGAGCAGTTCTGTGCTCAAAATGGCTGGGGCAATAAAACTGCTGTGCCACAGACCAACAGCTGTACTGTACAGCTACAAATCTGGTAGTAGACCCACTCCTGCAGCCTGGACATCGAGGGGTTTCCCTGGTTATGATCCTGATGGTGGGGGGCTTCTCATCTGCAGCGTTGTGACTTCGGGACAGGCTCACCCTTGGTGGTCCCAGCCGTTTCACAGCTCCGAGGAACCCCCTGCAGTGTTGAGCGCGATCGTTCCCGGTATGGAGGAACCTGCCTCAGGGGCGAGGCGGCAACAGCTCCCCAGGGATTTGGCTCGATCTGGGTGTTCCCGTTGCCAGCTGGAGGCTCGCCTTTGTGCTCTGCGCTAATCTGCTAGCTCCCGGCGGGCCCCCAGGTTGTTGAATGGTCTGCAGCGGGGGGGGGGGGGACGGACTCACCGATGCCTCAGAGTCTGGGCGATCATCCTCGGTCAGTCCCCCAGCAGCCCACGTCGGAAGATGGATACCCAGCCCTTTGTTGATGTCGGCTGGATTCGCGGAGCAGCGCTCGGCTGGGGCTCCGACAGTCAGTAGCAGAGAGGCATCCGACGGACTCATCGAGCGGCCAGCTCTTCAGATCGATGGCCGACGGTCCTGATTGAGGTGAGGGGGGTCCAAAACGATGGTCTGTGCGGTGCCGCTGGGCCAAGCTTGCGCTGTGTTGCTGTGTGCTGATGTAGGAGGGCAGCAGGGCGATGGATGGCCGGGTTGTACAGGGATATTTGCCGATATCGTGATCCCTAACCCAGGAGCTCAGTGGAGGAGCTCTCGTCCGGTGGCCATCTTGTCCGCAGTACCAGTCCGCAGTATTATCTACTTTAGCCTCTGTTACATTTCTGGGGATCCACTGGACTCTGTGCACTTTGGAATAGTATATCAGAGCCAGCTTCCTACAGGAATACCAGCTGAAAAGTTTCTGCAGAGCGCCATAAGGCTATTCTACTGAGGATTGAACCCAAATTGTCTGATCTAGCCTCCGCTGAAGCAGGGACAGTTGCCAATGGCCTTTTCTTCTGGGGTCCTTTTGTGAAGGATTTTGGGAAATGTGTGAATATGTTCACAACTCTCAACAAGGTACAAAGTTCTGTCAGTAAAGCGTTTCAATCTGGCCTTTTTCTGAGTGCCTGGTGATATAGAAGACGATCGCCAAGTCAGCTCTTCTGCTAAGGTCCCTAGAGATGATTTGCAAGTCGAAGAAGGGGATATAGGACAATGGAGGCAGGGGTGTATTTTTCCCCTCCTGCTCCTGCTACAGCCGTGACAGATGTGGCTTCCGTTCAGGGAACCAGTTTGAAGCAAGCTCCAGTGTTACAGGTAAAACTTGTACTATCTTCAGAGGTTATTCTGCGGGGTCGTACTCAGTATTTTCTACACATTTTGTGTCAGAAAGTACAGGATGCATGGGCGTTGGGGTGTTGGACTGTTCAGGGTTTCAGGATCGAATTTTATGAGTTCCCTGTTCAAAAGACTCTTCCCAGACAGTTAATTTTTCCCATCACAAAAGCAATTTCATAGACACAGAAATTCAGGATTTGCAGCGCAAAGCGGAGATATGCTCGACAACACCATGTAATAGGGGTCCCAGCCACACTATTTTCTTTGTGGCCAAACAAGGACGAGGTTATAGATTGGTACTGAATTTGAAAGAGTTCAATGGGTGGGTACTCTATGGGGATTTCAGGATGGAAGAGGATCTGCTCCAAGAGAAATATTGGATGGTTTGTTTGAACCTGAAAGATGCCTATTTAGACATTCCAATCTTTGCTCATCACCCGAGATTCCTGTAGTTTCAGTGGCCAAACCACTGATCTGAGTATTACGTTCTTCCATTTGGTTTGTCCTTAGTCGCTTGGTGCTTTGCCAAGATTACAAAGCCGAGAGTCTACAATCTGAGATCCAGGGGTGATTATTTAATCGTCTATCTATACTATCTAATTATCATGGCTCCGGACAAGGAACCAACTGATGACTCACCTGACTTGTCTGATTCACCTGTTACAGGAGTTAAGTTTAGAGGTGAATGAGAAGAAATCTGTGTTGAATCCATCAGGGCATGAAATTCCTACATTTCCAGATCAATACAGTTACAGCAAAGTTATTATTGCCAGCCCAGAAGATGAAGGATATCAAGAAGGAAATAATGCTTGCTTTGAGCAAAACAAGGGTATCGTAGAGAGTGCTTAGAGGGCCACCTGTTTTCTCAATTCTGGGCCTCTTGGCATTGTCCATTCAGACCATTTTACTTGGACCACTTCACTACATGGCCCTTCAGCGATTGAAAATCCAGCATCTCCAGCCTTTGCATTTCATATCCAGTTATCTCAGGAGTCCAGAGCAGAGCTTTAATGGTGGCTGGAGCACATGGAAGCATGGAACGGGTCCCAGCTGGAGATGGTCATCACATTGGATGCCATCAGGTGGGGTTGGGGAGCCAGATGTGGCCCGATCTTCACCAGTGGTAAATGTTAGAAGCGGATTTGAAGATCCAGATCAATTGCCTGGAGTTGCTGACACGTTCTATTGCCAACAAAACCTTGTCTCCTCAAAAGGTGTCTTATTGCATCCTTCTTCAGATGGACACTATGTCAGCGGTCCAGTATGTTAATAGACTGGGGGAGGCAAGGTTGAGAATGTTGGTGGAGACTGCTGAGAATGTTTGGTACTACTGTCTCCAATACAAGATCTCAGTGGTTGCGGAATACCTTCTGGGACAGAGTAATGTGGTGGCAGACTGGAACTCCAGATATTTGATGGATGCCAGTGACTGGATGCTTCATCCGCTCATATTCCGGCTTCATCAGACGTTTTTCAGTTGGAGACCAGATCCAATGGCTCTAGTGATGGATCTTTTCCTCCAAGTTTGGAGGGGGGGGGCTCTTCAATGTGCATTCCCTCTCCTCTGTTCATGATAATCCTGAGGGTAGCTGCTCAAGTGAGAAGGCAGAAGGCAGATCTGATACTAGTGAGTTCATTATGGAGGGTGCAGCCGTGGGTTCCGACTTTTCTGGAATTATCATGCGACTTTCCAGTGTGACTGCAGTTGTTTCTAGAGCTGTTGTCAGACCGGGTGTGTGGGTTGCATCCTTTATTGTTAGCAGGGAATCTGCATCTCATGACCTGGTGTTAAAAATGGGGGTCTCTAGTTGGCAGTAGCTTGCACCCTGTCCAAGTAGGGACCCTTCCTTCTAGTCAGGGTAAGAGGATTACACACTCAAGATAATCCCTTCTCACCCCCTTGGTAGCTTGGCACGAGCAGTCAGGCTTACCTCAGAGGCAATGCGTAAAGTATTTGCACCAAACACACACAGTAACATAGTGAAAACACTACAAAATGGACACCAAACCAGTTTAGAAAAATAGTCAATATTTATCTAATCAAAACAAGACCAAAACGACACAAATCCAACATACACAAGCAAAGATATGAATTTCTTAAGAAAACAGCAAAAATACAGTTCCTTGAAGCTGTTAGCGCCAACCGGGGCTATCGCAGCGTTGTGACCAACAAATCCAACAATTCAGTCCGACCTCCATGGAGTCGAGGGGCAGCTATGGCAGTGGGGAAGACCTTCAAACAGTACCTTAAAAGTTGAAGAGGACTCGAGGACCTTGTGGTGAATTCCAGCGGTGAGGCGTTGCAGGCATCGGGGAGTCCTTGAGGTCACACGCGTTACAGATCAAACTTCATAAGATCGAAGTCAGGAGCACTGATGTAGGCACTGGCATGACTGCGATGTCGTCACGGGCCGTGCGTCGCGCACTTCACAATGTGGGGTCCGTGGCTTCAGTGCAGGCAGCAGAGTAGTGTTGGTGCGGCACTGTCGTCGGTCGACCTGGGGCTGCGATGTAGTCGCGGTCGGTGTCTCGTGATTCTCACGAGGCAGTGACTGTGGCTTCGGTGCAGGCAGGGGCATTAGGTGACGATGTCGGAGTCGATGGCACTGTTGTCAGCAGACGAAAACACAATATAGAGCCCTCGGGTCTAAACAAGTGAACAAAAGAAGAGTAAACACTTCTAGGTGGCCCCTAGGGGAGTCCCTTTATTAGGACGAAATCCCTCACCCACCGTAGGTGGCATGCTTCATCATTGAGATTCTCCTCATGACGGGAAAACCTAGCCCCACCACGGGCAACAACCCCCTCTCTGAGAGGGAGGGGCTCAGGGAGGCTTTAATTCCTAATTATAGGATACACTAAATCCAGCAATGAGAGGTACTAAACTCAGTTGGGTGAAGTGCGCAGCGCAAAGAAAAATAATCGTGAGAAACGTGAATTTAAAACTAGCTACCAGGTACTTAATCTACCTTTATTAACATGTCCTGGGGCCAGGATTAAAAACAGAGCACAAGCAGGGTTAACTTATGCCTGCGAGTTGGAGACCACAAAAGGGTAGGTCTACATGTTTCAGCCTATTGAGCCTTGTGAAAGGTGTCGCGGCTTTCGTCAGGACCTATAAGTGCTGCTGCTAATTATAATAACTAGTCCACAGGCATTATAATAATGATTGTGAACCAATGTAAAACAAAAGAATACTCAAGAATACTAGACCAGTGATCCTTATTCTTCTTGGAAGATGCACTGGTCATACCTATATGGAAACATAACAATAAGTTCCCCAGCACACGCTTCTCACAATTCATATGCAACAAATTATACACAAATTATTTTCCGTATGTATCCATTTCTTTTATTTTTCTTCTCTGTGGCTTCTCTTAGATTCCAGCCGACACGTGTTTCGTTGCATCTTTCGCGACTTCTTCAGGGCTGTGAGATCATATACAAACATAAGGTTTTTGCTATAAATCCGCATTTACTGCCACTTTCTTCCCATCACCTCAGGTGACTCATATACAGTTCTAAAACCCATGCATTAAAGCCTCACATATTCCAATATGAGCACATATCACAGCGGAAACGTTTAGATCAACAACATTATTAACTGTTTCATCAGGGCACGAGTCGGGGGTCCACGCGGGTGGACGGCGTCCCCCCACTTCTTTCACAGGGTGGATGCCGTCCACCCTGCCAAGAAGTTGGGCCCCACTAAAAAAGATGCTGAATTCGTCCCGGTGTAACTTCCAAACACCGGGACACATTCAGCAGCGCCTGCACGTTGTTGTCTGCTTTCGATCACAACAACGTGCAGGCGGGGACGGGGCTCTCTTATTTCTGACTCCTGCTGGGATACTCGGCCATAGCAAAGGCCGAGTCTCAGGGGTCATCAGGCCTCCTTTTGTTGGAGTTTCCTGGCTGGCAGCAGTCAGGAGCCTCACACCTGATGCAAATGCAGCAGAGGAGAAACAAAGGCTCACACCTTGTTAGCACTTCACACATACTTAGGAGAGGCAGCTTTTCACTTTGTTCAGGCTCTGTTTAGGAGATTTGCATGCACTGTTAGAAGTCAGATGTGTTGATCTTTCCCAGTATTTGCACAAAATAAATTGCATTTATATACGCTTATTACCCTCGAGGAGGCGTTGTAATGATTTAAATATCACTATTTCTTTTAAAGCACTATGGCTATAGAAAGCTTAACGCTGACAAAAGGTAACAGTGTTTTATATGTAGCGTACAAAAGTGTGAATCTTCTGCCTAAATCAGGAGGGTTTGCAAGTATGCTCGAAATGTGCTCAAATGTACTCATGATAGACCTGCTAAACATATATGTGAGGGCTTAAGATCTGATATCACTTCTTGTGATGCCAGTTCCTGTGATGTCACGCGCTGTGATGCCACTTGCATACAGATTAACTAGGTTAGTCCCCCCACTTCTTTTTTTAGGACTTGTGCCCTGTGTTTCATTATGGTTATTTGAAAAAATGAAATGTACACCGTGAACTCCGTCACACCTATTGGCATTTCGTGCTACTAAAATTGCACTGTTGTGAACTATCTCCAGACACTTCTAACTCTATATTTGTCGTGCGAAAACTTATGTATTGAAACCTCACATGCTCTACTATGAGCACATCATCACAAACAAAATGTTCAAATTGATAGTTATACACATTATTGCATTATATATGTATTATGAACACAGTGTGCTCCGTCACAAGCATTAGTATCCAGTACAAATCAAATTAATATTTAGGCCTCTATTTTATTTTATCATTATTCAGCATAAGTTTTCTATATTGCACACTTCCCGTATTGGAAGTGAAAATGCCGTCCACACCACGTCCCCGTGTTCATGCAAAGGTAAGTGTGTGCACCTGTGTTCGATCAATCAATCTCAAAATGAGGTCATACCCAATGTCTTCATGAAAAGTGCCTGTTGGGTTTGAAACCAAACATATGTAAGTAAACACACTGGCCTCATGAATATCCTCCTATGGATTATTATGAAAACCACCTACTATTAATCCGGTGATACTTCCAACCCGGACGGGTGTATGTCCTTCCTCTACAGCACTTGCCTCAATTTGGTAAATTCATTTGCTGTAGATAAATCTAATTGCAAAAATAATTTCATGTCAACTATTAAAATGCAAACGTGCTTCTCTCCATGAGTTCTATTCTCCAAAAATGGTGCACAAAGTCTATATCTATGTCTTACCCTCATTATCTTCTTTGAAAATCCTCTATTCGTAATAGATCATATCATGTCCGCCCCGTGATTTATTACCCTCAGTTTCTTTTAGTTGTTTTGTTTAAACCTCCAGACTTATCCCCGGTAACAAAACAGCCGGTGAAGTGAGAGCAGGTTGCTCCCTGTGTGCATAAGGCCCTCTATGCCGCCCTAGGCGGCCGCCTAGTCTTGCCTAATGGTAGAAACGGCCCTGCCTATGCCGCCCGAAGTACCGGCTGCGAGGGGGGGGCTCCTTCTCTTAAACGGGCTTTGTTGCACGCGCCCCCTGAATGTATCCTGTGAATGGGGCGCGTCTCCTGTTTAACATATACTGGCAACGGAGCTGCTTTCATTAGGTTATGACAGCTCGGGTTTCACCATTCTAATAATGGGACACTACCAAACGCCCCCCTATTTCCCTGTAATACGCTTGGTGACTACGCCCGGTCACTTAGCACCTCGAAGTTAAATGCCCCTGACTCGAGGGGCATGTCCTTGATGTGACACAAGCCATCTTTCCTCAGGGCCCCCATGCACCGAAACTCAAATCCTTCTCCGAGTCCTCTAAACAATTCCTGGGACAGTTTTGAGGGCCTACATTACCTCCGAATTATATTCATACAAATTATATGAATAGATTTTGATTTCCCTTGTGCAGCGTGACACTGTTCAGATCATGTTGTGATCACTTTTCTTAGTACAGTCATGTGATCGCTTTTCTTTTTCTTTAGGTTTCACAAATGATTACGTGTAAATATAAGTCTAGTACACTATTGTATTTTTTCACATATGTCTTTCCAGGGCGGTGCCCCCTCCCTGAGCTGCATGCCAGGTACAGGTGCGGTTGTTTATCCGTAAACTACGAGTAAGACATAAAAATATATATATATAATTTCTCACTAATGATAACTGATATAGTTTACATGTTGTTTAATATGTGGCAGCACTACAATACTGCTTTATAAAACAAGAAGAACATGACATGTCCAGCACATATCTATGGTCTCTCATGTTGTTTGTAAAACACTCCTAAGAATTTAAGTGGGATTATGGTTCCATATAGGTATGACCAGTGCATCTTCCAAGAAGAATAAGGATCACTGGTCTAGTATTCTTGAGTATTCTTTTGTTTTACATTGGTTCACAATCATTATTATAATGCCTGTGGACTAGTTATTATAATTAGCAGCAGCACTTATAGGTCCTGACGAAAGCCGCGACACCTTTCACAAGGCTCAATAGGCTGAAACATGTAGACCTACCCTTTTGTGGTCTCCAACTCGCAGGCATAAGTTAACCCTGCTTGTGCTCTGTTTTTAATCCTGGCCCCAGGACATGTTAATAAAGGTAGATTAAGTACCTGCTAGCTAGTTTTAAATTCACGTTCCTCACGATTATTTTTCTTTGCACTGCGCCCTTCACCCAACTGAGTTTAGTACCTCTCATTGCTGGATTTAGTATATCCTATAATTAGGAATAAAAGCATCCCTGAGCCCCTCCCTCTCAGAGAGGGGGTTGTTGCCCGTGGTGGGGCTAGGTTTTCACGTCACGAGGAGAATCCCAATGATGAAGCATGCCACCTACGGTGGGTGAGGGATTTCGTCCTAATAAAGGGACTCCCCTAGGGGCTTAAGAAATTCCACCTGGATGTGTTTACTCTTCTTTTGTTCACTTGTTTAGACCCGAGGGCTCTATATTGTGTTTTCGTTAATTGAGGAGGGGAGCAAACCCTAGCTGGTCTTTAAACAGTTGGCAGGTCAGAACTCCCAGTAGTAAAGTTCAGGTGCTATATGTGAAGTCTTTTGTGCCCCTGAGACTTCTTAACAGGAGGCAAGCACACACAAGCCCTTGGGGAAATGTGGAAAGTAGGATCAAAACAGCAAAGTACAGTTTCTTTACTGCTCACAGACAGAAGCAGCAACTGCAGGCAAACCCAGCAAGGCAACAGACAGCAAAGGGGCAGTATCCCTCCTGACAGCTCTTCTTTTTGTCGTCAGTCCAGAAGTGTTCTAACAATCTGGGGTCTTAGGTCTAATACTTATACCCCTTTTGGCCTTTGAAGTAGGGATACTTCAAAGGATTTTCTTTGTAGAGCACAATTTTTTGTCCTGCCTGGTTTTGGCTCCAGACACACTCCAGAGGGCGGAGGGGGTGGAGACAGCATTGTGAGAGGCCAAGCACAGCCCTATTCATATGTATGTGGCAACTCCTTCCACCACTCTAGCTCAGGAAGGCCCCCTCAGCCTGGTGATGGGCAATCAGAAAATGCAAGGCACACTTGAACTCCCTCTGTGTGACTGTCACAAACAACCCAGCTGTCAGTCTAAACCAGACGCTGATTCCACAGGCAGGCAGAGGCACAGGATGGTAAAGCAAGAAAGTGCCCACTTTCTAAAAGTGGCATTTTCAGACTGTCCCAGGCCTGAACGTATCCTCAGGATCGAACCGATGCTCTTAGGGGTCCACCTCCCGACCGCCCCAAGTCTGGATATAAAGTACGCACAGACTTTAGGATGGTCAAGCGGGGGAAGGGAAGGATGGGGACAGCGGGGAAGGAGACCTAAAACGAAAGAGAAGAGAACATCACACACAGTTTTATAGCAATACCCTACTACTATGCGTGAGTGAGACTTTGACTTACACTAACCTGTAAAGAAAGAAAATACCGCGGTGCAGACACGGGGGGGAAGCAGGTAATCACAATGTCAGTGAACGAATGCTGCAAGGGGATAAACATATGTCACTCATAACATGTTCTCTTATACGTAAGTGCTATGATTACGCTAAACCCTGTGTCCTTATTTTACCTGTGCATGAAAACACTTTTCTTAAACGTAGAAGCGAAGGTGACCACCCGCCATCAACACCCCCTATATCAAATGAAAGGAGAAGCGAGCAGGCAGTGTGAGCGTATTGTTGGTAATCCAAATACTCATCTCTTATATAGCACCCTCCAGGGAAAGAGATTTAGTGGTAATGTTATCATTAAACAAAGAATTAAAGTACGAGTTCAATATCACTCTTCAAATGATAGTCAAATCCAAACACAGTTTCATAGATTTTCCTCCCTGCAAGAGCCACTGTCAAACGGGCTCGCCAACAGGGAAGAAGTAGCCAGCACTCTAGGGTGCAAGAGTAATCAAGGATTCACCCAGTTCTCCCCTGCATGAGCCACTGACCAACTGGGCTCGCCAACAGAGAAGAATCTAGCAGTGTTACAATACTTGGTACATACCAGGCGCCAGCAGTTTGCATCAATATGCGTGGTTTATTTGAGGTTTCCTCGTGTGAGACCGCTAAACATATGGGAAGCAAATGTGGACTCTCCAACGAGGAAATCAACACTAAGAATTACAAAGGAGTCAAATGAGTTAAAGTAAAGAGAAGTGGTGTCATCTGACACCCCTACCGGTCCAAAGAAGTTTCCATGAGGCGAAGACTCTGACCGGGTCAAGATACGAGGTACCGGTCACTCTGAATAATCGGCAGCGTCTCTTGCCGTGACCGTGTCTTTTCTATCTTCCCGGAAGTCACGTGAGACGTTGCGTCTCACGTCCGACGTCCTCTGAGGCTGCCGGGAGTTGTAGTTCCCGTCAGCCGCGCCTTGATCCTGCCTGGGAGTGCGTGGCTCCCGTGGCTCCTGACAGTACATCCTCCTCCCGGAGAGCACTGACAGGCACAGGGCTTGTCCGGATGACGTCTATGAAAGGTGGTAACCAACCTAGGAGCATGCACCGCAGATCCCGGTTCCCAAGAATTTTCTTCAGCATCATACCCTTTCCAAGCCACCAGATACCAAAGGCGTTTACGCCGGATCTTTGAGTCCAAGATACCTGCCACCTCATATTCCTCCTCTTGATTAACCCACAACGGAGCAGGGCGTCCTTGGGCTGTGCAATAAGACGGCTTTAGCAAAGAGATGTGAAAAACTGGGTGTATTCTCATATGTGAGGGCAGTGCAAGTTTGACCGCAACTGGGTTAATGTGTCTCACGACTTTGTATGGACCTATGTATCTGGGATTAAATATACTGTACCGCTTGAACCTTATGTTTCGTGTGGATAGCCACACCAGATCCCCTTCTTTGTATGTAGGCCCTGGTCTACGATGCCGATCTGCATACCTCTTATACATCTCTTTGGCATGTATTAGCTGTTGTTGTGTGTCTTTAAGCGTGTTGCGTATGTGCACTAATCTCTCCTGTACCTTCGGAACTCGTTCACTACACCCTGGCGTTAAAAAAGGAATGAAACGAGGGTGATGACCGTATGTGCTGTAGAAGGGAGAGTGTTTGGTGGAGTTATGCTGTGCGTTATTGTAAGCTATTTCTGCAAGCCACAACCACTCCACCCAAGCCTCGGTATTTTTATCTACATAACATCGCAAATACTGTTTCAATGTTTGATTTAGGCGTTCAGTTTGTCCATCTGTTTGAGGGTGGAAACTGGTGGACATGGTGGAGGAGATCTGTAAAGCTGAACACCATATTCGCCAGAACTGGGCAGTGAACTGGGCTCCTCGATCTGACACGATTGCTTGGGGAAGTCCATGAAGTCTGACCACATGTATCAACAATAGCTTAGCTAACTGTCCGGCGGTAGGCAATCGTTTGCAGGCTATGAAATGTCCTAATTTCGTTAAGTAGTCGATCGCCACTAAGATAACTGTATGTCCCTGGTCTTTGGGTAAACCCACAATGAAGTCCAGTGAGAACCTTTCCCAGGGCTTGTTTGGTGTGGGTAAAGGTTGTAAGAGACCCTGAGGTTTTCCTGTGACTGATTTGTTTTGAGCACAGACTACACAATCATTTATCCATATGTGTATGTCTCTTCGAAGAGAGGGCCACCAGAACTGACGTAGTATCTTTTCACACGTTTTCTCGTTTCCGTTGTGTCCTGCACTAGGATTGGCGTGACACCATTGAAAGACCATGTGTCGTAACTTCATTGTAGGGATAAGGACCTGGTTGCCTTTGACTGGGATGCCTCGTCGTATCTTCCACTCGGGATGTCCTTTCAGCCAGTCCCTCCACCGGAACGTCTGCATACCCTTATCCACCTCTCGCAGGAAAGCGTTGGAATGGAGGGCTCCTATAACTCTAGATGGTTCTATTATAGCTCTTTCGGATCCCTGTAGGGCTACTACCGTGGATTCCTGTCTGGACAATGCGTCTGCCTTTTTGTTCATCGCTCCGGGTCGGTAAGTCACTATGAAGTCATACTCTTCAAAGAACATCATCCATCGTAACAACCGGGGTGAGAGTAGCCTGGTGGTTTTTAAGAATTGTAAGTTACGATGATCCGTGTATACGGTGACGGTGTGTCTGGCTCCCAACACCCAATGCCTCCATTCCATAAAAGCTTCTTTTATTGCAAGCAGTTCCTTTTCGGCTATAGTATAGTTTTGTTCGGCATTATTCAATTTCTTGGACATGAACGCCACCGGATGCAACTGTCCTGTGGCGACGTTCCTTTGAGACAGCACCGCCCCAATAGCCACGTATGAGGCGTCTGCCTCCACTATGAACGGTAATGTCGGATTTGCATGCATGAGGACAGGAGCTGTTATGAAAGCTTCCTTCAAGATGTCGAATGCCTTTTGGGCCTTGTCGTCCCAGAAGAACTGGGTATTCTTCTTTGTCAATTTGGTTATGGGAGCTGCTTTATGGGAGAAATGTGCGATAAAACGTCTATAAAAATTAGCAAACCCCATAAAACATTGGATATCCTTCACATTCTTAGGACAGGACCATTCGGTGATGGCCTTTACTTTCCGTGCTGCCATTTCCTGACCGGTGGGGGTAAGCATCACCCCCAGGAATTCCACAGTGGACACATGGAACTCACATTTGCTGATCTTACAGAAGAGGTGATTGTTTCTCAAGGCTTGAAGAATCAATCCCACGTGTTGGGTATGTTCCTCTATGCTGGTGGAATAAATCAAGATATCGTCTATATAGACAACTACGATTCGGTCTAAGTAAGCTCTTAAGACATCATTAAGAAAGAACTGAAATGCAGCTGGCGCATTACATAAACCAAACGGCATGACTTGATATTCATATAAGCCATACCTAGTCTTGAAAGCCGTCTTCCATTCGTCTCCCTGCCGCATTCTCACCAGATGGTATGCTCCACGAAGATCCAGTTTTGTGAAGATTACTGCTCCTTTGACTTGTTCTAATAAAACGGAGATCAATGGGAGAGGATATTGATTACGAATGGTGATGGCATTCAAGGCACGAAAGTCAATACAAGTCCTGCGTTCGCCATTTGCTTTGGCGATAAAAAACAAAGGAGAGGCTGCTGGGGACTTGGAATGACGAATGAACCCTAAGGCTAAGAATGTGTCCAAATACTGATGGAGGTGTTCGTTTTCGGGTTCCGTTAGTGAATACACCCGACCACAGGGAACCACAGCACCGGGTATCAGGTCTATCCGACAGTCATAAGGTCGGTGAGGAGGAAGGACTTCAGCCTTTTGTTAATCAAAAACGTCTGCATACTGTTGATAACAGGAAGGCAGGTCTATTTCTTTTTCTGCTGCAGTGGCGATATGATGACGATGAGCTAGTGCTTGTGTTGGCGTACTGAAATATCTGATACAATTCTTTTTGCAATACTCGGAGTCCATAGAAAGGGTCTTCTGTTCCCAATTAATGGTAGGGTTGTGTATGACCAGCCAGGGCAATCCCAGGATTATTCCATATAACGGAGCACGTATTACGTCGAAGGACATGATTTCTTGATGTTTCTGGTCATATTCCACTGAACAAGTCTCCGTGGTGTGTCTAATGGGTCCCGACTCCAATTGTTTCCCATCTACAGCAAAGACCTCTTCTGGTACTGTTTTGGGTAGGAGTATGACCCCCAATCTACGGGCTTCGTTCTGATCCATAAAACATCCAGTGGCTCCAGAATCCACCATAGCTTGGACGTGATAAGGTTTCTCTTTAATATATATCACCAATGGTATAAAGAAATGTTCTTTGGAAACGTAAGTGTCGTTTCGAATGGAAGGGATATATCTACTGCTCGAAGACTCCCCTTCTTCCCGTCTTGAGCTCGTTAGTTTTCCGTCTCTGGTCTGGGTATCGGAACCGCCGCTGTTCCAGTTCGCGTGCGGTTGAACTTGGGTTTCACCGGACATTCCCTTAAGAAATGTCCCTTCTTCCCACAATATAAACACAATCCGTTCTTACGTCTGTGATCCCTCTCATCGGAAGTAAGCGAAGCACGGATTGTTCCTATTTCCATGGGTTCGGTAGCGGAGGTACTATAATCATGGGATCTCGGGCGTTCGAAACGAGGAGTGTATCTTTCCTTCCTCCGGACTTCGCCCTTTCTCTCTCCCAATCTATGGTCCAATCGCATTGCCAGGTCTATGAGATCCGCACAGGAACGAGGTTGGGGATCCACTTGGGCTATGACGTCTTTTAGATCCTCTTTAAGTCCTTGATAAAATATAGCAGCTTGTTTACTCTCGGGCCAATCAGTTTCTGCCACTAATCGTCTGAAGGTGTTCAGGTATCCGATCAGATCTTTACTCCCTTGTCTCAGGTCTAGTAATTCTCGGTCGGCCGAGAACGTATCCCCCCTCCTGTCGAAGGTTTTCTCGAACTCCTCTCGGAAGGCATCCCAGTCATGTAACATGGGATAATTTCTTCTCACAAAAGGAACTGCCCATTGAGCAGCATCCCCCGATAAGTATGATATTAGAAAGGCGACCCGAGATTGATTGGTAGTGAATGTCTTTGGTTTGCAACTGAAATGGAGAAGAACCTGTGACAAGAACACTTGTACCCTACGTGTATCCCCTGTGTATTTCTCGGGAGGGGCAAGGGGTATAGGAGTTGGTATTTCCACCACCATAGAACTAGAGACAGGTTGAGACTGACTACCAAAATCAAAGGGATTTCTTTGCATCCTGTCTACTCTTGCCTGTAAAGCAGCGGATTCACTACGGGAAGCCTGAAGCTCAGCCTGGACAACTGCTAAGGCTGCCATGACGTCGTCTAAGGTCGCCATGTGTGAATCAGCTCGACCGGGAGGATAAATCTGTTCGTTGGCCGATTATTCTGTCCCAGGCCTGAACGTATCCTCAGGATCGAACCGATGCTCTTAGGGGTCCACCTCCCGACCGCCCCAAGTCTGGATATAAAGTACGCACAGACTTTAGGATGGTCAAGCGGGGGAAGGGAAGGATGGGGACAGCGGGGAAGGAGACCTAAAACGAAAGAGAAGAGAACATCACACACAGTTTTATAGCAATACCCTACTACTATGCGTGAGTGAGACTTTGACTTACACTAACCTGTAAAGAAAGAAAATACCGCGGTGCAGACACGGGGGAAGCAGGTAATCACAATGTCAGTGAACGAATGCTGCAAGGGGATAAACATATGTCACTCATAACATGTTCTCTTATACGTAAGTGCTATGATTACGCTAAACCCTGTGTCCTTATTTTACCTGTGCATGAAAACACTTTTCTTAAACGTAGAAGCGAAGGTGACCACCCGCCATCAACACCCCCTATATCAAATGAAAGGAGAAGCGAGCAGGCAGTGTGAGCGTATTGTTGGTAATCCAAATACTCATCTCTTATATAGCACCCTCCAGGGAAAGAGATTTAGTGGTAATGTTATCATTAAACAAAGAATTAAAGTACGAGTTCAATATCACTCTTCAAATGATAGTCAAATCCAAACACAGTTTCATAGATTTTCCTCCCTGCAAGAGCCACTGTCAAACGGGCTCGCCAACAGGGAAGAAGTAGCCAGCACTCTAGGGTGCAAGAGTAATCAAGGATTCACCCAGTTCTCCCCTGCATGAGCCACTGACCAACTGGGCTCGCCAACAGAGAAGAATCTAGCAGTGTTACAATACTTGGTACATACCAGGCGCCAGCAGTTTGCATCAATATGCGTGGTTTATTTGAGGTTTCCCTCGTCTGAGACCGCTAAACATATGGGAAGCAAATGTGGACTCTCCAACGAGGAAATCAACACTAAGAATTACAAAGGAGTCAAATGAGTTAAAGTAAAGAGAAGTGGTGTCATCTGACACCCCTACCGGTCCAAAGAAGTTTCCATGAGGCGAAGACTCTGACCGGGTCAAGATACGAGGTACCGGTCACTCTGAATAATCGGCAGCGTCTCTTGCCGTGACCGTGTCTTTTCTATCTTCCCGGAAGTCACGTGAGACGTTGCGTCTCACGTCCGACGTCCTCTGAGGCTGCCGGGAGTTGTAGTTCCCGTCAGCCGCGCCTTGATCCTGCCTGCGAGTGTGTGTCTCCCGTGGCTCCTGACACAGACATACAATTTAAAAACCAACTTTACTAAAAGATGTGTTTCTAAGTTCTGAGCTCAGAGAGCTCAAACTCCAAATCTGTAGCTGTTCCCCGTTGAAGGTTACACTTGTAAAATGTTACAAGACAGCTCCAATGATAACTTATGGGAAGGCTAGTCCTTGCAATAGTGAAAATTGAAATAAATAAATTGGCAGTATTTCACTATCAGGGCATGTAAAACACACCAGTACATGTCCTACCTTTCACATACACTGCACCCTGCCCTTGGGGGTACCTTGGGCCTACCTTAGTAGTGCCTTACATGTAGTAAAATGGAAGGTTAGGGCCTGGCAAGTGGGTGCACTTGCCAGGTCGACATAGCAGTTTAAAACTGCATTCACGCAGGCATATAAGCTGTCATGTTGATGTGTAAACGAATAAAAATAATTATTCCATAAAACTGCATTTACAGGCTCTGCAATGGCAGGCCAGAGACAAGTTTACAGGGCTACTGATGTGGGTGGCACAATTTATTTATTTATTTTATTTATTTAAAGAGTTTTATATAGCGCTGGCTAGACCCGAAGGTATCAGAGCGCTTTACATAAGGTTCCACATAGTTGCAAACATACATCAGTTACAAGTTACCAAAGATACCAGTAAAAACTTTTAAGGAGCATGGAAGAAAAGGAAAATGGAGTGAGGAAGGGAAAGGGGGTAGGGGAAAAAGGGGTAGGGTATAGATACGACGGAGAGACGAAGGGAAGGTCTGCCCAAGGTCCGGCTGGGTAGGTGACGGCCGGGAGGGAAATCCGCAGCCCATCTCCTCTTCAGCTATCAGGTAGCTCCACCGGGCATCGGTCAAATAGCTAGGTCTCAACAGAAAAACAGAAAAGGGATAGAAGACGAGAGGAAAGGAGCGTAGAGGGGGAAGGGGGTAGGGTGAATGGGAAGGAGGGGGATACGACAGAGAGACGAAGAAAAGTCTGCCCAAAGTCCGGCTGGGTAGGTGACGGCCGAGGGGGAATCCACCGCCCATCTCCTCTTCAGCTAACAGGTAGCTCCACCGGGCCTCGGTCAAATAGCAGGGTCTCCACGGTCGAGGGAAAGTTCAAAGAGAACATGTCCTGGAGGGAGAGCAGGATCAAGGTCAGGTGAGGGATGTGATTAAGTACAGGTCGGGGACCTGAATCACTAGTGCTGCAGGCCCACTAGTAGCATTTGATTTACAGGCTCTGGGCACACTTAGTGCACTTTACTAGGGACTTACCAGTAAGTCAAATATGCAGATCATGGATAACCAGTCAGAATCACAATTTATACAGGAAGCACTTGCACTTTAGCACTGATCAGCAGTGCTAAAGTGCCTAGCGTACTTAAGCCAGCAAAAACTAAGTCCAGCACACAGTCAAAGATACAGGAGGTAGAGGCAAAAAGGCAGGGGAAACCACACCAAGGATGCCAGGTCTAACACCTGGTGACTTTCAGGAGACACTGGCAAACACCGGGACTTTCTCAACAAACTGAATTCTTTATCCAGCAGTCCTCGTCTGCCAATACCCATAAACGCTATACTTCAGCCTGGAAGAGATGACCAAATTTGTGTGGACAGTGCCACGAGGAGCCTGTGGAGGCAAGTCTGCAATTTGTGGTGAATTTTTTAGCTGCCTTAACATCGGATTGTCTAACATGTAGGTCTGTTAATAATTACCAGTCGGCCATTTCAGCTGGCCGCGTACCAGAGGAAGGTAAGCCGGTGTGGGGGAACATCGATTAGTAAGTACATTTATGAAAGGTATTAGATTATCTAATCCACCCAAACCAAGATATTCATGTCTATGGAATGTAGATGTGGTGATGAAATACCTACAGAATTGGCCAAAAACCAATGATCTTTCAAAGAAACAACTTTCAGTTAAATGGACAATGCTTTTATGTCTGATATCATGCAGTAGAGTGTCAAATGTTCGCCCACTGGATTGAACAGGTAGAGTTTTTTCTCCTGATGGAGTCTCTTTTCATATTACTAGATTTACTGAGACTGATATTAATTGTACATCTTATCCAAGTTTTCCAAAAAATCCCAAGCTTTGTGTGGTACAGTGCTTGAAAGCATAAGCAGATCTTACTATGTAGATTTGAGTGGATTCTAGGGGTCAACTTTTGATTGCTTTGTAAAAACCTTTTTTATCCTGTCTTGTCAGCTCCTTTGGCTAGATGGGTCAAATGGGTCATGGCCGAGGCAGGAATTGATGTGAGGAAGTTTGGAGCACTCTTGGTCTGGGTTTGATGGCCTCAAAGTCTTTTCTATTAGGATCGCCTTGAAAATTCTTGACGCAATAGCTAGAAATTGTTTTATTGCTGAGCTGTCAGTAATAACACGCCTCATAACTCAGAAAGCTGTTGGGCCTGCAGTTGGATAATGGTGGTCCGGCAAGTCCCCTCTAGCAATCAGCCTCCTGCTCTGATCCTCCCAAATTCACGGATCTCGTTACAGCTTTCTTCTCAATGATCCTCAATGGAGAGGGGAGAGGGAACTTTGTTGCAGCCTCTTGTGTCCACACTTCAGAAAACGAGCAATGCCTCTTTTAGAGACATGCTCGAAAGGAAGGCAACTCTAGCCAATTTAGCTTTCTCTTTCCTTTCAAGCTTGTTCCAGGCAAGGCCAGACAGCCTTGCAGTGCCGATCAATACAGGTAACAATGTGGACTGGAGAAAGGAAGTTTGCTTTCTGCTGCGTTGGTATTGTTTTTGTTAAAATTACTAATGTCAACGTATAACTATAAGAATATGATTATCTTGCACACACAGTCAGCTAGCATCACTGTCTGGCCTGAGTTGCATGCAGCATGCATGTATCACTAAGTAAGGCCTGGCTCATCATTTATTTGGAGCCCCTGGCGGCATCATTCAATGGATCATTCACAGTGAGGTTGTTCAACAATGAAAGGGCAAAATGATGAATGCTGCTGAAAATGGACAGCATTTCAGCGGTGTGGTATGTCAATCACTTGGGGAGAACAACATCTAGAAGTCTAGCACGGTTAGCTTAGTAATTCCAGAAATGTTGTCTGTTTTGACAGATCTGGGCGAGCAGTGTACAAATGCCCCCAACAATAACAATGTGCAGTGTGTGTTCCGGCCCAGTGGCCAGAACCAGGTATGTAAAGGGACTTTGTTAGCAAAAAGAGGTAGGCTACAGGTTGTCGATACACTGGAACATTGGAACTACATTAAAGCGGGTACCGGCAAATATGGTTGGTTTCCAGTATTGAGGTCTGAAGATTGCAGCACATGTAGTACCTGGGGCAGAAGCTCTGGCAAGGCCCATGCACTGAGAGTGTAAGATTACAGATGTGTGCACCATCAAGAACTGATAATCTGAGGCTGATTCCCATCTCTACTCTGGGAAGACCAGTACATCCCCGGGAAGTGGTATAGTGCAGTGCAAACAGAAAGGTCTTGCCTTACACTTCATGTAGAAACCTAAGAAAGCCTCTGTGAGAAGTTGGCCTGGTATATGCTGTTCACTAATTAAAGTGGACACCTTGCACCAGGGCAAATCGACTCTTATGGTAGATAGGTTTAAGACAACCTTTTAAAGAAAGCTATCCTAGTGGTAGCTGTGGAGAGCAGCCTTCAGGCTAAGTCTCGGAGGAATGTAAAGCAGCTTGTTTTACCATATAATCTCTTGAATCACCAAATGAAAAGACACCACACAGGTATATATATCAAATATATATGTATTTATTTCTAAATAACTCTCTACTAATCTCTTTATGAGATTAGAAGACAAACATATGCACAAATCAACGTTTCACAATAAGTTAAGCACAAAATATGGCTGGGGCCCTAGGGGCGTACCAGACCATATACTAAGTAAGAGACTTAGAAACAACGACTTGCAGGGAGACAAGGCCTAGGGCCTTCAGAAGTGCTGGGGCCTCACGAAACCACCCAAGGCAGGTAAGTAAAGGACCCACGGGGGACGCGTGCAGTGTGGATACACAGGCGCGAATCGCCGTTAGCTTCAATGGGGCAAGTCGCGGTTGGAAATAAAGAGTTTTAGGATACTTCGGGAGAACCTACAAGCAAGTCACTTACAGGGTAAGTAGTTCTAGGGCCCACACCCACAGGAGCACCGTAGTGCTGGAGTTACCTCACCCAGGGAAGCCGGGTGCACAGGTGTCCTTTGGTGTCGGGTCGCGGCGTCGTTTTCAATGGCGAACAAAGAAGACTTGCTGCTTGCGGGAGCTGAAGAAGTGTCCGGTGGAATCCAAGCCTGGATTCTGAAGAAGGATGACCTGAAAGCAGAGGGGACAGTGTTCAAAGTCACTTGGCAGTGACCCGGGGCAAGGAAGATGGATGCCCACCGTCGTCGGTCGCTTCAGGTCGGTTGCAGGTGCCTTGACTCTTCAGCCACGTGGTCCAGGAGCTGGATTCGGTGTGTCCCTCGACGTCTGCAGCTGACTGCGGTGTCGGCAACTCGATCGGAGCCAACAAGCCTTGGCAGCCGCAAGTCTCGGGGAGATGAAGAAAAGTCGATGGCGCAGACCAGCAAGGTCTGAGGGACTCACCCAGCGAGGGTAAGTCAGGGCAGGCCTGGAGCAACCAGGGAGCCCTTTGGTTTCTTTAAGAAGTCTTCTGGGGACCCACAAGCCAGCGGGCAAGGGATCGCGAAGACACCTCGGGCGGAATCACTCAACAGGGGCCCACGGTCACTCGGGACGGTGTAGGCCTCTGATCTTCGGAGGGATTCCTGCTGGAGGTCGGGACCACACGTGGTCCAAAGCACAAGTTCGTAGAACGTTGTGAAGGGGTTGCACTCGACAATAGTGCACGGTACCCAGGGGTCGCGGTTCCTCGTTACTCGTGGGGTCCACTTGCCTCAGCTTCGCTGGGGACTCACGATGGCCTGGGAGGGGTCAGGAAATCCACTTCTTGGGCTGCAGGGACTTCGGACTCCGGCGGGAGCGGCGTAGTTTGCGACCGTCGTTGTCGTTTTTGGTGCCTGCCAAGCAGGGGAGTCACTCCTTGACTCCAAGGGAGATTCTTCTGTCTTCCAAAGGTAGTGGAACGTCGAAGGGCCAGGATTCTTCTGTAGAGCGTCGTCCAGGGGTTATCTGCTTTGCAATGGCAAGGTTCCCCCTCTTATACTAAAAAGAGGGATGGACTAGCTCTATGACCCCACCTATGGGAGGGTCAAGGGAGGGGTGGCTACACCCACTTCCCTTTGTCCAGTTTCGCGCCAGAGCAGGGGCAGGTAGCCCCTGAGCTGGTTTGAACTGGCATATGCACAGAGGAGCCTTCTGCTCCCCCAGTGCAGGACTTCAAAGCACTCTAAGAGTGCACCCACCCAGCCCCAATACACTAAACCCTGTCTGGGAGGTGGTTACACCTCCCTGTGACAGGATGCCTATTGTTGGGCTTCCTCCACTGTGAGTTTCGGTCATCAGCAGGAGGGCAGCCCAGTGTCTGTGACTGGTGGCATCCATTTTGTGATGCCAGGGCTCTTTAGGATTCTACCGCGTTTCCACAGCAGGTACATGTCTTATCCCTCTAGAAGGGTGGAATGCTACCCCCGCCGCCAAGATTGGCGGGGGGTAGTATTCCAAGATGTTTGACACCAAACACGACATGTTTTGATGCAGCCATTCCAAAGTTAGCATTTACCGCGAGGATATAATGCACTTAAGAGTATATGGTTTAACCGCATCCACAAACAGCACCAGAGAATGGACTCTGAGAACTGCAGAGGGGCCCTGCTCATGCAGAGGCACCCCCTCACATAGAAGCCAAGCACCCTGCCCTCAGGATTGATAGGGCCTGCCATAGGGGTGACTGATAGGTTTATATGTGTGTGCAGGAGAGATATAGGAAACCTATATCTCAGTGAGGGGTGCTAGCACCACCTCACCCAGGCTGCAGTAGCAGGCCTGTGGTGTCAGATTTAGTCTGCTTCCCAGGGGTGGCATAATACATGCTGCAGCCCCTGGTAGGCCTGTGAAGTACCTATGCCCTTGGCACCTAAGGTACCATATACTAGGGACTCATAAGGCACCACAGTAACCAATCACTAGTGCACCTAGAGTGCACTCCATGTCATTTAGAGAGAGCAGATAGACTGGGGCCCTGAATAGCAGGATCCCAGTCCAACTAAGTCATAAACCAGCAAAACACCATAAAAAAAGTGGGGGCAACCATATAGTCAGATTCCACCTTCCTACATAACCCCCCCAAACGAAAGGAGATAAGGCTAACCTTGACCAGTTGAGCCTATATTGACTAAGTGGCCATATAAGGAAGCACCTGCACTAGCATGGTTGCCCCCTATGTTATGGTCCACTAAGCAATCCCTCGCCCTAAGGGTAAGAGAGGGTCTCCACCATGGGGAATCACTACCTCTGGTGTGCTTAGGTAAAGTACAAGGCCGGTGAGGTGTCTGAGTAGGGAAGTGAGGCCCTAGGAATGTTGGCCTCAGCTTCCTCAGATCACTGGTCACCATGTATGCCTGTCTTTCCATGACTGAGTTGCACTTTGCTCTAAGGGTCAACCTTTGGCTGCCTACAGCTGGGGGTTGGGTCCCTTTGGATGGAACACTGGAGGGACATGGCAGGTTTGGAACCTTCTGGTCCCAGGTTTGCCCTTGCCTACCAGAGTCCTTCTGGGGAGGTCCCTACATAAAGGTATGGGGGATCCCTCAGTGTGTAGAGGAATTTTCACCTGGCTAGGGCTACTAGACTGGGTGCCCCTAATCTGCTGATGGGGGCTTCCTCTGGACAGGGGGCCCGGGGGGTCCACTGACCTCCCTGACCTCTGCAGCCCTGGGCTGACTGAGGCAGGGTAGAGAGGGGCAGGTTACCTGCTCCAGACTGGGTACCACCTTGGAAGGGTCCTCTGCCATCAGGGGTGTGGCCAGGCCAGGCCTGACTACCTCTGTGGCAGTTCCTTCACTAGGGGTAGGGTCAGTTCCCTGAGGAGGCTGACCCTTACCTACTGTCTGGGGGAAGAAGACTTTTCTTCAACCCTTGTGCTCTCTTTTGGGGGAGAGTGGGCCATTCTTTCAGGCTCCATCTCTCCAAATTCTTGGGCTGGGGCTGTGGCCATCACAGCCCCACTAACCTTTGCAGGGACGCCCAACATCCTAAGATGGGTTTGGTGTTCAACTTCAGCCCAGGCTGAAATTTCCAAATCATTGCCCATCAGGCAATCTACAGGTAGGGTTGGGGACACTGCCACTCTTTTGGGCCTGTGACCCCCTCCCAGCTGAGATTGACTATGGCCATGGGGTGATCTGTTCTGACACCATCAATGTTGGTCACCTGGTATTTAAACTCAGGTAAAAGCTGGTGAGGGGGACTAGTTTCCCTGCCACCATGGTGACACTAGCCCCTGTGTCCCTAAATGCCACAGCTTTCTGACCATTAATCATTGGCTCCAGTCTGTACCTGCCCAATGCTATGGGACCCATGGTAAAGGTGGCAAATCCTATACCACCATCAGAGTCAGAGGAGTCTGTTGAGGGGTCCCTGTCTAAACTAGGGCCCACCTCTGTTCCTCTTGCAAAAGCACCTAACTTTTTGGGTGCACTACTCCCAACTGGAGGATTACTACTGGTAGTACCAGGAGGGGTGGTAGTAGTTGTGGGAGGAACATTTTCTTTATTGCCAATCCTGGGGCAACTGGGATCAGTTTTCCAGTGCCCAGGCTTTTTACAGACATGGCAATATGGTTTCTTTTCAGGAGAGGAAGGAGTTTGGGACCCACCCCCAGAAGAGGAATTTTGGGGCCCTGTAGTGGACTTATCCTTAGATTTATCCCCACCTTTCTCTTGGGACTTGGTAGAATCTTTCTTGTGGTCACCACCCTGATTCTTAGGCCTTACCCTGGTTCTGACCCATTTGTCTGCCTTCTTTCCCAATTCTTGGGGAGAGGTCAGATCAGAGTCCACCAGGTACTGGTGTAAAAGCTGGTTTTGACAATTATTAAGGATCTGTTCTCTCATCATTAGATTATAAAATCCTTTGAAATCAGTAACCCTACTGCCAACCAGCCAACCCTCCAGAGCCTTGGATGCACAATCTACAAAGTCTGTCCAGTCCTGAGTCTGTGCCTTCTGGGTATCTCTGAACTTCAACCTGTACTCTTCAGTGGTTAAGCCAAACCCATCTATCAGTGCACTCTTCAGGACCTCATAATCATCAGCATCCTCCTCTCTAACAGTGAGGAGCTTGTCTCTTCCTTTATCTGAAAAGGAGAGCCACAAGATTGCTGCCCACTGCTTTTGGGGGACCTGCTGTACTCTACAGGCCCTCTCCATAGCAGTTATCCATTTGTGGATATCATCCCCACTCTGGTAGGGAGGAACAACCTTGCTCAGGTTCCTATGGTCAGGGACATATTCTCTGCCTCTAGGGACACTGTTGCTGCCACCAGGGGGTTCTAATCCCTCCCTTCTGGAAGCTCTCTGGATCTCCAGGGCTTCTCTATCCAGTGCCAACTGCTTGGTTCTGAGGGCCACTTTGGCTTCCTCATACTGGAGCAGTTTGCACCTTCTCTCAGAGGAGGTCTCTCTTAAGTTAAAGTATGAGCTCCTCTCTTGGACAAATTCTCTGCCAGAGTGATAAGAGTGCTCAGATTCCCTGGAAGGGGATCTGTGCCTCTCATCCACTCTGCCAGTTCTCTTAGTGAGAACTCCTCTGTCCTGTTCAGGCTCCTTGAAGCCTGGCCCTTCAACCACAGAGTCTTGGTCATTCGGATTGTCCTCATCTGACCCAGATACTATGATTGACCCACCCACTGATTCAGACCCCTTAGCTCCTAGAGCCAATCTAAGGTCATCTGCTGTCAGCAGATCTATCAGGTGTAGTGTTGAGGGACTCTGTCCTAGTCTCAGGTGTCTGTCAACACACATGGCTCTCAAGTCAGAGAAAGCCATGTCCTTATACTGAGGCTGAGTGGATCCACTGGGTCCACCCTTTAAGGACATTCTAGTGTTGTGCAGTGTTGTACTACCTACACTAGTTTGTGGCCTACTGATCCTAGCTTGAGCTGTGGAAAGGGTGTGCTATCCCTTGGAACACAGCTCTAAGTTCAGTAGAACTTATTGATACTAAGCTTGACTTTATATGTACCTTGAGTACCTATAATGGTTTTCAGTTAGTAATTCAAATAGAGATTTTCTGGTAAAACAATGGCAAGCTGGAATCCCACACGCTGCCCACCAATGTGAGAAGTTGGCCTGGTATATGCTGTTCACTAATTAAAGTGGACACCTTGCACCAGGGCAAATCGACTCTTATGGTAGATAGGTTTAAGACAACCTTTTAAAGAAAGCTATCCTAGTGGTAGCTGTGGAGAGCAGCCTTCAGGCTAAGTCTCGGAGGAATGTAAAGCAGCTTGTTTTACCATATAATCTCTTGAATCACCAAATGAAAAGACACCACACAGGTATATATATCAAATATATATGTATTTATTTCTAAATAACTCTCTACTAATCTCTTTATGAGATTAGAAGACAAACATATGCACAAATCAACGTTTCACAATAAGTTAAGCACAAAATATGGCTGGGGCCCTAGGGGCGTACCAGACCATATACTAAGTAAGAGACTTAGAAACAACGACTTGCAGGGAGACAAGGCCTAGGGCCTTCAGAAGTGCTGGGGCCTCACGAAACCACCCAAGGCAGGTAAGTAAAGGACCCACGGGGGACGCGTGCAGTGTGGATACACAGGCGCGAATCGCCGTTAGCTTCAATGGGGCAAGTCGCGGTTGGAAATAAAGAGTTTTAGGATACTTCGGGAGAACCTACAAGCAAGTCACTTACAGGGTAAGTAGTTCTAGGGCCCACACCCACAGGAGCACCGTAGTGCTGGAGTTACCTCACCCAGGGAAGCCGGGTGCACAGGTGTCCTTTGGTGTCGGGTCGCGGCGTCGTTTTCAATGGCGAACAAAGAAGACTTGCTGCTTGCGGGAGCTGAAGAAGTGTCCGGTGGAATCCAAGCCTGGATTCTGAAGAAGGATGACCTGAAAGCAGAGGGGACAGTGTTCAAAGTCACTTGGCAGTGACCCGGGGCAAGGAAGATGGATGCCCACCGTCGTCGGTCGCTTCAGGTCGGTTGCAGGTGCCTTGACTCTTCAGCCACGTGGTCCAGGAGGCGTCGACGACGACCAGGAGCTGGATTCGGTGTGTCCCTCGACGTCTGCAGCTGACTGCGGTGTCGGCAACTCGATCGGAGCCAACAAGCCTTGGCAGCCGCAAGTCTCGGGGAGATGAAGAAAAGTCGATGGCGCAGACCAGCAAGGTCTGAGGGACTCACCCAGCGAGGGTAAGTCAGGGCAGGCCTGGAGCAACCAGGGGAGCCCTTTGGTTTCTTTAAGAAGTCTTCTGGGGACCCACAAGCCAGCGGGCAAGGGATCGCGAAGACACCTCGGGCGGAATCACTCAACAGGGGCCCACGGTCACTCGGGACGGTGTAGGCCTCTGATCTTCGGAGGGATTCCTGCTGGAGGTCGGGACCACACGTGGTCCAAAGCACAAGTTCGTAGAACGTTGTGAAGGGGTTGCACTCGACAATAGTGCACGGTACCCAGGGGTCGCGGTTCCTCGTTACTCGTGGGGTCCACTTGCCTCAGCTTCGCTGGGGACTCACGATGGCCTGGGAGGGGTCAGGAAATCCACTTCTTGGGCTGCAGGGACTTCGGACTCCGGCGGGAGCGGCGTAGTTTGCGACCGTCGTTGTCGTTTTTGGTGCCTGCCAAGCAGGGGAGTCACTCCTTGACTCCAAGGGAGATTCTTCTGTCTTCCAAAGGTAGTGGAACGTCGAAGGGCCAGGATTCTTCTGTAGAGCGTCGTCCAGGGGTTATCTGCTTTGCAATGGCAAGGTTCCCCTCTTATACTAAAAAGAGGGGATGGACTAGCTCTATGACCCCACCTATGGGAGGGTCAAGGGAGGGGTGGCTACACCCACTTCCCTTTGTCCAGTTTCGCGCCAGAGCAGGGGCAGGTAGCCCCTGAGCTGGTTTGAACTGGCATATGCACAGAGGAGCCTTCTGCTCCCCCAGTGCAGGACTTCAAAGCACTCTAAGAGTGCACCCACCCAGCCCCAATACACTAAACCCTGTCTGGGAGGTGGTTACACCTCCCTGTGACAGGATGCCTATTGTTGGGCTTCCTCCACTGTGAGTTTCGGTCATCAGCAGGAGGGCAGCCCAGTGTCTGTGACTGGTGGCATCCATTTTGTGATGCCAGGGCTCTTTAGGATTCTACCGCGTTTCCACAGCAGGTACATGTCTTATCCCTCTAGAAGGGTGGAATGCTACCCCTGCCGCCAAGATTGGCGGGGGGTAGTATTCCAAGATGTTTGACACCAAACACGACATGTTTTGATGCAGCCATTCCAAAGTTAGCATTTACCGCGAGGATATAATGCACTTAAGAGTATATGGTTTAACCGCATCCACAAACAGCACCAGAGAATGGACTCTGAGAACTGCAGAGGGGCCCTGCTCATGCAGAGGCACCCCTCACATAGAAGCCAAGCACCCTGCCCTCAGGATTGATAGGGCCTGCCATAGGGGTGACTGATAGGTTTATATGTGTGTGCAGGAGAGATATAGGAAACCTATATCTCAGTGAGGGGTGCTAGCACCACCTCACCCAGGCTGCAGTAGCAGGCCTGTGGTGTCAGATTTAGTCTGCTTCCCAGGGGTGGCATAATACATGCTGCAGCCCCTGGTAGGCCTGTGAAGTACCTATGCCCTTGGCACCTAAGGTACCATATACTAGGGACTCATAAGGCACCACAGTAACCAATCACTAGTGCACCTAGAGTGCACTCCATGTCATTTAGAGAGAGCAGATAGACTGGGGCCCTGAATAGCAGGATCCCAGTCCAACTAAGTCATAAACCAGCAAAACACCATAAAAAAAGTGGGGGCAACCATATAGTCAGATTCCACCTTCCTACAGCCTCTGGTAATGGAGATCCAAAAAAAAGCTATGTATTTCTCCAGCCTGTTAATCAAAGCATTTGCTGACAAAGCTGCAAAGTATAAAGCAAGGGACTCTGAGCTCTCAGGCACCCAAGATTCATAGTCCCTGAACCTGATGCTCTGTGGCAGACGACCCAGAAGCAGAAAAGCCAAAGGAGGACCAAAAGCAACCGCCTCACAAACCCAAAGAAATCTAAGACTCGAGGTGGCCCCTTAAAGGGAGGGCCATGCAAGGGGACTGATGAGAGTTGTGTGGGGCAAAAAAGGCCTGTGAGATGGTTGGCATGGCCCACTACTACTACTTAATATTTAGTGACCTATGCTCACAGTCCGACAACCCAAGGGGAAGGAAAGTTGAGTGTTCATAGCTTTATTAATAAAATCTGACAGCCAAACTGACAGAACTGGGCCTGGACCTAAAGCTGTTATTCACAATCTCCACCGTTACCATTTATTTCACACTGTGACCAGTGCTTTAAATGGGCCGGTACTCACCGGTACCGAGTACCGGCACTTCTTAGATTTATCGCTCTGAGTACCGGCACTTCTCTACTGCCCTGGAGAGTACCGGTACTCATGAAAAGGTAGGCTCATGGGCTGTGCTGGTGAGCAGGAGTGGAAGGTGTCTCTGGCAGCCAAGGCGCCACTTCTGTAGCCCCGATCTGAGCCCCAGCTGAGCTATTCAGCAGGGCTCATTTGAATAATGTCCGGTGCTCACCATCACGCTGTGCTTGACAGAGCAGGGTCCATTCAGGCCCTGTGCTGTCAATCACATTCACACTGTCCTGTGCGTTCCTGCAAGCACAGGAATCATGTCAGTTCCCTGGCAGTGGCAATCAGGCTACGGCCAGTCCGGCCCTGGTGGCAATTAAAAAAGCCATGGTAGGTGAAGAGAAAAGATGGCTTTTATCATACCTGAGTCTTTTGTGTGCCTGCTATGTTTGTGTGTTTGCCTGTTTTTGTAAGAAAAAAATGAAAGAAAGAGAGAGAGAATCAAGACACTCTCAGGAGGTATTTTAAAGAAAATGTGTGGCACTTTGTTTGGACATGTCTGCTCGGCGACAAAGATTCATAAATAACGTAAAAGGGAGGGTTGGTGGGTGGGTGAGTGAGTGGATGGATGAGTGAGCAAGGGTGGATGAATAGATGGATGGATGAGTGAAAGCATGCATGGGTGAAAGAGGGTGGATGATTGGATAAAAGGGCGGATGATGGGTGGATAAGTGAAATATTGGATGGATGAATAGAAGGTAGGGAGGATGGATGAAAGGGTGGATGATGGATGAGTGAAAGGAGGGATTGAGTGAAAGGGTGGATGGAATAAAGGAGTGAAAGGGTTGATGGATGGATGAGCGAAAGGATTGATGGATGAGGGAAAGGGTGGATAAAGAAATGGATGAATGAAAGGATGAATGGATAGGTTTGGAGATGGATGGATGGATAGGTTTGGATATGAAGGGTGGATAGACGGAATGGTGAAAAACTGAATGATTGATGAAAGACTGAATAGACGATAGAATGTAAAGGTTAAATGGTGGACATCAGCAGGTAAATGGTAGGATGAAAGGATGAATGGATAGATTGATGGAAGAGACAAGAGATATCTTCAGGGGAGGGTCATGATGAGTTGCTTCATGTGCTTGGTGCCATAAGAGCTTTGGTGCGTTGTGGGGGTATTTTCAGTTTCTTCCTACTCGCGTGCTCCAAAATATATAGTATTGTGCCAAACAGCAATTAACAGTATGACATTTAGAAGGTGCAACTATTGCAAAAAAAAAGGAAATGTTAACATATTATTGCATTTCTCTTTCATTTTGTGTAATGAGTTAACCTGCTTTGTTTATATAAACACATTTCTCATGTGTTTTGGTATGTGCTGCAACTAATATAGAAGTTGTTAAGTATCATCATGTCTTGCCCTTAGCCCCGCCCCTAGCCCCGCCCCCTCACTACACCTCTAGCTCATTTTAATGAGTACCTGCACTTATTTTTTCCCATTTAAAGCACTGACTATGACATTTATTGTTTTCGCTCCTACACCATTATTTTCATGTTGTTTATGTTCTTATGTATTTGTTACATTTGGTAAGTGTTTACTTTTGAAATGTACATAGCGGGCTGAATTTCAATGCATTCATGATGTCACATATACTGGATTAACTTCGTCTGTTGCAGTGCGCTCTATTTAGCATTACAGATTCATAAGTAATAGAGCACACATGGGGAATCTCCACACATTTTGAACACTTTCTAAGATGGCCCCCTCAATGCGCGTGAATTAGTGAGAGGTTAGCCAACAGAATATGGCTGCCATTCTCAGTTTATAGTCCGTCATCGGTGTTGGTTAATTTGAAAGCGCGCACGCGCTGAAAGCTTAGCGAGTCTGCACCATTGGGAGGCACTCGTTGTGGTTCCAAGGAGCGAGTAACGGCTTGTTTGAATTGTTGGATGAAGCGCATGCGCACGAAGCGTTGTGCGCACTTGAATGATGAGGCAGTTTGTAAACCCACAGTCGAGTTGAGGCGCTTCTCACTATGGTCTGAATCTCGTGCTTTGGAGCCCATCGTTGTGTGTGGCTTAAAGATAGTTCACCGAGTAGTCTTAGTGAGATATGAGTAGGCTCTAACGTGTAAGTTAGAGGCTCGACTAATTTGATTAATTTCTTCTTCTTTGACATTGGGTTCAGGGGATTTGTTTGAATTGTGAAACTTTTTGGTGATCGCATGATGATTCATTTAGACACACGAATTTTGAGTTTTTGTTAGGCGCACGCCATCACAATTTAGCAGTCACTTTACCCGGTGATGTTGGGGGACAATATAGGATATAGATATAGGTTTCCTCATGGATTGATATCCCCTGACGAAGGGCCTCGGCCCGAAATGCATCGGGATGGAATAATGCAATTGAATTGCCTTGGCTGAAACACATCATTTTGTGAAAATTATGATTTATGGAAAGATTTCGACAATTGACAAGCTGGATGAAAAATGAATATCACCTTCACATAATAAATGCATCGCATTAGAACTTATTTCAAGCTGAATGGGCACTGGAGGGACCCAGATACTTTTGTACTGTATTTGTTCATTTGATTTTTGCTCTGTTCCTCCTGCCTCCCATAAGCGCCTTTTGGGTCCTGGAGGAACACCAAATAATTATTAATTAATTTAATCGATTTCTGCCTAGGGGGACACAAGATATTTTTGTATTCATTGATTCAATTTCAGCCTGCCCCCTGCCTCCCATAAAGGCCCACTGAACCCTTGAAACACACCAGATATTTTTTGAATTAGTTTATTCGATTTTTGCATGACTCCAATAGGGCACCTACTATTTAATAATGAATATAATCAAATTTTGCCTCTCTACCCCTGACTCCCATAGGGCCCCATGGGCCCTGGATGGACTACAACTATTTATTAAGTTAATTGATTTCTGCCTGCAACCACCTCCTAGAGGGGCCACATGAGCTATGGAGGGACACCAGATATTTTTAAGTTAGTTTATTCTATTTTTGCAGGTCCGACTGACCGCCAACGGGGCCCTGGACGGTCACTATCTATTATTTTATTCTAGTTTTGCCTACCCCTCCTGTCACAAACTATTTATTCATTAATTGAATCAATTTCTACCTGCCTCCCTCTGCCTCCTACATGGACCCCATTGGCTCTGGAGGAAAACTAGGTATTTGTATATCAGTTTATTTGATATTTGCCTACCCCAGTGGCTCTTATAGTGGCCCCATGGATCCTGGAGGGAGAACAGGTATTAGTTTATTTGATTTTTGCCTGCCTCCTCCTGCCACCCATAGGGGCCACAAGGGACCTGGATGGGCACCAACTATTTATTAGTTTATTGAATTGATTTTTGCCTGCATCCCGTAGGAGTCCCATGGGCCCTAGAGGGACATCTGGTATTTTTATATTAATTTGTTCTCTTTTTGCCTGCCCCCTGCCTCCCATAGGGGCCCTCAAATGACACTTAACTATTTATCATTTTATTCAATTTTTACCTGTCCCCCAATGTCTCAGAAGGGCCCTACGGGCCCTGGAGGGACGTCAGGTGTTTCATATTAATGTAATTGGTTGTTGCCTACTTTCCATAGCGGCTCCATAGTCACTGAAGGGACACCAACTATTATCGTTAAATTATTTGATTTTTGCCTGCCCCCCGCATTCCTTAGGGGCCCCATGGAGAGACACCGGGTAATTTTATTAATGTAATAATTTTTTATGGTAATGTTATGGTGGCGATGATGACGTATCACCAAGAATTGCCAAGTTTCACTCTCTTCTTATTTTCTGTTGCCTGCTATGGTGGAGTTAGCGATAATGACATATTACCAAGAATTGCGAAGTCTCACTTTCTTCTTATTTTCTGTTGCCTGCTATGGTGACGATGATGATGTATTACCAAGAATTGCCAAGTCTCACTCTCTTCTTATTTTCTGTTGCCTGCTATGGTGACGATGGCGATGATGACGTATTACCAAGAATTGCCAAGTCTCACTCTCTTCTTATTTTCTGTTGCCTGCTATGGTGACGATGGCGATGATGACGTATTACCAAGAATTGCCAAGTCTCACTCTCTTCTTCTTTTCTGTTGCCTGCTATGGTGACGATGGCGATGATGACGTATTACCAAGAGTTGCCAAGTCTCACTCTCTTCTTCTTTTCTGTTGCCTGCTATGGTGACGATGGCGATGATGACGTATTACCAAGAATTGCCAAGTCTCACTCTCTTCTTATTTTCTGTTGCCTGCTATGGTGACGATGGCGATGATGACGTATTACCAAGAATTGCCAAGTCTCACTCTCTTCTTATTTTCTGTTGCCTGCTATGGTGACGTTGGCGATGATGACGTATTACCAAGAATTGCCAAGTCTCACTCTCTTCTTATTTTCTGTTGCCTGCTATGGTGACGATGGCGATGATGACGTATTACCAAGAATTGCCAAGTCTCACTCTCTTCTTATTTTCTGTTGCCTGCTATGGTGACGATGGCGATGATGACGTATTACCAAGAATTGCCAAGTCTCACTCTCTTCTTATTTTCTGTTGCCTGCTATGGTGACGATGGCGATGATGACGTATTACCAAGAATTGCCAAGTCTCACTCTCTTCTTCTTTTCTGTTGCCTGCAGGTGTATGAGTGGATACTAACCAAGGCAAATAGAAGTTTCTGAATTAGCTGATACTGAAGTGCAGAGGCTGCTCCACTAAGAGCTTCCGCTCCTGGCCCAACAGTATAAGAAATAAGAGGACCTCCAGAGACGCAGGCTCCTGCGAACTGCCAAGAAAGCCACCAGCGAGAAGTCTGTTTCCAACACCGACATCAAGCCCCCATCCTTTTTCAGGCAATGCGGCATATGTGCTGCGTCGTCTTCTGAGCAGGAACACGCTCGGGAGAGGATCAACAATCACACCACCACCAAAACCTAAACAGGTGTACCTCAGCGCTGCAGTGACTGAAGTCATGACTGACAGCAGTGAATCCGAAATAGATCTGTACCAGCAGCAAACCAAATCTTCATAGGAAATCCAACAGCAACTGAAGTATGTGACACCTGATCTTCTGGAGAAGGAGCAAAACAGGAGTTTGGACTTGCTGCAGAAGAGCTGGATGTTCTGACGGATCTTCCATTGGACACATCGTCATCACTATCTCCTCTGAGCTACAGAAGGACCCCAACACCAACACCCTATCAGATGAACATGACTTGGACTGGGCCCCTGACCCCAGCCATGGAAGACACAGGAAGAGGAAGGCTGCCAAAAACAAGTAAGATGAACCAATGACTGTTTATGTGGAGAGACCTACAGTGGAATAGCATATCACTTATACTTAACCTGCTCCGATTCATGTAGTACCACCAACCCCAACTGCTTCTGTCTTTTCAAGAATTTCAAGACCTGCATCAACCACCCTCCCGATTGCAGCCATAGCCTGCCCTAGAGAATGGCAAACAAACCGTATAGCTCTACCACAATAAGCTCTTCTGGCCAAGGCTCTGTAAAGATGCTTTCCTCCCCAGTGTGAGTCTTTGTTCTAGGCCACCATGAAGTCCATATCACACACAAGAGAATTTGCCACAAACCAGAGTATTGTGGGACAACAGGTGGGTATTACAGTACTGGGGGCCACATGGCCCATCTGAAAAACCAACATGTAATTGTGCGGGTTGAGTACCACAAAAGAATAGATGCTGCAGCCAGAGAAATTGTCGTACAGGTAGGAGGTGAGAAAGATGTCACTGTCATGTAAAAGCCCTGTAACTCCTTGTGTGAAGTCATCACCTACCAGCGCCTTGAGACCCTCATGGGTGAGTAGCGCGCTTTATAAACCCGATTGATTGAGCAACTTCAGCCTAGTATAAGGAAAAGAGGGATATAGTAGTAACCCCAAAGTATCCAAACAGTCTACTTGCTACTTGGTGGGCACTTGAGAGGGAGGTATCCTCACCAAGAAAACAACGGCCAAAACAACCTACTATCAAATGTATGTTCAGCAAGTAGTCCCTACACCTTAGAACCCATGAAATGGTAAATTTGGACAATGGGAAGCTGGTTTAAATGTTAGTGCTTGATCTCCGCTTTTCTTTCTTGGAAGGAGAGGAGATTCTTGAATTTGTGGAGGCCCTCTGTCCAAAATGGAAGGCTCAAAGCCCACCCTATTTTCCCTTCTTGCTAGACTTTAAGTGGCAGTATGGAATAAAGTTCCACTTAACCTTCTTGTGCTTGAGTAAGAGTGGCAGCATGGAGTCAAATTTCACTTAAACTTCATGAACTTATGTCTTTACTTTGACTTCAACTTAATGGAAGGCTTCAACCGGAAAGTGCACTTTTTGCGGTAGCAGACGTGTCACAAGGACCACAATCTGGCCTCCGAATTACAACAGGATCTATGCTTCGATCGCAATTTCTTCTCATGTTCAGCTATGTACAGCTTTGCCTCCATCTCCCAAAGCGCCTTCGGGTTCATAGGGGCACACTTACCGCACAACTTCAGAATCCTGCCCGCAGCCCCAGGCACAAATGACACATCTTGTGCAGATCTGTGACCAACATCTGCTTCTTGCACTCTTAGCACTGCTTGAATTGTGTTGTTTTCAGTAGGGACATCACTCCCTAGCACGCTGTAGCAGAAATTCAGAAGTCATAACATGACCAATGAAATTGGGAGTGAAGTTACGGATCCTGTGTAGAACCTATGGTCCAGCTCCTTATAAAATAAGCTGCACGTCTCCTCACTGACAAACATTCCCTTTGGACACAGACTTAAATGTGTGTTCCTCCCCCACCCTGATCATGCTCCAAGCTAATGACACAATCCTGGCCTTGGTTGACAACCCCTCCCCTCTGACTCATGTCTCTCACATTCATATTGAAGGCTGCGTTTAGCAGCAGGAGTCTGCCTTTGGCAGCGGGAGAGAGCGTCTGGCAGCTCTCACATTCATATTGAAGGCTGCATTTAGCAGCAGGAGTCTGCGTTTAGCAGCAGGAGTCTGTCTTTGGCAGCAGGAGTCTGCCTTTGGCAGCGGGAGAGAGCGCCTGGCAGCTCTCACATTCATATTGGAGTCTGCATTTAGCAGCAGGAGTCTGCGTTTAGCAGCAGGAGTCTGCCTTTGGCAGCGGGTGCAGAGCGTCTGGCAGCTCTCACATTCATATTGAAGGCTGCATTTAGCAGCAGGAGTCTGCATTTAGCAGCAGGAGTCTGCCTTTGGCAGCGGGAGAGAGCGTCTGGCAGCTCTCACATTCATATTGAAGGCTGCGTTTAGCAGCAGGAGTCTGCATTTAGCAGCAGGAGTCTGCATTTAGCAGCAGGAGTCTGCCTTTGGCAGCGGGTGCAGAGCGTCTGGCAGCTCTCACATTCATATTGAAGGCTGCATTTAGCAGCAGGAGTCTGCATTTAGCAGTAGGAGTCTGCCTTTGGCAGCGGGAGAGAGCGTCTGGCAGCTCTCACATTCATATTGGAGTCTGCATTTAGCAGCAGGAGTCTGCCTTTGGCAGCGGGAGAGAGCGTCTGGCAGCTCTCACATTCATATTGGAGTCTGCATTTAGCAGCAGGAGTCTGCCTTTGGCAGCGGGTGCAGAGCGTCTGGCAGCTCTCACATTCATATTGAAGGCTGCATTTAGCAGCAGGAGTCTGCCTTTGGCAGCGGGAGAGAGCGTCTGGCAGCTCTCACATTCATATTGGAGTCTGCATTTAGCAGCAGGAGTCTGCCTTTGGCAGCGGGTGCAGAGCGTCTGGCAGCTCTCACATTCATATTGGAGTCTGCATTTAGCAGCAGGAGTCTGCGTTTAGCAGCAGGAGTCTGCCTTTGGCAGCGGGTGCAGAGCGTCTGGCAGCTCTCTGCGTTTAGCAGCAGGAGTCTGCATTTAGCAGCAGGAGTCTGCCTTTGGCAGCGGGTGCAGAGCGTCTGGCAGCTCTCACATTCATATTGAAGGCTGCATTTAGCAGCAGGAGTCTGCATTTAGCAGCAGGAGTCTGCCTTTGGCAGCGGGTGCAGAGCGTCTGGCAGCTCTCACATTCATATTGGAGTCTGCATTTAGCAGCAGGAGTCTGCCTTTGGCAGCGGGTGCAGAGCGTCTGGCAGCTCTCACATTCATATTGAAGGCTGCATTTAGCAGCAGGAGTCTGCATTTAGCAGCAGGAGTCTGCCTTTGGCAGCGGGAGAGAGCGTCTGGCAGCTCTCACATTCATATTGAAGGCTGCATTTAGCAGCAGGAGTCTGCCTTTGGCAGCGGGAGAGAGCGTCTGGCAGCTCTCACATTCATATTGAAGGCTGCATTTAGCAGCAGGAGTCTGCATTTAGCAGCAGGAGTCTGCCTTTGGCAGCGGGTGCAGAGCGTCTGGCATCTCTCACATTCATATTGAAGGCTGCATTTAGCAGCAGGAGTCTGCCTTTGGCAGCGGGAGAGAGCGTCTGGCAGCTCTCACATTCATATTGAAGGCTGCATTTAGCAGCAGGAGTCTGCATTTAGCAGCAGGAGTCTGCCTTTGGCAGCGGGTGCAGAGCGTCTGGCAGCTCTCACATTCATATTGGAGTCTGCATTTAGCAGCAGGAGTCTGCCTTTGGCAGCGGGAGAGAGCGTCTGGCAGCTCTCACATTCATATTGAAGGCTGCATTTAGCAGCAGGAGTCTGCATTTAGCAGCAGGAGTCTGCCTTTGGCAGCGGGAGAGAGCGTCTGGCAGCTCTCACATTCATATTGAAGGCTGCATTTAGCAGCAGGAGGCTGCATTTAGCAGCAGGAGTCTGCCTTTGGCAGCGGGTGCAGAGCGTCTGGCAGCTCTCACATTCATATTGAAGGCTGCATTTAGCAGCAGGAGTCTGCATTTAGCAGCAGGAGTCTGCCTTTGGCAGCGGGAGAGAGCGTCTGGCAGCTCTCACATTCATATTGAAGGCTGCATTTAGCAGCAGGAGTCTGCATTTAGCAGCAGGAGTCTGCCTTTGGCAGCGGGTGCAGAGCGTCTGGCAGCTCTCACATTCATATTGAAGGCTGCATTTAGCAGCAGGAGTCTGCCTTTGGCAGCTGGTGCAGAGCGTCTGGCAGCTCTCACATTCATATTGAAGGCTGCATTTAGCAGCAGGAGTCTGCATTTAGCAGCAGGAGTCTGCCTTTGGCAGCGGGAGAGAGCGTCTGGCAGCTCTCACATTCATATTGAAGGCTGCGTTTAGCAGCAGGAGTCTGCATTTAGCAGCAGGAGTCTGCCTTTGGCAGCGGGTGCAGAGCGTCTGGCAGCTCTCACATTCATATTGGAGTCTGCATTTAGCAGCAGGAGTCTGCGTTTAGCAGCAGGAGTCTGCCTTTGGCAGCGGGTGCAGAGCGTCTGGCAGCTCTCTGCGTTTAGCAGCAGGAGTCTGCATTTAGCAGCAGGAGTCTGCCTTTGGCAGCGGGTGCAGAGCGTCTGGCAGCTCTCACATTCATATTGAAGGCTGCATTTAGCAGCAGGAGTCTGCATTTAGCAGCAGGAGTCTGCCTTTGGCAGCGGGTGCAGAGCGTCTGGCAGCTCTCACATTCATATTGGAGTCTGCATTTAGCAGCAGGAGTCTGCCTTTGGCAGCGGGTGCAGAGCGTCTGGCAGCTCTCACATTCATATTGAAGGCTGCATTTAGCAGCAGGAGTCTGCATTTAGCAGCAGGAGTCTGCCTTTGGCAGCGGGAGAGAGCGTCTGGCAGCTCTCACATTCATATTGAAGGCTGCATTTAGCAGCAGGAGTCTGCCTTTGGCAGCGGGAGAGAGCGTCTGGCAGCTCTCACATTCATATTGAAGGCTGCATTTAGCAGCAGGAGTCTGCATTTAGCAGCAGGAGTCTGCCTTTGGCAGCGGGTGCAGAGCGTCTGGCATCTCTCACATTCATATTGAAGGCTGCATTTAGCAGCAGGAGTCTGCCTTTGGCAGCGGGAGAGAGCGTCTGGCAGCTCTCACATTCATATTGAAGGCTGCATTTAGCAGCAGGAGTCTGCATTTAGCAGCAGGAGTCTGCCTTTGGCAGCGGGTGCAGAGCGTCTGGCAGCTCTCACATTCATATTGGAGTCTGCATTTAGCAGCAGGAGTCTGCCTTTGGCAGCGGGAGAGAGCGTCTGGCAGCTCTCACATTCATATTGAAGGCTGCATTTAGCAGCAGGAGTCTGCATTTAGCAGCAGGAGTCTGCCTTTGGCAGCGGGAGAGAGCGTCTGGCAGCTCTCACATTCATATTGAAGGCTGCATTTAGCAGCAGGAGGCTGCATTTAGCAGCAGGAGTCTGCCTTTGGCAGCGGGTGCAGAGCGTCTGGCAGCTCTCACATTCATATTGAAGGCTGCATTTAGCAGCAGGAGTCTGCATTTAGCAGCAGGAGTCTGCCTTTGGCAGCGGGAGAGAGCGTCTGGCAGCTCTCACATTCATATTGAAGGCTGCATTTAGCAGCAGGAGTCTGCATTTAGCAGCAGGAGTCTGCCTTTGGCAGCGGGTGCAGAGCGTCTGGCAGCTCTCACATTCATATTGAAGGCTGCATTTAGCAGCAGGAGTCTGCCTTTGGCAGCTGGTGCAGAGCGTCTGGCAGCTCTCACATTCATATTGAAGGCTGCATTTAGCAGCAGGAGTCTGCATTTAGCAGCAGGAGTCTGCCTTTGGCAGCGGGAGAGAGCGTCTGGCAGCTCTCACATTCATATTGAAGGCTGCGTTTAGCAGCAGGAGTCTGCATTTAGCAGCAGGAGTCTGCCTTTGGCAGCGGGTGCAGAGCGTCTGGCAGCTCTCACATTCATATTGAAGGCTGCATTTAGCAGCAGGAGTCTGCATTTAGCAGCAGGAGTCTGCCTTTGGCAGCAGGAGAGAGCGTCTGGCAGCTCTCACATTCATATTGGAGTCTGCATTTAGCAGCAGGAGTCTGCCTTTGGCAGCGGGTGCAGAGCGTCTGGCAGCTCTCACATTCATATTGGAGTCTGCATTTAGCAGCAGGAGTCTGCCTTTGGCAGCGGGAGAGAGCGTCTGGCAGCTCTCACATTCATATTGAAGGCTGCATTTAGCAGCAGGAGTCTGCATTTAGCAGCAGGAGTCTGCCTTTGGCAGCGGGTGCAGAGCGTCTGGCAGCTCTCACATTCATATTGAAGGCTGCATTTAGCATCAGGAGTCTGCCTTTGGCAGCGGGTGCAGAGCGTCTGGCAGCTCTCACATTCATATTGAAGGCTGCATTTAGCAGCAGGAGTCTGCCTTTGGCAGCGGGTGCAGAGCGTCTGGCAGCTCTCACATTCATATTGAAGGCTGCATTTAGCAGCAGGAGTCTGCATTTAGCAGCAGGAGTCTGCCTTTGGCAGCGGGTGCAGAGCGTCTGGCAGCTCTCACATTCATATTGAAGGCTGCATTTAGCAGCAGGAGTCTGCATTTAGCAGCAGGAGTCTGCCTTTGGCAGCGGGAGAGAGCGTCTGGCAGCTCTCACATTCATATTGAAGGCTGCGTTTAGCAGCAGGAGTCTGCATTTAGCAGCAGGAGTCTGCCTTTGGCAGCGGGTGCAGAGCGTCTGGCAGCTCTCACATTCATATTGAAGGCTGCATTTAGCAGCAGGAGTCTGCCTTTGGCAGCAGGAGAGAGCGTCTGGCAGCTCTCACATTCATATTGGAGTCTGCATTTAGCAGCAGGAGTCTGCCTTTGGCAGCGGGTGCAGAGCGTCTGGCAGCTCTCACATTCATATTGGAGTCTGCATTTAGCAGCAGGAGTCTGCCTTTGGCAGCGGGAGAGAGCGTCTGGCAGCTCTCACATTCATATTGGAGTCTGCATTTAGCAGCAGGAGTCTGCGTTTAGCAGCTGGAGTCTGCCTTTGGCAGCGGGTGCAGAGCGTCTGGCAGCTCTCACATTCATATTGGAGTCTGCATTTAGCAGCAGGAGTCTGCGTTTAGCAGCTGGAGTCTGTCTTTGGCAGTGGAGAGAGCGTCTGGCAGCTCTCACATTCATATTGAAGGCTGCATTTAGCAGCAGGAGTCTGCATTTAGCTGCAGGAGTCTGCCTTTGGCAGCGGGTGCAGAGCGTCTGGCAGCTCTCACATTCATATTGGAGTCTGCATTTAGCAGCAGGAGTCTGCCTTTGGCAGCGGGTGCAGAGCGTCTGGCAGCTCTTACATTCATATTGAAGGCTGCATTTAGCAGCAGGAGTCTGCCTTTGGCAGCGGGTGCAGAGCGTCTGGCAGCTCTCACATTCATATTGAAGGCTGCATTTAGCAGCAGGAGTCTGCCTTTGGCAGCAGGAGAGAGCGTCTGGCAGCTCTCACATTCATATTGGAGTCTGCATTTAGCAGCAGGAGTCTGCCTTTGGCAGCGGGTGCAGAGCGTCTGGCAGCTCTCACATTCATATTGGAGTCTGCATTTAGCAGCAGGAGTCTGCCTTTGGCAGCGGGAGAGAGCGTCTGGCAGCTCTCACATTCATATTGGAGTCTGCATTTAGCAGCAGGAGTCTGCGTTTAGCAGCTGGAGTCTGCCTTTGGCAGCGGGTGCAGAGCGTCTGGCAGCTCTCACATTCATATTGGAGTCTGCATTTAGCAGCAGGAGTCTGCGTTTAGCAGCTGGAGTCTGCCTTTGGCAGTGGGAGAGAGCGTCTGGCAGCTCTCACATTCATATTGAAGGCTGCATTTAGCAGCAGGAGTCTGCATTTAGCTGCAGGAGTCTGCCTTTGGCAGCGGGTGCAGAGCGTCTGGCAGCTCTCACATTCATATTGGAGTCTGCATTTAGCAGCAGGAGTCTGCCTTTGGCAGCGGGTGCAGAGCGTCTGGCAGCTCTTACATTCATATTGAAGGCTGCATTTAGCAGCAGGAGTCTGCCTTTGGCAGCGGGTGCAGAGCGTCTGGCAGCTCTCACATTCATATTGAAGGCTGCATTTAGCAGCAGGAGTCTGCATTTAGCAGCAGGAGTCTGCCTTTGGCAGCAGGAGAGAGCGTCTGGCAGCTCTCACATTCATATTGGAGTCTGCATTTAGCAGCAGGAGTCTGCCTTTGGCAGCGGGTGCAGAGCGTCTGGCAGCTCTCACATTCATATTGAAGGCTGCATTTAGCAGCAGGAGTCTGCATTTAGCTGCAGGAGTCTGCCTTTGGCAGCGGGTGCAGAGCGTCTGGCAGCTCTCACATTCATATTGGAGTCTGCATTTAGCAGCAGGAGTCTGCCTTTGGCAGCGGGTGCAGAGCGTCTGGCAGCTCTCACATTCATATTGAAGGCTGCATTTAGCAGCAGGAGTCTGCCTTTGGCAGCGGGTGCAGAGCGTCTGGCAGCTCTCACATTCATATTGAAGGCTGCATTTAGCAGCAGGAGTCTGCATTTAGCAGCAGGAGTCTGCCTTTGGCAGCAGGAGAGAGCGTCTGGCAGCTCTCACATTCATATTGGAGTCTGCATTTAGCAGCAGGAGTCTGCCTTTGGCAGCGGGTGCAGAGCGTCTGGCAGCTCTCACATTCATATTGGAGTCTGCATTTAGCAGCAGGAGTCTGCGTTTAGCAGCTGGAGTCTGCCTTTGGCAGCGGGAGAGAGCGTCTGGCAGCTCTCACATTCATATTGTGCCAGGTGTGGGAGAGTGCATCTGGTAGCTCTCACATTTTTTTTGTGTTGGCATATGCGTGTTCAGGGGACTGCGTCTGGTAGCTCTCCGCTTTTATAGATTATGATCAACTAACTGTTCACGTGAATACGATTCTGTTTGTTTAAAACATTTAATTCTGCAAGGACTGGGAGGGCTCTTATTGCATTGAGCACTGACGCGGCTTTTTAACTGCGTACTTCACAAAGGGGAAGTCGTTCCTTCAACCACCCTTCCTGTGGTTTCCTGTCCTTCTCGGGCGACTGTAAAATAAACGCTGGTCTCTCCCTTTCACTATTGTACATCGAACAATTTCACTCTTCTTCTGGTTTCCTGCCCTTCTCGGGCAAAGCACCTATCACTTGTTTTTCTTCTCTTTCACTATTTCACATCACGCCATCTACCCCTTTCCTTTTTGCTGCACGCGTTGTGCACACGTTTTTCTTCTTGTTCCATTTCAAAGGATTTATCACTCGCTTTTCCTTTCACCCACTACACAGCTGCCTACCGCGCTTCTGATCCACTCTCTTTATCTTCATCTGCATCTCTCAAGTGACTGGGTTGCGATTCTTTCTCATAGCGGTGCCAGGTGGTTTCCTCTCGTGTTTTCTTTAGCGAGATCTCATATCTAGGTGTGCCACTATATCGCACTTGTTTTCCCTAGCGAGATTGAGAACTACCGCCCTCTGTATCGTCCGGCCTTGTTGAAAACCAGACGGAAGGCTTTCTTTAGGGATGCCTGTGCCGTATCCAGGCCACTGAAGGTGGCCACGAATTTGGTCAGCTCCTTCAGGAACGGCTGGCCAAAGAGGAGGCCCTGTGCAATGGGTCCTGCCTCCGAGTTAGAGAGCTCCGCTAATTTGGGGTCCAGCTTGAGGAGGATGGAACGCCTTCTTTCGCCGGATATGGCGCAGTTCGCGTTGCCGAGCTGACATACTGCTCTCTGCGCCCAGCCTATGATCTCATCTGGGACAATGGAAGCCCCGGTTTCTTTGGCTCTGTATCCGATCTCTAAAATCTTGGTAAGGGGCCCTGATAAGTCGAGCAGCTTATCCTGGCATGACCGCCAGGCTCGGTCAATGCCTTTCTTCGGATCCTTGGAATATTTGCGTAGATAAGTCAGCATAGTGGGGTCCACCTCAGGGGTGTCCGCCACTTTCGCCGCTAAATCCGGCCGTGGACATTCCGAACGAAGCCGAGCCCTCACATCCTTGTCGTAGGGTCGGCGGAGGTGCGATTGAACGTAGTCCGCTATCTCCTGGGAAGGAAGCCATGCAGTTGAGTTGGGATGAATGATGTCTGCAGGTTCAAGGGTAAGAAACTTAGGTTGAGGAGGGTCCACGTGATGCTCCTTCCTCTTTTTCTTGGCAGGTGGGGCTGCCTCCTCTTTATCGGATGCTTGATCAGTGGATGTATCGCCTGTCTCTCCGTAGAGAGAATCCGCAGGATCTGCCAGAGGCGAAGCAGCCTGATCCTTTGCCAGGGAATCAGCAAGCTGCGCAAAATCCTCTTTGTGGGGGTTTACCCCTTGCGAAGCGCTAGCTTTGGGGGGACCAGTTGTGGCCGGAATCCAGCCCTGCTGCATTGCATATTTATTAAGATGGCGTTTTAAGGGCGCAATCGCCTTGACTAAGGCAGTGTTTACTGACTTCTGAACACCTTTGTCCAAGGCCTCAACGAGGTCTTGCTCTAGGGAACCTGCTGGTTCCTCCTCGTAATACTCCTCCTCATACATGTATTCTGCCATAGAATCCAAAGTGATAGGTATACACCAGTACTGGAAAGAAGGCTGTAGGATTAGAGTAGACTTCAACAAGCAAGATCCAGAATTTGGATTAGGCCACCAGAGAGGAAAAAAATCCTTAAATCAAAAGTCCAGAGCTTGGACAATCACGGGGGAGAGGTAAGACCCCAGGCAAGCCAATAGCAAAACTGCAATAAACCTGATAAGTGGAGGAGGGAGGGCTTGCCAGCCTCTCTAGGCAAAGACTATGCACAATTTTCCAGCCCTTTGCACGCAAAACGCATTGGGCGTACATGGGGGCAGAAAAAACGGGCACTTCTTAATTCAAAACACGGAGCTTTCCCGCAAATGCTGCTCCGATCGTACTTGCAAAGCTATTCAAAATTGCCGCTGCGCATGCGCGGTTACGGCCGCCCGTAGAGCTTGAAAGAGGACTGCGCGATCGCGCGACGCGCGTCCTCGTCCCCTCACTCCCACTCCACCGATGTACTGCGGCGGGCACAACGCGCCCTGCAGGGGAGGCCGAAGCGCTCCCAAAGGAGGAAGAAAAACAATCGGAGGAAAAGACGCGGAATGCGGTGAGACGCGCCGCCGATTTAATGGGCACAAAGCTGCATAATTAAGCGCTGACAAGCAAACACAGCGGCAATAAAATACAGTTGCAGGCAAATACAGTGATAAAACAGCCTCAGACAGTGAAACACAGCGAACACAATGCTAACGATCGCGTTACAGCGCGCGCTATGTAAATCAGTCTGTAACCAATATTGCAACAAAGTCATAATAATAGGGTAGAGGCACTTATCTGGCTGCGGAGCAGCAAAGAAAGAGGAAATGGTTACCTCGGTTGGGACTCATATGCTGGACTCTATGGTTGTTGTGGGGCACGGAGTGCTCATGGGATTTGTAGTTTTTTGAATAAAGAAGTTTTGATTGGCTGCTGAAAAATAAAGCAAGGAAATGAGAAGCATAATCGGAGCCTCCGGTCCTGACATAGAATTAGGAGAGACTGATTCTCTTCCCCACCATGGCAGACATGCCTATATTGAACAAAGCTAGAAAAGGGAAACAAGAGAAATAAATTGCCTAGGATCACACAATTTGGTACAGGGGAGAAGCCGAGATTAAATACAGGGTTTCAGGTTATGCAGTTTAGTGACTGGGTATATATATATGTGTATATATATATATATTCACTGAAAAAACCATAGGTTTTAGGGACAGTTATAGTTAGTTGGACATTTCACTCGTACAAAACCCGTGAAATTCCCCCGTTATAGTTAGTTCAGCTAACTATAACTCGCGCCCCGCAATGCACTGCTGATGACGTCACATATTACATCACTCATGACATGGTCAGTGACATCACTGATGACATCACTGATGACATCTCAAATGACATCACTGATGACATCATCCAGTGACTGTGTGTTTCTGTAAAGTTGAAATATTTTTAATATATATAGGAAAAGACGTATTGAAGAATGAGTGGGTGTGTAAGTGTCTGTATGGATGATTTAGTAGGTGCGTGACTGACTCTATAAGTGAGTGATTTAACGTATCTTACTGAATGCATGGGTTAGTGACTAAACTGGGTGAATGTCTGTATCCGTCTGTCTGTTGCTGTGTAAGTGGCTGCATGGGTTCGTGAATAGCTACATGAGTGTCTATATGAGTTATTGGTTGGTTGTCTGAGTATCTGTATGGGTGCCTGAGTGTTTGTGTGGGTGGGGTGTGTGCGACTCTGTGCATAGATGTGTGAGTGGGTGATTCACTGGGTGGATGGTTTCAAGAGTGCATCTGTGATAGACTGTATGGGTGGGTAAGTGTGTGTAAGAGTGTGTTAGTGAGTGAATGTATGTCCCAGTGGGACATGTGTGAGTAACTACATATGTGAAAGCCAGTATATATGTGTGTTGGAGTATATAAATAGCTATAAGCGAGAGTGAGTGATTGTGATAGTGGCTGTATGGATGAGTGTGTGCTTGTATCAGTGATTGTATAAGAGCGTAACAATGTGCTAGTATTTGTATGATTAAGTGAGCTGGTGTGTGTATAACTGTATAGGTGAGTAAATGGCAGTGTGTTTAATTATTTGCATGACTGACTAGGTGTGTGAGTACCTCTATGGATGAGTGGCGGTGTTTGAGTGTCTATATAGGAGTAAGAGTGCATATGATAGTCCTGTACTGAGTGACCATAAGTATGAGTGACTGTACGGGTGAGTGAGTGGATGTGTGTGTGTAGACCTAAGAATCAGTGAGTGGGTATGTAGTTATTGGTGTTGGAGTGTCTATAGTTTTGCGAATGGCAGTCTGTAATTTAGATTGGGTGTATCAAAGGTTATATTAGGGTGTGAGGAGCTGCATCAGATTATCACGTGGATGATGTCATCAGTGATGTCATTTGAGATGTCATGAGTGATGTCATCAGTGATGTCACTGACCATGTCATGAGTGATGTAATATGTGACGTCATCAGCAGTGCATTGTGGGGCGCGAGTTATAGTTAGCTGAACTAACTATAACGGGGGAATTTCACGGGTTTTGTACGAGTGAAATGTCCAACTAACTATAACTGTCCCTAAAACCTATGGTTTTTTCAGTGAATTTCAAAGGTTTTTTAAATGCTAATTTGTAACTATAACATATCTGAAACCTATGGTTTTTTCAGTGAATTTCAAAGGTTTTTTAAATGCTAATTCCTAACTATAACATGTCTGAAACCTACGGTTTTTTCAGTGAATTTCAAAGGTTTTGTAAATGACAATTTTTAAATGTATTAATTGTTATATTAATTTTTTTCATACTGATTTATTACATTTTTAGAATTTTTTTTAACATATTTTATTTTTTAAATTACATTGTAATTACATTATACATTACATTACAAAAATACTTTCTCAGAATGAATTACTTTAGTTTAAATACTTTGCACATAGGCAATAGACTTTTAAGTACAGTAGTTACAGTTGTTGCAATGGGCACCACATTTTCAAACACAATGCAACATTCAGCTCAATGTGAATTTCTAGTTAAATGCAATTAGTTACTTTATGGATTACTTTTTCTAACCACAGGACTGGATCCTAGATTCAGTCCTGGTACATCTCCTGTAAACAGTTGAGTAAAAGCGTTTTGGTTACAGTCGTGATTTTTAAGGAATATTATTGTATTTTAAAAGTTGACACTTAGAAACTTTTTCTCATAGAATCACCAATGTTATCCTATGGAAGGAAATTCACTTAGCAGGTAAAAACTGTTATCGTTACTTTTTCTTACTCAGTGTTGGATCCTGGATCCAGCACTGGTGCATCTCCTGTAAACAGTTGAAAGAATGCGTTTAAGTCATACAGGCGATTTTTAAGAAATATTTGTAGTTTGTGAAAATCGACACTTTGAAACTTTTCTGCTGAAAACCAGACAATGGATTCCTATGGAAGAAAATATAAGTTACTGGTAAGTACGGTTAAAATTACTTTTCAGGACCAGTACTGGGCTGAAAGATGCAGCACTGAGGTCTCTCCTGATAACAGGTGAGTAAATCGGAATTCGTATTTCGGCTGATTTTAGAGGAATATTTTAAAGTTCCAAAACTCCACACTTAGAAGAATTTCCAAGTGAAACCAGTCAATGTTAGCCTATGGAAGGAAATTCAAGTTACTGGTAAGTACGGTTAAAATTACTTTTCAGGACCAGTACTGGGCTGAAAGATACAGCACTGAGGTCTCTCCTTATAACAGGTGAGTAAATCGAAATTCGTATTTCGGCTGATTTTAGAGGAATATTTGTATGTTTCAAAAATCAACACTTAGAAACTTTTTCAGCAAAAAGCAGGCAATGATATCCTATGGAAGGAAATTCAAGTTACTGGTAAGTACGGTTAAAATTACTTTTGAGGATCAGTACTGGGCTGAAAGATGCAGCACTGAGGTCTCTCCTGATAACAGGTGAGTAAATCGGAATTCGTATTTCGGCTGATTTTAGAGGAATATTTCAAAGTTCCAAAACTCCACACTTAGAAGAATTTCCAAGTGAAACCAGTCAATGTTAGCCTATGGAAGGAAATTCAAGTTACTGGTAAGTACGGTTAAAATTACTTTTCAGGACCAGTACTGGGCTGAAAGATACAGCACTGAGGTCTCTCCTTATAACAGGTGAGTAAATCGGAATTCGTATTTCGGCTGATTTTAGAGGAATATTTGTATGTTTCAAAAATCAACACTTAGAAACTTTTTCAGCAAAAAGCAGGCAATTATATACTATGGAAGGAAATTCAAGTTACTGGTAAGTACGGTTAAAATTACTTTTGAGGATCAGTACTGGGCTGAAAGATGCAGCACTGAGGTCTCTCCTGATAACAGGTGAGTAAATCGGAATTCGTATTTCGGCTGATTTTAGAGGAATATTTTAAAGTTCCAAAACTCCACACTTAGAAGAATTTCCAAGTGAAACCAGTCAATGTTAGCCTATGGAAGGAAATTCAAGTTACTGGTAAGTACGGTTAAAATTACTTTTCAGGACCAGTACTGGGCTGAAAGATACAGCACTGAGGTCTCTCCTGATAACAGGTGAGTAAATCGGAATTCGTATTTCGGCTGATTTTAGAGGAATATTTTAAAGTTCCAAAACTCCACACTTAGAAGAATTTCCAAGTGAAACCAGTCAATGTTAGCCTATGGAAGGAAATTCAAGTTACTGGTAAGTAAGGTTAAAATTACTTTTCAGGATTAGTACTGGGCTGAAAGATGCAGCACTGAGGTCTCTCCTGATAACAGGTGAGTAAATCAGAATTCGTATTTCGGCTGATTTTAGAGGAATATTTGCACAATGGTGAAGGGAGGGGGCGGGGCCTGAGGTGACATCTGTGCAAACGCGCCCGTGGCGCGTTTTAAGTAGGGGGATTAAGTCCCCTTGAATCATGAGGGTCCCTCACGGGTCAACTCAGCCCACCAGGAACCTCCAGTATGCGCCAGGGGCTGCGTTACAGAGACATGTACAGAGGCCACACCCCTTTTACACCTCTCTGCAACGCAGCTCTGTGGTGCTTTCTGGACGTACCTGTTGGGCTAGTTGGCCCCAGGGACCCTCAGGATTGAAGGGGATTTAATTCCCATCTTAAAACGCGCCACGGGGCCTGTTTGCACACATGTCACCTGAAGCCCCGCCCCTCCCTTCACCACTGTGCAAACGCGCCCGTGGCGCGTTTTAAGTCGGGGATTAACTCCCTTGAATCCTGAGGGTCCCTGGGTGCAACTAGCCCACCATATACCTTCCAAAAGCGCCACAGAGCTGCGTTGCAGAGAGGTGTAAAGGGGCGTGGCCTCTGTACACCTCTCTGCCAGGCAGCCCCTGGCGCATACTGGAGGTTCCTGGTGGGCTAGTTGGCCCTCAGGGCCCGATCGTTTTTTTGTTTTTTTTCCCCTGAAGGGGGCTGTGTGGCCCCCTTCCTTTTTCCTATTTTTAGGCCCTGGGGACCCCATCCCCCAGGGCCTTACCCCTTTTTAAATTAAAATTAAAAAAAAACGGGAAGGGGCCGCGTGGCCCCCTTCCCTGGGCCTGTATTGGCCCCGGGACCCCATCCCCGGGGCATGGCCTCTTTTTTTTTATTTGGAGGGGGCTGCGTGGCCCCCTCCTCAGGCCATTTAAGGCCCCGGGACCCCATCCCCGGGGCCGGCCTTGCACTTTTTTAAAAACTTTTTTACCTTTGGGGAGGGGGCTGCGTGGCCCCCTCCGTGGCCACTTATGGCCCCGGGGACCCCATCCCCCGGGGCCTGGCCTCTCGTTGGGACTGTGGGGGTCCCCAAACCCCCACAGTCCCGCCGGCTCCCGTGTCCTACGGGAGCCGGCATTGCTACACATGGGGAGCAGCTAACATGCTGCTCCCCATGTGGAAAGCAATCAGCTTTGGATATTGGAAGAGAGAGCAGGTTTCCTGCTCTCTCTTCCAATATCCAAGCAGTTTGTAATGACAGGACGGGAGCCGCGAGGCTCCGTCCTGTCATTGCAAACAGCAGTGTCCCGGGGTAGGCACCCCGGGACACTGCAGGAGCCGGCCCTGGGGGTGGCGGTCCCCAGGGCCACCACAGGCTCCAGGAGGGGCCGCGCGGCCCCCTCCTTACATTTGAAAGCCCCGGGAGGTGGTGGTCCCCGGGCTTGGGGTCCAAAACGGACCCCCATTGTAATTTTTCTTAGTGCCCCGGGAGGTGGTGGTCTCCGGGCGTGTGGGGGCTGGAGCCCCCACACAGGTTAATCAAAAATAAAAGAAGCCCCGGGGAGGTGGCGGTCCCCGGGGCTGCGGGAGGGCTCAGAGCAGGATTCGCGCACCCTGAGCGCATCCTGCCGATTTTTTTTTTTTTTTTAAATTTTTGCCCAGGGGTCCTTGTGGGACCCCTGAGCAAACCTAGGGGTCAGGGTGTTTCTACCCTGCCCTTTGTGCGCTTTGCGCACTTGTTTCTGTCCCTCGGTTCTACCGAGGGACAAAATGGCTGCCAACATTTCCTGAATCGGAATGTTGACAGCCAGCTGACAGCCAATTAACATGCAGCTCGTGGATCGGGACGGTGCGCGCAGGGTGCGCTGAGGGTACGCGGACCCTACTCGGCCATAGATATCACTATCTTTTTACTTTTGATTTTCTCAGCAACTACTGAACGGATTTACACCATTTAACAAAAGGGTTCTTTCTGAACCAAGAACTACCTCTTTGCCAAATTTGGTGTAATTCCGTTCAGCAGTTCGGGCTGTAGCCGTGTCTAAAGTTTCCTATGGAAAATTGCATGGGGAAAACGCGTTTTGGGACCCCCTTTTTCTCGGCCCCGCTTGACGAATCCCCCGAGACTTTCAGGGTAGGAGCGGACCGGAGCGCCCCACAAAGTTTGAAAACTTTGCGAAGATACGTCAACCGGCAAGAGAGTTATTTCAAATAGAATGTCGCGGATTTCCTATGGATAATAGGTTGTAACTATAACTATCTACTGGCGACCGCCAGTAGATAATATATATATATATATATATATATATATATATATATATATATATATATATATATATATATATACTTCGCTCCCCTATGACCAACAACATCTTTGCCTAGCATCAATTAAATGAGTTGTGCTGGGTTAAAGTGGTAGTGAAGAAAATAGTGGGTTTTGGTGGCAGCAGGAAAGTCAAATAAATGTTTTTATCACTGCGTGCATCACCACTGCTTCAAATAAAGTAAGCTAAGTGTACATGGATATATACACATATGCATGTCCTACAGTGACACATTTTGCAGACTATGATCGCGAAAGGTGGCAAAATACGGCAGGTCAGGAACATGTCAATGAAAGTAATGGGGAAATGTCTTGATTAATTAACTGTTGTTCTAAATTGTGACACATTAGAGGCCATCGTAACATAGGTGCACTATGAGTGTAGCTATGTGGCAGGAGGGAAGGAATAAGTTGTGGGATATGTGCAGCTCTGTGCAGCATACAAAATATGAGACGACGACCAGAGATGCGTAGCAATAGATTAAGACAGATAGTCACAACAACTTCCTCCACACACGCCCCAGTGCTAGGAAATACAAAGAATAAATAATATGTGCTGATATAAAGTATATTTCAATGTTAAAGGACAGTATGCATTAAGTAGCGATGCTCAGTATTGCAATATTGTCAGAATAAAATGTGTGTAAATTTAAAAATGCTTTAAGACTGCAGGTGCAGACTTTAGTGGTGGTTGCATATATTTTGCAGTTCGACCACTATGAGTTTTTATTTCCCAAATTATGTTACTGGGATGGAGATTATTAAGACGTTCCTATCTCCTGGGAACAATTATAGCACACTGTTTTGGTTCTTATGTCGCTTTCGGAGTTAATTGACGTTTCGAGGTTTTGCAACACTATTATTTTTGGGTTCTTCCCTACGTTCCTAAGAAGTGTACTAGGTTTCCTGTTTTCGGGATGTTTGCATACATATGCTCAATATTGATGTTTCCACCACCTCATGTCTGGTTAGAAATAAAAATAAAAATAAAGAGGGCAGTACAACTGGATCCCCTAGATTGCATCTATAGGCAGACTGCAACAGACAAACATGTCATACCACAGGCCCTACTACAAGTTTCCCACACATTTGGATCAAAGATGGACCATGTGTCCACTGTGATATTCAAGCAGCAACAAATTTCAGCAATGCCTGAACGGACTGCTTAAAAATAAAATAAGCAAGATAAGTGCCACAATTGAGGGAAAGAAAGAATAAAATAAATAAATATGAAAAAATATAAGAATAGTTTATTGCCTATGGATCACCCTGTTTTCACTGAGATATATTCCAAGTTCTGATCAACACTTAACACCCCATCAGCTTGTCAGTGAACAATCAGTGAACAATTAATAAATGTATCAGTACCAGCAACTAGACCTAAAAGTGAAAGTTCTTCTGAAATTATGAAAAATGAAATGTAAGTGTATTTCTATGAGTTAACAAGCGCTGGGAAGTTTCTTTCTACTCAGGTATCCAAGGGAAAGGAAAAGGGCCCCATCAATCCTGAGCTCCGACATATCAGTCCTGGAACACAGATTTTTGCCCAGAGACATTTTAAAGTCATAGACTCTTCACCAACAGCTGTCCCCATTGCCAAGAGGAAAGGATTAACAGAACAGACTTCAGGGTCGACCCTGCACCCCCTCAACACTGAACGACAAAATGGAGGAGGGTTACTTGTTCCCATTGACTGCCCCAGAAGAAGAAGACGATGATCGTTAGGTGGTCAATGGAGTCAGCCGCTGCCACACAGAAGTGTCCTATGCGAAGTTATGTACATACATGTTAATACTTTAGATTTATTGTCGGAGTGGCACTAGGAAGGTTTAATTAGTTCACTGTTATATCTCACTGTATTAATAGAAAGGCTTGTATTCCTCAAAATGTTGAAGTTGCTTATACCACTGTGCACCCCATATCACCTCCCAATTTACCTGCTAGCACATGTACTGAAAATGGTCCTCGTAGTAATGCAAAAGGTTCCACATCCTCTGCCAGTACCGTCAGCACCCCAAATACCTATGCACAACCTGTATCCTCATCCTCATAATGCAATAATGTAAATACTGCCCAAGCAGTTAGACAGCATGCTGCTCATGACTCTCTTCAGGACAACATATGGTACAGTGAGATGGCCACAGTAGGTAGACAGAAGACTAATGATTACTGTTATATGACTAATACATTCCCCATGAAGTAGGAGCAGATAGACTGATTTTCCTAAGGGAAATACTACCACACACTGTGGAATATCTCCTACACCTGTTCCTCTACAGAATACAGGAGCAAGTTCAGATTATTGAGGCCAACATCTCTGAAGTGTTTGTAAATAGAACAGTATGGGACAACACCCAAACAATCACTGACAATTCCAGAATGGAAGGTAACAAAGATGTTTAAGATAGGAGTTCCTGATATCGACCTTAGTGTAGCTTTTGGTAGGAACAGTGGGTTTATGATAACAGGATCTCTTTCAGACTGTAATGCCTCTTTGCCCCACACCATACATTGCCCATGCCAAAATAGAGCTGCTTTACGCTTCTACAAATTTACGTCCATGACAAATGGAGTGCCCCAGGTTACTTGAGGTATAGAGCAGCGTCCTTAGGGCCACATAGGGTAGAGTAGGATTATGAAGATGAGATAGACTGGAAGTATACTTGGGGTGGGGAGAAAATGTCCAAAATTTAAAAAAGATTAGAAATTAAAGTCATTTCTTCTCTGTTTTCTAGGAAATGGCACGGTACCTGTGGGTCGCAACTCTGGATGCAACAGCACCATTTTTAATGAGGATATGAAACATGGCACCTCCAGCCTAATGGATTTTTACTGGGCCTGCGGAGAACGTCTCTATCTCCAACAGCCTCCTAGAAGGAGCAGCCTGTGCTCACTAGAACAATGCAAAGTCTCCCTGATCGTTCCAGCAGCCAATATCTCCTACATCAATCCCCATCTATGACTCTGTTACCTTGCTCCACCGACATTGGCAGTATGCTAAATACTAAGGGTGGACAGCTTTCAAAGATGTACCGAAGGAGTTTTGCCTATTGAACAGGGTCCAGCTCTTTTTTCCGACACCATCATTGTGATGTTCCAGATCAAGGAAAACACACTCTGGCTTCGAAATATCAAGAGGAGGGTATGCATCCGGAGAGGGAGTCTGTGCTGCACATTGCCAACGATGAAGAAAATGGCTCCATCAACAAGGCCATCAAGGACTTGAACAACAAAGGAAAGAAAATGCTTGATGGAGGAGGTGCCATGGCAGACACAGCCACTGATTTGGTTGAACTTCGACTGGATACCTTGGTGGCTGTCTGCTATTCTAAAAAGTTTTTTGCTGTTGCTCCTCTGATTGTGCCACGCACTTATGTCATTTTGATAGAAATACTGATAGTAAATTAGTAGGTATGAATTATGTAGGAATAGGGAACATTCATAAAGAATATATATATAGGAAAAAAGGATAGAACAGGGAATGAGAATAACTTAGCACTTATAGAAGTAGTAGAAGTAACAACAATAGGACCACATTAAATGAAGCCTGCTACCATTACCCAGTGCCAGGTCAATAGCACCCAACTCACTAGTAGGTACAAACTGAGATAGGATTTAAATATAGAGTCACCATCACCTACACAGATGCCATATACATCCCTCATTGACATACCTGAAGGAGAGTATATTGAGTTAAGGAAGACGCAGGAGAGCCAATGTTCCAATGTGATTGACACCCCTGGGATACACCTACTAGAAGGAGGGCCTGAAAGGTATGCTGTAAGAATTTTGTTCAAGAATGAACAAGAGGAGGGAATGAAGCAGTGTCCAGTTTTACCATATAGTGCCCCAGGCCCATTCTGTCTACACCTGAAACATGAGACCCTGATAAGGCCCCACCAGCCAGCATACAGAGTGGTGTTAAGTTGACCATACTGTCTCAGTTGTTCTTTTAATGTAGTAGGCCCAAAATGTCTCTCTGCTGAAATACAAGTACAAGTTATGTCTTCTGCGACACACATGACGCTTCAGCTCTGACTTCTTCGTAAACAAACTGCCCATAAGGCCCTCACTCCCTCGATGTGCTCTTCTTCTCTTACACCCACGTAGAAACCGCAAGAAGAGGGAACTAGGAGGAACATCACGCGATACCTGATGGTGGGGGCCACTTGCCACCTGTCAATCTTTCATATTATTGTATTTTGCATTATGATTTACGGTCAAACATCAAGTGACCTTTTGGTAAACTTTTGTAGTGTGGGTGTCACTTCTGTGTTCCTAAATATTTCGAGAAGTGACCAAAGTGCGTCATGTTCTGCGGTCAAAGGACCTGTTAATGACGTGATTCTGTGGTCAATAGTTCTTCATTAAAGAGTATAAAAGAGCTGCCCACAGTCCATTCGTCGAACTACCTCGCAAAATGACCCCTTGGGTCATGACGCATGTGTAGTTTCCCTCAGCCATCTTCTCTAGCGTCGTTGGCTGAGGCTATAATGCTTATTGTATTTTGAAAATGTTTTCTTCTCTCTCTCTCTCTTGGTCTCTCATCCCCTCCCTTTTCCTTGCATTGACGTAGTCTTAAAGCTTATAGTATTGCATGGTTTAGCTTAGAGACGTGTCTTAGACACTTGAGCATCTACTATAGAGTGTACGAAGTTATTTGATTGATTGAAACTGTGATTTTGACATTTTCCTTGTGTTAATGTGTTCTTGAATAAAGTGCCACTCCAATTCAGTGCCTACGTTTCACACAAGTGTCTTATTATCTTTAGACAGCAGCACCCCTGCTCAAATTAAGCAGGGTGAAAACACCACCCTCCAACACATGTCCACCCCCGTGGCTTATCCCCACACTCTGCTCACACTCCCTCTATCCCACTTTCCAGGCAATTCAACAACCAATTCCCCTCAATCTTCCACCTGCCATCAACATCCTTCTCCCCCCACATGCTTTTAACCCCCATCTCCCTTGCTTCCCCTTTAATCACACCTGCAAGACTACCCCTACACAGGCCTCTCCATTTCAAATGTCTAAAGATGCCCCTTTCTCCCACTCCTTGCCCATCCCAGATTCCCACATTCACCACTGCCCCCTCAACGACCCAGATCTATTCACCTAAAATCCCTCACACCCCAACTCCTCTCCCCCAACAATCTGATACTAAATCCGCCCCTTCCACAGCTCTATTTCATCCACACACTCACATAACATCTGCCCTTCCCTTCTACCATTTTGGACTCCCTCTCCACCTCATAAGTTGCCCCTCCACCGGCACATTTGAACCACAAGCATAACTGAAGACCTTCTCCAGAAGAACGCAACAAGCCCCTACCCACTACTAAGCCTCAATTTCCCCCACCCCACATGGAACACCGGTCCTCTTTATCAAATCTCACAAAATCCACATCCTACACAAGCTTTCTCTTCATTCAGCGACTTGCCAATACAATACATACATAACGCCTACAACATCCATCTCAAAATAATAGATCACAGCCAATCAGTATCCCTAGGGACCTCTCCTCTAGACTCAAACAGGCTTGGAGTTCATAGCCCAATTGACCAGTTCCAATAGCACCATCTTATTTGGAGACTACAGTCTTCACCGGGGCACCAAACAAATGGACTCCTACTCCTTTCTCAACGACAATGACCTCCAACAACACTTCAGAAACCTGCACATTGCCAGGGCTCCACTCTGATCAAATCCAGAGCTCTCCACCTAACCATCATTAACGCTGCAGCAAACCCAAATACTCTATCCTGGTCGTCTAAAGACCTCTATGAAGAAAGATAGCATATCAGCAATTGTGAAAAAGAATGGAGACAATCGTGCTCTGCTTGGAGTTTGACTAAGCAGAGGTATGCAAGAAAAACAAGCATTAAAAATGCAATAGGTCTCTCCTTTCATTAAGTTAAAGCCATTTGCTTTGCTATATAATACCATTAGCAAAGCAAATGGCTTTAACTTAATCAAAGGCGAGACCTATTGCATTTTCAATGCTTGTTTTTTCAAGGTGTCTCCAATGCCTTGTTTCTAGCTCCACAAAACACGCCGTGTCTTTTTATTGAAGACATTTCAGGAATCAGGATAGCCCTTGATATGTTGTCAACGAAAGATGCCATAGGTATCTGTTTCTCCGAGATTTTGAAGGGAAGACACGACACAAGTAACTGGGCGTTTTGATTCCATTACCAACTCCACCCTAAAATACATGTAGGCAGTCACACTCACAATAGATTAGAAATTGCGGATTTTTATATAAGGTTGCCGACTGGCCGTTTTTTTAATGGCCTGTATCTTTAAAGGTCAGTAAAAATATTGCGAAAAGTAGTGATAGCCGGTATCTTTTCCCTTTTAAAACATACACCTCAAACAGGAAACCCGTGAAGAAATCACCCAAAAGTGTTTGTGATCTGTCTTGATCATTTCTAAACGATTATTAGAGCTAGTACAGGTATAATTGCAATGTTACGAAAGATTAGTGAATATTGGATATAGTTTCTATTTTATTTCCCAGCTCTTGGCCCTTCCAGCGTACAAACGTAAACGAACGGGCACTATTTTTCTCACAAGAAAAAGCGGCAGCTCGTTGCTTCATAGGGAAAATCTGGGATACTGTGTGCCGTAATTAGGATTGGTGAGATTTCGGCAGCTAATTGGTTGGCTTCTTCGCATGCATTGAAAACCCCAGGTCATGAACATGGTGTGTTGTCGCCCCGAGACCGAGGTGAAAGCACGCCATTTTGCCCAGTGTCCCCAAATCTGGCAAAACAAAGGACAGGCCCGTGCAAGCAGCTGGCGCGCTTCAAGTGGTGCCCTTACCTCACCAGCAGCCTGGACAATGAAGGCCTTTTGGGTTCAGTCAGGTGTCCGTCCACGCACGGCAGGAGGCCTGTTTATGGGAGAAACCGCGCCCCTTCAATCCAAACATGTCACGCCCAGCGGCATAAGTCTCAATAATGTAGCAGGTGCAGTGGCACCGGGTCCGGAGGTGTGAGAAACTCACTTCACCACACTTATGTATGTTTGTCTTTCACTACCAAACCGAGTGACCCAATTGCCCGTGTTCCATTAAGTCCCGGGGCACTATTGCCACGTAAATGTTATCGCCCTTCTCGGTTTTTACTTTCTCTGAAAACAAACCCTCGACCCAAGAATAACCAAATAGTGAAAATGCTCTCCAAACTGTTTTACATAATCTCCTTCTTGAAAGTCCCGAATGTTGCTGAACGCGGCAAATAACCTGATATAACGTGTACTTCTAGGCGCTATACGGAACAAGAAATACTATTTCCAAATTCGATTGATTTCAGTTAACCAACCACTAAATAATTTTAGGCCTAGTTGTTCCTTTGGGGTCGAACAGGTTGTGGACGCATCGCAGCAGCTGTCAGCGGCGAGCGTGTAACTCGCCGAGCAGTTCTCTATATATACACCGTGTTATAATTGTCCAGGGACTTGGAAATGCATCTAGACCCGAGGCTCGGATAAGTAGTTGCGCGAACCCATATATGGGGCATCGGTGTCTGTGCCAGCTGAGAGGTAGGAGTCGAACAGTTTCCGATACATTATTAGTGATAGACATATATTGGCGGGAAAGGACGTTTTTTTTTACCTTTCTAGGGGCTGTGAAAACAGGTCTTTCTATTTACAAATGAAAGAGCATTCGAGTTAATGGCCCTGGGATGATGAAAGGCTGAACGGGCCACGTCAGATTTGGAAGCGGTGCCCTGCACACCTCGCAGCCTGCAGTCGGGCTGGGGGTGGGGTGCCTGCCTGGGCCATGGGAACGCTCACATGCGGTCGCGCGCTTCTCGCCCCCGCACTCCCCTTGTTATTAATCCTCGGGAGACGGCGCTATAAACTAACACCATTAAAACATTATCGCGACTAATGAGAAAAAATTACTTAGCAGAAGCAGCGCCTCGGATTGGTTTGGGGACAGTGCGGCTGCCGGCGCTGATGAGTTCCATAAATCAGGGGCGCGGCGCAGGGGATGCGCACGCGGGCGCCATGATGGAAGCTGTCTGTCTCGCCGCCTATCTATTGTTCTATCAATGTCTCTGTCTGTAAATCAGTCTCCGCTGTTTATTTTTGCCTCCAGCACGGAGGAGGGAATTTTTGACACAGCAATATGGGTCTTGGTTTCTTTTTCATTTTAGCGCATCGCTGCTCAGGGATATTTAGAATGTGCACTGCCATGACGATGGAAGCTGTCTGTCTCGCCGCCTATCTATTGTTCTATCAATGTCTCTTTCTGTAAATCAGTCTCCGCTGTTTATTTGTGCAACCCGCTTTCACTTTAAAGTGAAAGCGCGATGCAAAAATAAACACGCGGCGCCCTGTCTCCTTCTGGGACGGCCCATCCGGACTGGATCGCAGGGCTTGTTTATATAACACGCCTCCTTGCGATAAGAAACTGCTTCACGACAGAAGAAAAGCAGTTGAGCCAGTCCAGGTGGGCCGGAACAAAAAGCCAAAGGGAGGCAACCCAGAAAGCTCATTTCCAATGGCAGGCCACCGTTTAGCATAAACGGTGACGCCAGCCAATGGAAATGAGGGGCGGGGCTTCAAGCCCTCTTCTGAAAGTCCTCATTAACAATAAATCTCGCCGAGCGAGCAGCGCATGCGCTGCAACGCTAGGCGAGACCTAAAAATACAAAGACCACATCTTTAGAGCCAAGTCATCACACGTCAGATCCTTCCTGGACACTTAAGAACAGACCGAAACTTCTATTTGTACTAATCAAACAGGCTAACAACCCTTCCTCCAATATGCTACAAGTTCTCTGAGGTTTCGTGCAACAACTTTGTGGAGTTTTGACAAAAAGTCAAAGACAAAAACATCTGCCTGCTGACCACCACTGTCAATAAAGCAGAGGTGAATTCTTCTTGCCAAGCCCAGCCTCCACAGTCATCTTTCTCCCTGGTCTCCGAGTGAGAACTACTAGTGATCATATCAAAGGTAAAATCCTCAAACCATCTAGGCCTCCCCATTTGGTCCACCCTAATCTGCTCCTCCTTCGAACAGGGTACATTTCCATACTACCTAAAGGTTAGCCAAATCTCTCCTTAACCCCTTCGCTGCTAGGCCTTTTCCCCCCTGTGCTAAGCCTTTTTTGGCTATTTGGGGTAGTGCGCGCTTAGGCCCCTGTAACTTTTTGACCACATAAGGTATCCACACCAAATTTGCGTCCTTTTTTTCTAACATCATGGGGATTGTAAAGGTACCCAGGGTTTGTGGATTCCCTGGAGGGGACCCAGAAATTAGCCAAAATACAGCAAAATTTTGTGTTTTTGGGGAAAAATGCGAAAAAGGGCTACAGATGAAAGCGTCTTGTTTTTCCCTGCAAATGGCATCAAAAGGGGTTGTGGTGCTGAAATCACCATCTTCCCAGCTTTCAGGGACAAGCAGACTTTTGTCAGAAAACCAACTTTTTTACACAGTTTTGGCATTTTTCTGGGACATAGCCTATTTTTGCTATTTTTTGTGCTTTCAACCTCCTTCCAGTTAATGGTAGAAATGGGTATGAAACCAATAATGGATCCTGAAAAGCCATACATTTCTGTAAAGTAGACAAAATTCTGAATTCAGCAAGGGGTCATTTGTGTAGATCCTTAAAGTTTTCCTTATAGAAACTAACAGTTAAATGAAGGAAAAATTGAAAATTAGTTGAAAAAAACAGCCATTTGTGTCAACGTTTTCACCTGTAACTTCTTCTAATTATGACAGCAATATACCGTTACATCCGCTGGACCTTTCTGGTTGTGGGGATATATAGGACTTGTAGGTTCACCAAGAACCCGACGAACCCAGAGCCAATAACTGAGCAGCATCTTGCAATGGTTTTTTATTATGTACCGGGTATATAGCAATTATTTTGGGAAAATGTATACATGGAAAAATTGTTATGAAAGACACCTATGTATTTCTGAAATGGGAACAAAATGTAGATTTTAGAAACAGTAGATATTTGCACATTTCCGAAATTGGGAGTACCCATACTAGCATGAGAAATATAGGTCATTTTTCAAAATGACTTATTTTTTACACATTGTCTTTCATTTGGAAGGCAGAAATGCATCGAAAGTCAATAGGTAATAACAGTTGCTGTGTTACCCTAAGTCTCCCGATAAAAATGGTACCTCACTTGTGTGGGTAGGCCTTGCGCCCACAACAGGAAATGGCTCAAAATGCAACGTGGACGTACCACATTTTCACAATGAAAAATTACCCTTTTTTTGCAAAGTGCCTAGCTGTAGTTTTTGAACCCTAGCTCTGCGGGCACTTAGGAAACCTAGCAAACCTATACATTTTTGAAAACTAGACACCCAGGGGAATTCAGGACGGGGTGACTTAACTGGCTCTCACCAGGTTCTGTTACCCAGAATCCCTTGCAAACCTAAACAATTGGTAAAAAACACATTTTCCTCACTTTTCTGTGGTGGAAAGTTCTGGAATCTGCGCGGATCCACAAAATTCTACCCACCCCGCTTTCCCCAAGGTCTTCCGAAAACAATGGTACCTCACTTGTGTGGGTAAGCCTAGTGCCCGCGACAGGAAGCAGCGCAAAACGCAACGTGGACGCACCACATTTTCACAGTGAAAAATGACCCTTTTTTTGCAAAGTGCCTCGCTGTAGTTTTTGAACCCTAGCTCTGCCGGCACCTAGGGAAACCTAGCAAACCTATACATTTTTGGAAACTAGACACCCAGGGGAATCCAGGATGGGGTGACTTGACTGCCTCCCACCAGGTTCCGTTACCCAGAATTCCTCGCAAACCTAAAAATTGTCCAAAAAACACATTTTCCCCACATTTCTGTGGTGGAACGTTCTGTAATCTGCGTGGATCCACAAATTTCCACCCACCCCGCGTTCCCCAAAGTCTTACGAGAAAAATAGTACCTCACTTGTGTGGGTCGGCCTAGTGCTTGTGACAGGAAACGGCGCAAACGCAACGTGGTCACACCTCAATTTCGCAGTGAAAAATGACCCTTTTTTGCAAAGTGCCTAGCTGTAGTTTTGAACCCTAGCTCTGCCGGCACCTAGGAAACCTAGCAAACCTATACATTTTTGAAAACTAGACACGCAGGGGAATCCAGGATGGGGTGACTTGACTGCCTCCCATCAGGTTCTGTTACCCAGAATCCCTTGCAAACCTAAAAATTGTCCAAAAAAACACATTTTCCCCACATTTCTGTGGTGGAAAGTTCTGGAATCTGCGTGGATCCACAAATTTCCGCCCACCCGCGTTCCCCAAAGTCTTACGAGAAAAATGGCACCTCACTTGTGTGGGTCGGCCTAGTGCCTGCGACAGGAAACGGCGCAAAACGCAACGTGGTCACACCTCAATTTCGCACTGAAAAATGACCCTTTTTGGCAAAGTGCCTAGCTGTAGTTTTTGAACCCTACCTCTGCCGGCACCTAGGGAAACCTAGCAAACCTATACATTTTTGAAAACTAGACACCCAGGGGAATCCAGGATGGGGTGACTTGACTGCCTCCCACCAGGTTCTGTTACCCAGAATCCCTTGCAAACCTAAAACATTGTCCAAAAAACACATTTTCCCCACATTTCTGTGGTGGAAAGTTCTGGAATCTGCGTAGATCCACAAATTTCCACCCACCCCGCGTTCCCCAAAGTCTTACGAGAAAAATGGTACCTCACTTGTGTGGGTCGGCCTAGTGCCTGCGACAGGAAACGGCGCAAAACGCAACATGGTCACACCTCAATTTCGCACTGAAAAATGACCCTTTTTTGGCAAAGTGCTTAGCTGTACTTTTTGAACCCTACCTCTGCCGGCACCTAGGGAAACCTAGCAAACCTATACATTTTTGAAAACTAGACACCCAGGGGAATCCAGGATGGGGTGACTTGACTGCCTCCCACCAGGTTCTGTTACCCAGAATCCCTTGCAAACCTAAGAAATTGTCAAAAAAACACATTTTCCCCACATTTCTGTGGTGAAAAGTTCTGGAATCTGCGTGGATCCACAAATTTCCACCCACCCGCGTTCCCCAAAGCCTTACGAGAAAAATGGTACCTCACTTGTGTGGGTCGGCCTAGTGCCTGCGACAGGAAACGGAGCAAAACGCAACGTGGTCACACCTCAATTTCGCAGTGAAAAATGACCCTTTTTGGCAAAGTGCCTAGCTGTAGTTTTTAACCCTAGCTCTGCCGGCACCTAGGGAAACCTAGCAAACCTATACATTTTTGAAAACTAGACACCCAGGGGAATCCAGGATGGGGTGACTTGACTGCCTCCCACCAGGTTCTGTTACCCAGAATCCCTTGCAAACCTAAAAAATTGTCCAAAAAACACATTTTCCCCACATTTCTGTGGTGGAAAGTTCTGGAATCTGCGTGGATCCACAAATTTCCACCCACCCCGCATTACCCCAAAGTCTTACGAGAAAAATGGTACCTCACTTGTGTGGGTCGGCCTAGTGCCTGCTACGGAAAACGGCACAAAACGCAACGTGGTCACACCTCAATTTCGCAGTGAAAAATGACCCTTTTTTGGCAAAGTGCCTAGCTGTAGTTTTTGAACCCTAGCTCTGCCGGCACCTAGGGAAACCTAGCAAACCTATACATTTTTGAAAACTAGACACCCAGGGGAATCCAGGATGGGGTGACTTGACTGCCTCCCACCAGGTTCTGTTACCCAGAATCCCTTGCAAACCTAAATCATTGTCAAAAAACCCACATTTTCCCCACATTTCTGTGGTGGAAAGTCCTGGAATCTGCGTGGATCCACAAATTTCCACCCACCCCGCGTTCCCCAAAGTCTTACGAGAAAAATGGTACCTCACTTGTGTGGGTCGGCCTAGTGCCTGCGACAGGAAACGGCGCAAAACGCAACGTGGTCACACCTCAATTTCGCAGTGAAAATGACCCTTTTTGGCAAAGTGCCTAGCTGTAGTTTTTGAACCCTAGCTCTGCCGGCACCTAGGGAAACCTAGCAAACCTATACATTTTTGAAAACTAGACACCCAGGGGAATCCAGGATGGGGTGACTTGACTGCCTCCCACCAGGTTCTGTTACCCAGAATCCCTTGCAAACCTAAAAAATTGTCAAAAAAACACATTTTCCCCACATTTCTGTGGTGGAAAGTTCTGGAATCTGCGTGGATCCACAAATTTCCACCCACCCCGCGTTCCCCAAAGTCTTACAAGAAAAATGGCACCACACTTGTGTGGGTCGGCCTAGTGCCTGCGACAGAAAACGCCACAAAACGCAACGTGGACACATCTCAATTTCGCAGTGAAAAATGACCCTTTTTGGCAAAGTGCCTAGCTGTAGTTTTTGAACCCTAGCTCTGTTGGCACCTAGGGAAACCTAGCAAACCTATACATTTTTGAAAACTAGACACCCAGGGGAATCCAGGATGGGGTGACTTGACTGCCTCCCACCAGGTTCTGTTACCCAGAATCCCTTGCAAACCTAAATAATTGTCAAAAAAACCACATTTTCCCCACATTTCTGTGGTGGAAAGTTCTGGAATCTGTGTGGATCCACAAATTTCCACCCACCCCGCGTTCCGCAAAGTCTTACGATAAAAATGGTACCTCACTTGTGAGGGTCGGCCTAGTGCCTGCGCCAGGAAACGCCACAAAACGCAACATGGTCACACCTCAATTTCGCAGTGAAAAATGACCCTTTTTTGGCAAAGTGCCTAGCTGTAGTTTTTGAACCCTAGCTCTGCCGGCACCTAGGGAAACCTAGCAAACCTATACATTTTTGAAAACTAGACACCCAGGGGAATCCAGGATGGGGTGACTTGACTGCCTCCCACCAGGTTCTGTTACCCAAAATCCCTTGCAAACCTAAAAATTGTCAAAAAAACACATTTTCCCCACATTTCTGTGGTGGAAAGTTCTGGAATCTGCGTGGATCCACAAATTTCCACCCACCCCGCGTTCCCCAAAGTCTTACGAGAAAATGGTACCTCACTTGTGTGGGTCGGCCTAGTGCCTGCGACAGGAAACGGCGCAAAACGCAACATGGTCACACCTCAATTTCGCAGTGAAAAATGACCCTTTTTGGCAAAGTGCCTAGCTGTAGTTTGTGAACCCTAGCTCTGCCGGCACCTAGGGAAACCTACCAAACACACACATTTCTGAAAAGTAAACACCCGGGGGCTTCCAGGGAGGTATGGCTTGCATGGATCCCCCAACCTTTCCTTACCCAGAATCCCCTGCAAACCTCAATTTTAGCTGAAAAAATCACTTTTTTCACACATTTTTGTGTGGGAAAGTGTGGCATCACTGGCCTCACACAAATTTCCTACCACCCAGCGTTTCCCCAGGTCTCCCGATAAGAATGGTGCCTCACTTGTGTGGGAGGCCCAAGTACCCGCGACAGGCAAGGGCCCAAAACGTAGTGAGGCGACATCAAAATTGCCTATCTCAAAACCACCTGGTTTTGCAAGGGGTGTCACCTGGGTTTTTGGCCCCGTGCTCGGCGGCCATCTAGGGAAACCTACCAAACCCACACATTTCTGAAAAGTAGACACCCGGGGGCTTCCAGGGAGGTATGGCTTGCGTGGATCCCCCAACGTTTCCTTACCCAGAATCCCTTGCAAACCTCAATTTTAGCTGAAAAAAATCACTTTTTTCACACATATTTGTGTGGGAAAGTGTGGCATCACCGGGCTCACACAAATTTCCTACCACCCAGCGTTCCCCCAGGTCTCCCGATAAAAATGGTGCCTCACTTGTGTGGGATGCCCAAGTACCCGCGACAGGCAAGGGCCCAAAACGTAGTGAGGCGACATCAAAATTGCCTATCTCAAAACCACCTGGTTTTGCAAGGGGGGTCACCTGGGTTTTTGGCCCCGTGCTCGGCGGCCATCTAGGGAAAAATCACTTTTTTCACACATATTATATGCTGACCTGTTTTTCTCCCTTGGGTAATCCAGATACACTGGCATGGTACCAGTCCTCTTCCACCCAAGTCGCAATGGGTGCAATTTTGCTCTACCATGAACTGCTCTTTATCCTTTTTTGAGTACACTTTTAAGCATTATTGTGCAAACCCCTTTTCCATGTGACAATACAGGATCATATGATCAGTCACGGTTCTCATCCACCTTATTCCCACCGGGTTCCTACCCTTCTCGACCAATGATGTCTTTCGGGCACTATGTTGCTTCTTGAGGCATTATTCTTCATTCGTCTGTCTCACTCTACCCTGAGCTTTTTGCATTACCTCACCCTCTCGACTGTATATCTGACTACACCTAGTTCCACTCTTCCCAATCTTAGTCAGGCAAGCTCCTCTTTTGATCCACTTTCTCTGTCTTCATTACTCTCATTTAGATTGCCTCTCCCAGTATGTCAATTCTCAATCGCGCATGCGCGTTTTGTCAGCCACCCAGTTACCGTTTACTCGTGGTCTAGCGTTTGCGAATCACTCACGCATGCGCAATTCCTTGTTCGAGTTCCATCTTCCCCCGGCATACACTTCCGTTTTAGACACTCAGGCCGGTGCGCGCTCTAGTCTTGCCTGACGTGCCGGTACTTCTTGGCCCACAGGCTACCGCCCACTTCCGTATCCGGTGAAACAGACGAGACCAGTGTTTTTCGTCATCCACCACGCTATCTGGTATGCTGCACCCAGCCATGGTTATCCCTTACACTGTCATTGTCCTTGGTACTTTTCTCAAGCCGCTGTGCTCGAGTCCTTTTTATACTGACTGTCTTTCCTTCCCTCCCCCTCCCCGCCCTCCAGTACGGCGCACCCGCCACCTTGCTCCAACTACCAGGACTTCTTCCAACGTGATCCACCGAGGGTAAGACCCCTCCACCCCTTGCCCTTTTATTCTCATTACTCTAGCTTCCCTTGTTCTTCTCCCTAACTTGCACTTTCTGTTTCAGTTTCAATTTACCCCCCACTACACGGCTCACCCGCCTCTTCTCTCTTTCAACACGGACACCGGATGGTCCTCGTGAACTGTCATTCTGGGTAAGGTCCAGTCCGTGTACTCCAGCTTCCCCCTTTCTGCCCCTTGCACATTATCATTCTCGTTTTCCTTCACTCACAGCCTTTTTCTTTCCCCCACAACCAGGCGCACCCGCCCTTGCTCGCCTCCACTGTTACCTTGACCTCCAGGTCACGTCCCTACACAGGGCCAGACCTGTCTTCCTGGATACCCCGACCGGTTTTTATCGTTTATGCCAAGCTCTTCCCCATGTCATTTTTTATTTGTATGTTTCAGTGTGTTCTGTATTTTTACATTCGGCAGCATGTATGTGTCCCTCCCTCTCTTTTTCCTCCCCTACACTTCACATCTACCACGCACGTTAGTAGACACTTTTATACCGAGTCACTTCATTTGTGTACCTTGGTTTCTTTTCCGCGATTTGGTCGTGATGTGTTCATCATGATAGCGGCACTTACACTCAGTCACAATTCTTGTCACCCGCTCATTGTTGTACGTAGGGTTTCCACACACCCAGGGTTATCCCTCTCCCTTTAGTGTTTCTTTATAGATATAGTATCAATGTGGCACTTCTATTCCCTCATTTCATGTCTTGTATCCTCCCCAGCCCTGAAGAGTCACGGGATCATTCCCGTATGACGACACACGTGTCGGCTGGTTGCTTTCTTTTGTTGTTGCCTCATTAAATAACTTTCAACAATCACTCTGGTGTCGACTCAAGCAATTTGATCTTAAACGAGACTCCTTGTTCCATTCATATCCTCAATACGTGTGCCCGGGACTGTGTTCTCAATTTCCAGTGTGGGTTTTCCAACTCATACACCAACGGGGGTTATAGGGTAGTTCCCCCGACCTGGCAGCACCGTAAACATTGTGACATATTTACACCACGCGTACTTGTCTGTGCGCCATTCTCCCTGATTTACTAAAAACCCTGCATCCAAACATGAATAAAATATTGTCAGCCTATAGCCTGTGTATAGTGAGCTCGAAATTCGCATGGAGCCTTAAAGTACTCAATATTTACAAGTTAGTGTGAAAATACACACCAGCGTACGTATAGATCTACATTTTACAACTAATAGTTTATTGCTCAGAAAATTCCTATAAAACTGCCTGTGCGTAAAAAGGGGTCCTCAGTACCAACGTACGTATAAATTACATTATACAACTCAATGTTATATTGCTCAAAGAATTTCTTCAGAATTGTCTGTGCGTAAAAGGGGGTCCTCAGTAACGTGAAAGGGTAGCGTAAATATAATACATATGTGAAAGTCCAAATTCACCTGCGTTCAAGGTTCATGATATTCCCAACTAAGAATCACCAATCATTTGCAATTGCCAAGTTTATCAAGACAGCACCTGAAATGCTCAGTCTCGTCGCATCGCAAGCTTTGCATGATCCAATTCTACGCGTTCAAGGCCTATTAACGAAAAAACCACAGGACCGTCTAAGCATAGCGTCACTAGGTTAGAGCAAACACAACTGGCAGGGACCAATCCTACAAGTATATAGCATACAGCACATAATGTCTCACCTTACAAACGACGGAGAGTACTCAAAGTAAAAATAAATTGGCGTCTCCCTAATGTGATTTAATTCCAGGAGTCGTATACCCATGGCAGGGGTTAATTTACACCTGGAGTGTGTAGCAATGCAAGCGCCTGCAGCAGTAGGGAAAGGCACAATTTCCCCCAATTGATCCGGATATATGGCCGAAGCCTTCTAAAACTGGCATGACCGCCGGTAAAATCGAGGAGTCTGCTTTCAAATAAATCAGGATATCATCGACATACATGGAAACTATCGGTGGGTAATCTGAGACATAATATCCCCATGCGATCGCTCATTCTCTTAGCAGGCAAGCTAACTGTTCCATGGCAAGGTCAAACAATAAGGGAGATAGGGGGCAACCCGTCTAGTTCCGCATTCAGTGGGGAAACTGTCTGAAACAATACCACCTGTGCGTCCCCTGGCCACAGGGAAATCATAAAGGATCTGAATACACCTGCAAAACCGCGGGGCGAAATCCCAGTTTCTGTAGGACACCCTGTAAATAGCTCCGCCCAAGGGAGTCAAACGACTTCTCAATGTCTAACGAGGCTACCCAGCATTGTCTTTTCTGCGTGCCAAGTCCATGATACCAAATAAACAATGGATATTTGGGAACATGTTCCTACCCGGAATGCACCCGCTCTGGTCCAGGTGGATAACCGTATCCACCATCGGGGTCAATCTATTGGCCAAAACCCTCCCAACACCTTGTAATCAAGGCTGAGTAGAGAGAGTGGACGTTAGGATGCTACCTCGAGCAGGTCTCTCATGGGTTTCGGAACCACCATGATCAGGGCCACTCGCATGCTATCCGAAAGGTTACCACGATCCCTGGCTTGTCCATACTAATTCAATAACCGTGGGGCAAAAAGAGCACGGTACGAGGCATATAACTCAATGGGTAGGCCATCAGTATCAGGTGTCTTACTTCTGGCTAGGTGTTTCATGGCTAATGAAACCTCCTCAAGAATCAGAGGAGTGTCTCTCCAAGCTGCAATTGCTCAGTGTAGTGTGATTGTGCTTCCCGGATAGGAGTGGACCTGTCCAGCTCTAAATCTGTAACACAATTGAGGTCTCCACATAAGAACGTGGGGGATTGTGCCGAATGAAAAAGGGATTGTGTCAGTGAGGCTAAAAAGATGGGTTGGCCCACATTAGGAATATACAGCCCTGCCAAGGTGAGAAGATCCCCATCTAATATGCCCTCCATAATAACATACTGGCCGTCCGGATCAATCAAGGTGTGTTCTGAAACAAACAGGACTTCCGGGGCCACCCATGATAGGACCCCCCAGCAAAGGCAGACTAAGTGGTGGAGGCCCCGCCAGCGCTCATGCAATTTCAGGAGCTCTCTTGCCGTTAAGTGTATCTCCTGAAAGCAGGCAAATTTAATGTTATGCTGTTTCAAATAAGAATGGATATTGTGTCACTTGCTATAGATGCCAATGCCCCACATTCCATGTTTGTATGTTATGTGTGTTTATGTGTTATGTGTGTGGTAAGAGGTCCCATATGTGATCTGTATAATGAGGTGCAATAGCAAGCACGTTGGGCACAGAAAGAAAAATACCAATCAATAACAATTACCAATAGAACCCAGGCCACACACTCAATCAGTAACAGCCAGACACTGCCATCAATGATTTGACAACTAGCGCAAAGTCTTCTTGATGATTGGGGGGGGGGGCCAATACAGTAATCACTTATCACAATAGTTACCCATCAGTAGTACAGGAGAAAGAATACGGTCTCCCCTCACAGTAGTACGACAGTTTCAAATTTAGTCCCCTCCTGACCCTTCAAGAGGCCATAGACATGAAAGAAACATCACCAAAATCATATATATCTTGCAGTCAGGCACTCTGCAACAAGTCTGCAGGCATTGGGGTGACTAGAGGGCTACCTCGTAGTTCCTCTGGTAGGTCAATCTCGTGCATAGCGTCATGTATTGCCCTCGTCTCATCAGCTCTGCCTTCTGGGCTGGACAAGGATTCCTGCTCCACCACAGCCGTCGCCTCCCCTCTGCCCAGTGCCACCCGTACTTTCAAGTGTCTGCCACTGTTCACCTCCTGTAACATTGGGTCTTCCAATCCCCTTCTTGAACCATTTGGGAAAAGCGCTGATAGTCACCTTGTGTTTCCAGCCAGGTCTGCGCCTCCTAAGGCATCAGGAAAACAGAATCTCACTGCCTGAAACTACCTTTAGTTTTGCAGGGAAAAACAGAACGTATTTGACATCCATCATACATGGGCGTTGTTTCACTTCACAGAATGAATCTTGCATTTTTTCGCACCTCAACCGTTAATCCGGGGAAATAGTTCGTGTTTTCCATAGTCCAGGGGCCTTTAGTTCTAACAAGCTGTAGGGTAATGTCCCTGCCCCTAAAGTGAAATAATATTGCCACCATATGTGAAGAAGAGGCTGTGGGGCGCGCTTTACATGAAAAAGAATTTGGAGATTTCTCTCTCTCACTCACACACCTTATGCCAATTATTAAAGAGTCCAGTTTGGGCTCCAGGGAGGATTTAAGGTAAAGGACAATTAACAACAGCTCTGTAAATTTCTCTATGAGGTCTTGCAAGTAGCGCTCTACGATCGATTGGTGCACCGGAGGGCTTGGGTCCGTGGTGCTGCACACATTAGTTCCATTTCCACCTTACCAGTTTTCACTTTAGAGCTCTTGGCACAATACTACAAAGTGTATGCCTGCTGGGTGCGGAGAGCGTATCGGTGATCCTGTGGGGGATCCCAGTACGACCAGCCACCAAGAGCACACCACTCACCGAGGAGAGTCAGACAATATTGCGGAGCACAATTGGATCACCAACTCAGTCAGAACCAGCGGCAGTGCATTGCTACCCTTCAGAAGGCCTCATTAGTCCTCACATAGGCCATCAGACGTGTTCAGAGCATCCATGAATTGCACTGTGGCAGGCTCCTATTAATCTCAGGCAGTGATCTCTGCAGGCTGAGAATCTGTATCTATGATCAATGCTTACATGAACCACCTCAGACAATCGGGGTTTCACGTCAGTTGTAAGTGATTGTTGCAAGACTGGAGGGAGGGGCACAGAATGCATGATTAATCCCTGCAGTGAGGGAATCTCCTCTGGAAAACAGATTCTCACCTCCCAGAGCGGAGTCCTTCCCAAAGCATGCAGCTCTGCCAGTCTATGCGCACTGTGGTGGAAGGTGATTCGGGCCATAATTATCTTGTTGACCTTTTAGTGAGGCCTACCAAATCTCCAATCAATCCAGTTTATTCTTCCCCATAAAATAAAAAATGACTGCAGGTGGGGGGCTGTTGCCAGATTTACAGTGCCCTCTCTCCGACACTTCAATTCCACATTCCCGGTCAACTTCAAAAATAAACGCAGACCTCCGTATAAGCCACAGACTGTGTGCGCTGGCTGTCAAACGCGCAATTGGCAGTGAACAAGCTGGGGGCCCCTGTCAAGAGTGCCAACACAAGGATAAATCACATAAAACGCACTACTTCCATGCTATGCCACTTGGTGAAAAAATGTATACCACCTAATTGGTGTTCTTTATGTTTTTGTTTTTTATATAATGCCTTAATGCCTCTGGGGGAGGGTGGCCTGTTGTCACACTTGCATCAAGACGAACCCTCTGTTTCGCCTATTGTGGACTTTGCCCCGGGGACTGCATTTTTTGAAGATGTGGTCCACGGGGCAAAGTCGACAACAGGGTACCCTCCCCCCAGAGAAACCATTTTTTATGTGATTAATCATACAGGAGTGGTACAAAGGAACTAGGTTCCCATGGTCCTGAAGAAGAGCCATAGGGGTACAGCTCAAAACATGTTGATCTATAGGACCGCAGGCACATTACCAACCTTGTGTTCCTAGATATCCCCAAATTTTAATCGTACCAACTAGAGGTAGGAATAAAATGTATACCTACTAGCCAGGTATTCTTAAATTCTCCACCCCATCCCCCTTTCAGATATATACACATCATTATATTAAGACCAACAAGTGCTCCCACATAGTTGGTCGCAGCACGCCCCGATCCACAGCGGATCAGGATAGACCCGATGAAGCATGCAACCAAGGGGTAACTCTGGTGGGTGAGAGTTTTACAAGAAAAACATTGTTTTTTCCAGACACAAGAATTATTAAGTATATATTTACTGGGTTCTCGGTTTTGATTTAGTATTTAGTTTGAAGCAATTGGATTTTATCCTGTGGTTACCGCAGACATACATGTTGCACACTTGTTTCTAGTAGTGGGTCTTGTCTGACATCAATTGGGCGGGGTCTGTGTAGGAGGGACTGTTGATATACGGTACTACTGGTGGACATCATCAGATTAGATGTAATCAATCAGGATTATTATAAAGCTGGACTACTCAGCTGTGTGTTTCAAGGCACTTAGTGGGTGGGGGTCTGCAGTGCAGGGACGGCATGGGGTTGAAGATGGCTTTGATTTATTGTTGAAAATTTCAAGAGGTTGTCAAAGGTCTTGTAAGGAGGTTGGTGGCTGGTGTAGTCTAATGATCATGAATAGCTTAACTTCCCATATGCTCCTTAATGATGTAATTGGAATTTCAACCGTGCATGCCACGATGAATATCATTGTGCTGTCTTTTGAGCTGGTTTAATAATAAAAAAAAAGTTTTAAAAAATGAATAGCTTAACTTTTTTGCCACTATGGGCTCTGCTGGGTCCTTCTTGGCTTCTTTGACTTAGTGGTGGTAGCATCTCAGGGCCGTCTTGAATGCTTTTTCTGTCATTTGTGGTTTCGAATTGTTGTGTGTTTTCTTGCAGATTTCCTCAGCTGGCCAGCTTTCAAATTCTCACATGAGTGGAGTTTGAAGTGCCAGCAATTCAGTGCATTTTGAGATCCTCTCTAGATATTTGATCTCACAGTTGAGGTAATCAGTAGAAGTTCGTTGATTCAAGGTGTATACCAAGTTGGAATCCTGGATGCTACTCTAGCTGCAATTGGCCAATATTCTGGTGGGTCTCATTAGGCAGGAGATGCTGATTTTGGTATTGGATGATGAGTGTGGTCAGCCCAAGCAATCAGCATGGTTCCAGCAATTTCAATGCCAATGAAGAATGGGTAACGAGTGTCCAGAGACACGCCGTCAGTCCCAGACTCCCTAGGGTCAATCATCTTCAAGGTGAAAGTTGAAGTCTCCTAGGAGGAAGCAATCATGGGGTGACAGTCAGAAAAGTTGGCTCGAGGTCCCAGTGGTCAGCAGACAAGGGTTCAGGTCAGGAGATTATGATGCAGATGCTCACAGCTCGCCATGTAGGGGGTCCCATCGTATGAGTTTATGTCTAGCTGTGGCAAATTCAGGAACAGACAGAGGTCCGCCATGTTTCAGTTAAGATCCAGGGTGTCATAGGATAGCCCACATTTCCATGGCAGGTTTGCTGAATGAACAGGTGTTGAGGAGCATGCATGACAGTTTGTCTTGGGATGCACATTTGTAGGTAGGTATGCTGTTTGTGGGTGGAGTAGAAGTAGTGGGTGAAGAGTTGCTGGTGAAGCAGTGGTAGTACGTAAAAGCTCCCTGTATGATGAGGCAGCAGCACATTGATGGGCACTTCAGGTTCAGAGTGCAAGGAGCTCTTGGAAGTAGCACAGCAGGGCAGAAGAATCAGTTTGTGGTGCAGGCCAGGCTTGCCATAACCATTAAGTAGGCCGAAGGAGAACACAGCGCTGGGCTACTCAGTAGCGCAGGAAGAAGCAACGGCATAGGAACGAACAGGTAAAGAACAGGGGAGGCACAGGAGCTGGGAGACAGGAAGCAGAGCATGAGGCAGCAGAAAGGGCAATTCAGAAAAAAGAGGCACAAGATAGCAGGTGTGAGCCTCAAAGCGCTGGAGCCAGTCTCAGGACTAGTTTAAGTCAGAGGCATGTGCACCTTGCTTTTACCAAAAGCAAGTGGTTGGCTTGGCCAGTCCTTGTATAATCTTGGTACCGCTGCAGTTACCCTTTGGTCAGTAACAAACTTTAGTAGGGATCATCCATCACCTGAAAATTGATCTATAAGCAGGGCCACTGGAATTACCCAATTGTGCTGCCACAGATTTTAGCATAATTGTAGATTGGCCACATAATCTGCAGATTTTAAAAACTTGTTTCTAGCTCAAAGGGTTCAGTTACTAAAAATGTGACAACACATGTTAACGTGCAGTGGAAGGCCCATTGCAAAGCTGGACTGATCACCTCAGTCGCTTCCTTGCTATATTTGGATGTTAAACTGGTACTGAGGTGAAACCAATTCCCAGAGCGTTACTAAGTTTAAAAATGAGAAAGGAAGTAATACTATTACAAAATGTGCCGCATAATGTGGCCCTCTCCTACTGCATAATTCCAGTGGCCCCGTCTATAAGTTAGTAAGACTATTAGAGAGAATTTAATGTATGATCAGCACTTGATCTTAGACACTCCTTTGATACTAGTCACTGCTGTTAGACACCAATGAATGGTCCTCATCCAGCACCAACACAATGCCCCTGGTCAGGCAGGCATGACTGCCAGAACCAGTAATAGTCAGTTAAATCTCAGAATCTTACTATTCGCGCATTAAATCTGGTCGTGTCCATATCGCTCCTAGAAAGGTAGGACTTTTTGGACAGTGTGCAAAACTCAAGTAATAAAGAGTCACTGTACACTGACCATCTTAATGAAAGCACAGTGCAGTGAAAAGCAAAGCTGTGAACTAATAGGCCATAGTGAACCTCAAGAAAAAGGTAGGTGGCGATGAGGTTATGGAATAAGACATTCTGGACTAATTTATAGAGGGGTTGGGTGTGCGCAGGTGATGAAGTCCAAGAAGTCAATATTTAGTTTTTCAAATGAGTCTTTATTTTTAATCAGTTAGTTCTCACAGAATTGCAGATTTTACGGTCAGCCAACGCGTTTCGTTCTCATGATGAGAACTTCGTCAGGGCTGAAAGTGACAAACATTTAAAAAGTGAAATCTCACAACACAGAAGGGAAAAAAGAAAAAACAGAAAAGAGCAACATGAGTTCACCCATGTCCGAGAAGGAGAATATAGTCGCGTCACAATTTAAAAAAAACTCCAACCTAAAGATAGAAGAGCAATCAATCGGTGTTTTAAGTGCACTCTATGTTCTATAATGGAGTGTCTACAGAGACAGAGCAAAGAAAGACATGAAACATAGTTACATCACAATTTAAAAAGCTCCAACATGAGGAAAGAGACGCATTTACTAGGTAATTCAAGTACACTCTATGCTGTATACTGGAGTGTTACATGGATGGTACAAGTGAAAAAACGTATTTATGACAAACAGCGTTTAGAGATTTAGTTAGTTAAAAACGAAGGAATAGAGTATCCCTACATCCTATGTGAATTCTAGCCGTGTGTTTACATAGTTGCATCAATAGTGAGATGTTGTACATTTTGGAACCTAATTAAGTCCAGACGTTTACAAACTAGGGTGGTTACCAAGGTGTAAACAGGAAATTTCTAATGTGAGTTATAGCAGATAAAAACACATATCCAACATGTGACAGAGAACATGTTTAATCACTGAATAATAAATATATACAAAAAGGAGAGCGCAGTGGGCTCAAGGAGAGTAAGGCAAGCCAGCCGTGCACCTTACCTAATAGCCTAAGACAGGTGTCAGATGAGATTGTCAAGTAATTAATATATACAGAAAAGCAAGAGAACAGCAGGCTCTCTTCCTTCGTTTTTAACTAACTAAATCTCTAAACGCTGTCATAAATAAGTTTTTTCACTTGTACCATCCATGTAACACTCCAGTATACAGCATAGAGTGTACTTAAATTACCTAGTAAATGCATCTCTTTCCTCATGTTGGAGCTTTTTAAATTGTGATGTAACTATTTCATGTCTTTCTTTGCTCTTTGCTCTGTCTCTGTAGACACTCCATTATAGAACATAGAGTGCACTTAAAACACTGATTGATTGCTCTTCTATCTTTAGGTTGGAGTTTTTTTTAAATTGTGACACGACTATATTCTCTTCTTCTCGGTCATGAGTGAACTCATGTTGCTCTTTACTGTTTTTTCTTTTTTCCCTTCTGTGTTGTGAGAAATTTCACTTTTTAACCCTTTTGGTGCTTGCGTCGGCCAATGGCCGACGCAAGCACTACCTCCCTGGTGCTGCGCACGTCCATTGGACGTCACCAGGGAAGGCAATAATAAATCGTCAGGTGCGTCGCACTGGATTTTTTTTTTTTACTGGGGGAGACGCGGAAGGCTTTTCGCGTCTTCCCCCGCCCATCTGTGACGTCAGCGCGCCGGAGCCGAGGACAGCAGCAGGTAAGGCCGCGCTCGACTCCGATGGGGAAATCTGGCTGGAAACGGCCTCCCAGCTTTCAGGGAGGCCTCGTTTGAAAGGAGAGTCTCCCCTTTCAAACGAGGCCTTCCTGAAGGGTTTCCTGGCCGTGGATCGCAGCGCTGCTGCGATCCACGGCCAGAAACCCCACTAGACACCAGGGATGTCTTTGGGGGGTCGGCCCTCGTGGTGATGGGTCCACCCCCCCCCCCGGGGGCACATTTTTAAATTAATTTACCTGGCTTTCCCTGAGAGGCGCGATCGCCCCCTAAAAAATAAGACTTTTTTTTTTTAAATGGCGGCGTTATTGGCAGGGGGTCGGTCCTTCTGCTCAGTGGCCGACCCCCTGTGGGCATAAATGCCAACATTTTAGAAGAGCAAAGTGGGAGAATGGGGCCTTGAATCGGGTTACTGTCATGTATGGGCTTAGCAAGTGTGCTGCTGCAGGATCGGACATTTAAAACGCAAATACACGTTTTTTCTTACCTTTCAGAAGCATGGAGTGCAATGGCAGGCAGAAAGAGGGTGATGCAAGTGTTGTGCACTGGCCTGCAGGTTGCTGGCAGTGCATACACCACGTTACACAATACCAAGCCCTGTCAGCTGAAACCCCTGAGTAATCGGGTTTTGCTTGAAGGAATCGGGAGGCGGGAGACTAGCCTTGAAATCGGAAGTCTCCCGCCTGAATCGGGAGGGTTGGCATGTCTGCCTGTGGGGGCAATTATGTACATAATTATGGGGGCCACAATCTGCTCCCAGGGGAGCCATAGGCATGCACGTAACAAAGTGCATATAATGTAAAGAGGTTAGTGGGTTACTGCTTCTGTGCCAGCTTTGTTTTTTTTGCCCAGTCTTTCATCATCTAATCTTGTGAAAAGGGTTCATTTGGGTAGAAAATAATTCTTATTATGAAAGAGAACCCCCAACGATGGTACGTTGTAAATTCTGGATTTGTGCTTTCCCAGAATAAGGGCTCAAACTATATTGCCTGCCAGTATAGATGGCATGTTACTGCTACACTACACCTTGTCCTGTCTGATGTAGCATATCCTATGTACTGTTGTCTCTGTGCAATGTGTGTGTGTGTGTGGTGTAAAGTGCTCTGACACCGTACACTGGTGTGAGTGTTGCTATAAAACTAAATGAATCTGAGAGACAGTGGTTTTTGAGACTTGAGGGGCACTGTTAAATGGTGCTAGTGAGGGAATCCATGGCAGAGGTGGTCATTGGTGGGGCACCAGCAGACATTGTCGCACAGGGCGCCACCAGCGCTAATGCCGGCCCTGGAGTGAATGATATATATATCTCTCTCTCTATATATATATATATATATATATATATATATATATATATATTCACTGAAAAAACCATAGGTTTTAGGGACAGTTTTAGTTACTTGGACATTGCACTCGTACAAAACCCGTGAAATTCCCCGTTATAGTTAGTTCAGCTAACTATAACTCGCGCCCCGCAATGCACTGCTGATGACGTCACATATTACATCACTCATGACATGGTCAGTGACATCACTGATGACATCACTGATGACATCTCAAATGACATCACTGATGACATCATCCAGTGACTGTGTGTTTCTGTAAAGTTTAAATATTTTTAATATATATAGGAAAAGACGTATTGAAGAATGAGTGGGTGTGTAAGTGTCTGTATGGATGATTTAGTAGGTGCGTGACTGACTCTATAAGTGAGTGATTTAACGTATCTTACTGAATGCATGGGTTAGTGACTAAACTGGGTGAATGTCTGTATCCGTCTGTCTGGTGCTGTGTAAGTGGCTGCATGTGTTTGTGAATAGCTAAATGAGTGTCTATATGAGTTATTGAATGCTTGTCTGAGTATCTGTATGGGTGCCTGAGTGTTTGTGTGGGAGGGGTGTGTGCAACTCTGTGCATAGATGTGTGAGTGGGTGATTCACTGGGTGGATGGTTTCAAGAGTGCATCTGTGATAGACTGTATGGGTGGGTAAGTGTGTGTAAGAGTGTGTTAGTGAGTGAATGTATGTCCCAGTGGTACATGTGTGAGTAACTACATATGTGAAAGGCAGTATATATGTGTGTTGGAGTATATAAATAGCTATAAGCAAGAGTGAGTGATTGTGATAGTGGCTGTATGGATGAGTGTGTGCTTGTATCTGTGATTGTATAAGAGCGTAACAATGTGCTACTATTTGTATGAGTAAGTGAGCTGGTGTGTGTATAACTGTATAGGTGAGTAAATGGCAGTGTGTTTAATTATTTGCATGACTGACTAGGTGTGTGAGTATCTCTATGGATGAGTGGCGTTGTTTGAGTGTCTATATAGGAGTAAGAGTGCATATGATAGTCCTGTACTGAGTGACCGTAAGTATGAGTGACTGTACGGGTGAGTGAGTGGATGTGTGTGTGTAGACCTAAGAATCAGTGAGTGGGTATGTAGTTATTGGTGTTGGAGTGTCTATGGTTTTGCGAATGGCAGTCTGTAATTTAGAGTGGGTGTATCAAAGATTATATTAGGGTGTGAGGAGGTGCATCAGATTATCACGTGGATGATGTCATCAGTGATGTCATTTGAGATGTCATCAGTGATGTCATCAGTGATGTCACTGACCATGTCATGAGTGATGTAATATGTGACGTCATCAGCAGTGCATTGCGGGGCGCGAGTTATAGTTAGCTGAACTAACTATAACGGGGAATTTCACGGGTTTTGTACGAGTGCAATGTCCAAGTAACTAAAACTGTCCCTAAAACCTATGGTTTTTTCAGTGAATTTCAAAGGTTTTTTAAATGCTAATTTGTAACTATAACGTGTCTGAAACCTATGGTTTTTTCAGTGAATTTCAAAGGTTTTTAAATGCTAATTTGTAACTATAACGTGTCTGAAACCTATGGTTTTTTCAGTGAATTTCAAAGGTTTTTTAAATGCTAATTTCTAACTATAACGTGCCTGAAACCTACGGTTTTTTCAGTGAATTTCAAAGGTTTTGTAAATGACAATTTTTAAATGTATTAATTGTTATATTAATTTTTTTCATACTGATTGACTACATTTTTAGAAACAATTTTTTTTTACATATTTTATTTTTTAAATTACATTGTAATTACATTATACATTACATTACAAAAAATACTTTCTCAGAATGAATTACTTTAGTTTAAATACTTTGCAGATAGGCAATAGACTTTTAAGTACAGTAGTTACAGTTGTTGCAATGGGCAACACATTTTCAAACACAATGCAACATTCAGCTCAATGTGAATTTCTAGTTAAATGCAATTAGTTACTTTATGGATTACTTTTGTAACCACAGGACTGGATCCTAGATTCAGTCCTGGTACATCTCCTGTAAACAGTTGAGTAAAAGCGTTTTGGTTACAGTCGTGATTTTTAAGGAATATTATTGTATTTTAAAAGTTGACACTTAGAAACTTTTTCTCATAGAATCACCAATGTTATCCTATGGAAGGAAATTCACTTAGCAGGTAAAAACTGTTATCGTTACTTTATCTTACTCAGTGTTGGATCCTGGATCCAGCACTGGTGCATCTCCTGTAAACAGTTGAATGAATGCGTTTAAGTCATACAGGCGATTTTTAAGGAATATTTGTAGTTTGTGAAAATCGACACTTTGAAAGTTTTCTGCTGAAAACCAGACAATGGATTCCTATGTTAGAAAATATAAGTTACTGGTAAGTACGGTTAAAATTAATTTTGAGGATCAGTACTTGGCTGAAAGATGCAGCACTGAGGTCTCTCCTGATAACAGGTGAGTAAATCAGAATTCGGATTTCGGCTGATTTTAGAGGAATATTTTAAAGTTCCAAAAATCAACACTTAGAAACTTTTTCAGCAAAAAGCAGGCAATGATATCCTATGCAAGGAAATTCAAGTTACTGGTAAGTACGGCTAAAATTACTTTTGAGGATTAGTACTGGGCTGAAAGATGCTGCACTGAGGTCTCTCCTGATAACAGGTGAGTAAATCGGAATTCGTATTTCGGCTGATTTTAGAGGAATATTTTAAAGTTCCAAAACTCCACACTTAGAAGAATTTCCAAGTGAAACCAGTCAATGTTAGCCTATGAAGGAAATTCAAGTTACCGGTAAGTACGGTTAAAATTACTTTTCAGGACCAGTACTGGGCTGAAAGATGCAGCACTGAGGTCTCTCCTGATAACAGGTGAGTAAATCGGAATTCATATTTCGGCTGATTTTAGAGGAATATTTGCACAATGGTGAAGGGAGGGGCGGGGCCTCAGGTGACATCTGTGCAAACGCGCCCCGTTGCGCGTTTTAAGTTGGGGGATTAAGTCCCCTTGAATCCTGAGGGTCCCTAGGGGCCAACTAGCCCACCAGGAACCTCCAATATGCGCCAGGGGCTGCGTTGCAGAGACGTGTAGAGAGGCCACACCCCTTTTACACCTCTCTGCAACGCAGCTCTGTGGCGCTTTCTGGATGTACCTGTTGGGCTAGTTGGCCCTCAGGGACCCTCAGGATTGAAGGGGATTTAATTCCCCATCTTAAAACGCGCCACGGGCCTGTTTGCACACATGTCACCTGAAGCCCCGCCCCTCCCTTCACCACTGTGCAAACGCGCCCGTGGTGCGTTTTAAGTTGGGGGATTAAGTCCCCTTGAATCCTGAGGGTCCCCGGAGTCCAACTAGCCCACCATATACCTCCAAAAGCGCCACAGAGCTGCGTTGCAGAGAGGTGTAAAAGGGGCGTGGCCTCTGTACACCTCTCTGCAAGGCAGCCCCTGGCGCATACTGGAGGTACCTGGTGGGCTAGTTGGCCCCAGGGACCCCCAGTATTCAAGGGGAATTGTTCCCCTCTGCAAACGCGCCAGGGGCGCGTTTGCAGAGTGGTGAAGGAAGGGGCGGGGCCTGCGGGCCCGATCGTTTTTTTAATTTTTTTTTTCTCCCTGAAGGGGGCTGTGTGGCCCCCTTCCTTTTTTCTTTTTTGGGCCCTGGGGACCCCATCCCCCAGGGCCTTACCCCTTTTTAAATTACCTTTAAAAAAAAAACGGGAAGGGGGCCGCGTGGCCCCCTTCCCTTGGCCTGTATTGGCCCCGGGGACCCCATCCCCCGGGGCATGGCCTCTATATTTATTTTTTTGAGGGGGCAGCGTGGCCCCCTCCTCTGGCCATTTTAAGGCCCCGGGGACCCCATCCCCGGGGCCGGCCTTTCCTTTTAAAAAAAATGTTTTGCTCTTTTTTGGGGAGGGGGGCCGTGTGGCCCCCCTCCCGGGCCACTACTTGCCCCGGGGACCCCATGCCCGGGGGACCCCATCCCCCGGGGCTGGCCCTCTCCGTTGGGGACTGTGGGGGGGTCCCCAATCCCCCCACAGTCCTGCCGGCTCCCCACGTCCCTTGGGAGCCGGCATTGCTGTTCCACATGGGGAGCAGCTGACATGCTGCTCCCCATGTGGAAAAGCAATCGGCTTTGGATATTGGAAGAGAGAGCAGGTTTCCCTGCTCTCTCTTCCAATATCCAAAGCAGTTTGCTATGGCAGGACTGGAGCCGCGAGGCTCCCGTCCTGCCATAGCAAACTACAGTGTCCCGGGGGTAGGCACCCCGGGACACTGCAGGAGCCGGCCCTGGGGGTGGTGGTCCCCAGGGCCATCAAGGGCTCCAGGAGGGGGCCGCGCGGCCCCCTCCCATTCAGTACACAGCCCCGGGAGGTGGTGGTCCCCGGGGCTCTGGGGTCCGTAACGGACCCCCATATTAATTTGTTAGTGCCCCGGGAGGTGGCGGTCCTCGGGCGTGTGGGGGCTGGAGCCCCCCACACAGGTTGTTTAATTTTTAAAAAAGCCCCGGGGAGGTGGTGGTCCCCGGGGCTGCGGGAGGGCTCAGAGCCCTCCCGCACCATTTTTAAAAGAAAGCCCCGGGGGTGGCGGTCCCCGGGGCTTGGGGGCCCTTGAGGCCCCCCACACATAAAATTAAACCCCCCACCATGCCCCCGGGACTTGGGCCACCCGGGGGCAAATACAATCGAGCGCGGGAGACCGCGCTCGATTTTTTCGGCAGGATTCGCGCACCCTGAGCGCATCCTGCCGATTTTTTTTTTTAAATGCTTTTTTTTGCCCAGGGGGTCCTTGTGGGACCCCTGAGCAGGCCTAGGGGTTAGGGTGTTTATACCCTGCCCCCTTTGCGCTTTGCGCACTTGTTTCTGTCCCTCGGTTCTACCGAGGGACAAAATGGCTGCCAACACTTCCTGAATCGGAATGTTGACAGCCAGCTGACAGCCAATTAGCATGCAGCTCGTGGATCGGGACGGTGCGCGCAGGGTGCGCTGAGGGTACGCGTATCCGACGCGCCCATAGATATATATGTACTTTTACTTTTGATTTTCTCAGGAACTACTGAACGGATTTACACCATTTAAGCAAAAGGCACCAGTCTGAACCAAGGACTACCTCTTTGCCAAATTTGGTGTAATTCCGTTCAGCAGTTCGGGCTGTAGCTGCGACTAAAGGTTCATATGGAAAAATGAATGGGGAAAACGCGTTTTGGGACCCCCTTTTCTCGGCCCCCGCTTCACGTATCACCCCGAGACTTTCAGGGTAGGAGCGGAGCGCCCCAACAAGTTGGAAACTTTCACGAAGATTCGTCAACCGGCGCCAACGTTATTTCAAATAGAATGTCGCGGATTTCCTATGGATAATAGGTTGTAACTATAACTATCTACTGGCGACCGCCAGTAGATAATATACACATGTACTCTTTGACTGCTGTTACCTCCTTTCTCGACTGGAGGGCTTCCTTTGTGCTATAATACGGCATGATTTTCATTTGGAATAGTAAAGCGGCAATGTCGCTACGAAGCCCTGGCCCACCTGGAAGGGCGCCTTTTCTCGTCATGATTCATATATATATATATATATATTTTCAGAAACACAAAGGATGCCGCACTCCAGAGATTGGTTTCAGAGTTGCTTTATTTTCACCACGACTGGTGGTAGTGGTGGTGAAAATAAAGCAACTCTGAAACCTGTCTCTGGAGTGCGGCATCCTTTGTGTTTCTGAATTTAAATATCGTGTAAGGATTCTACCTGTTGCTGCCTGCACCAGGTATTGAGCGCGCTGACATTGGGAATTAATTGTTATATATATATATAGAAATATTTATTTACAGAGATATTTCTCAGTGCTGAAATTATGAGACTGTGAAAGAACTATAATGAGTCTCTTTGAAGTTACCTGAAAGGCAGTAAAGTGTGGTACTGCTGCAGAGTACAACATTTCTGCTAGATAGAGATATCTGACTTTTGTGTAGTGGCAGTTTTGACGCCATAAAGGGTATGCTGAAACGAACAGATCGGTATTATGTAGACAGCTAAGTGGATTAGTAAAGCAACGCAGTAGAAACACTTTGTAACAGACTAAATGTATGTGAGAGGGGCTATGGAGAGATGAGGGGCACGTTTGCAAGGATGGTAGTGGGCGCATCAAAGGAGGTCATAGTGTGCAATTGTAAAGCACACGTTCACCCGTAGGCATCTTGGCGCTAAAATGATGGTAGCACTGGCTCCCACCAGCGCTAAAAGGCTGCGATTATGGGTATGTGGCAAGGTAAAGTAATACTGTGTCTTTTTTCTCTCTTTCTTAGTCTTTTTGGAGAGCGTACGGATTTCGCAATGGTAAGGTGACTTCGTCATTATTGACTTAAACACTTCACTTACGCACACACCCACCTACACTTTAAAACCAACAACCTATCTGCCTTCTACGTAGGATAGTGTTTTAAAAGGATAGTTTAGACACTAGCAGAGGTGGCATATCGTTGGATGAATGCTGCCCAGGCCCTAAATCTGGTTCTGGAGTCCAGCTCTGAGGCAGGATCAGAGACTGAGACAGCATCTGAGGGAGAGGACAATGGAGCCGAATCTGGGAGTGACTTTTCAGTCGGCGCAGTTCCATCCGATGACTCATCGTCCAGCGATTCTGAAGGAGACGATGTCAGTCGTGCTGTCCCTTTGCCAGCACAGTCTGTGCAGCAGGACACCCGTAACAGGTTAGAGCAACCCAGAGTGCAGGCACGTGCGGCCGCAAGCACAGACGGAGTGCTGTCTTGGCAGCCTCCCAATTTAGTTCAGCCCCAAATTCCGCCTTTCACTGGTGACGCTGGATGTAAAGTAGATACGGCAAATTTTTTGCCAATTGACTACTTCCATCTCTTTTTTGGTGTTGACTTCCTAGACGAAATTGTGCAGCAAACAAATTTGCGTGCCGAACAATTTCTGAGGGAGCAAGGAGGCACTCTTGGGCCTCATTCTAGGGCGCGCAAGTGGACTCCCACTTCACTAGGGGAGTTGAAGATATTTTTGGGCCTCACACTTAAAATGGGGGTAATGCATACACCAACCTTGCTATCCTACTGGTCTACTCGCACGGTTTGGTTAACCCCCATCTTTGCACCATACATGAGCAGAGATAGTTTTTTGCTATTGCAGCGCATGCTGCATTTCAATGACAATTCTGCTGCATTGCCCCGGGACCATCCAGACTATGACAGGTTGTTCAAAATTCGGCCTGTCGTGGAACATTTGTCTGCCAGGTTTCCAGAGGTTTATACTCCTGGAAAGAATATAGCCATTGATGAGTCCTTGATCTTGTATAAAGGGCGGCTGCTGTTTAGGCAGTACATTCCGAGCAAACGCGCTCGCTAGGGCATCAAGCTGTGTGAGAGCTCGACTGGCTATGTGTACAGCTTGAGTGTATACAGGGAAGGACACAACTCTTAACCCTGTAGGTTGCCTTCCCATGCTAGGGGTCACAGGAAAGATCGTATGGGAGCTTGTCCAGCCACTTCTTCACAAAGGTTATAACCTTTATGTGGACAATTTCTATACAGGAGTAGAGCTGTTCAGTGAGCTCTACAAAGCTGGCACCGTGGCTTGCGGTACAATTCGTTGTCGCCGCAAAGGATTCCCGCAGGAGCTTGTTTGCAAGAAGCTCCAGAAATCCCAGAGCACTGCGTTGCGTTCCAATGAACTGCTCGCAGTTAAGTTCTCAGATAGGCGTGATGTGTACATGCTCACTACAATTCATGCTGAGAGCACTTCCCCTGTCACGGTTTGGGGTCAGATGGCCGAAGTCCACAAGCCCACCTGTATACTTGATTACAACAAGTACATGGGCGGAGTGGACAAGAACGACCAGGTTCTTCAGCCATACAATGCGAGTCGTAAAACTTGCACTTGGTATAAGAAACTGTTTACGCACCTGATCCAGATGGCAACATACAATGCGTATGTTGTTTATCGTGAGACCACCACAGGAAGACTCATGTCTTTCCTTGACTTTCAGTTGTCTGTGATTGAAAGTCTTACTGCTGCAGAAGCCTCCACTTCATGTGTTCTGGAGGACGTGGCAAGGCTGCAGGAGCGACACTTTGCAGATAAAATTCCTGCAACACCCAAAAAGGAGCGACCATGTCGTCGTTGTAAAGTGTGCTCGATGCAGGGAAAGAGGCAGGAGACTCGTGTTTACTGTCCCCAGTGCCCAAGTAAGCCTGCCTTCTGTTTTCCTACTTGCTTTATGTTGTATCACACTAAAGCAAAATACTGGGAAATTGACTGAGGTGGAGCTGCCAATAGGATAACCTTTCAATTGGTGTGAATGGATACCTACTGTCTGTGGGCCACTCCTTCACTACGCAAGCAGCTGCAGGATATTTCTTCCTCTACTTCATGAAATCATGGACTTCTCAACACCTTTATCTGCTTTCAGAACGTGGTAGTTGTTCTGTTCGCCAATTGACAAGTGCATTATAGTCCCCACGCTGCACATACTGGTGGACAGAACATATGCCACGTTGTCATGGAGTACCCGTGTTTCACATTCAACCGTTCTTCGTAGTTTATGATGTTCTCTTTAGGAAGTTTTTGAAAATTTCCAGCATGTTTGCCTTAGTTTCAAAGGTAGATATGCTTGCTCAGCTCGAGAAATGTTTTTGCGGCATACTCTGGCACCCCCAACTTGCATCCACAAACTGGAAGGAGTTGGATAGAGCATTGTGAGAGCATTGATAGCTCGTGACAGAAATGTTCACTCAAGCTTCAAGTAGCTAGAGATGAAAGGCATTAGTATAGGGTCTCTTAACAATTGGACAGGGTTAGTCAGGACTCTGAGGACAGACACACGAACGGGTTAGAACAGCTTACGGTAGGTACACTTTCCGAGGAATATTGCAAAGGTAGAAGGCAGATAGCAAAGGAAGAAGGCAGATAGTAAAGGTAGTATAGATTCACGTCCTGACTTCTTCACCCATGGATTCAAATCCATTGCTGCCACACTCACACTGAATTTACTGTGGTACTTATGGGTCAATGCTGCTTGCCATGTTCATCCTCCGTTATAACTTAGTAGATGGTCAGTTTGCTGTACGATAAGTGCATTACAGTCACTGCACATAACGGTGGATTGGACATATGCTACGTTGTCACGGACTACCCTTGTTTCACATTCATCCGTTCATAGTTTATGATGTTATCTTTTGAAAATTTCCAGCATGTTTGCCTTAGTTTCAAAGGTAGATATGCTTGCTCAGCTCGAGAAATGTTTTTGCGGCATACTCGAGCACCCCCCAACTTGCATCCACAAACTGGAAGGAGTTGGATTTAGCATAGTGAGTGCACTAAAGGTGCATGAAAGACATGTCTTCCTGAGCCTCATGTGGCTGTCATGGAAGTCATTAGTATAGGTTCACTGGGCATGAGTTTGGTAACATTCTGGAAGAAGGAGGTGGAGACTTGACAGGTGGTAGAATATAGTCAGTCATTATGTCTTGTGGCATATGAATGTGATGGGCCCTTGCATGGCTGCAGTATGTTTGTGTGAGTGCAAGTGATATGGTTGTTTGGGCCCGTGGCTGGCGGTACGGAAGTCTTGTGTGTGAATGGACCATAAAGTGGTTGGTGCCGTGATGTGGCTTTATGGCTCCCCTTCAGAAGGCTTGGCTTCAATATTTATATACTTTGATAAGTATTTGTGCTTTGAAGTCAGCGTTTCTGGAGGTGCTAAAACCAACCTGTGTAAGTGGTGGATTAGCTTTATCAAATGAGTGTTAGATTTAGATTTGTGTCGGTTTAATGGCCTTTTGTAAGATTTTTTTTTTTCACAATGGGTAGCAGGGGACTTTCTGCCCTAGCTCAGTCGTCACCAAGGCAAACCTTTACATTTTTGAGTAGTAGACAAAGGGGGAAGTACAAGGGTGAATGACTTGCGTGGTTCTCACTGGTTTTTTACCCAACATGCCCTGCTAACCTCATATTTTGTTGAAAAAAATCACTATTTCCACACATTTGTGTGTGGGAAAGTTGTGGCATCGCCGGGCAGACACGCATTTCCTACCACCCAGTGTTCCCAAAGTTCTCCCGATAAAAATGGTGCCTCACTCGTGTGGGAGGCCCAAGTACCCGCGACAGGCTAGGGCCCAAAAGGTATTGAGGCGACATTAAAATTGCCCATCACAAAACAACCTGGTTGTGTGAGGGGGGGGGGGAGGTCACCTTGGTTTTTGGCCCCGTGCTCGGCGGCCAGCTAGGGAAACCTACCAAACCCACACATTTCTGAAAATTAGACACCCGGGGGGGTTCCAGGGTATGGCTTGCGTGGATCCCCCACGTTTTCTTACCCAGAATCCCCTGCAAACCTCAAATTTAGCTGAAAAAAAAAATCACTTTTCCCACACATTTGTGTGGGAAAGTTGTGGCATCGCCGGGCAGACACGCATTTCCTACCACCGAGCGTTCCCTAAGGTCTCCCGATAAAAATGGTACCTCACTCGTGTGGGAGGCCCAAGTACCCGCGACAGGCTAGGGCCCAAAACATTTTGTGATAGGCAATTTTGATGTTGCCTCAATACGTTTTTGGCCCTTGCCTGTCGCGGGCACCATTTTTATCGGGAGACCTTGGGGAACACTGGGTGGTAGGAAATGCGTGTCTGCCCGGCGATGCCACAACTTTCCCACACAAAAATGTGTGGAAAAAGTGATTTTTTTTCAGCTAAATGAGGTTTGCAGGGGATTCTGGGTAAGAAAACGTTGGGGGATCCACACAAGCCATACCTCCCTGGAACCACCTGGGTGTCTAGTTTTTAGAAATGTGTGGGTTTGATAGGTTTCCTAGCTGGCCGCCGAGCACGGGGCCAAAACCGAGGTGACCCCCTTGCAAAACCAGGTTGTTTTGTGATAGGCAATTTTAATGTCACCTCAATACGTTTTGGGCCCTAGCCTGTCGCGGGTACTTGGGCCTCCCACACGAGTGAGGCACCATTTTTAATCGGGAGACCTTGGGGAACACTGGGTGGTAGGAAATGCGTGTCTGCCCGGCGATGCCACAACTTTCCCACACAAAAATGTGTGGAAAAAGTGATTTTTTTTCAGCTAAATTAGGTTTGCAGGGGATTCTGGGTAAGAAAACGTTGGGGGATCCACGCAATCCATACCTCCCTGGAACCACCTGGGTGTCTAGTTTTCAGAAATGTGTGGGTTTGATAGGTTTCCCTAGCTGGCCGCCGAGCACGGGGCCAAAAACCGAGGTGACCCCCCTTGCAAAACCAGGTTGTTTTGTGATAGGCAATTTTAATGTCACCCCAATATGTTTTGGGCCCTAGCCTGTCGCGGGTACTTAGGCCTCCCACACAAGTGAGGTACCATTTTTATCAGAAGACTTTGGGGAACGCGGGGTGGGTGGAATTTTGTGGATCCACGCAGATTCCAGAACTTTCCACCACAGAAATGTGGGGTTTTTTTTTTTTACAATATTTTAGGTTTGCAAGGGATTCTGGGTAGCAGAACCTGGTGAGAGCCTGCCAAGTCACCCCATCCTGGATTCCCCTGGGTGTCTAGTTTTCAAAAATGTATAGGTTTCCCTAGGTGCTGGCAGAGCTAGGGTTCAAAATCTACAGCTAGGCACTTTGTTGAAAAAGGGTCCGTTTTCACTGCGAAAATGTGGTGTGTCCACGTTGCGTTTTGGGCAGTTTCCTGTCGCGGGCTCTAGGCCTACCCACACAAGTGAGGTACCATTTTTCTCAGAAGACTTTGGGGAACGCAGGGTGGGTAGAAATTTGTGGATCCACGCAGATTCCAGGACTTTCCACCACAGAAATGAGGAAAATGTGTTTTTTTTGGACAATTTTTTAGGTTTGCAAGGGATTCTGGGTAACAGAACTTGGTGAAAGCCAGTCAAGTCACCCCATCCTGGATTCCCCTGGGTGTCTAGTTTTCAAAAATGTATAGGTTTGCTAGGTTTCCCTGGGTGCCGGCAGAGCAAGGGTTCAAAAACTACAGCTAGGCACTTTGCAAAAAAAGGGTAATTTTTCATTGTGAAAAAGTGGCGTGTTCACGTTGCGTATTGAGCCGTTTCCTGTCATGGGCACTAGGCCTGCCCACACAAGTGAGGTACCATTTTTATCGGGACACTTACGGTAATTCAGATTTGTAAAGCAACTGTTATTACCTATTGACTTTCGATGCATTTCTGCCTTCCAAATGAAAGAATGTGTAAAAAAAGGTTATTTTGAAAAATGACCTATAATTCTCATGCTAGTATGATTACCAATTTCAGAAATGTGCAAATATCTACTGTTTCTAAACTCTATATTGTGTTCCCATTTCAGAAATACATAGGAGTCTTTCATACCGAATATTCCATGTATACATTTTCCCAGAATTGCTATATACCCGGTACATAATAAAAAACAATTGCAAGACGCTGCTCAGTTTTTGGCTCTGGGTTCGTCGGGTTCTTGGTGAACCTACAAGTCCTATATATCCCCACAACCAGTAAGGTCCAGTGGATGTAACGGTATATTGCTTTCAAAGAGCAGTCATAATTAGAAGAAGTTACAGGTGAAAACGTTGACAAAAAAGGCTGTTTTTTTCAACTAATTTTCAATTTTTCCTATATTTAACTGTTAGTTTCTATAAAGAAACCTTGATGGATTTACACAAATGACCCCTTGCTGAATTCAGCATTTTGTCTACTTTTCTAAAATGTACAGATTTCCAGGATCCATTATTGCTTTCATATCCATTTCTACCATTAACTGGAAGGAGGTTGAAAGCACAAAAAATAGCAAAAATAGGCTATGTCCCAGAAAAATGCCAAAACTGTGTAAATTTTTTTGGTTTTCTGACAAAAGTCTGTCATTCCCTCAAAGCTGGGAAAATGGAGATTTCAGCCCCACAAACCCTTTTTTGATACCGTTTGCAGGGAAAAACCCAGATGCTTTCATATGCTGGACTTTTTTCCCATTTTTCCCAAAAAACCCAAAATTTAGCTGTATTTTGGCTAAAATCTGGGACCCCTCCAGGGGAATCCACAAACCCTGGGTACCTTTAGAATCCCCATGATGTTGGAAGAAAAGGACGCAAATTTGGCGTGGATACCTTATGTGGTCAAAAAGTTACAGAGGCCTAATTGCGAACTACTACAAATAGCCCAAAAAGGGCTCAGCACTGGGGGGAAAAGGCCCAGCAGTGAAGGGGTTAAATATAGGTTTATGTCACTTTCAGCCTTGACGAAGTTCTCATCATGAGAACTAAACGCGTTGGCTGACCGTAAAATCTCCAATTCTGTGAGAACTAACTGATTGAAAATAAAGACTCATTTGAAAAACTAAATATTGACTTCTTGGACTTCATCACCTGCACACGCCCAACCCCTCTATTGCTTAGGATCAGCTCTACAGAGGCATCACCTGACGGCTGGTGCTAGGGCTTGTTGCGCAAGGAACCAGATTCAATTAAAACTAGTGTGAGGTGCAGAAACAGCAGTCTGCTGTCAAAGTTTCTTTATTAATTCTGGACTAATTTTTTAACTTCGGGATATAAAGACTGCTCAGGTACAGCACTGGGAACTTGCTGAATTAAGTTCAGAAGCAGATCCTTATTGATTACAGCACTCCAGTCCTTTATGGGAGACCTAGAAATAATGGGAATATGATCCTGTGCCGCTTATTGCAGAGGCGCCATCTCTATTCAGCAAAGACTTCCAAAATTGAGGTAGGTATCCCAACAGCACACCGTTGAATGAATGCTACAAGAAACCTTGGAGATTAGCTGAGGGGACCCCCCCCCCCGCTATTAGTCTCTGAACAGGTCAAGTGGAGACTCGCCCCCTTCCCCCAACCGGAAAATGGTAATGTAAAAGAAGGCAATAGGGTCAGACGTTTGGAAGCAGCAGAGGCTGGAGAATCCCTACAGCCTTTCCTGCCACAAGAGGCTGAAATTTGTTTTCGATATGGACTTGTAGGGGTAGCATCATCCATTGGGCCAAAGAATATCCTTAAATTTTAGTACTGTTGGTGGCTAACAGGGGGTGGGTGGGGGTGTTAGGCCCAGCAACTAAACTAAAGAACTAAGATTGATTCAAAGCATAAAGACTGCAGAGTCAAAATCTTGTAATTGGATACAAAAGGATGTGTAATCCAAATCAAACTACTTTGTATAGCAGTTAGAAAGTGACACTGAATTAAGCTGATATGCATAATTTGCAGATTTATTAAAGATTGGGTTAAGCTCAAACAGATCAAAAGTTACTAGCATGTTGTGCCCTGCAGTGGCAAACTTGGCTAAAGGTAACGGCCACCTTTTGATGTAGTAGGGATGTAAAGCAGCATTTGCTCAGACAGAATTGCTCTAAAATGACAAAGGCAGTGCCAGAGTGTGCTGCATTACATGAATTTCCCCAAGACAATTCATCTTTAATAAAAAAAAAAAAAGTAAAGTCTTGGTCCTAAGCGGTAGTGCTTTCCCCATCTACATATTTCAAGATGTACTACACACTGATTAATTCAACGCAGCGATAAGGGTTCTAGCTGTGGCACACTTAATTTAACTGGTTGCTTTTTCCTCAATTCACCAATATCCTCAACTACTGTGGTGTGGGAGTTTAAATGTGCCATCAATATTACATACTCCAATGTAATTTTAACACAATGAAAACCGGACATCTTAATGTTCTCAGAAGCCTTATTTTGTGGCGAGCATTTAACCCTGGGTGATGAAAAGGACAGTACATAAGTCCCAGATAACCTGCTGTGTGCTTAAGCTTTCCAAGGGATAAAATACAGCAAACCCTGAAAGAGCTGTAGGGGTGTGCCCAAGACTCGCTACATCTACTGTGAGCGAACTGGAATCTACAGTTAGCTTAACTGCATTCTGAAAATAGTTCATTAACCACATAAACGTAACCTTGTCACTCAATGAACGCGCCACCAAAGAAAGACAGGCATTAGTCATTAAAAGTTCACAACTTCTGTATTTGTAATACGACCTCCAGAGACACTGGATTGCATCATTTAGCCATTTATATAAAAGAAATGCCCTCCCTACACATTACAAAACATTAACAATATTTCAGGAGCCACGGGAAAAGTACTCTGTGGATAGAGCATCACAAACATTACATTTTTCTACCAACATTTCACAGAAATATTCCCAGCCCCATCTTTGTGACAACTAAACTGAATTAAACGAAGAGGAAGTCCCCTGTATCTTGGCCAGATTCTTCCATATCACGACAGAAAGCCAGACGGGCTCGGTCACTGGCAAAGTCCACCTTCAGCCTCCATCCAGAAATCTGTGCTCCTTTGGTCTCTTGCACTGCAGTAACTGCATCTTCCTTGCGGGTGAAAAGGACCAGAGCCCTGCCTCGCAGGCGATCATACACAGCCTTCGCAACTTGCCCATAGCGGCTGAAGCGCTGCACGAGATACTCCTGGGTGACTTCTAGAGGAAGACCATCGAGCCACACGCAGTTGGTGATGATACTTTTGCCAAACTCTGTTTTGATGCGGTGCTTCCCAATCAGCTCTCCATCCAAGGCCTTCCCTGCTCGGCAGACACTGTACATATCGCAGAACTCTACAAAGGCAGAGCGTGTGGGCTCCATTTCCTGTGCCCTGCACATCTCCACATCAAGCACATCACCAAAGCGCTCAGAGATGCTGCCCAGCTTCTCAGCAGTAATGGCACGGTCCAGATTGCCAATCAAGAGTGTCCTGGAAAGAGAAGAAACCATTAGTTTTTTTTTTTTTTTAAACAGCTTCTAGAGAAATTGATTAGAGAAAAACTAGATCATGGAGTAAATATGAAAACACGTGCCACCAGGTTTGCCCGGTTATCTTCATATCCCATTCATTGAATGGCGCCCTTCTGTCCCAGGAACTGAAGCCGAGCTGCCTCAATGACACCGAGCCGCAGTGACCATCAACATTTAACATGGTCTGCTTTTCTATCAAGAGATGTCAGCAAGCAGTGCCATTGATAAAACTCAAGTGCCATACCAAGAGTTCTAGATCGACAAGCCCTAAACCGAGGTCATGCCCAATTGCATCAGGCACAGGACGAGTCAATATATTCAAAATTGGGGTGGGCTCCTTACTGCTCATGCTAGGCAGGTTTGGATGAAGAGACCACAGTTGTGTCCAGTACCCAAAACCAGAAGATGCATTTCACAATACCTCGCTTGCGGCAAGCCTAGGTCCACAGGTGGAGCTCACAGGCTTCTGGAGAAAAGCCAGAAAGATGGAGATTAAATTCATGCATGGGTTTAAAGAGAAACTATGAACTACAGTCCAGGAAGTGGCCCACAGAGCATCGCAGAACAGCACAAGTCTGGTTTGGCTAGGGATACCATTTGTATACAAGAATCCCTACATTTTTTTGCTGTCAGAAACTACCTTGAGGCACAAACAGCTATGGAAATTTTAAAAGAACGAGGGACCTGCTCAGAATTCCATTCATTAGACATTAACCATGCCAAGAGTAAAATGTAGAGCATGCATTTGAACCACGATAGTCCGACACTGCATAGAAACAAGCAACCTTAAGGTCCCACTAAACCCAACTATGATTATTACTTCGCAGGGCCCCGGCGCAGTTGCACAGAACAGAAAAAAGAACAAGCATTTGCAATGAAATAGGTCTCACATTTACGAGAGTTTGAGCTATTGGCATTTACAATGCCAATAGCTTAAACTCACAAATGCGAGACCAATTGCATTACAAATAATTGTGTCAAGGCACCCCGATGCTGCACTTTCAGGTTAATGGAGGCTGTGCCCCTTTCTTCAGACAAGCCGTCTCTAAAGAAAGGGGCATTGCCGACATTCAAGTGAAACCGCGGCATGGGGGCTTTGACAAAAAAAACAAATGTAAAAAAAAAAAAACACGTTTGTCAAGCTGACAAACAAATGCTTTTTTTCCTGTGAAAGAGCTCCATGCCACGCTTTCACTTTAATCTATCATAAGCCATGTTAGGCCAGGAGCTGGAGTCAAACCGCATACATTAACGCGGCTTGCAAACCTTAGCAAGTATCTCCCTACCCTATATTTCTTGGGACCATTCTATCTCTAACCCTGATATCTCTCCAGCACACCGCCAGGAGAACTTCAGGGGGAAATTGACAATCAGAAGAAGGACTATCCTCATTTTCAGCACAGAGTCTGATATACCTACGAATTTTGCAATGATTGTTTATTTCGTGGCTTCCTGAGGAAGGAGACTAGCCGAAACGCGCGTAGAATTATATATATATATATATATATATTGGTAAGGTCACAACAGGAACAATCACTTCAATATCAGAACTATATAATATAGCTATAATGGATGTAAGAGATGTGCAAATGTGTGAGGTTGTGAGTGTATGACATACTAATTCAAAACTAATCCTATATGGGTTATGAAGTAGTGTGCTACTCGCCAAAAAGGCGCTTTGCTGCCTCGTCAGGGGTAGTAAGCGCTATATAAATGCAATTACATTACAATATCTTCATTTTACCATAATAAATATCATTTTCTAATGTTGCACCTTTTTGTCTGTCTTAGTATGTGCCTCTTATTTGTTACAGTAATCAGTTGCCAGAGTTCCCTATAGGTTATGTACTATATCCCTGCCTTCGGCAAATATTCTTGTAGCAGGTGACCCTTTTTCCTTACATTAAGTAGTAATACTTCTGCCATTGTCAGAGAGAATTGGCAAAACCCCCTAAAACATGCAATTTAGTAGGTTTTCACTCAAAAGGGCATTACAAGCCTATTGCTGAAATCGACCTCCAGCCCAAATATGTAGATCTGCGGAAAGGTGACAAAATATGGAAAGTGCTAGAATTTAAACCCTACTATAGTATGAGCCCTGGCCTAATCCGAATGGCTAATATCAGCTTTTATATAAAGAGATTGCCATAATTTGACGCTGCACTACGTGGCACATTGGGGACACGAGGATTCTTTTTTTTAACAGGGCAAGTAAATGTCTTGAAGCAACCTGCCCCATGGACAAGCAGATATTTTATCACATTCCACACCCCTGCATCTTTGCATTTCTTCCAGTTCACAAAGCAATGAGCCGCACCTCAGTAGGGTAGCTAAGAGACAATATGTTGCAGACCAGCTCAGACCTCCACCCCTTCCTCACACACCAAAGGTTTCTGGGCTGATGAGGAATTTTGTAGTGCATTACCTACCAGGCACCACCTACAACCACACTGGACAGAATATGATCAGACTGTGGAGCAATCATGTGGCAGAATAAATAACTCCACAGCCCCCACCCACCCGATAAGCCTAAACTTCGCTGGGAAACAGCTGAACACCCTCACTGCAAATCCATGGGACAAACTACTTTAATATCTATCCTGTACTCCACAAAATGTATCAAACTGCCACAGTTCAGTCTCCACCGTGATATTCATGAGGCAGATTTCTAGCACATGTGGTGTTACAGGTTCAGGCACACATACAAGGTACCATCAGCGGCCATGCCGTTTGGGCATTCTACCCAGCCAAGAGAAGAGCAAGGGAGGCACAACATTCTGACTGGCTGAACATTCTATCCAAGTGTGCCATTGGAAGATCCCATTGCATCATCTCATACAGTTCGACCTGGGAAAGCTTGAGGCCTCCCTAAATACCAGACAGCCCTGGAATGGGATGAATTATGTGCGACCCTCACAGAAGGCAGGGTGAATGACTTAAGGCCCCCTTAACAACTGAATACCATAGGGGACAGCCCTCCTGAACGCTCTGCATTGCCTTTCAGCCAGGATCTACACTGAAACCCATGTGACTATGGGTATCACAAGGTTCGATCGAAGCATACAGCTCTCCAACCCCAGACCTCACAATTAACAAGGGCCCCACCTACAACTATCCATCTATCCAGCTCAACTGTCTGGCAGTCGCCTACTCCTCAAAGCGGCTGTACACCTGTGCAGGAAGCTTCTAAAGTCGCATGGCAATGCTTTGCCTTGATGACAATACAGGAAGCTGCCCAGACTTACCCATGGAGGTTTAACTTTATTCATTAAATGTGGTCCAAGAAGGAACCATAGCAGGCAGGACACCTGAAGGAGATGATCATCAGTCAGCTGTCCTTGCAGTACTCTGGCAGTCATTTTATTCAAATGAAACAAAGGGTGCATTATCTGCACTTCTAAACAAAGTCTAGAAATGTGGCATGTGCACCCAACAGGCATAGGGTCTCAGTGTCAACTAAAGGCACAGTGCCCTCGAAACCCTGGGCAGATAAGGAACAAATAAACTAAGAGGGCCAGGTTTAGCAGTAGGCATGAGGACTACTGAGGGACTACATTTCAGTTTATGAGATGTCTAGCTAGCTCATGTCACCCGTCCCCTATACTTTCTATAGGAAGTCCATCAACAAGGAGGTACGTTTCATGAGGACAAGTGCACCAACTGCGAAATATAATGGCAGGGCAGTAAGTAAGCTCATGTGTCGCTCTGGAAGGTCTGTGGTCATGCGCAGTCGCCCATGTTCAAGTCAAGGCCACCTACCAGAGAATGTAAAGGGGTTTAATGTTCTCCTCATCGAGACAGGTCTTGGCAACGTCCAGCAGTTGACCTGGGCTTGTTCAAACCCAGGTTAGAAACTCCTTTATCAGGATCTGGTTACATTCATGAGATTTACTCCATACACTGAAAGGTTTCTACCTTGACCCCCAATCTAGATTTACATGTGCATTACCCGGCAACCTAGAGCTTGGATCTAAAAGAATCGAATGAACATTTTTGGACGTCAAAGGGTAGTCAGGATGGGCATTAACAAAAAATCATATGCTTGGGACACATCTGTAGCAGTCATTTTGCCCCAATGTACTTGAAGGTATGGCTCAAATTCATGTGTCAGCCTTACAAAGATGAAGTGTACTAGGAAGGCAATCCTCAGCTTTGCGATCCAATTCAAAACAATTATAGGCCATAGTTACCGAATTGTACATCTTAGTAACATGCCCACAAAGCGGACTATGTGCAATATTTTTTGGTTTAAGACCCTAACGTGGTTTGTGTAACATCACTTCCTCATAACTGCTGCCTTACCAGAAAGCCAAAGGTCCTATCCAATAGTTAAAGGTTTGGGTTTGCAGATGCATTTTAAGCAAAAACCTATACACTGCTGACAGAGGCCCAAAGACCTCAGTAATGCCTCAGATAACCGAGCATAACAGGGGCCGTATGATGGAAAGGGCCTGGGGGTACGAGTGCCCGCTTTGTGCCCCTGAAGCATTTTGGTTTTACATAAAGGGCTGCTGGCGCCATCCCCAGTGGGTGCGAGTCGCCCTCTGCACCCACACCATACTATAGATGCCAGGAGGCGCTCCGAGTGCCCACATATTGGCAGCCCTCCCGTGCACTGCACACATGTACAGTGAATCACTGAGCAGCTGCGTCAAAGCCGCTCCATGTGTCACTTGGAAGCGCTGCCCCCAGGGTGGCACACGTTGCGGCTGCCCTGGGCACAGCGCATTCAATGAAGTAGGGCGCTCCCTCCCGCGGGCCTGAACTAGACACGGCTGGACCAACCTGCTCAGCACTACGATACCCTCCTGTATTAGGTGGATTTGTAAAGCACACTATGTTAACTTTTAGATGTGCCAAGAGGAGTGTGATACACAAGCATGGAGGACTTATTACAGGAGTGTTGCCATCACAACATGCAGGGAAAACAACTGTCAAATCATGCACTCCTATTAGATTGCAGTGTTTGGTGGGGCTTAAACAACGCGAGATCCCAAGAAACTGGAATAAGTATTAGCATGCACACTACAACTCAAACGCATGCCTACCCCGAAGCAAACCAAGCATTTACAAGGAGCTTGTCCCCTGCATTCAGTGCTTTAGAAAGGGTGCAACTACCACATCACAAGAAACTCCATGTGCTACACAAGTGAGGTGTGAACATCCCAGGGTGCCAGCCCGCAAGATCAGCAGCTCCCACTGAATGTCTTCAACCAGAGCAGCCAACAACCTCCCCCAAAGCTAGGCATTGCACATTTTGGAAAGATCATGTGCCCACCAACAACGGATGCAACCGTCAATGCCCCAGAATGGAACAAAATCTGCAAAACATTTCCCCAAAAAGGGTGGAATGTATTAAATCAAAGGACAGCCATCCTCAATAGTCAAACTGGAACAAGGACAAAGTCAATTGACACGATGCGTTGGAATAGATTATATGCAAACAACCCCCACAAAAAAATTATACCACACTGTCCAGTGAACTATTGGTACCCCAGATAAAAGGGACCAACCCACGATCACACTAGTGTTTGATAACCTCTTGTTTTTTCTGGTGAATGGTAGGGGTCAGGTGTTTGAACTTGGGGATAGAGCTCCATGGCCCCCACATGCCTGCAAGGGGACAATAAACTTGGGTTATTCACATGCAAGAACTTTGTGGCCAGGGACTGGAGTAGGACAGACCTATTCGCTATATGGGAATAAAGACTGTCAGTGCGGGTGAAAGACAAGGAGGTGCTTTATGGGGAATTGGAGAGGCCCAGTAATGATATGCATACGGTGTGTGAGCATCATGTAGAGACGTGTACACTATGACAGTGTAGGACCAGGAGTGTTTGCCAGCAGCCAAGATGAAGGCCGACTGCACCATTGTGGACATACAGCAGACGCCATCTTACCTCGTCCCCACTTCTGCCAGGTCGAACAGCAGACGCTGCAGCCAATGGTCACCACTCCTGGCTGGCTGTAGAGGGCGCCAAGCGGCCAGTCCCGTGTGGGTGATGCTGGTGTAGGTTCACTGCGTGCTCTCAACATCTACTTAGTAGGCACCAACCACCCCTAGCTGTATTCTTGTGCACTCAATACAGAGAAATTGTGCTCCAGGCACCTCACCGTTTACCAGATAGCAACATTTTAAACCGGATGCCCTGCCAGAAGACCATTGGGACCTAGGCTAATGCGCCCTCTTAATACGATTAACAAGAGCTCACGGACCTGCACCCTTACCTGGCCACAGTGAAATCTTGGTTATGTTATGAGGTGTCACTTAGGCAACCTAACTCCCGCTACGCACGGCAGATGGACTTCCACAGCGATGGTCCAATGTCTTCAGCACCGCTTCTTTTGAAACGAATGAGAACCTGTCTAAATGGGTGGCCCATAGAAAGTAGGGTCTTACAGGGCAGGTCTTCACTCATAGAAAGTAGGGTCTTACAGGGCAGGTCTTCACTCATAGAAAGTAGGGTCTTACAGGGCAGGTCTTCACTCATAGAAAGTAGGGTCTTACAGGGCAGGTCTTCACTCATAGAAAGTAGGGTCTTACAGGGCAGGTCTTCACTCATAGAAAGTAGGGTCTTACAGGGCAGGTCTTCACTCATAGAAAGTAGGGTCTTACAGGGCAGGTCTTCACTCACACAGAGATCATTAGTGGAAGTGGCTACTGTGGAACATATGCTTTGCTAGAAGGAAAAGCGCCTTGGGGATTTTTGAAGTCTCGCCACCGGGCTGCTTTAACTCTGTTCATCACAATTCTCAGGTATGAACCCGCCCTAATGCAGCTATATTCCTCTATACACCACTTGTAGAATGCCAAGTGGCAATCTGAGCCCCAACGAGCCTAACGGAGTGGGGGGGGGGGGTGTGCCCCCTTTCTTTCCTTTTTGGCGGACACTTCGCTATTGTGGTCATTTCCTTGGAAGCTCCCCTGCTTTAGGGACGTCCGCCCGTTGAGCACACCGGAGCAGAGGTTATTTAGTTAAAACTGTAAATTAGAGCTCTAGGCCACGCTGAAAAAGCGTGGCCAGAGGATCCACATGGCGCCTGAGGTGGAGCCAGGCCGACACACGGCAATGGGGCGTGCCCAGTAGGAGATGCCATCAAGCCTTTGTAGAGGCCACAGTGGCAGGGTTTGAAAACCTAGAAAGAATCAACATGCTAGTATACATCTGAAGGCACCATGGGCACACATGGCCGAGAGGCTGCCGTTTTGTGAACATCTATCTACCACGCTGGAGCCAAAGCCCTACAAGTGTCCATGTTATACTGACGAGCTAGGACAGACTGTAGTGAAGAATGGATATTTAAAAAGCGTTTTACTGTGTAATCACGGTCCTGTGCACAATTTCCTTGTTCCGGGCAGTTGAACGTTTTCCTAAAGCTTCGCATCCAAAGAGCCATTTCCCAGAGCTAACTTCGGACAACTATAGCTGCTGTGGCCCAAATATGCTATTTTTTCGTCCAACTCACGGCAAATACTAAACTTGTGCTACATCCGGACAGACGCTCCAAGGATGAAGTGCCAGCTGGAGTCTGCCCGGATTGTGGGTAACTATGAAAGGGAGCAGTCACTGCTGCCAGCCGCATGAGAGCACGGCCTGGAGATGCTCGAGAGACCGCAGAGGGCGGGGAGTATTCACACCATTGCCCGAGTCCACTTCAGGTAACGACGTACAGCACACGGTTACTTCAGTACTACTTAGTAAGGGCAGCCGGGGGGTTTAATGCTTCAAGTAGAAACCTTCAGGGGAGCAGGATGAAATGTAGACATACAAAGGAAACGTGATCCGACTTGGGAGTCTGGCTCGCAGGGCTATTTACACATCACTGGCACAGGAAACGTAGACACTAACAAAACTGCTCTGAATTATAGCTCAGACTAGCGCTTGGTTCCAGCAGAGGAGAACTCGAAACTCAGTCCCACCCACGGCGAAGTACTCCCCGCCGCCCAACAGCCCACATTGCGAGGATGCAATTCTAGGGTTCTTTACGTCTTAACACCCCAGGAACAGAGGAAACAAAAACAAGCGAGAAACAAGGACACCATGGCAGATCATTAGGCTGAACCCAGACTGGGTACGGGAGACTTCAGCGGGGAGCGAGATGGGCACCTGCTATGTTTGTGGCATTCTTACCCACCAATCACTTGTAGACCAATGAATGTTACTCACCTCCATTAACAACTCTGGAGCCTTTATAAGCCCTAGTGAATAGAAACCAGTGGTCTGGGGTAGAGTTGCAGTACACTGAAGGGTGCTAGCTGGGGCAGAGGACTATGTAAAGCCAAGCACTGCTACAGCTTCATAAAAAGGGCAGGTTGGACGGAGACCGACGTCCACTGCTGGGGGTAGGGCGGTTACCAGGCTATGGTGGCGCGCAGGGGGCAGATAGGACCATGCATGTAGGTTGGGTAGAGCAGAGGAGAGGACTGGCTAGAGAGCACTACAGCAAGCGTGGGGACGGAAGGACCCTTCCAGGACTTCAGCTCTTTCCTATATTACTGGAAATAAACATCCCTTACTTTGCATCAATGCCATTTGATCTCAGTAACAGACATGCCCCAGAATGGCAGAGGCAAGAGCGTGCCCGAGGTGGCCCTTGCATGGCACCCTCACGTGTACTTCACCACACTTGAGGGTGCCAACTGCTCTACGAATGCAGCATCCCAAGTGGAGTTACGTTCTCATCAGCAGGACAGCGCACTATACTGTTGGATGCACTCGGGGAGCTGAGGTTCTGCAGTCCGTTCACTACCCCCTCCCCTCCCCACCCTAAAGCAGGTGCAGCTCTTCGCACCTTAGTTCAAATTAGAGGCACCCAACAGTTTCGGCCATTTTCAAGGAACCCCTCGCTAACTGGCAAAGTAACCATGCAGGCAAGAACAGGGACCTCAGAAGGGCAAATCCGTGAACTGGCGGCTTAACACCCACCAAAGTTGTACTCTGACGACACCTTACAATACACTTGACCTAGAACTAAATAGTACTCGTGTGGTTGGCCTGGAGATAAGCGACTTTACCGGTTGGCTAGGTGCTCTTTAAAAGCAGCTGTAGTGGAAAGTACACCGAGAACAACAAGGCAACTCTAGGGCAGCTGTGCGCCTACTGGTACCCAACCACCAGTCATCTATCAAGGCATTAAGAGCCCAGTCACTTAAAACAAAGCATGAATAGTTGACACCAGCGCCAGAATGTGTGCGGACCTACCCAAAAGGTGAGCAAGAACTGCGGGCTTCTAAGGGGACTCGCCGAGACACCAGGATAGGCTACTGCCCCATCTGTTCAAAGGAGGCCATTAGCCCTCTAGGGCGCACTGACTAAGCAGGGGGAATGGAAGGCTGGAGTGTAACTATCTGGATATCTGGGGCACCTATGTACCGGAGGTATCAGCCCGATCACTAGAGGGGGCGGCACGCTGCCCCGGGCACTGCATCCTTCAGCCCCCCGCCCTCACCCCGGAGGCAGCCAGGGCTGCAAGAAAGGAGAAGCGAGAAAGGAAGAGAGAAGAGTGGTGAAGCACCTGCTGGCCCGCGGGTGGAACTCGTCGGTTTTCTCATCCCAGTCGGTGATGGGGCGGACGCCGCTCTTGGCCTCTCGTCCGATCCACGGCGTGATCTTGACCAGCCGGCCCAGGAGGTCGTCCCGGCGGCCCTTGATCAGCGCGTCCACCTGGTCCTGCTGGCGGTAGAAGAAGACCAGGGCGTAGCGCTCCTCGCCCTGTCCGTGCACCTCCACCGTGCTCACGTAGCCGTACTTGCGGAACTTCTGGAAGAGGGTCTGCTGCAGCACCTCGTCGGGCACGTCCACGGGGAAGTTCTGCACCTTCAGCCCGTGGGTCTGCATGGGCTTCTCGGGCGCCCGGGGGCGGCCCTCCGGCCCCTTGGGCGGCGGGGCCGGCCGCTGGCTGGGGGCCATGCCCATGGGCGAGGGGTGGGTCATGCCCATGGGGGAGGGGTGCGGGTGCCTGAGGGGGGAGCGGCTCCTGCTCCTCCGAGGCTGCGGCGCCGGGGGCCACTCTCCCCGCCTGCCATCCACCTCCTTCTGCCAGTCGGCCCTCCTGCCTAACAGTTCCTTATCCCACTCCTTGGACAAGTCGGAGCGCCGGGCATCGAACTCGCTGGGCCACTCGGGCCGCCGGGCCTCAGCCTCCTTGACCCAGTCTGCGCGCCTGCCCTCGAGGTCCCCGAGCCAGTCTGCGCGCCTGCCCTCCGCCTCCCTGGGCCAGTCGGCCCCGCGCCCCTCCAGCTCCCCCCTCATGCCCTCCACCTCCCGCGGGTAGTCACGCCTGGGCTCGATGTCCCTTGGGAAGTCTCCCCTCCTGCCTTCGATCTCCCTGGCTCTGGGGTCCAAGTCCCTGGGAAGGTCTCGCCGAGCATCCAGCTCCCTGGGGAGATCCCCACGCGGCCTCGCTTCCATCTCCCGCATAAACTCACCCCTGGGTCGACCCTCCAGCTCCCTCCCGAACTCCGGACGCCTGGCCTCCATCTCCCTCGGATCAACGCGAGGCCGGCCCTCCATCTCCCTGGGAAAGTCCCCGCGCCTGGCCTCCAACTCCCTCGGTAAATCAGCCCGAGGCCTCCCCTCCATCTCCCTCGGTAAATCAGCCCGAGGCCTCCCCTCCATCTCCCTCGGTAAATCAGCCCGAGGCCTCCCCTCCATCTCCCTCGGGAAGTCTCCGCGCCTACCTTCCATCTCCCGGGGGAAGTCTGCCCGAGGCCGCCCCTCCATCTCCCGGGGGAAGTCACCCCTAGGCCGCCCCTCCATCTCCCGGGGGAAGTCACCCCTAGGCCGCCCCTCCATCTCTCTCGGAAACTCCCCACGGGGCCGCCCCTCCATCTCCCGCGGGAAGTCACCCCTCGGCCTCCCCTCCATCTCCCTCGGAAACTCTCCCCGGGGCCTACCGTCCATCTCTCTCGGAAACTCCCCGCGGGGCCTACCGTCCATCTCTCGCGGAAACTCCCCCCGGGGCCTTCCGTCCATCTCCCTGGGGAAATCCCCGCGCCTCGCCTCCTCTCTAGGGAAGTCTCCCCGGGGCCTGCCCTCGTCTTGCAACAGGTCGGGCCTGCGCACCTCCACCTCGTGTGCAATACGGTCTTTGATGTACTCTACCATATCCCGGATACCCGGCGGACCGGGGCGGCCAGGCTCCCTGGGGCCTCGGGGATCGAAGCGGCCGCGGGGCGGGCTGGGGCTGCGTGGCGGCCCGAAGGGGCGTCCCTGACCTGGGAAGGGCTCCCTGGGTCCGTCAAAGGGGGCTCCTGGTCTGCCACGGGGCCCGGGGGCCCCGTTCATACCGCGGTCGGGGCCTCCACCTCCACCTCGAAGGGACATGAGCGGCTTGGGCCCGTGAGGCCGGTCCCCGAAGCCCATGTCGCGGCCCCGAGGGAAGCGGTCGTCGAAGCCACGCGGGGGGCGTCCTCCGTCGAAGAAGCCCATGGGCGGTGCGCGGTCTCCCATGGCTGGCTCGGGCGGGGTGTGGTGGGCTGAACGTGCGTGAAGGGGGCGATGCTGGTCTGCTGCTCCTCAGAAGACACCCGCTCACGCTGCTGCCTTGCACAAAATGGCCGTCAATCGACCCGGACGCGCATGCTCTAAGCCCCGAGCGCGAGGGCCCTACAGAGGTTCCGGCGGAAATCGTCACTGTGCGCGTGCACTGAGCCCCGAGCGCGAGGACGTTTTGAGAAGAAAAAGACAGAAATGTCTCTTCGCGCAGGCGCAAATGCCGAGCGCGAGGCCGTTTTCAAAGGAGACGGGCCGAAAAATATCATTGTGGGTATGCGCTGACCCCCACCTCCCTCGAGATCCTGAGACGTCAATATGCGCATGCGCACCCCCATTATAGCTGCGTCACTGTAATGAAATGAAGTTTCTTCAGTCGAGGTATTTTCAGGAAGGTTTATTCAGGAGATAAGTTATATAAGGAATGAGCCCCACCAGGAGCAGCCTGTATGGTGCTCAGCCCTTTCAGCAACTGACTACAGCTTTCTTTCTAACGTTCTATATCCCAACATTCTAAAATACATTCATAATGGTTGAGCATCATATTACATCTCCCTCCTTTACAATGAAGAGGGAGAAAATTACAAGGAAAGAATCTAGTGAAAACATCGTAAAAATGTAACATGAAAAATTAACTTTGAAACCTGAAAAGGAAGAATGAAAATGGAAGAATGAGAAGACTCCAAGAAACAAAGAGAAAGTAGTTAAAATGAATGACAGGGAAGACAGAAGGCACAAAAGACAACACACTCATGCACCATCCATCTATCTCACACAAGAGCAAACACACACTCCCTCACACAAACAACAAAACAACCTAAATACACAGATCATGAAAGCTGGCCAGGCTGACACGAGGAGAGTAAAAGGTGCTGGAAGGAAGTGATAAGTGAAACATACAACGAAGTACAGAGAAAGGGTGAGAGACAGCCGCAGACAGAGAAGGAGATGGTGGCTGTAAATAAACAAAGCAGAAGAATGGGGGTACATCCCCAAAAACACAGCGAATGAAGACGTATTGAGCTCACGGGTGGGAAAGAAAGAGGTGAGCTAGAGCAGTAGGACGTACTGAGCTCACATGAGTGGGAGAGGAAGAGGTGAGCTAGAACAGGGTTTTCCCCCAAAGCAAGTTGAGGTGAAAAGTGTGCGGAAACGGCACACGGCACAGTGTACAACATGAAACTGTGAAACGGATGTGGAGGAAGACCACATGAAGCAGTAAAATTTCCCTCAAAGCAGGTTGAGGTGAAAGGTGTGCGAACAAGGCACACGGCACAATGTACCACATGAAACTGAAACAGATTTGGAAAAAGACCACATGAAGGAATGAAACATGTGCAACAGGCAAAGTGGATGTGGGGACACACCACATGGAGAAGATGTGGGGACGCACCACATGAAACAGTAAAATCTCCCTCAAAGCATGTTGGGAAGAAAGGTGTGGGCAGGGACCACACGTAATAAAATAGGATGCATGAAAAGTAGATATGGAGCAAGGTACCACACAGTACAGTATACAATTCATACATGAAGAACACGACAAGGTGGAGTGGACAATACCGCATGGTACAGTAAGAGTATGGTGGTGAATTCCACACAGTGCAACGTAAAACGAGGAAGCTTCAGAGCTTGGTGTGGCTGTAAGTGCCACACAGTAGAATGCATTTTTCTTTTTTTTTAAACAGTAGAATGCATTTTTTTTTTTTAAACAGTAGAATGCATTTTTTTTTTTAAACAGTAGAATGCATTTTTTTTTTTTAAATGAAAACCCCACATTATAATATGAAGACAATTGAAGAACTACCCCTTTTTTTTTTTAAATATGGCACAGTAAAATGCAATTTGCAGCAACAGTAGGGGTTTGGTGAGGCATGTAAGAATCCTTTCTGAAAACAGAGAATGCACCAAAAAAAAAAAAAATGAAGAGTTGAAGCTTAGAAAACATGAATAAAGAATTAATACATTAGCACGTTAGAAAATAAAACGCAGCAAGATGTACAGGGCATAGTAAATTAGCCCTTAGTGACACTCTGGAACGGTGGAAATCACAATCTGTGGAACCACAAAATAACATGTTTAATTGTTTGCAAAACAGGTGTGCCTGTCATCGAGGAATGCGGCAATGAGAGATGACAGGCTGGCACGTTAAAGATGAGGTTAAGATGAAGGGAAAACTTGAGGCAGCAAACAGTAAACGTAGTCACCAACCGCATTTCGACTGGTGTAAGTTCGGGCAGCCAGGAGAGATAGTGAAGGAAGGTCCCAGGTGTGAGGTAAAACTCAACGAAGTCTCGAAATGTAAGAAGAATGTCCATGGAGTGACCGAGAGGAAACTGCGGTGTTCCCGGTTGAACTTTATTGAAAATCAAGAGAACATCGTGGTTGGCAAAGTAGCGCAGACCAATAGGAAGTCCAAGAGCACCGGTGGTGCCAGACAAGATGGAGGCACGCAGCATGACGAGACGCCGGGTGGCTCCAGGCACGTCGATGCATGCAGGGGTCCAGAGGAAGCGATGCAGCTCTAATTACAGAAGACGCCACAATGAAATGAAGGGAGGACTCGGAAGGCAGCAGGAAGAGGGTAAGAGCGCGAGAGGGCTCTGTGTGCGCTCAAGCAACGTTTAAAAGTGTGAGAAAAAAAAACGGTTAAACTGCCGGAGTAAGGCGTAGGCAATGAAGGAATTAAAATGAAATTTAATAAAGTACTCACGACAATTCCTTCAAGTAAAAATCCAGACGGGGTTTAGCAACAGTTCACCGCTAAGTAGCTCTTCTCACAAAGACGGGTTAAGAGACCCTTCTGACTAAAAGCTGATCTTGTCAGAGAGTCTGAAGTACCTTTTGGCAGTCGGAGTTCAAAATGTTGCTAAGGGTCACAAGGACTCTCACCGAGGCTTGAGCAGGGAAGTTTAAAGTCAAAGACATGCGAGAAGTGAAAGCAGGGCATGGCGGGTGGAGTCGCTCAGTGGGTATTAAGATTAGTGGCTCGTCTTACTGGAGAAGCTCTCCCAGCACAGCAGGACAGGAAGACGTCTTCGAAGGTAGCAGGAAAGGCAAGCATAAAGGCAGTAGTGACAGGTTCTCTAGAGTACGTGGCAGCAACGTTAAGAAACGTTAAGGGAGAAACAAACAGGCAGCTCTTCAAGGGCAGCTGAGGCAGGCAGTAGAGGGGGAATCGAAGCAGGGCTGGCACACTGGAGTTGAGGGCGACTGGTGGGAGGTCACTGGTGGGGCTCGTGGTGCCAGTTAAGTTGAGCTGCCATTAAGAGGAAATTCTTCATCTTGAGGTCGTTGAATTAGGAGGCAGTAGCATACGCAGGTTCTTCCAATCGTCGCCAATTGTAATGAAATGAAGTTTCTTCAGTCGAGGTATTTTCAGGAAGGTTTATTCAGGAGATAAGTTATATAAGGAATGAGCCCCACCAGGAGCAGCCTGTATGGTGCTCAGCCCTTTCAGCAACTGACTACAGCTTTCTTTCTAACGTTCTATATCCCAACATTCTAAAATACATTCATAATGGCTGAGCATCATATTACAGTCACATTTATTTTATTTAGTGCAGTTTTATATAGCGCGAACTTTACCCAAAGGTGCCAGAGCGCTTTACAAAAGAACCAGGTAAGTTGCAAAAGGTACACAAGATAGACTAAACACGCCAATAAGTTACATATATACAAAGGAACACGAGATAGACGGAACACGCTAACAAGTTGCATATATACAGTTACAATGCTAACAAGTCCATATTTATATTGTAAAAAAATAAAATAAAAAGGTGTCAGCATTAGGTTAAAACAGGAGTAAAGTACATATTTACAACGTTGACCTCATGTGAGTGCTAGGTGGCCGTTAGGGTCAAGAAATGGGTTGAATTATTCCAGGAAGTGCCTTTGGAGGAAGAGAGTTTTAAGATCTGTTTTGAAAGTCCGGAAGAGGTGGTGGTTCGGAGGGATGGAGGGAGTTTCAGATTCTGGCTGCACTACCAGAGAAGGATTGAGCCATAAATCTTCCCCTTTTGCAGGTAGGAGGTTCGAGCAGTAAGTTTTCCGCATTGCGTGAAGGTCTAGAGCCACCCGAGATTTTGAGTTTATTAGCCAGATAGAGTGGGGTGGAGGTGTGCAAGGCTTTGTGGGTGATACACGCAGTCTTGTAAATTGACCTTGCTTCGATAGGAAGCCAGCGAAGAGACAACAGTATGGGTGTGATGTGGTCATTTCTTTTAGCCCCATATACGAAGCGGGCTTGCTGAGTGGAGGATGGATTTCAGAGGGGAAAGGTGGGATTTGGGGAGGCCAGCAAGGAGAGAGTTGCAGTTGTCCAATCTGAAAAGAACCAATGATTGGACCAATGTTTTTAGGTCTTGCTCAGGAAAGAAGCGCCTAACCCCCCAGAGAAGGCGCAGTTGCTAACATGCATTCTTGGCGATGGAATTGATGTGGGACTGTAAGTTGAGCCTTTTGTCTAAGATGACGCCTAGAGATTTGGCACTGTCAACAATGGTAGGCTTGTTGTTGAGAATGTTCAGATTGTTCATCCAAGATTGGATAGGAGGAGGAGATAGTGAGGTCAAGAGGAGAAGGAATTCTGTTTTGGAAGGATTCAGTATTAGCTGATGAGTTGACAGCCAGTGGTGGATGGAGTTGAGAGTGGTGTTGAGAATTGAAATGTCATGAATGGAAGATACCTTTAGGTAGGTTTGGGTGTCATCTGCATATAGGTGATAATGGATCCCAGATTTTTTTAGGAGATTTTCCAGCAGTTCAATGTAAAGGTTGAACAGTGTGGGCGCGAGGATCAAGCCTTGAGGGACGCCTTGTCCAACAGCCATTGAAGTGGAGAGACAATTTGCTATTTTGATAATTTGAGATCTACCCGAGAGGAATGAATCAAACCATTTGAGCACTGTGCCTTCAAAGCCCATTCTTAGCTTTAAAGTGTTCAAAAGAGTGTTGTGATTAACAGTGTCAAAGGCTGCGTATAGGTCAAGAAGGATCAGGAGACAAGATTCACCAGAGTCAAGTACTCGCAAGGCATCATCGATCACTTGAAGTAGGGCTGTTTCAGTACTGCAGCCTTAGGTAAAACCAGATTGGAATTAGTCAAGGAGGAAGTTGTCCTTGATATGTTGGGAAAGTTGCTTCGCCACAGAACTTTCTTTAATTTTAGCAAGAAAAGGGAGGTTGATGATAGGGCAGAAGTTGTTGAGATCTTTCGCATCAGCAGAGGGTTTCTTAAGAAGTGGGGTAACCTGTCCTGTTTTAAGGGCAGCAGGAAGGGAGCCTTGGTTGAGGAAGAGGTTTATCAGTCTGGTCCAGTAGGAGATTGTGTGGGTGTAAAAGTCAATGGCAATGTCACTGGGGATGGGGTCAATGGAATGGTAAGAGGGTTTAGTTTCTATAATGCTTTCAAGGAGGGCCATTTCGGTGATGATGTCAAAGTTCTGCCACAGGACTAAGGATTTATGGTCCTCGGGGGGGGGAAGGGGGGAGGATGGGTAACGTGATCCACAAGTGATTTTACTTATTCATCAAAGAATACTGCAAAATCTGCCACTATCTTGGGGGGGTTGTCAAATATGGTGGGAGAGGGAGAGGTGTTGGTGCTTTTGATAAGGTCGAATAACTTTTTAGGTCTGTTTTTGGTGGAATCGTGAAGGGTTCTGAAGTGCATCGCTTTTTCACGGAAGATGTGTTTGTGGTAACGAGATCTTGCGAGGCAGAGATTGGATAGATTGGTGTTGGAAAGAGAATGTCTCCATAGTTTCTCAAGGTTCTCAAGTTTTTTCTTTCTTTGTAGAGGGATTTATTGAACCACTGAGCAGAAGGAGTGGGTCTTTTCTTTTTACTTTGCAGTGGAGCAACATTATCAATTACAGCTGATAGACTGGTGAGACATTGGGTGGTCAGGTCGCATGAATACGCTGTTCGTATTTTAGCTTTTTAGCATAGCGCGAACTCGACCCAAAGGTATTGGAGCGCTTTACATGAGCACCAGTTACCTTACATGTTTTTTTATAGGCATGGGGAGATTAAGTAATGTGCCCAGAATCACAGGATGATGAGCCGAGGGTCGAACCTGGTTCCTCAGCTCCAAAGTCAGCAGCGCTGCCTGTAAGGCTACATCCTCATCTAATAAAGCTAGGAACTTCACAAATGTGAAAAGCAAAATAACGCCATGTAATTAGAAACACACGGCATAATTTAAATGAATGAATGTTTCTAAAAATGCATATACTTTGGGTTGACACATAATGATATCCCTATAACGCTAATATTGTCTATTAATTTGAAATCAACATTTTAACAGGAAGTTGCGATTCAGTAATTTTGTTTTAAAGTGTCAGTGGTTTGTCTGCTTTCAGATGATGCCCATTAAAGGCCACTTGTCATCCTATAAACTGAAAAAATTCTTAGTTAACATGAAGGAAAGTTTCAATTCTATTAAGGATGCGGAGGCGAGGATTATGCATTACTTTCTTCATTCTTTATTCACAGCAAGTTCAAAGGTAAAAGTAAAAAACACTGCAACAATACTACAACTCCCATGAACCACAGGGAGTAACCATGGCCACCAATAGCCCAATCAAGTAACAGTCCGAGCGTCTATATAACATAGAGCGTGCCATAGTCCTTCCTCTTCTTCACTGAAGGAAGTTAAGCATCATTCCGTCTTTGAATCTGAACCTAAGAGGATTTGGGAAAAAACGTTAATACTTCCCACGTACTCATATCCTCCATCAAGTATGGTATAACAGATTACAACGCTACAAACTAGATGAGAGAATAACTCTAATCACTACAACATTAGTCGTTTACTTTCATGAGAGCGACTACCATTGTCAAATAACATTTAACATAATATCTGTTTGTTATGGATAAGAGAAAACCAATGCATTTGGAACCACAGAAAAAATAACAGTATACTGAAAATTGAGTAAGGTACAAGTACTTTCCTGTTAGACATGGAGTCCAAATCACTAAATTCCAGTATAGTATAGAGTTAAACCCCCTTCGCATCCAAGGGCGGGTAGCATGGAGGTGCATGCCAGGGGGGGATAATCCTCGCCTCCGCGTCCTTAATAGAATTGAAACTTTCCTTCATGTTAACTAGGACATTTTTCATTCTATGTCAGGACCGGAGGCGAGGATTATGTATGTTTAAAGCTTACTTACCACAAGTGCGGCTGCGTCATAGATTGGTTTAAAATAGAATCTTTTGAAAGTGGATTCCGAGGACCAATCTGCCGCATTCATGATATCCTCAAGTCGGCCCCCTACCTGGACCGCTTTGGAGGCCATAGCCCCCCCTGGTGGAGTGAGCTCCAGAATCAGTGACATCAATGCCGGCCTCTGCCATGATCCATCTCACCCATCGGGACACAGCCTTGTAAGGCTTTTTGATGGCAATCAAGAGTTGCCTTTCTCCTGGGGGGTGAACCTCCATAGTCATATCTTCGTATGCCTTAAGGCACCTGACTAAATACAGTTTGGGATTATCTGGAAAAGTTGGATAAGATACCGACCTGGTACTCGTCTTTGTTCTCCTGGAGATGTTGAAAGTGAAAGTGACCCCTTCAGGGGTGAAGATTCTGGCTGACAGATCTAGAGCCCGCACATCCAAAGCTCTCTTACAGGAAATGAGACAGAGCAACATTGCCAGCTTAACTGATATCTCTTTCCAGGACATGTATTGGTTGTCTTGCCAGGATGTCAGTAAGCATAGGACCAGGTTGACGTCCCAGAGGGGAAACGGCCTGAACAACGATTTTTCAACAACGAGTGTCCTTAACAACGACTCATAAACAACGACCTGGAACTGAACCACGACCTCCTCAACAACTACTTTATTAAACAACGAGTGGCCTTAACAACGACTCTGACCTTTAAACACTAACAAAAATGTAATTAATTTAAAGATAAATTTGAATGAAAACTATTTTTAATAAACAATCTTGAACAGAGACACTGTTTTAATTTACCTTGTGAGGCCAGTAGATGGCACTGTAGGATTGTTTTAAAATGATGTTTTAATGCTGACGTGTTTTTGTTTTTTTTAAATCGCTTTAGATAGTGCATTTGGTTTAAATTTTCCGGTTGGTATGCCGCCAATTAAGTAAGCATTGTAGTTAGGAACACTTCCACATCCCAGCTTAACAGTGTGATTCTGTATGATCTCTGGCATTTTGCACTTGTTTATTCAGATTATACAACTCGGTGATGAGAGAGTAAGTTGATGTTGCATGCTGCATCAAGCAGCTACTGGAATATATATTATCATTTTAGGAACAGACCACCAGGCACTTCCTCTTTCTTTATCTGATTCTAGCAGGTTCTTTTTCATAACTAGGATCGCCCTTTTCGCGGGTTTCATTAATATCATTTTATCAATTCTTCTCTCTTTTCTGCCATTATTTCTGCAGCTCTACGAAAATATTTCCGTAATCAAACGCCAACACCAGCAACATTTTAATATAGTTCAAGTCTGGAGATTAACGGTTAGTAGCATTGTAGAAAATGTAATTAAAATCGGAGGTAAGCGTCTACGTGTAAATATCAGTATTGTTAAAAAAGAAAAACAGTGTAAGAGTGGCATTTTAAAAGATATCCGGTATTCATTTACAACAGTTTAAAAGTATGGTTTACTGAAAGCGATCGTTCATAAATGGCATACTAAACAACAACAAGATTTCTCGCATCTAGATTCGGTTTTTATGGCAAGAGAATTTTTTTCGTGGTTCAGTAAGTCGTGGTTCAGTACTTAGTGGTTAGGATTTGGTCGTTGTATAGCCTTCGTGGTTTAGGCACTCGTGATTCCAGAGGTAGTTGTTTAATCATACAACCGTCCCAGAGGCCTGAGTATTGATGTTCTGGAGGGCAGGACATCCTGATACCCTTGAGGAGTTTACTTACCCATGGGTGTTCACCCACTGGGACATTGTTCACTAGAACATGGCCCGCCAAAATAGCTGACCTGAAGGAGTTGATGGTGCAGTATGCCAAACCTTCTTGGAAGAGTTCTGCCAGGAAGTTTACAATGTCTGTAATGCTGGTGCCCACGGGATCCAGGTGTTTCTCAACACACCAACGAACCCATCTTCGCCAAGCTGATTTGTACTTCTTGGTAGATCTTGGGGCCCATGCCTGTTGGATGAGAAGTTCAGCCCCTTGCAAAAGTCTGACGTCTTGCCACTGTCGCCTGAAATCCGCCATGCCATGAGATGAAGATGGCCCTGGAGGACAAGAGGATGTGGCTGGCCCAGGGGATCCGTCAAGATCTCGGCAAAGGTTGGAAGACGTACCGGCGCAGCCCATGCAAGTTCCAGAAGGGAAGGGAACCATGCTTGTGAGCACCAAATCGGAATGATCAACACCAGAGAGGCCTGCTGACACCTGGCTTAAGCCGCCACTCGCTGGATAAATAGGAAGGGAGGGAAGGCATAGGCCTGAGTTGTCGACCAGTCTTGCAGGAAGGGCCCTCCGCCCCCGGATCCGGTCTCCAGCTGACATAGTGCAGAAGTTGGGTGTTCCATCTGGATGCAAAGAGGTCCACCTGGCAAGGACCCCAAAGTGCCATGAGAGCCTGATGATGGTATGCTTGGTGTTGGAATGCGTGGTAAGAACATATATTCGAAATGGTAAATAGCCATAACAACGAACTTTTCACAACGAATACCATTACCCCCCATTCCAACAAAACGCAAATACCATTACTCCGCAATGCCATTACAACGCATGGCATTACAATGCATATGCATTTACCACGCATGCCTTTACAACGAATTTCGTTGTAAAGGCATGAATGGTAAAGGCAAAAGTATTTTACACGTAAGTATAAGGTAAGTAGAGGGTTTAGGGTGGGTTTGGGTTCTGCGGTGTAGCGGTATAGGTTTTAGGGGTATTTTTAGGGTTGAGGGTGGCTTTGGGTTTTGGGGTGCACAGGGTAATTTTATGGTTCAGGATGGGTTTGTTTTTTGGGGTGCCCAGGGTAATTTTAGGGTTCAGGGTGGGTTTGGGGTGCAAGGGTATTTTTAGGGTTGAGAGTGGGTTTGGGTTTTGGGGTGCCCAGGGTAACTTTAGGGTTCAGGGTGGGTTGGGGTTTTGGGGTGCCCAGGGTAATTTTAGGGTTCAGGGTGGGTTTGGGTTTTGGGGTGCAAGGGTATTTTTAGGGTTAAGGGTGGGTTTGTTTTTTGGGGTGCCCAGGGTAATTTTAGGGTTCAGGGTGGGTTTGGGTTTTGGGATGCCCAGGGTAATTTTAGGGTTCAGGGTGGGTTTGGGTTTTGGGGTGCCACAGGTAATTTTAGGGTTCAGGGTGGGTAGAGGGTTTTGGGGTGCACAGGGTAATTTTAGGGTTAAGGGTGGGTTTGTTTTTTGGGGTGCCCAGGGTAATTTCAGGGTGGGTTTGGGTTTTGAGGTGCAAAGGGTAATTTTAGGGTTCAGGGCGGGTTTGGGTTTTGAGGTGCAAAGGGTAATTTTAGGGTCCAGGGTGGGTTTGGGTTTTGGGGTGTCCAGGGCAATTTTAGGGTCCAGGGTGGGTTTGTTTTTTTGGGGTCCCCAGGGTAATTTTAGGGTTCAGGGTGGGTTTGGGTTTTGGGGTGCAAGGGTATTTTTAAGGTTAAGGGTGGGTTTGGGTTTTGGGGTGCCAAGGGTAATTTTAGGGATCAGGGTTTGTTTGGGTTTTGGGGTGTAGTGGTATTTTTAGGGTTCAGGGTGAGTTTGGGTTTTGGGGTGCCCAGGGTAATTTTAGGGTTTGTTTGGGTTGTAGGGGTATTTTTAGGGTTCAGGGTTTGTTTGGGTTTTGGGGTGCCCAGGATAATTTTAGAGTTCAGTTTGGGTTTTGGGGTGCAGGGGTACGTTAGGGGGTGAATTTCTATGGTCTCGGGGCACTGGACCAGGTCAGCTTAATTTGAGGGGGTGCCTCTACATAATGTGAGAAAACACACGTGTGAACGATAGAAATTGAATCAGGTTTGTTTGCACTTTATTACAATGAAACCACTTCCAACATGAAGTGTAAAGAAACACTTTAAAATTCAATTATGAGATGCTGTGTCTTAGCAAAGACAAAATGGAACACCATGCACGCTAAAAATATGCCAGGAGTTTAGCATGGAATACTTCAATGCAATAATGAAAGAAGAACAGTATTCTAAAAAATATGACAAGGCATGAAGCAAAAATCACATATAGAGAGGAGCCTTTGTGCATAGCATTGCATGTAAAGAAACAAGGAACACCATTTATATATGGAGAGGATGAATACTTTAAAGCGTTATGAGAAAAATATATCTTTTGATAAATGCAGTGAGAAAATCATACATTTACATTACACATGGAAAAAAATGCATTCTCTGACAAGTGAAGCATATGCAAAGAAAAAAGCTACTTAGAAATACATTTGCGAATATTCAATATTTAAAACAAGAATTCTTATAATGTGCACTTTAACGATCGATCGGGGAGAACCCACATGTGACTCACGAACACAGTGTAGGGTAATCCAACGAGTGGACTGTGGGCAGGCGTTTTATAGTTGTTTAATACGGAACAGTTAGACCGCAAGTTCATCTTTTGACATTTTGTGTACGTCAATCCTACCATTATTTGGACATCTTTATCGGAATCGTTTAGCATCATTTCTCAGAATTCTTATAAAAAGCAGAACGGACCATAAGGTTAGAGGTGATATTGGCACGCCATGATGCTGTCGTAAGTTTCGATCAGGCTAGCTAGCGAGAATAAATATAATAAATTGAGAAAGTGCAAGATTTGCAAGTAGCTCTTGCCCCAGCGTTTTCCTCGTACGTTAGTAAGTTCTGTGTTCTCGTGGTCTTGTGGGTAAGCGCAGGCTGAGAACATCCAAGGAGAGGGGGTTTTGGGCTGTGGTTGAGTAAGAAAGACAGAAGCTGCAGCTTCGTGTGTGTCGCAGAAGAAATATGTGAAATGCTGTTTACGAGGCACTGGGCCTTTGAAGCTAAAAGAATCAGTGAGACAGTTTGGTCAACTTAACAGATCCCTGTTCACTGGCAGGTGGGGCCTATATGAGGGGCTCATGTTTCAGGTGTGGCAAGGTGGGCCTACTGTGTCCTATATAGTAAAACGGGACCCTGCTTCATTTCCCTCCTCTTGTTCATTTTTGAACAAATTTCTTATGGCATATTTTGCTGGTGCTTCATCCTGCTCGATCATGCAGGGGGTGTCATTGACATTGGGGCACTTGTAATCCCTATTTACTTGTGCTCTCAACTCGACGTACTCCCCATCTGATCTGTCAACTAGAGTATCGTAAGGAGTTAGGGTCTGGTCTTTCCCAACTAAGTCTCTACCTGGGGGAAGCAGGGGAGCAGTGGGAACTGGGTGACCTGTGTCTGCTGGGGTCTGCAATAGGGGTGAACTTGGGGTGGTGACTTCGATAATTTCTAGTCGTGTTAGCCCATCCCCATCCCCTGGTGCACGGTCCTCATGTATTGCCTTACTGTAAATCCCTGTATTTGCATAATTCCTGGAAGTCCCTGTATTTGCATAGTTCATTCCTGCCATTTTAGTGCTAAATCTTTTTACACAGTGTGACACTATCTGTATGACGCAACACAGCAACACTCCCACTATGGGAATTATCAATTTGAGGATGGCTGTCAGCCATGAGGGCATCCAGCCAAGATCAAACCAGTCCGGGGCAATGTCTGCCGGAGCGCCCCCCTCTTCGGCCATCTGTATTCCTAAGTTTGTCAACTCCTCAATGGCCTTTGTGATAGACCCATTGTCCGCATCGTTTGCTGGCACGAACGTGCAGCAACTTTTGCCGATCCTGTGGCATACTCCACCATCGATTGCTGTCAGCATGTCTAGAACATAGCGGTGCTCTAGAACCATAAGTCTCAAGGGGCGTAGTTCTTCCTTGATAGCATTCAGTCCGTCCCTTGTGTTGTTAATAGCTTTCATGACTTCATAGCGGGTGACCTCGATCCATCGTGCATTTGTTTTTGTTTGAAACAGTGGGACCAGGCCTCCAAAGAAGACCTGGGCATCGTTAAAGAGGTAGAATTCCTGAGGAATTTCATCAAAGGCATCATTGGCAAAATATTTGGCTGCTCGCCGGTGGCGATGGAGGAAGGTGACGTCGCCAGTCATAGGATGAGAAAGAATATGAGAGATATTTGTTGCCGTAACAACCAGGTGCACTTCATGTAGGGTTACCAAGATGCAAAGGCCATTCCATTGAGGAGACAGTTGGAGGTAGAGGCGTTCTCCGCAGGCCCAGTAGTAGTCCATTAAGCTTGATGTTCCGAACTGCATATCATAATTAAAAATGGTGTTGTTGCATCCTGTGTTACGTCCGACAGGTAGAGTGCCATTCCCTAGGAAACAAAGAAGAGGATTTTTCACTTTAAATGCTCTTTTAGATATGGACTTTTTCTCCCCTCCCCAGGTGTATCTCCTGCCTTCCTGAACCCATATTTCTTCACAGTCATCCTCAACTTCCCAGTCAATCCCGTCTTCATAATCTGAATCTACGAAGGGGGGGCCCAAGGATGCTGCTTTGCATACTACAAAGTCGGGATCATGCCATTTATTGTTATAATATGTACGTGCCTATAGGTGCAGCACAGTCCTGTTCTGACATGCGCAATCTTGGGGGCGGTGACAGTGGTATATGCTTAAATCACATGCTGCTAAAGGCGTTGATACCACAATATATCCCCTTCGTCTTATCATTGGTGCCCTACTGTTCATGTTAGGTACTCCTCTCCTAATCATCCCTTGTATTACCTCCTCAATGTCAGATCTATCAGAAGTAACGTGGTATCTGACGTATTTATAGTCCCATTCCGTAGTATTCACAAATGCAGTGGAGATCTCAACCTTAATGACTTGAATTAGCCCTTGTATGCGGCAAAGAAACAGATGCAGGAGGCTTCTGGCAGTGTGTGAGGGGACTTCTCTAGGGAAAATCAGTCTATCAGCGCCCACTGCATGGGGGATGTAAGAACACACGTAACAGGACTCATTAATCACTGCTTTCCCCACTGTGGTCATATCTTTGTACCATGAGTTATCCAATAGGGAAGAGTGGACCCAATGATCCCTTATCGACTCTTCTGGACCTGGTGTGTGTTGTAGACCCTTCTGTATTTTAGGAAGATGTTGAGATGTCATGCGCGCGCGGGGTTTGTGAGGGAACCATTGGAGGGAGTGAGTTCTGCGGGGAGCAATAGCAAATCGACGGACTCTGTGTTGGGGGGAAGGGCGTTGGCAGAATGCTTGTGGTGGTTGTATTGTGAGATCAACGGTACCGTCCCATACTGTATTGTTGTCAATGGGTGAAGGGGATGGAGAGATGAGGGACATGCTAATACTGGCAGTACTGAGAGGAGAAGTAAAACCCCTTCTGCTGGCGGGGGTGCTTGTCTGAAAATATGTGGCACAGGATGTGTTATCAGGCAAGGGAGAAGGCTGCCTGGGGCGTACAGTGGTATTTGCACAAGCTATCTTTTTAATAACAAAGGTGTTCTTGTCACATTGATAGGACCTCATTGCAAACCAGTTGATAACTGCCACCATTCCTCCCACAAAGAAGAACAATATTAATATGCATGTACATAACTTAGCATGACTTATTTCTGTGCGGCGTGTTCTTCTGTTGCGGCTGAAGCCATAAACGACCATGCGATCACCGTTTTCTTCCTCTGTAATAGTCAATGGAAACATGGTGCCTTCCTGGGGTTGGTCATCGATCAGTTCTGGGATGGCGCAGGGTTGAGCCGCACATCGGTCCTGTGTATCCATGCCTTCCTCTCAGCAATACGGACAGCTGTGGGTGAAGAGTCTATAACGTGAAAGGGTCCCTCGTACTTGGGGTCTTTCCACTTTCTAACAGCTTTTTGCACAAAGATTTGCGTGCCAGGACGGATAGGCGGGAGTTCAGGAGAGGTGGGGCCCCTTGTTCTTTCTGTTTGATACGTGGGTGGAGAGGAACTGCACAGCACGTGTTAGTGCACACAAATATTCATATAATTCTGCTTTAACAATCTCAGAAGAAGTCTCAGAGTCAATTTTGGGTCTTGTTGAGGGAACTGTCACATTTATTGAGCGACCAGTAACACGCTGGTGGGGTGTGAGGTGGTGATCGGAGCTGGGAGAATTTCTGAGTGCAAATAAGGCAATTGGTAAACAATAGTGCCATTTCTTTCCAATTGTTGCACTTATCTTGCTTATTTTACCTTTAAGCAGGCCATTAAGGCGCTCACAAATGCCATTGCTTTGGGGGTGATATGCTGAGGTCAATTTATGTTTGATCCCTAACATGGTTGTGAGAAGGGCAAAGATTGCATTTGAAAAATGGCTGCCATTGTCGGAGCGAATCGCGGCGGGCAAACCCCAGCGCGAAAGGACCCCACGGAGCAGGAAATTGGCTGCTGCTTTGGCATCGCAGTGGACACATGGTCCAGCTTCGATCCATCGTGAGAATGGGCATACTACCACAATGAGATATCGATAGTTTTGGCATTGATCAATCATGTCAACATAATCAATGTGTAATTCTTTAAAAGGGCCATCTGGTTTTGGTATTGTAGATGCAACTGTTTTCATGGAGGGATGTGGTGAGTATTGCTGACAAATGAGACATTTATTAACGAAAAGCTGTACTAGTTCATGGGCATTGGGAATGAACCAGTCAGTTTGTAAAATGGTGGTCATATTATCTCGGGAGACACGTGTGGGAAGGTGTAACTGATCTAGCGCTACTTGTAACAGGGCCTGCGGCATGACTGGTTTTCCTGTCATTACTTGTTTATAAATGAAATCTGAGGCATCCTGTTGTACTCCCCTCTTCTTCCATAGCTCTTTTTCTTGTGATGGGGCACTTTCCTGTATCTCTCTGAGATGTAACTGTGCAATGTGATCATATTGCTCTGTACTGTCAATTACATATGAAGGCGTAAATTTAGGAATGTCTGCATCTGCATCGTCTTTGTCCTGTTGTGTTACTGGTGAGACATGTTGTGCAAGCAGGATGGGAGCCTGCTGTCCTTCGGGGGGGTACATCAGGTGGTGGTGGTGCAGGTGTGGGGATCCTATCTGCAGCTTTAGCTGCCCCTTCTGCCAGAGGGTTACCTCTGGAGACAAAGTCTTGGCCATTCGTGTGTGCAGCACATTTCACGACAGCCACCTCAGTTGGCAGTGTTAATGCGTCTATTAGTTCTTCGAGCAATTGTCTGTGCATTACAGGTGTGCCATCTGATTTGAGGAAGCCACGCCTTTTCCATCGTAGGATACTGGAATGTGTTGTTGTTGTGACATAAGCAGAATCTGAATATACAGTGATGCGTGAGTCTGCGCCCTCTTTCAAAGCAGCGATTAATGCCACAAGTTCTGCCGCTTGTGCTGAATAGTGTGAAGGTAGAGTTATTTGCTGTACAATGTCTAGGGAATCAGAGGAGTCATTTTGTTGTGCTCGAACTACAGCAGCTCCTGTGTACCTTATTCCTGTCTCTTGGTCGATGGTGGAGGAACCATTGACAAAGTATACTGTACTGTCTGGCAATGGGTCCTCCTTTGCTGTCCCTGACTCATCTGGACAGTATGTGGCAGAGTCATGGGGGGTCATCATCTGTGCTTGCAATGGGGTGGGCGAAGAACGTGGCGGGATTTACTGTGTAAACACAAGGAGATGATGGACAGAGTGCTGAAACTTTTCAAACACTCACCACCAGTCACAGATCTGGATTGAATCCATCATCATTCTTTAGCTCACTTTGCCACCCCAGTTCAGACACAGCTATATGCAAATCAGTCTTGTTTTTTAGCCCGAACTGCCAAGCCATGTCTTGATTTACTGTGTGACACTTAACAACTTTCAGAGAGGGCAATGACAGGATGACTTCGTAACCTGATACTCGTTGTGTGTTTAAAGTTGTTTTTGCTTTTTGTATGATCACAAAAACAGCATATTCAGTGTACAGTGTTAACGGGGAACCCATGACTATGGGTGTGCTTTTTTCAACGGCGAATGCAGCGGCAGCCAATGCTTGCTCACATGGATAATGTCCCTTCATGGCTGAATCTAGCATGCCGCTGAAGTAGGCAATCGGCTTGTGGCCCATGGGGTATTTCTGAGTAAGGACTGCTGCCATAGCTTGACCATCACAGTGGGTGAAAAGGTAGAATTCTTTTGTGTAGTCAGGGGATCCTAACACTGGTGCATTTGTAATTTCATTTTTCAACTGTGTGAAGGCTGTGGTCATTTCAGGTGTCCAATCTATTTTGTTATGTCTGTCTTTGGCTATTTTAACAGCTTTTAGCAGTGGGGCAGTGATGGTGGAAAAGTCAAAGACCCACTGTCGGACATAATTCACTAAGCCAAGGAATTTCTGCATGTCTCTGACTGTCTGTGGCTCGGGTGTACCCTGTATAGCTTGTATTCTGTCTTGGGTGACTCTTCTTCCTGACGCTGAGAGCAACTGTCCAAGGTAGTGTACTTCTTTCTGACAGTATTGAAGCTTCTGTTTGTCTACCTTATATCCTCTCTGTGCTAGTGTTGTGAGCAGAGCAATTGTGTCCTGTCGGCACTGTTGCTCCGTTGGACTACAGAGCAGTATGTCGTCGACATATTGCAGCAGGGTACTGTCACATTGGAAATTTGAAAGATCGGCCTTGACGACCCTGTTAAAGACACTGGGGGATTCACAATACCCTTGAGGCAGTCGCGTATATTGAATTTGAGTATTGCGAAATTAAAATGACGTCAGATATTGGCTGTCTGGGTGAAGTGGGACACTGAAAAAGGCATTTTTCAGGTCAATGACGGAAAAGTACTGGGCATCTTGAGGAATATTGGTAAGGATCACTGAGGGGTCGGGAACGATCGGGAATTCTGGTATGACAATGTTGTTAAGTGGACGCAAATCATGAACCAAACGCCATTGGTTCGACTTGGATTTCCGCACAGGAAACAGGCACGTGTTACAAGGAGATCTGCAGGGGTATATCACTCCCTGATCCAGCAATGCCTGTATGGTAGGGGCAATTCCCTCCTCTGCTTCCTTGGACAAGGGGTACTGGCACACTCTTGGGAGTATGGCGCCCTGTTTGAGTGTTATTCTGAATGGTGCAGCTGATCGAATGAGGCCTACATCATTTGGACCTTTTGTCCACAAATTGCTGGGTACCTGAGCTAGGTCTGTGTCACGTATGGTGTCTACTTGTGTGGGTGGTGTTGGCATCCTTATTTCCATTGCTACTGAGAGAGGAACTTCATTTAAGTAGACAATCTCTGTTTTTGAATAATGTTCAGGAGGGCCAAAGAGTTGGTCATCTGAAATATTTCTCACCAATTGTCCAGGCTCAATGAAAATGACGCAGGCCCAGGTGTGGGCGTTGTCGTCAATCGCTTGGAAAGCCCCATATGTGGATGTGATTTCAAGAGCATGTATGTCTAAGATCATGTTTCTGCCTGGTACTTTGGAATCCTGGGACTGTGGGCGAAAGAGAAACTCTTTTGGGAGCTGGACAGTGCGGCCGTGCAGTTCTGGTGTGGTAGCAACAATGATGTGTACCGCAGTGGAGAATGCTTGTTCATCCACTGGGCGGGCTCTTATTTGATCTTTCAAGGAGGAGTCCACAGTGAGTGCCATCATCCGTGCCAAAGGTGTACCAGGAATGGAGCAGATCATTGTGCCGTTTTCATCAAAATGGATGGTCATATTTAATTTAGCCATGAGGTCACGGCCCAAGAGATTCACTGGGGACCGTGGTGAGTAGAGCAGACGCTGCTCCACGCATTTACCTCCTACTTCTATTGGTACTGGCTTGGTGAAGGGGACCCTTGCTATTGCCCCAGAGAATCCCTGTGTGTCCGCTATCTGATTTGAAATGGGCAGTGCTCCACCTGTGATACAGGAGTAAGTAGCACCAGTGTCAATGAAAAAGCTGTATGTTTTGTTGTTTATCGTGACAAACACAATGGGGTCCTCCCTGACATCAGTTATACACGACAAAACTGGGCACACAAGAGTTGTCTGTGGGCTGTCCTAACCGGAATACCCTCCAGCTTGGTATTGCTGGACGGTGCCCTGCGTGAATGGATTGGTAGGTGATAGCACTGTGCCTCCCTGAGGCATGAATGCCTGTGTTTGTGGCATCATTTGGTACACAGCTGTTTGTGGTTGTTGCACTTGTTTCTGTGCTTGTGGTGCGGGCACCAGTAACTGTGTAATTGCAGGGGCCTGTAGCTGTAGTTGTTGCTGCATAGGCTGCATAGGCTGCTGCTGTATTGGTGGGAGATAGGAATGCATTAACTGATGCTGAACTTGTTGTGACTGCATTTGCTGCTGTTGGTATTGGGTAGGCTGTATTTGCTGGGGTCCATAGACTGCCACCCCATTTTCATGCCGCATTTTTGTCTGGCACTCTCTTGCGAAGTGTCCTGGTTGCTTACAATAGTAGCATACCCGTTGTTCTGGCGGTTGTGTGTTCCTTTGTTGTCCCATCCCTCTACCTCTGCCTCTGCCTTGCATGCCTGTATTTCGAGGCCTCATCTGTTGGTTACCATAATATGGTTGCTGCTGTGTATTGCTATATGACTGTTGCTGTGCATAGTCATGGGGGGGCTGAGCCTGTATGGGTGGTGCAGCTATCTGTGAGTTACCTGCTAATGCATTTAGGGAGTTTTGTGGAAAATTGGTAACGGCAGTCATTTGGTTGACTGGTGAGGCGAGCATGACTGTGTCTGGAGGATCTTTTTTCTTATTAAGTTTCTGCTGCACTAACTTTGCGGCTGCATTTTCAATAGCTAATTGTCTATTCTTGTCCTTTTCCTGTTTCTTTTTGCAGAAGTGGATAATGTGATCCTGTATCTCAGGCCATGGTTTGGCTTCCATTGCTACTATCCCATCTAACTTGTCCTGTATGTCTAGGGTGACCAGGCGTCCCGGATTTGCCCGGACGGTCCCGGTTTTTCACCAGCTGTCCCGGCAGATTTCAGGGAATGTAGCTCCTGTCCCGGTTTTTAGAGAGGGTCGACTGAAAAAGGCAGGAGGTGCTTTGTAATGTTTAACAAAGCAGGGAAATATATCAGTTGAATCAAGAAAACAATTTAATTATCAGGCAAGCTACTGGGTTTAAAAAATTGCTTTTTATGTATGTTCTAACTGTGTGTTCTGTAATTCTTTGCTGAGGAGCGCTGTCATTCTGTCCGCTCGCTTGAAGTAAAATTGTAGTCCTTCTTCTATTTCCTTGAAATGTCCCGGTTTTTGGCTTTAAAATTCTGGTCACCCTATGTATGTCAGTGGGTAGTCCTTTCTTCACCATGTGATAGAAAAGCCTACTGTTCCCTCCTGCTGCGTTCCATTTATCTCCTAACTCCTGATGCCACTTTTCCTTCATTCTTGAAATATAGTCAGCTGGATCCTCATTTGCTTGCATTGTCTGTGACATGAGAGACCCAATGTCCGGGACATCCGGAATTTTCTACGCAGTTGGGCCCAGACGTGTGCTCTTATTTTGTTAAATGTCTCCCCATCATACTGCGTTTCAGTGATTGTAATTTTGTTAGCACTGACGCTTTTGAATAGGTCTTCTGCTTCTTCCCCCATGATGGAGATGAGCAGACTTTTCATATCCCCTATCCCTAAGTTGACACCTGCAGTGTTCTTTTCCAGGGCCGCTATCCATTTGCCAGCGCCCTCTGTCAGTGGGGGGAGCTGTTTCTTCAAATTGTCTTTGTCCATTTGAGACCATAGAACATAGACAGGCGGGGCATTGGCGCTTTTGAACAGTAGGGGCATCTGGCGTGTTACCCTAGTTGTTGGTGCTACTAGTGGTGTATGCAGTGTAGGGTCATATTCACGTGCATGCTTCTGCCAGATTTTTAGGCTTGCTGCCATATAGGCATAGTCCCAATCTTCGTCTCCCTCTCTATATAAGATGCAGTCTTGTGCTGTGGCCAAATGTTGTGGGTGGAAGGACCCTCCTCTTGGCCATGGGAACGTCTCTTCATCAGTGCAGTCTGCCAAATTATCAGAGAAGGGTGTGACATAAAAGTCAGACTCCTCTCTAAGCGTTACTATGTCATTAGGTGTTAATTCGGTATGGGGTGATGGCATTGGTTTGTCGAGCAGCATCCAATTGCGTTTACTTCTCTGTCTGACAGAGCGCAATGACGCTGTGCCTGTGACATCATACGGTATGTCATCCGGCCTACCATGCGTCCCTAAAACTTGCAATTGCTCTATTTCTGTCTTTTTCCTCCTCTTACTTTTTGCTCCCTCTATGTCATGGGACAGTGCTTGTTCTGTGTTGATCACCAAATCGAGGGTGGGCTTTTAAGGATAGGGGCGAGAGAAAGGGGTTCGTGTTCAGACTAGTAGTAGGTACTTGTGTCCGGGACATGTTTGAAGTGCGCTCTACAGTCCTGTGTGGACCTGTCGCACCCTGTGTTATTTCAGGAGTGTCTGGGTGCAGTGTCTGCTGTAACTGTGTGTCCGGCCCTACACCATCCTGAGAGTGAGGAGCCGTGATGACCACATCTTCTAATAAATTCGTAAGGTTCGTCAATTGGTGGCATGCTTGTTCCACTTTCATTGACAAGCGCCTGATAGTTGCAGCATCGCCAATGGGGCTGGGTGACTGACTTTCGGGTATCAGATTAGTGCTTGGGTCATTAAATGGGATGCTATTGGTACTTGTATTCAGATGGTGTTCAGTTCTCCATTTATTGAAGTGCTCCTGAGAAAATACCTCAGGTGGGTCTTGTACACTGTCCCTACCGTGCATGTTAGCAATTGGGAGATCCAACAGTAGGGGCCTATCCTCACGTTGGGACAAAGTAGTTGAAGGCAATTGCTTATTCTGTTGACATTGTGGGCTTGGGGGGTGCTGGTGTTTAGTAAGGGACCAGGTGCTGTGATCAGTTGTGAGAGGTGGCTTAGGAACGGGGTATGAGCTGTGCAAAGAGGGCTGCTGTGCGTGGTCATTTATCCATTGGGTTATCTGCGACGGGGTGATTATTTCAGGTGACTCTTGCCTCCCAGCCCTATATTCCTTGTGAAGGCCTGGCGGTTGGTCATTAGGTGGGCTAGGAAGTGGAAGGAGTAGTTGCTGCTCGCCACTGAAGGATGTGTGAGAACCAGGGCGTGAGGTGTGCGAGGTGGAATGCGAAGCATTGGATAGTCTATCGCAGTCTTCGTCCTCTTCTAATTGTTGTGCTACACTATTGTGCGCTGGTGTGAGTTTCAGAGTGAATTGTGCGTCTATCTGACCTGGCAGTCCTGCTATTGCGGCCTCTATTGTTGAGTTCTGGACGGTGAGGGATGGTGGGCTTAGAGTGCGATCCGTTGTCTGATCACTGTGTGGAGGAAGGGTGTCTTGTGGGCATATGCCAGAGTGACCTACGGCTGTTTTGTCATTCGATCTGGGCTCTAAGTCTGTACCGATAATTGTTTCAGGATACATCCCCACGTAATTTTTGTTATTTGATGCTAGCTCTATGTCTGAATCTACGGGAAGGGCAGGGTACATCCCGCCTATATGATATGCCGGTGGAGGGGCGGTGGACATTGAGATTGGCTCAGCTGTTTCTTTGAAAATGCGAAATAATGCTAGGGTAGTTTTAGGTTTTTTGAGTTTGGACCCGGAATATTTTGCTTCCAGGAATGTCTTGGCGTGTTCTAGGGCTGCGCGGTCAAACGTCCCTTCAAGGGGCCAAGGGTGAGTCAAATTTTTCGTGTGCTTGTGGAGCTCTTTACAGTGTTTAATTATGTGCTGCTCTTGGTCTGTAAAGTTTTGCAATTCGTATTGTAGTGGGGTGGCCATATTAATATATAGCGTATGAATGTATAATAGACCTCAATGAAAGCAGGCGTATTGCTGTGGGGACACGCACCCTAGTTAGGCTTATTCCCTTCAAATGCTTGGATCAAGGTCTCTCACAAGTTCTTCTCCCACTGCCTGAAGGACGGTAAGGTATATACTCTCTTTTAATTCCTGCTCCTGTGGTCCTGAATATACCCCTTCAGGAGAGAAATCAGGGAACTGAAGCTGGCTGCTCAAACAGGCGACAGCAATCTTACTTTGGAGTGGGTTTCTTGGCCATGAACTGGATAATACCGTGGGTATCTCCAAGCCTGGAGCTACTAGGATAATATGTACATTTATTTTATCCAGTGTCTTGTACACTGTACAGCTCAAAATTCTGTTCATGTGTCTGCTAGTGTGAAACCACCAATTGCAGAAGAACAATAGGGGTGCAAATGTGTCTAAGGAGTAGTTGTGGGATGCAACTGAGTGATGTAGTTGGGAATTACTGTGAGCCTGACTTGTCGTTGGTGGGTGACGTCAATGCCCAGAACATCAAATACTGTCAAGAGGACAGCACTTGTTAACGGTGTAACTGGGATGAAGGAGGCAGAGTGACCCCTAGATAGCCCTATAATATGTCCGTTAATTAAATATACACTGATCTGTGGTATTGCAGGGCCTACTGGGGTTACGCTTGTGTTCTGTGTTGCACTGCTCATTACCAAGAATGGGGCAGAGTTGGACTCTGGATCTCTTGGCGGAATCCGTAAGAGAGCACGAAGTAGTGGTGAGTGTGTTTCTCGAGAGTCTTCTTGGTCTGCTCCACTGGCAGAGCTAGATGCGGAGTATGTGGGTGTCTCTGAGCGGACTATATCGGGACTTTGGGCGTCCTCAGACTGCTCTACTGAGTAAGCGGATTCTGTGGAGGACTCCCAATCGCTAATCACCACTGGGGAGGATGATGATAGGAATGGTGTATAGCGCGTGTTCTCAGTAGTGGAAGAAGTTTGTGAGCAATGGGGGCAACCGAGGTCTGGACGTGTAGTATCTGGAGTTTGTATATTAGATTGGGGGTTGGCGTGAGCCCTACAGACAATGGGTAATTGTGTTAAATCAAGTGTGGATAGCCACTCTACTGTGGGGGTGAGATGTATTCCCAATATATTCCACACAATTGAAATGAGGTCACCGTGATTTTGGCTTATAGGGGACAGTGTATCTGTGACGCTGTTATAAACAGACACGGGTCGGCCACTCAAAGTGTGCAGAACTATCTCAACACTTTGAGGTGGGTTGTTGTTCATTACGTGGTCAGCTATCGGAAAGAGACTTGTGCTAATTAAATGTGGTACTGCGCCACATAGGTCAGACAGGACCAGGGAGGGGCAAGGGGTATGGGTAGGGCTACTGTTCACAATAATCCAACAATATACATATTAAAAACATTTACAATTCTAGTTGTTGTGGATCTCACAAAAAAAAATCGGTGCACCAGGCACGGATACTTTTTCAAAAAAAGGCAACCACAATGCATGCGAAAAAGCCAAAAGATATATAGAACAAAACCACAGAATAATTACACTTCAATTATACAAAATGTGGAGCACATTATCTACACGTGTACTTATATAAAACCACGGAAAGATTTGCGCATTGTCCCCTGTGTGCCTGAATGCACACAGAAGGACGATGTCTTTAAAATAACCTTGCTAAAAAAAAGGAAAATAAACGTCTTCACGTTTCACTTTAACACAAAGAGAACAGGAAACCAACCCTTCCTTTTACTGGTAGCTACGCAGATAGGAAGGCGTCCCGTCGCCACACAGGCGTGCCACACAGAGCCACATGGGCCTACCACATAGAGCCACCGGGGCCTTTCACATAGAGCCACCGGGGCCTTTCACATAGAGCCACAGGGGCCTTTCAATATATCTCCGTAATATGAAACATATGTATACAGTGAAAACTACACTATTTACACTGTAGAAAAAAAGGGTTATGGGTGAGTTTGTTTTTTGGGGTGCCCATGGTAATTTTAGGGTTCAGGGTGGGTTTGGGTTTTGGGGTGCAAGGGTATTTTTAGGGTTTAGGGTGGGTTTAGGTTTTGGGGTGCCCAGGGTAATTTGAGGGTTTAGGGGGTATGGGTATTGGGGTGGTAAGGGTAATTTTAGAATTTTGGGGGTGTATAGTTATTGGGGTACAAAGGGTAATTTTAGGGTTTAAGGGGGTATTTAAAAATAAGATATATATTTATATATATATAAATATATATATATATATATTTAAATATATAAATATATATATATATATGTACATACTTACCGTAAACACTTTTACAAAGTATATGCCTTTACCACGCATGCCTTTGCGTTGTAATGGTATGCGTGGTAAAGGCATATGCGATGTAAAAATATGCGTTGTGATGGTAACGCCTTGTAACAGCACTTGCGTTGTTACAAATGCGTTGTGATGGTATGCGTGGTGTTGGAATGCGGGGTAAGAACATCTATTCCCTGAAATACTCCCGGGCAGAGCCTTCAGTCGCTGACATTCCTGAGGTACCTGGAGTTCCAATCTGCCACCAAATTCACTGCTCCTGGGAGGTATTCCGCAGTCACCGAGATCTGTCGTTTGAGGCAGTAATGCCAGAAGTCCTTGGCTAATTCCGCCAGAGCACATGAACGGGTACCGCCTAACCCATTGATATATTGCCCTGCCGTCGTGTTGTCCATCCTCAATAGTACGCAGCAGGATATCCTGTCCCTTGTGAAGGATTGAATAGCAAATGAGCCCGCCAGAAGCTCGAGACAATTGATGTGGAGGGTCAGTTCCTCCTGCGTCCGCCTGCCTCCCATGGAGATTGAGCCGCATCTGGCTCCCCAACCCAGACGGCTGGCATCCGACTCTATCACCAGGTCTGGACAGGAGCCAAATATGCCCGCCCGTTCCAGGCTTTCATGTGGTCTATCCACCATTGCATCTCCGTCCTGGGCTCTGACGTCAAAGTCACCAGCTCCGAATAGGTAAGGCACCTCCGAAGGTGTGCTGCCTTCAGCCTCTGGAGAGCTCTGTAATGTAATGGACCTGGGACGATAATAAGCCAACAATCCTGGCCAGTTGATGCAGAGAAATCCTGTCCCTCCGGAGGACCTTCCTCAGTTACTTTTTGATCTTGTTTATCTTCTGGCCCGGCAAGCTCAGGGTCGCCGCCCTGGAGTCTATACAGGAGCCTAGAAAGGTCATGGTTTGTTGAGGCGTCAGATCCAACTTCTGTTGGTTTATGACAAATCCCAGGTCTTGCAGGAGAGATATGGTGGTATTCAGGTGGGCTACTAGGCGGTTTCGTGATTGGTCCATCAGCAGGATGTCATCCAGGTAGATGATTAACCTGATGCCCAGAGTCCGGAGGTATTCCACTACTGGTTTGAGGAGCTTCGTGAAGCACCAAGGTGCCGAAGATAGGCTGAACGGGTTAGTCCGCAACTCGAAGATTTGCCCTCTCCATTCGAATTGGAGGTACCTGCAGTGCGTCAGGAAGATGGGTACCGTCAGGTAGGCGTCCTTGAGATCTAGATGTGCCAACCAGTTGTCCTGAAGCAGCATGTCCCTGAGGAGCTGGATACCCTCCATCTTGAAGTGGCGATAAACCAGCCACTCGTTGAAGGACCTGAGGTTGATCACCGGGCGGAAATCCCCGTGCCTCTTCTCTACCAGAAATAAGTTGCAGAGGAACCATTGTGGTGCAAGTGGGAGAAGCATATTGCATTCTTGGCCAGAAGGTCCTGTACCTCTTGGTCTATCAGGGACATCTGGGTAGAAAAGGACAGAGGGCAGGGTCTTACTGTCTGTGACGGGGTTCCGTAGAATTCTATGTGGTACCCTTGGACGGTTTCCAGTACCCACTTGTCCGCCGTTATCTCTGCCCATTTGTGCGCTAAAAGCCGTAACCTCCCCCCCAAACGGAGAGGTGATGACAGAACAGGGCTTACCGTTGTATCCATTGTTGTTGTGTCTTCCTCAAGGTCGATTATGTTTCCCTCAACCGCCGCCACAGGAGGGGTAGATGGTTCCCCGATGGCCATCGTGCCATCCGTTGTTCCTCTTCGCTTGGGCTCTGTTAGGGCCTTGGTAGGATTGGTGGCCAGAGGAGCGACCCCTGCCTCTTCTGGCCCCTCCAAAAACCTTCCCCAGGAAGATCTTTTTCATTGAAGACACTGCTTGTCGAGGGCTGCGAACGTGGCGACAAACTTTCCTAGTTCTTTGACAAAAGGGTCGCCGAACAGGGTACCTTGTGCTATCGGGCCTGCCTCCGAGGTTGATCGTTCTCCCAGCTTGGGGTCGATTTTGATCAGAAGAGAATGACGACTTTCCGCCGAGAGTGCACAGTTGGCATTGCCCTAGAAGCAGATCACCCTCTGTGCCCAGCCTGCCACGTCGTCTGTGGGGAGGGGGTTCCCTGACTGTCTAGCCTGTTCCGCTAGTTCAATGATCTTGGTTAAGGGCCCCACCACGTCTAGGAGTGTGTCCTGGCACGCTCGCCAGGACCTGTCTATCCCATTTTTAGGATCCCACATGTACTTGGTGAAGAAGGTGCATAATTTGAGATCGATCTCTGGGGTCGTTGTCACCTTATCACCAAGGGAAGGTCTGGGGCACTCCACCCGTAGGCGTGCCCTAACTTCTTTACCGAGAGGCTGGCGGATCTTGCTCACCACATACTCTGCCACTTTCCTCTCCGGGTCCCACTCAACAGAGCGTGGTTGATTCCTTCTGGATCGAACATGTCACTAGGGGCAGGGTCTCCCTCAGCGGAGTCTGAGTAGGTTAAATGTGAGCGCCAGAATCTACCCGAGTCTTGGGCCTCATCGGAGGAGGCTTCGTAATCCTCTAAATCACCCTCCCCCAAATTGGGGAACCCCCCCTCCGGGCCGAAGTCCATTGCGACGTCGTCGCCCATTACTCCAGGTGTTTCTTCCTCCCGGTAGGGTGCATCCTTTAATGTGCACGCACCCTTATGGAAGACTTCAGTCAAACGGCTAAAGCCTTCCAGGTGCCCCGCGTCACGCTTGCCGGCCTTGCGTGTGGGGACCAAGGTCACCCCACAAGGCCCAGCCCCCGTATCCCTGTGCCCATGTATACATGGGCTGACAGTTTGGCAACACTCTCCTGCAGAGGGGCAAACGCCTGAAATATGGCCTGGGTAAGGAACTTGTCCACCTCTGCAGGAAGGCGTCGCTGGAGGGGTGGGGGGGGGGCAAACCTCCTCAGAGGCACATGAGGGTTAATAGTTGTGTTCTCTCTGGGATTGCATTTTCTTTAAGGGTGAGAGCACCAATACGCCCTGGGTGTTATAAATGGGCAGCCCCCTTGCCGGTAATCTGAGTTGGTGTTCCAGGCTGTATCTACCTTCAGGGGTGTACTTTGCTCTCCTGCCACACTAGCGGCATGCCACCACACAGAAAAATAAATTTGGGCTAAGCCCTGCTGTCCTACCGCCTCTGCGGTGTCAGGCGAGGGTTGGAGAGAGGAGGCACACAGCGGGAGTCCGCTCTACCTCTCTTCAGCGCTACACGGCTGCCGGAGCGCTGACAGAGCTGCTCCGCGGTGCGAAGAATGCGCGGGGAAGCGCGAAAAAGCACCACCTAGCACACCAGTGTGGTAATAGAGAGATGGGCTTGGGCGGTTTGCCTGCTGCACGGGAGTCTGAAACCAAGCAGGCCAATGATAAAGCAAAGCGGAGCAAGTGCTCGTTAATAAAGGCAACAACTCTGCAATAAACACTCTAATCAATAACACTACGCCTGAATGCCACACTATCCCACTAACTATAGTCAGGAAGAAATGTAAGGGCGACTTAACTGACGTAGAGCAGTGAAGAAAGAGAAAGGACTACGGCACGCTCTATGTTATATAGACTCTCGGACTGTTACATGATTGGGCTATTAATGGCGATGGTTACTCCCTGTGGTTCATGGGAGTTGTAGTATTGTTGCAGTGTTTTTTACTTTTACCTTTGAACTTGCTGTGAATAAAGAGTGAAGAAAGTAATGCATAATCTTCGCCTCTGGCCCTGACATTTAATGGCGGCCGTGCAGCTGTAAAGCTACATTGACGTTCGTGGGGACAGGGCCTCGCCCATTGTCTTTGTCAGAAGTGAATAAAAACATTTCTTGCTATTTTTGTAATGATTGACCCGGAAGTTGCATCCTGTAACATCCTCTGGCCAGGTGTTTATATAATAAAGGGGCGATGACCGCACAGGGTCTTTTCCACCTGCACCCTAATCACTGGAGTGTGTATCCTTGCTGTTTGCCCGCTGCGCCACATTGCCGATGCAACCTCGCCCACGAGGCCCATCACACTGGCGACGAGGGTGGAGGCTCCAACCCCACCGCTCATGTCTGGCTACGTTGAGCAGGATCACCAAAACCAGCCTGCAGGCAACACCGGCCTTACCTGTGTCCGGGCACCTGTGTGGGCTACCTGGCTGCTGGGCCATCACAGCTGTGATTTCGGCACAGACTTCGCTGCGTGGTGTGCCGTCCTGCTCTCCAGCTTGGCACTGGCCCCGCCCACATCAGGTGCGTTATTGCCGCCTAGAGGCTCGGGCCCCGCGGCTGTCGGAGGCCCTGTACGTGACCCGCCTGCAAAGGAGGCAGTGCTCCAGAGTGGCCCCTCCCTCCACTTCATTTCCTAGCGCTCGGGTAAGCGCCTACATCGGCCTTCTCCCCCGGGCTCTGATTTCCTGGGGCATGCCCCGTGACTTTAGACCTGCTGCTCTCGAGGCCGTGCAGGCCCGTTATATACTGTGAAAGGACAAAAAAATTTTTTTATAAGAAATAATAAACATTCAATGATGGCAAACGAAACTGAAGACTACAAGCTACCACGAGTTTCCTGGATGGAAAACATCAACAAGCACAAGCTGCCACAAAGCTCCTCGAGCCCAGCCTTCCTGAGACTGCCATCAAGCATTGGCTGCTACAAGGCTCTAATCCTCTCCTGCTGGTAAGCCACTCTATTTTGCCTCTGTGCTCCCTCGCCTGCGCCCACGAAGCTCCACGACCATGGCCGATGAGGCTGGCAATGCTGTGCCCCTGCTGGACCCCCTGCCGTCCCAGGCCACCCCCCCAGCACACGCAAGTCAGCGCGCTGCCTCCTTTCAGCAAGTTTGCGGATCCCGCCACCGCCGCGCTCCGCTGGAAGACCTGGTTTGTGAGGCTGGACAATTATTTTGTTGCGACCAGAGAGACCGATGGTGCTGTGAAGAGGTCCCTTTTGCTCCACTACACGGGGGAGGAAATCTACAAACTCTTTGCGCACCTACCCAACACGGGTGCAGCAAATGACTATGATGCAGCAGTTAGAGCGCTCCACGCACATTTTGACCCGCAACTTAACCCGGACTACGAGCTCTTCAAACTCCGCCAAGCCCGCCAACGTAAAGGAAAGTCCATGGATACCTTCTGTGCGCGCCTGCGAGAACTAGCTAGCACATGCACAGCTGACGATCAACCAAATGAGGTGAGAGCATAGATAATACAGGGCTGCAGAAACAAAACACTGAGAGGCCTCATCCTACGTCAGCCCGACATCGCCTTGGATGACATCCTTATCCTAGCTCGGTTTCACGACCTGTCCACCTCCAGGGCCACAGAAATGGACATCACCATTACAAAGCAACCGGAGAGGAGTCCAACTGTGAAGATAGAGCACGCTGACGCAGTCCACGCATGGGGAAGGGGGAATAAGCCATGACAATCAGCCCCTCCTCCGTCTGGGTCCCGATGTGGAAACTGCGGGCAAGAGGAACACCCCCTTGAAGAATGCCCAGCGCAAGGACGGACGTGCTCGAAGTGTGGCACCCTAAACCACTTCACCACTGCTTGCAGAGGTGGGCCCAGGAATAAAGGCTCACGTGGGAGACAACCACTGTTGAGATCAGTAAGGCAACTGTCCCTAGAAGATACAGAATCCCAGAGCGCCTCCAAACTATCGCCTCGTCATCGACACTGAATAGAAAACTCTTCCTCTGACGATGAGGAGGAAGTGCTCCTCATCTCGTTCACAGGTGATCTCAAACGAAGTAGATGTCCACAACCTACATGTATAGTTGAGGTTGCAGGCTCCGGCATCAAAGCCCTGATCGACCGTCGAGCTCAGTAAGGCAACTGTGCCTAGAAGATACAGAATCCCAGGGCGTCTCCAAACTATCGCCTCCTCATCAACACCGAATAGAAAACTCTTCCCCTGATGATGAGGAGGAAGTGCTCCTCATCTCGTTCACAGGTGATCTCAAACGAAGTAGATGTCCACAACCTACATTTATAGTTGAGGTTGCAGGCTCCAGCATCAAAGCCCTGATCGACACAGGGGCTTCAGTAAACGTAATGGGGATTTAGCAATATCGGCGCCTCCACTCACATCCGCCTCTAACCCCAACCAACACCAAGATCTTTACATTCGGGAGCCAGACACCATTACTGCTGAAAGGGAAGATGACCGTCCAAATGAAAGCAGAAGGCCAAGAAGTCACAACCACCTTCCACGTTGTGGACAGGGAGGCCGATACTCTTGTCGGAAGCCACACAGCAGAGGACCTGAGTCTAGAAGTCTCTAGATACTAAGCCAGTTCCCCCACCTCTTCACAGGACTTGGATGTCTAAAAGCCCCTCCTGTCAAATTAGATATCGATAAATCCATCAAACCAGTGCGTACCGTTCCACCTGAGACCCCTGATTGAGCAAGAACTGTGCACACTCGAACAACAGGGGGTGATCGAGAAGGTCTCTGGTCCAAAGCTGTGGGTGTCACGATTTGCTCCCCACGCTCTCGTGCCCACAGCCAGAGGGCTACATTGTGGGACTTTTCAGTGTTCTAATAAGCTTCCAGACACACCCAGGCATGCATATCCTGACTTCCAGCCATTTGGACACTATTTGGGAATCGACATCCATTCCCAATCCATCCTGGAGTTTTGTGGAAGCCAGTCTGCTCATGATGGAAACTCCATTACCTATAATCCCCTGCTCACTGCTTCATCTCCACCCCTGCAGGCCAAGGATGGGTGGAGAAATTCAGCTCACCTATGGCTGGCTGCTGCTAGCCTGCTCACACCTGATGCATGTAATGACTGTGAGCTCTTTTAAGGCCCAGCTCCCTTCAGTGCAGAGTTGGTCATTGTAGCTGTGCTCCGGTGAGACCGATCCTTGTTTCCTGAGCTTTTGATATGCTTGTTTCCTGAACTTTTGATATTCCTTAGCTATAGTTATTTCTTGTTTCTGTTCCTGAGTTGCAGCTATTCCTTGTTCCTGATTAGCACTGCCTGCAGTGCTCTCTTGATTCATGTTCATGAGCTATAATTATTCCTTGTTCCTTGAGTCCTGAGCTATAGCTATTCCTTGTGCCTGAATTAGCACTACTTGCAGTGCTTTGACTCCTTTTTAGGTCTCACCTACGCAGCGCGCATGCGCTGCATAGGAGGACCTTTAGCCGTTGTTCTGCTCTTTTTCGAAGCACATACTCGTGCTTGTGGCGGCATCCACCTTGCGGGAGCGCGCAGGGGCGCGCCACAAGCACGAGTATGTGCTTCGAAAAAGAGCAGACTGCGCGCGCACACACACACGCACGCACCACTCCCGGGCCAGCAAACACATGATTGCAGCATTACTAGCTAATCAAACCGCAACAGCGAGACATGCCACTGCGCCAGCGGGGCGCTTCCAAGCCATATGTTTATTTTACTTGTTCCTCTAGTTTTCCCCTTGTCTGACTACTTGCACCTGATGGAGCAAGGTAAATGAAATAATTTTGAAACCCCCTTAAATAAGAATAATAAATTAATGTTACTAATTGTTTGATGAATTAACCAACATATGCACCTTTTGATAAACATTTACATAGATGGTAATTGCTATTTTTGTGCAAACTCTAATTTATTTATAGTCGTGAAGTAAAATAACATAAATAGTGATTTGCGTACTAATTAGAGTAAAATCGCATGATTTATGCTATGTAGAAAAATCGTGTTGTGGCAAAGTATGCAGATGGTAAGTAAATTTGGCTTTAAATGTCGCTTTTGCTAGGTAACACCTAACACGGGTTCTTAGAATGACGGGTGGTAAACAGAAAGGCTTATTTTCTTTATATTAATTATGATTGTGTTTGTTTTTATGATAGTTCGCTCGGGCCTATTAGGCCAGGCTGCGAAAATGGCTGCCGACATAGATGAGGTCATACCAGAAATCAAAGATGGCCTCTAAGCGAAAGAAATGATGAAGCTAAACCACGTGGGTACGGCTTGTACACGGAGTGAGAGAAGTCAAGGCTACCATGACCTATTATGAAGAGAGTGGCAAGAAAGACTCAGCTCGTATCCGTGAGAAAGAGGAGAGTTCAGTATTGAGAGACAAAGGACTGACCAAATTGTGACCATCATTGTTGCAACATTATATATAATAAATCTGGACTGCTTTTACCCAAAGAATATGGGAAACCATGAACTCTTAACCATCCCCGAAACCAGTTTGAACAAGGAAGGCGATGAAACAATCTTCGCCACCCCCCAAATGGACCAATTAGCTTGATTCCTGCCCCCAAACATTGCAACTTTTTGTGTAGTAAGCCAGAAGTAGGGTATAAGAAGGACTGCTTTTATGGGAGGGGCTGTCGCTGCTGCCGCTGTTGTTGGTTATTAGTCGATACTGCTATTATTGCAAATGCCAATGCTGATGCTACCTTTGACTTCGAACCTGACTGGGGAAGGAACAAGACCGTTGCGGGAAATCTGTATGGGAGGTCCCGTCGAGGAGGCCATCTAGACGGACAGTCAGTCAGTTTGGGAGTCCATGCTGTGATTTGCGGTTCTTTTTCCTTGGTGAACCGTTCCTATCTGCATCTAAATAGGTAAATGCATAATTTCGTTTTTCTTTACAGAATTTTCAATATAAGTGTAAAAGAACGTATTAAGGTGATTAATAAACTAAGAATCTCACTCATGCAGAATTTTGAATTTAGATAAAATTTTACTTTTAATTAAAATTGAGTCTGTGGTTCTTTAGTTCATTATAAAATTTGATATTTACTGAAGGTTCTAAATGATTGAGCTGGTCTCAATCACCATCAACTTATTCTACTAGTTGGTCCATCGACCAAAGAGCGGAGTATCTTGATGTTTTAGAGTCGACAGGATTAAAAACTGAATATATAGAATGTTAAAGGATTAATCTGTCAAATCTAATAAGGTATTCCGTTCCTCCAGCAACTCGTTCTTCTCCTTAGTGAATGTGGGTGTGATCAAGGGAATGACTGAGTGTATGATATGCGGTGTTACGGGCCCCACCGTCATATGGTATAGTGGATGTGAATGATTTCACCTGGATGTCATGTCCAAAGGAGAAGAATTTATATTAGCCGCGCTGGATCAGATTTCTCCGTAGCAGAGTTATGGTTACTATAGATTAGTTTGGTGATTATTGATTATTGATCATTTATGTCTAACACTTTATGTCGAATTGTATTATGTTATGTGTAAGTCGAAATTTTGAAGCTTCCGGGAAGTAGGAAGTGGACACGTGTGGCAAGAGAAGTCACATGGAATTGTGCATTGTCTGATTTTTCAATTTGGTGATAACACAGGATTGTGTTATGAAAGGGACATTTCATGTATAAAATGTGTGTGAGTGAAATAGCAACCGGTTTTCTTGTGAAACGCTGGCCTTAATTCTCAGGAGCAGTGTAGTCTCCACATGTGTTTTATCCCCAGAGAAACGGGTTCACCCCTTGCTTGAGAGAAGGGTAAGGTAGAGGGAAGTGCTACACTTATCGAACGAAACAGTATTCTTGCAGGATAGAGTAAGCTATCTCTTTTGTTTAGCGAAAACAGACAATGGAAACGTGTTTTATGTTGTAACTAATAAAATTCAGTCCAGGAAAAAGCTGCCGATAAATTTTGTAAAGGAGGGGTCAGGAGTAGAACTGACGTTGACTAAGACCGCGCTGGTATTGGCCAGTGGTGGAAAACGTAGAAGCTCTCGGATTGGTGCGATAGTGTGAAGACGCGCTGGTATTGGCCAGTTGAGAGTGACGTAGAAGCTTTCGGATTGGTGCGTTGGTGTGAGACGCGCTGGGATAGGTCCGAATAACACACAGTAAACAGAACAGAGTTGTGAGTTTGTCGAAAAGAAAGAATCGTGAAAATATGGCTTATTATGAGTATTGTAGAGAGAAACCGTCATGGATGGCGAAAATTAAGAATTTTTTCAAGAAGGACAAAAAGGTAGTGACTAGGGAAGGACAAGTAATTCCTCCGCCGAAAACGCCAGCTTCTCACATGATGTTGAAATATGGTTATCATACTTGCATTTGGTTGGAGAATTGGACAAAATATACCCAGAACGATGGAGTATTGGCTTTTCCAGAAAATGGTTCTTTTAGCACAGCGGTACTTCGGAATTTGAGAGAGAAAATGATGAAACTTGAGCCAAGACCTAGACCGACACAGTTTGAAGCGTTAGGTGAATGGGAAGATGAGATGTATGAAAGAGAAAGACACAGAGGTGCAAAGAATTATTGTTTAGTTCATGGAAGAGTATGGGGAGTGAATCATGAAGACAGAATGAGACGATGGAGATATGCTAATATGACAGATGGTTTGTTTCCAGCTATAACAGTTGAAGAAGTTACAGGGAAAAAGTGTACAGAGAAAAAGAAACATGTATTAGCGGAAAGGTATGGGTATGGAGGTAGCGAAACAGAGGATGAATTGCTGGAAGATATTTTAAACAGAAAACCACCTCCATATCAACAGAATTCTGCGGTGGTGACACCAAATGCACCACCAATGGAAACTGGGAGGAATCAAAGCCCTGAACGAAGTTATGAAATAAATAGGTCAAATGAAAAATCAGAGACTCCACAGAATGAGAAGTCTGACAGTGGTAATACAGCTGAGTTAGCAAGAACCACACGAGAATTGACTGAGAAAATAAGAGAATTAACTATGAACATGGAAGCCGTGACTGTGCCAATGACAATAGGACCAGTAATACCTGTATTTGAAAACCAAAGAATAGATGAGCATTCCTTAACCATCCCAATGAACTCGAATATGCAAAGAACGAGAGAAGGGATAATTACAGAAACTAGAGAGACAAGAGATTTGGTTAGCTCATATAGATCAAGTCCACCTACTAACTTGACAGTAAATGAGAGTGAGATAAGAAGGATTCCTATGGGAACTGAGTCAGCAACTGAGACCCCGGAGAGAAGCAAAAATTGGGTAGAAATAAATAGTACCCCTGTAGGTCCGACTCCAGAAGAATTAAATGAGTGGATGAGGAATTTGCAAAAGAAAGATGCAGAACCACAACCATTGGATGTAATCAGATTAAAGATAGACATGGAGGAATTGATTTTAGGAACTATTGGTACAGAAAAATTGAAATCATATCAGGACGAAGAGATCATGTTTTTGTGTAAAAGCATTACTTGGAGAGCTAGAAATTTGCATGAAAAGTTAGAAGAGACAGCGAGTGAACTAGGAGTAGAATTTGGAAAAATTAGAAGTTTTCAGAAACAGTATAGAGTAGATTTTTGTGAAAAGGATATAGAAAATCTGAATACATCAGGACGATTAACACAGATAAAAGAACTGATTGTGTTATTGAGAAAATGGGGAGATGTGGACAGATGGAGGAGCAGGTGGATGAAAAGAAAAGAGGGAATGACTGATAAAGCATCTTTAGCTTTTACGGTGAAAGAAAAGGAATCAATAGTGATGGAATGTCCAATGAGAGAAACCCCAGGAGGAAGTTATGTGCATGTCCCATGGTCTAGACAAGATATATTGTCATTTACGAATGATTTTCCAAAATTGAGAGAGAAACCTGTTGAATGGAATAGACAAGTGGAAAGATTTGTAAAAGTTTCGAAGGTGTTGTGGGTAGATTTAGATGGATTGTTTGATATTGTAGTACCAGCAGATTTATGGACAGAATGTAAGATTACGATTGATTGGCCAACAGAAGAATATCCTAGAGATGCAAAAACTGGAGCGCCAGGTCCAGAAGTGATGAGAAAGTATGACCAGATTATTACGTTTTTGAAAAATAAAATCCCACCAAAAGAAACAGATTGGGTGAAGATTGATAGAACAACACAGGAGAGTAAAGAATCTGTACACGCTTACTATGAAAGACTACTTTTGGTTTTCAAACAGTATAGTGGTTATGAGACTTTGAGTGAAAAGGACATGAGTCATTTTGTATATAGATTTGTCTATGGATTGAAACCAGAGATAAGTGAAATGATTAAGCAGCACATGTTGTGCTGGCAAAATAGCACTGTGGATGAAGTACTAAGGTATGCTAAATACTGTAGTGATGACATTGAGTGTAGGAAACATAAATTAAAAGAAAAGGCGATGTGGGCACAAGTAAAGGTTGAGAAAAACAAGAAGCTCAAATGAATAATCAGACTGGTGAGGCAGGACAGACTAAATCCAAACCGAATATAGGTAAAGGTAAAGGTCAAATGAGTATAGAAGAGGCCAAAAAGAAATGGCCCTGTCACAATTGCGGAAAATTAGGGCATTGGAGAAACGAGTGTAAATTTCCTCCAAAAGCTAATATGGAAAATCAATCATTGAATCCACAGGTGCAGAATGAGGTGAGTTACCAACAGCTGCAGCAACCGCAGGTAGTTACTCAACAGAGTCAGGTGCCACAACCACCTCTTCCCAAGAGTGTAAACCCCCAGAGATACAGTGCAGAAACAGGATTCTACGGAGGAGAGCAGGTAACACAATTGCCGCGCGCAGCTGCAATATCGCAGTACTGGTTACGGCAGGATGGAAATGAATCGGATGAAAATTTATGACGGTGCCTAAGAGAGGAGGAAGAGTGCGTGCTTGGCGCAACTCTAGAAGTAGATCAGTCAGGTCCATTTGTGGATGGAGAAGTGAATGGTATAAATGTTACATTCCTTGTGGACACTGGAGCTACCCGTTCTACTGTTAGATCAGTAGAAATTCCAAACATTCCTCTCTCAGGAGAATATATCCAAGTTGTGGGTGTTTCAAACCAGCAGATTAAAACGCCTCTTACCAAACCAGTAGAGGTGAAAGTTGGACCATTCAGTGAAATGCATCGATTTGTGGTATGTGATTGCAGTCCTGTAAACTTGCTAAGACGCGATCTGCTTTGTAAAATGAACTGCACCATCTATTGTACCCCGGATGGTATTGCATTTCAGACACCAGATGAAGATGTTCTGTATAAAATGACAATGGCAGAACTAGAACCAGGAGTAAATGATATGTTTCCTGTGTTTGACATGGAGAAAATCCCAATTGAATTAAAAGAGACAGTCAGATCTGATGTATGGGATTTCACAGGCGAAGACATCGGGTTAAAGAGAGGAGTAGACCCTGTAAAAATCACTGTAAGAGAAGGAACAAATTTCCCAAACACTCCACAATACAAATTAACGCCAGAAATTATTGAAGGTATAACACCCGCAGTTAACAAAATGATTGAACAGGGAATTTTGAAAGAAATAATGAGTAGCCCATGTAATTCACCTATAATGGGTTTGAAAAAGCCGAATGGAACATATAGGATAGTACAAGACTTGAGGAAAATAAATAAAATTGTTATTCCTTGTTGTCCAATTGTGCCAAACCCTGCTGTGATACTGTATCAGATTCCACATGATGCAGAATGGTACACAGTTATTGATTTGTGCCATGCATTTTTCTCTATTCCATTACACCCAGATAGCCAGCCATTATTTGCGTTCCGGTTTGGGGAGCGTATTTTGGCATGGTGCCGAATTCCTCAAGGGTATACAGAAAGTCCCTCAATCTTTAATCAGATCCTAAAGAAATCATTGGAAAATTTAAAAATGACTGAAAAATCTGTAATGGTCCAATATATTGATGACCTGTTAGTGGCATCAAGGACCAAAGAAGCATGTGTTACCGACACAATTGCTTTATTGAATCACTTGGCAGAAGGAGGGCACAAAGTGTCTCCGGCAAAATTGCAATTTTATCAACAGGAAGTACAATACCTAGGTCATAAGATTGAAAAAGGGATGCGAAAGGTTACAACAGAAAGAATAAAGATTATTAGAGGAATGAGAGCTCCAATGACACAGAGAGAGGTGAGAATGTTCCTTGGAATGGTTGGGTATTGTCGACAGTGGATAAGTGGATTTTCATTGATTGCAAAACCTTTACAGCGATTGACAAAAAGAGATGTAAAAGATCCATTTGAGTTGAATGAGAAAGAAATGAAAGCTTTCAAAGAACTAAAAACGAAGTTGTGTGAAGCACCGGCATTGGGAATGCCTGATTATGAAAATAGAATTTGAGCTGTATTGTAGTGAGAGAGATGGATGTGCATTTTCAGTTCTAGTGCAAAGGCATGGAAAAATGAAAAGACCCATTGCTTATTTTTCAGCTGTTTTAGACCCAGTAGCAAAGGCGTTGCCTGGTTGTCTGAAAGCAGTAGCTGCTACTTGTGTGAGTCTGGAACAGAGTGAAGGCATTGTAATGGGATATCCACTGAGAGTATATGTTCCACATTCTGTTGAAATTCTTCTGACCAGAACCAAAACCCAATTCATGACACATAGTCGGCTGACTAGGTATGAAAAGGTGATTTTGAGTGCAGACAATGTAACCATTGATAGATGCACAAGTGTGAATCCTTCAACTTCACTGCCAGACGAAGAAAATGTAGGAGTTAAGGATGAAGTTGATCACCAATGTTTGGACGTGCTTGAATTTTGCACAAAGCCTCGACCGGATATTAAGGATGAGCCTTTGAAAGAATCAGATTATGTGATGTTTGTGGACGGATCATGTCTGAGGACAAGTGAAGGAGTATTAAGCGCTGCGTATGCTGTGTGTACAGTAGCAACCATAATGGAAGCATCTTGTTTGAGAGGGATACGTTCAGCCCAAGTAGCTGAGCTGATTGCTCTGATTCAAGCGTGCAAATTGGGAAAGAATGTCCGAATTATGGTGATCACGGATAGCCAGTATGGCTTTGGAGGGGTCCACGATTTTGGACAGATCTGGTCCCAGAGAGGTTTCTTGACGTCTGCAGGAACTCCAATTTGGAACGGTGAGTTTGTGAAGAAATTGCTTGAGGCGATACAGCTGCCTAAACAGATTGCAGTGGTGAAGTGTGCTGCACATAAAAATGGGACAGACTATATTGCTATGGGAAATAAGTATGCGGACGAAATAGCCCAATACTGTGCCAGAAATATAGTCTCGTTAAACAGAAGAAGAGAAAAGGAAAATGTTTCATGTCATTTGCTGTTTACTAACATTCTCGAAACATGGGATGAGGTAAGGCAATTACAGGAAGAAGCAAACGAAGAGGAGAAAGATGGTTGGATAAAAGCAGGTTGCAGGAAAAGAGAAGAAGATGACGTTTGGGTTTACAGAGATGAAAGACCAGTTATGCCTGATAGCATGATTTCTAACATGGCACGGATGTACCATGGACAAGCTCATATTGGTAGGGAGGCCATGATTAGGCTTTTCAGACAAACTTGGTACAACCCAAAATTCAGAGCTATAGCTGAAAGTCTCTGTCAAAGATGTCTTACATGCCAACAGATAAATCCAGGAAGGAAAACAGTAGTGAGCCTAGGAACAATAGGACGTGAAGGAGGTCCTTTTACTAGAATGCAACTAGATTTTATTGAAATGCCTCCAAGCAATAGACTGAAGTATGTTCTTGTGGTCGTTTGTTTGTTTTCTCGTTGGGTGGAAGCCTATCCGACAAGAAGGAATGATGGAGTTACTGTAGCTAAGCTCCTACTGAGAGAATTCATTCCGAGATATGGTTTTCCAGTAACGATTGAAACAGATAGAGGAACACATTTCCAAAATGAACTGATCCAACTGGTGAAGCTCTTGACATTCAACAGAAATTGCACTGTGCTTACAGACCAGAGGCTTCTGGAGTAGTAGAACAGGTAAATGGAACAATAAAGAATAGGTTAGGGAAAATGTGTCAAGCCACAGGACTCAAATGGCCTGATGCCCTACCATTGGTGCTAATGACTATCAGAAGCATATCTGACAGAAAAACAGGTCTAAGTCCTCATGAAATAATCATGGGACGAGCAATGAGACAAGCACATGTACCTGTCAACAAACTGCTGACTATAACTGATGATCTCGTATTGGACTATTGCAAAGGATTGGCTGATGTGGTACATTCTGTGTTTCATCAGGTTGGACCGGATGCGACCACTCTTGAAAGAAAACCTGCTCATGATTTGAATCCAGGAGACTGGGTCCGCATAAAAGTCCACAGAAGAAGAAACTGTTTGGTTCCTCGCTGGGATAAACCACGTCAAGTGATCCTGGTGACAACAACTGCTGTCAAATGTGCAGGAGTGAAAAACTGGGTGCATGCCAGTCACACTATCAGAGTTCCAGATCCTGAAGCTCGACCTGTAAGTCGACATCTGGAGATATCTGATACCAGCTCAGCATCTGAAGCAGAACCTGAAATAAGCAGAATTCCAGATCTTGAAGCTCGACCTGAAAGTCGACATCTGGAAGAACAAGGTACAAGTTTTACAACTGAAGAAGAACCTGAACCAATTGAAGATCCAGATTTTGAAGCTCGACCTGTAAGTCGACATCTGGAAATATCAGATACCGGTTCAGCATCTGAAACAGACCAACCTGAATTTGATGAAAGACAAAAGAGAGAGATAAGAACAGACATTATAAGCGAAGAAACTGAACGAAGAGACAGTGATAACGAACAACCAAGTACAAGTTATGGAAGAATTCCTCCAGAAATAGTTGAACTAACTGAGGGAGACTTAGATACAGATAGAGAGATAGAGGAAGCGGAAGAAACCCGAGGAGTAATAGGGACAGATCAACAATTAAAAGAAACACAGGAAAATTTAGATTCAGACAGAAAGATTATTATAAATCCGGAAGACAATCGAGGAGGGGTAGAATCATACGTCCCAACAGAAGAGATACAAGAAGGTTCAGATTCAGAGAAAGAAACAGAAATCATAAAATTCAAAGTCAGAAAAAGTGAAGTACGGTCTGAAACGGAATCAGAAGGAAGTGAAGAAGAAAGAAAGCAAAGATTAGGACCAAGGAAAAGAACTTGGAGAGCTGAACGAGAGGAAAAGGAAAGTGAATCAAAAAGGCCAAGAAAAGGAGACAATTGGCCCCACGAAGTCAAAAGACTGAGATATAAGATAATAAATTTGAACAGAAATGAGGCGGAACAAGTAAATGAAATTACAAGTCAAAAAGGACAAGGAAAACAAAGTGGAAAACAATCACAGAAAATACAAAGAGTGAAAAGACCAAATTTGAAATATAAGTCACGTGAGTGGCTATACATCGCTTTGACTGACATTAAAGAAGAGGATAACACTCACGAAAGCCCAGACGAAAGCTGTAAACAAATGGGTGAAAGTGAAGTGCAACAAACCTGAAAAGATAAAGAAACCGGACTAGACACAAAACCTGAACGAGACAAGAAAGAGTTCTGAAAGGAGCTAAAGAAAGACCCAAAAGTGACACAGGAAAAGGGTAGAGTGGCTGAGAAGTCATTCTGAGGTGTGGTGACACATTTTCTGTATAAATATATAAATAGCTAAGTAATAGTACAAAATGGTAGATACGGAGAATAGAAAATCTAGATGTGATTTTTTACCTAGATGGTGTAGAATGTGTTTCTGTTGTACAGGATTAATAATGTTTATTTGGCTTATTTTAGCAATAACAATTCCATTGAAGTTAGTTGTAGAAGAAACATCCATAATGGAGAATAACACAAAAAAGGATAAAGAAGCTAAAACACAAAACACTGCAACAGTAATAGATAGTACTGATTTACATAAGGACAAGTCTATAACTGATTTCTCTAAGAATGTCTTCACGAAACTATTGTATGAGTATGTAGAGACAATGGATGTAAGGGATTGTTATGTCTGTATGCAATTACCTGCGTCTGTCACAGAAGGTGTGACCTATCATCACCTTCCTTTGACATATGGGATAACTTGTAGTGCTTTAGCTAGACCAATTAGCGTGATTCCTGCCCCCAAACATTGCAACTTTTTGTGTAGTAAGCCAGAAGTAGGGTATAAGAAGGACTGCTTTTATGGGAGGGGCTGTCGCTGCTGCCGCTGTTGTTGGTTATTAGTCGATACTGCTATTATTGCAAATGCCAATGCTGATGCTACCTTTGACTTCGAACCTGACTGGGGAAGGAACGAGACCGTTGCGGGAAATCTGTATGGGAGGTCCCGTCGAGGAGGGCATCTAGAGGGACAGTCAGTCAGTTTGGGAGTCCATGCTGTGATTTGCGGTTCATTTTCCTTGGTGAACCGTTCCTATCTGCATCTAAATAGGTAAATGCATAATTTCGTTTTTCTTTACAGAATTTTCATTATAAGTGTAAAAGAACGTATTAAGGTGATTAATAAACTAAGAATCTCATTCATGCAGAATTTTTTTTTTTTTTTTTTTTTTTTAAAACGTATTTTATTGTCAAATTGCACATATTTTGCAGGGCTCTGCACTCCAGAGACAACTGCAATAACAAACCTTACATCATCCGGAAGCAATCGACTTTTTCTTTGAAATAATGAACAAAGAACAACACATGGCTATGCATATAAAACTAAGTTTTCCAAAGAGGACCCCCACCCTCCAACTCCCCCCCTCCCTCACCCGCCCCCCCAGAGTCGCACAATGCCCACGTAGTCCAGTCCACAATCGATCTTTATAAATAGAATAATAATAACTTATGTACATACACCCCCTAAACCCCCCCCACACCCCGCACCACAGCAAACCCATGCGTCACCATCAATTACTCCCCCGGAAGGTCCGCTGCCACAACCGGAGGCTCGAGCCACAGGCCCCTGTATTCCGCCCAGCACCTCCATATTTTATAATGCTTACGTGGGCACCCCCTAGCAACAAAGATTGGCTGTTCCAACACCATGCAAAAGTCCAGACCATTTTTCCAAGCTGCCACAGACGGGGCCCGTGGGTCCTTCCACGCCTTAGCTATATCTCGTTTTGCCAACGTGAGGCCAAGGTGTATAAGATGTCTTTTATATATATTGCCCCCCTACCCCCTCCATGACATGTAGCAGGGCAAATTGTGGCGTGCGTGGGAGCCCCCACCCCAACACCTCCGACAAACAGGCCAAGACCCCCCTCCAAAACCGGTCCAGAGACATGCAGTGCCAGACGGTATGTAGAAACGTGCCCTCCTCCCGGCCACACCGAAGACACTCCGGGGAGGCAATCAGTCCCGCCCGCCACAGTCGAACCCGGGTGAAGTAGACCCTGTGTAGGTACTTAAATTGAATGAGGCGGAGACACATCGCTATGGTCGCGCCCCGCCGGGCGGCCAGAGCCTCCCTCCAGTCCTCCTCTTCTAATGTGCCCACATCATCTTCCCATACCCCCCGGAGCCTCTGTAGCGTAGGGGAGCAATGGGTAACCAGGGATTGATAAATCCGGGATATCTTTTTTGTCTCTAGGTCCCCCATGAAGACTTTTGCCTCCAAGGGGCTAAACTCCGGGAGAGATTCCAGACCCCTTAGGCTAGGGGACAGTGCATGACGGAGTTGGAGATATCGGTAGAACTGGGACCGGGGCATGCCAAACTCCTCTTGTAGATCTTGGAAGGACTTGAGTGTCGTGCCCCTCATAACATCCCCCAGGGTCGAGATGCCGATGGCGTCCCATCCCCGGAAGCCCTGTACAGAATTTTTAATTTAGATAAAATTTTACTTTTAATTAAAATTGAGTCTGTGGTTCTTTAGTTCATTATAAACTTTGATATTTACTGAAGGTTCTAAATTATTGAGCTGGTCTCAATCACCATCAACTTATTCTACTAGTTGGTCCATCGACCAAAGAGCGGAGTATCTTGATGTTTTAGAGTCGACAGGATTAAAAACTGAATATATAGAATGTTAAAGTAATAATCTGTCAAATCTAATAAGGTAATTTAGAGGTAGGTTTTGGATATGCCAGGAAGTGTGGCGCCTTGCTGTATGTGCGTATAGTGATTGTGGTGTGTGTATTGCACGGTGCTACCAGGTCGGAGGAATTACCCTATAACCCCCGTATTTATATGTGGGTGTCAACCCACACAAGTTACTGAAAAGCCAAGTCCTGGGCACACGTTTGTACAATAAAAACAATGTTTGTTGTTGTTCTGAGCATCAGTAGAGTTGTTATTACAGTCCACTCGAATAGTAAATGTTTATAGTTTTAATCTCAAAAGAAAGGACAAAGGACAGCCAGCCAACACGTGTTTCGTCACATTGGGAAGTAACCCGTGACTTCTTCGGGGCTGGGAAGGATACAAAAGGTCATGTTACAAGTGGACTCACAAAACACCCGCTTTGGAAGAAGCAGCATATTCTGTAAATGAAAACAAGAAATAAAAAACACCAGTACACGTGGAAACCCTAAAAGAGTAGTGTGGAGGCAAATAATTGTGACTTCAGAAACAAAACAACATAGACCTGGTGTAAAAAGTGGCATACGACAATGGTAAGGGTAATGATTTAAGGCACTGAGAGAAGGAATAAAATCTTATATGGAGAGAAAATTTGAGGGAGCGGTAAAGCGGGTGTTTTGTAACAACTCTACTGATGCTCAGAACAACAACAAACATTGTTTTTATTGTACAAACGTGTGCCCAGGACTTGGCTTTTCAAATCTAATAAGGTATTCCGTTCCTCCAGCAACTCGTTCTTCTCCTTAGTGAATGTGGGTGTGATCCTGGGAACGATTGAGTGTATGATATGCGGTGTTATGGGCCCCACCGTCATATGGTATAGTGGATGTGAATGATTTCACCTGGATGTCATGTCCAAAGGAGAAGAATTTATATTAGCCACGCTGGATCACACCTCATGCTGCCAATTTTCCTGTATGTTTGCTGTCCCCAAAGTTGCTTGTTTTCACTGTTAGTCATTCCACTTTCCCCTGAGTCTGCTTGCTTTCCAGCCTCCCTTGTTTGACTGCTTTCCCTGGAGTCTGCCGTTTCTGATCCTTAGCCTGCCCTTTTACCGCAGTGTGTCTGTTTTGCCCTCGAGTTTTTCCATGTTTCCCTCAAATCAGCCCCTGTATGTTCTCTTTCTCCACTCAGTGTTGACTCGCTCCCCTGCAGTCTCTGCTCTCATCTGTCACCGCCGGTCTGTTCTCTTTCTCCCCAGTCTTGCTGCTCTCCATGCATGTATCTACCCTTGCCGCCCTCATTCCATTCACTCTCCCCTCAGTCTCCCCGCTCCCCTGCGGATCTCCGCTCTCCTCTCTGCCACCCTGCTTCTGTTCTCTTTTTCTCAGTTTCAACGCTGTTCCTGCTGGTCCTTCTGCCCTCCTCCCCGTCACCTTCATTTTTTTCTCTCTTCCTTCAGCCTCTCCTTTCAATCTCCTCACTCTCTCTGTCAGTCTAAGCACTCACCCCTTCCACCCTTGTTATGTTCTTTTCCCCTTGAGCTCTCCCTCTCAGCGCCTCTCCTCCGTGTCTCCGCTTTCTCTGCCCGTCTTGCCATCCTTGGTCAGTTCTCTCTACCGTCAGCTTCTCTTCAGTCTCGCATCTCTCCTCTCTCCATCTGCCAGCATTGGTCTGTTCTCTCTCCCTTCAGCCTCTCCTCAGCCTCACCACTCCCTGCCAGTCTTTGCTCTCCTTCCTGCCATGCTAGTTCTGTTCTCTCTCCCTTCAGTCTCGCCCCACAGCCTTGCCACCCCCTCCACCTGTCACCCTTGTCTTCTCTTTCTCCCTCACCCTTACTGCACTCCCAATCCCTCCACTCTCCTCCCTGCCACCCTCATGCTGTTTTTCTTCTCCTCAGTCTGCTTGGTTCAGGGGTCTGAAATCCGTGAGGAGCTGTAAAGTGATGTATCGCGAGATGTGTTGGTCCAGGCAGATGCATGGTTGCTGGGGAAGCTCAATACTCATTCTTTTAATGGGAATGAAAAAGATTGCAAATGTATAAAAGGTATATTTCTGATGTCAAAGACATCCAGTCTCGCGGGGTTGTGGGTGAGACTCAAACATTTGGAGGTTAGTTTGAGCTCTGTCTCACTCAAGGCATATGCCACACCACCTGGGAAGAGTAGAGCCTGGTCTAAATATAACTCTTTTCAGACCTCTGCTTTGTGCAAAGCAACTCCTGGGAGCTGCAGAAGTTTCTGGAAGCAACACCATCTTTGGAGAGTCCTCCTACAGACTCCTTCCTTTAAGGGGAGTAGCCGCTTTGAACACTTATTCCTACTGCTCCACAGACGTTGTCAGCCATTCGTCTACCTTAGTGTAGTGTTTGTATTCTTTGAATTTTACATTCATTTTGATTTTTATCGTTAAACTGATATCAATTCCTATGTTGTCATTCATGTCAAAGTTAAAATGTCAGCGCTTCCTGTGATGTTCTAAAATATGCCAATTAGTACTCTCATTAAAAAAAAATGTACTTGAGAGAACTGTGATGTACTTGTATTGACTGTCATTAACGAAGCTTGCTTACCTATAGAAAAGAGATACTTTAGCACAGATGAGCGAGTGACAGATAGTTTACAGTGGTCCTGACGGTTCAGCACTTGGCATATAGAGCAAGCAGGACAACACATACATATATCCAACCACGCATTTAGCGTTACTACAGTGGATGTCATTGTACTAAGAATCTCTTCCTAGAAAAGATGCACTTTTCCTTGATAAGAGCCTTTACCATTGGCCATCCTCCCTGTCAGCCTCTCAAGCTGATCTCTTTGGCAGTCTACTGAGATCTGGGTACCTACAAATCTGTGTAAAAAGTGTGGCTGCTCTAATCAAGAAATGTTGCTGTTGTCGCATTTGCCCGGCTTGAGCTGGTTGTGAACCACATTAAGTTGCTTCTGCTTATGTTCTCTATTATATTCTCTCTTTGGGTGCAGTTTTTGGTGCACGTGTTGCATATATTTGTTCCATAAATTTGTGTGTTTTCTGAATGCAATTCACAGACCTTTACATTTTTTTTCTGAAATGTTTCTTAAATAGTCACAGGTCTCTTAGCTCTGAGTTTATTCATGTAGCATAGTGCTTGATGATTGGTCTTCACCAGTTGCCTATGCTTGAAATGGGTGAGGTCCACCGTTCTGAATGTGTATATGGCTGGCCCTGGGTAATCTGTGAACGTGGACCTGCCTATTTTATCACTTTATTTACCATATAGCACCATATTGCTTGAGTTGCTAAGTAACAGGGACATTTTCACCTAGAAAGGGCTGCAGGGTGTTCTTTTTGGTAATGACCGCTACTGGTCATTGGGTTCACGGTCTCTCATTGACCTAGTTTTCATCAAGATATGCGCTCCAGTGGGAAAATAATACTATTTGTTGTCCCTGTGGTGGAATCTATAATCACTTCTCTGTCCTTGCCTGTTGACATTTCCTAGTTTGTTTGGCTTAGTATTTCCTCGTAGTTGGGGGATACAGGCAGTATGCACAAAACAGTCCTGCCTTTGAGCTCCGCACGTGTTTGACGGGTTCTTTCTGTTAAATTCTTACAAGATGATTTTAATCTGGCACTGGTTAGTTGCAGATTGCATCACAGAAGTTCCCAGAAGCTCAGCTAGAACATGTCTGTCCTCACTGACAGGGAAAGAAGTATTGTTTTTGCTTGACTAGCTTTTTGTATCGCGATGCACTCAAAATAATGAATAGATTTGGAGAGATGGGAATATGCCCTGTCTGACTGCTAACCAGCAAAATGTGGAGTATGTTTCCAGAATTAGCTACAGCTCAGTGTGTCACGCTACGGCAGCACCTTTCTTAGTTAAAAAAAAAAAAAAAGTTAAACAGGTGTAAGGCCAAGGTGTGAGCATCTTTGCATTTTAACTTTTATATACAGGGGTGGACTAGCCATAGCAGGCATCAGGCTTTTTGCCTGGGTGGTTGGAAGGGTGGGGGGCGGTTTTTCAGCAGCGGAGGCTGGTTTTTTAGGTCTCGCCTACGCAGCGCGCATGCGCTGCATAGGAGGACTTTTAGCCGTCGCTCTGGTAATTTTCAAGCACACACTCGTGCTTGTGGCGGCATCCACCTTGCGGGAGCGAGCAGGGGCGCGCCACAAGCATGAGTGCAGTGCTTGAAAATGAGCAGACTGCGCGCGCGCGCGCACGCAGCACTCCCGGGCTCTCTTTCTCTCTCTCGCTCTCTCTCTCTTTCTCTCTCTCTCCTCTCTCTTTCTCTCTCTCTTTCTCTCTCTTTCTCTCTGTCTCGCCCGCTCTCTTATTTCCATCTTAAATGAGAACATGTTATAAAGTCCAAATCTTGGCAGAAAACGCATGCTTCCAAGAGCGCAGAACACATGTCTGCCCACACCCTCAATCTCAACATCTGCAGTTACTAATAGCGCTGGCTGGAAGGCCAAAACTTGGCGTGCCTTTTTTTTTTTTTTTACAGTATTATGTATGTGCCTCTTGGTAGACATTTACGCAAACACATTTACGCTTTTCTTTTACACTCTCCTTTCTCCTCATCGTTTTCTTTCCCTCCCTCTGTACTCTCTTTTCTGTCTCTTGTTTTCTTGTCTCTTGTCTCAAGCAGCGAAGACACCCACCTGAAAATTGTATTTTCGTTGTTGTGCATTTGTCATGATTGCATTTTTTGCGGATTTCCACCTGCTTTGTGTAAAAGTAATTGCAAAAACAGCCTAAAGGCAGAAAACGGTCATCTGCCAGTCGGCGCTACTGCAAGAATTAAAAGAAAAATTGTTAGCGCCTATTTCTGTTCTAGCACACTTCTCCTGTCACCCCTGCAGTAGAACGGATACAGACCAAGAAACAGACGCATGAGCTGGCTCACTTCACATGCTTCACTATTACCCCAACACACAACATGCTAACACGTACCCCCCCATACAGTATAAATCACTACAGTCACATTTTGAAACAGGAGGAGCAATTTTCAGGTGTCCACAAAAAAAGTGGTGTGTTTCCACACAAGGGTCTGTGGACTATATAAGGGATTTTAAGAGAGCAAGCCTCACGGAGCAGTTTAGCACAGCTACATGTTGCAGTGCCAGTCACAATAGTGCCTGTGGAATTTTGGGGTTCTTGCAGCCGGGCCACGGGAAATTATGCCCAGCTGAGAAGTAACATTTCCTTAGTCAAGTCTTGACCAGATTATGTCCGAGACTGCTAAATATTTTCTCTCCTGAGTAAGGGAGGGCATGGGTTTGTCTAATTGTTTAAGACAATGATAGAGCAGCAGCCTGGCAATGTCATCATATTTGGAGGGAGTTCTTTACCACTGTAACTAGCAAAGACACTGTGTCACGGCAGCATCACTCAGCACCACCACAGCATCACTCAGCACCACCACAGCTTCACTCAGCGCAACAGCAGCATCACTCAGCGCCACCACAGCATCACTCAGCGCCACCACAGCATCACTCAGCACCACCACAGCATCACTCAGCGCCACCACAGCATCACTCAGCGCAACAGCAGCATCACTCAGCACCACCACAGCTTCACTCAGCGCAACAGCAGCATCACTCAGCGCCACCACAGCATCACTCAGCGCCACCACAGCATCACTCAGTGCCACCACAGCATCACTCAGCGCCACCACAGCATCACTCAGCACCACCACAGCATCACTCAGCGCCACCACAGCATCACTCAGCGCCACCACAGCATCACTCAGCACCACCACAGCATAACTCAGCGCCACCACAGCATCACTCAGCGCCACCACAGCATCACTCAGCACCACCACAGCATCACTCAGCGCCACCACAGCATCACTCAGCGCCACCACAGCATCACTCAGCACCACCACAGCATCACTCAGCACCACCACAGCATCACTTAGCACCACCACAGCATCACTTAGGGCCAGCACAGCATCACTCAGCACCACCACAGCATCACTCAGCACCACCACAGCATCACTCAGCGCAACCACAGCATCACTCAGGGCCACCACAGCATCACTCAGGGCCACCACAGCATCACTCAGTGCCACAACAATATCACTCAGCACCACCACAGCATCACTCAGCACCACCACAGCATCACTCAGTGCCACAACAATATCACTCAGCACCACAACAGCATCACTCAGCACCACCACAGCATCACTCAGCGCTACCACAGCTTCACTCAGCGCCACAACAGCATCACTCAGCGTCACCACAGCATCACTCAGCATCACCACAGCATCACTCAGTGCCACAACATCACTCAGCGCCACAACAGCATCATCAGCGCCACAACAGCATCACTCAGCGCCACCACAGCATCACTCAGCGCCACCACAGCATCACTCAGCGCCACAACAGCATCACTCAGCGCCACAACAGCATCACTCAGCGCCACAACAGCATCACTCAGCGCCACAACAGCATCACTCAGCGCCACCACAGCATCACTCAGCGCCACCACAGCATCACTCAGCGTCACCACAGCATCACTCAGCGCCACCACAGCATCACTCAGCGTCACCACAGCATCACTCAGCGCCACAACAGCATCACTCAGTGCCACAACAATATCAGCACCAACACAGCATCACTCAGCGCCACCACAGCTTCACTCAGCACCACAACAGCATCACTCAGGGCCACAACCGCATCACTCAGCACCACCACAGTATCACTCAGCACTGCCTCAGCATCACTCAGGGTCACCACAGCATCACTCAGCGCCACAACAGCATCACTCAGCGCCACAACAGCATCACTCAGTGCCACAACAGCATCACTCAGTGCCACAACAATATCAGCACCACCACAGCTTCACTCAGCGCCACCACAGCTTCACTCAGCACCACCACAGCATCACTCAGGGCCACCACAGCATCACTCAGGGCCACCACAGCATCACTCAGCGCCACCACAGCATCACTCAGCACTGCCTCAGCATCACTCAGGGCCACAACAGCATCACTCAGCGCCACCACAGCATCACTCAGCGTCACCACAGCATCACTCAGCGTCACCACAGCATCACTCAGCGCCATAACAGCATCACTCAGTGCCACAACAATATCACTCAGCACCACCACAGCATCACTCAGCACCACATCAGTATCACTCAGCATCGCCTTTGCACTAGTACATCACCACATCATCATCACTCAGCAAGACCTGAGTATCATTCAGCATCACCTCAGCATCGTCTCCGCACCAGTCACCACCACCACCACCACTACCACCTCAGCATCACTCAGCACCACCTCAGCCTGCTCTCGGAATCTGGCATCTGTTGATTCTCCCCTTGCGTCTGTCCGCTGCTAGTGTTATAATACAGGTACTAGTTCCCAACCTTCACCCTCCGATTTATGCCCCCTCAAAAAAAGCTTTAACAAACAACCATTGGAATAGGCAGAAACAAGTTGCCAGCATTGCAAGAACAAAAGAAAACTGAGGACATTTTTTATTGTAAATACTTTTTTAATATGGTCGTTCAGTTGTACATAATGCCTTCTTGGTCATATATAAGGTAACAAAAATGCTTCTGACACTTTTTTATTATAACTTTTCAGCATGCTGCACAGCAGCCACACTTCTCTACAGCACAGCTTGAAGACATTGGCAAAGTCAATAGCTCTGGCTAAACACTTATAAGGCCCCAAAGGCGAGACCTATTGGCTATGCCAATGCTTGTTTCCTGAGCTGTAGCTATCCTTGTTCCTTATCTAGCACTGCCTTTAGTGCTTCCTTGGTTCCTGTTCCTGAGCTATAGCATTCCTTGTTCCTGAATTAGCACTGTCTTCAGTGCTATCTTGACTCCTGATCCTTAGCTATTCCTTGTTTCCTTGATTCCTGGACTAGTACCATTTAATGCACCATTGAATCCGCTCTCCTGTATTTCCCTTGTCCCAGCTCCTGCTTTTCTTCCCATTACTTCTGTTTCAGTTCCTAGTTTGCTGTCTTCCTGTCCTACTGTCTTGCTTCTGGTTTTCATGCATGTTTGTTACTTGCTTTTTGCCAACTGTGTCCTTATTTCCCAACTTTCCTGTTAAGTTTATTTATTTATTTTTGTATTTTATAGAGCGCAAACTTGACCCATTAGGGTATCAGAGCGCTTTACAGGATTAACAAGTTGTATACAAAAGACTTAGAAGGGGGGGGGGGGTGGAAACATTTTGGATAAAAACAGGTACATACATTTTACAAGAGCGAAAGGTCCAAGAGCCTAAGGGTGGGATGCCCGGAGGTGCCGGGTGGATAGCATCTGGTTAGTCCAAGGTGTGGCAGTAATAGGATATAAAACAAAGTCTCTGAGGTGAGTGCAATGCAAGAATTAGTAGAGGAATTTGCCCATTAGGAAGGTTTTGGCCTCCTTTTTAGGTCTCGCCTGGCGTTTCAGCGTGCATGCGCTGCTCGCTCTGCGAGGCCTCTTGTAATCAATAACATTCAGAAGTGGAGTGTAGTCTCCGCCTCGTATTTTCATTGGCTTGCGTCATTGTTTATGTTCAAACGCTGGCTTTTTATTGCGAGTGAGGCTTTTTAGTCGCACCTTGTTACCGCCCTGTCTCCTTTTCGTCCAGCCCACCCGGACTGGATCTTTTACTGGCGGAGTAACATGGTGTGTTTTATAATTACTGGGCAGGCACTTTTGGGACTATTATGGTTATGGCCGTGGGGCGTCTCTGATCCACGTAGTTGCATCATCATGTTTCGAAGTTTGAAATGTCGGATTGTTCAACCGCTTCCACATATAGCTAATTGGAAAGTTCCCTCCGTACAATATAGTTTTTAAAGAAAATAGCCGTATAAAGGGAGGGCACGGGTTTGTCCAGATGCAAAGTCTACTCCTACAGTGATCGATAAAATATAACTATTTACTGGCAAGGTGTGAAAGCGTCGCGCGCAAGATGTTTTTATAAATAAACTTGGAAAGTGTGTTTAGGACGTGTGTCTGTGATTTTCAAACACAGCTGAATTGTCCCATATTTATGTCGTGTCTTCGACGTTGTTGTTTTTATTGAAACTTGGAAAGGTTTCAAAGGTATAAAACACAACTGTGGTACAAATAAATAATGCGGCCGATTATTTTACAAATAATTTCTAATGTATGCTACATTTTTTCTGGGCAGAAACTGTGAAAGCTGGAAAATTGAGGCTCGCATGTTCATTTTATATTAATTTCAAAATTAAGAGTTTGCCGGTTGCCTAATTTGCAACTACCTTTTTGCTTCTGCGTACATTTTGGGATTGAACATTATTTTAGGAAGGTTGTTTCTTTTCGCGGCGGTGTTCTGGGTCCTGCTAGTGACTTCATTTGACCCTGCCTGTTGCTCAGACGGGGTTCACCCATTTCTTTCATAAATGGACACGCAGCCCTGCGCGTTGTGCAGTCTACACAAAGGATAACTTCCTGATGCACATTCGATCCGAGGGCAAATGAAAGGCAAGTACAAAATGGCCACAACATTTAAAAACAATCGGTTTCGTGCTACACTCAAAGTCATAGTTTTAAAATACGGCCATTTCTGTATGCTTTTTGGGGGCGCACATTACTTTGCTTTTTGGTTGAGGCGAGTTTGCCCATGCTGGCTGTGGTGAGGAGCCAACAGCATCTTAGGGGTTGTTTTCTTTCCTGGTCAGATAGCTCACTGAGTTAGCGGCACGTTGTTGAGATCTGTCGGCATAGTGCGATTTGCAAATTCGACCCCATACTCCATTCAGTATGCTTTTCTTCCTGGTTAGTACAAACCAAACAAACAGTTATGAAATTCCAATATTAGAAAGCAGGTGTGAAAAAGGCTTAGTAACATCGTTGAAATTATTCCAGAGTTCTAAAATGCCAGACTTTAATTATTAAACATTCATTAGAATAACGGGGAGCGAATTCCTTCCACCTTAATTAAGTGCAAGGAAATTGCCATCTCGGCACTGCAGTCTTATGCTATTTGACGTTCTTTGAGCAACACAATCTGATTTGCAGCGCCTCGATAACCGTGTTTTTGTTCGAAGCTCTAATCTATCAGCTCGCTTAAAACCCTACATTGTGTCTAAATCGCACAGCACCACAGATGGTTGTCGCATGTCCGCCTGCGGACCAAACATTTGCGATCAGTTGTGACAAACATGGCTTTAAGTGGCCCGGGTCCTGCCGGTGCTCACCACAGGCAGTTCTAAAAAGCAGGTGCCGGGACGGCTCCCTATCGGGCTCTCCATTTTTGCCTCCACCCTCGGTGGGAAAAAAAATCTTAACTCTGCAGCAGTGCCACCCTTCACTGCCTCTGATGTAACTTCAAAGAGACTCGTTATAGTTCTTTCACAGTCTCATCATTTCAGAACTGAAGCATTTTCAATATTCTATACAACGAAGACATAATTGTTGCTTATGCAACTAACAACCATTGACAACGCCAATAGTCCTGGCTTGTTGCAGGTGTAATATTACTTGTTGTATTACATATTTGGATGCAATAACAGAAGCAAGCAGCTACATACCAGTTGGGCGGAACACTATGCTAAGCACAGATGTTTAGTAAAGGTGTTATTAAGCCACGCCCTTAATTACATCGGACACGCCCCTTGGAGACCCCCCCAGTTTTTTCATCCCACTTAAAGCCCTGGTGGTAAACATACCCGCAAGGTGAACAATCACATTAATATGGTCATACAAGTTGCATATTTAGACTCACTCTTACATGCTTATGTGGAGATTGGTAGAATGAGTACCATTGGGTTAGGTACTAGGTAGCCGTGACATATGTTGCTTAAAGCGCTAACAAACAGTAAGCGCTATATAAAAACAAGCATTGGCAAAGCCACGCTTTCTTGCCTCCTGCCCCTCCAAAGCAAACCTATCAACTTTGTGTTTTGTTTTTTTTAAAATAATTTTTATTGTTTTTTTTTTTAGACAAATACATACCTCTTGCTTCACCTCCCTCCCCCTCCCTTTCTCAGATACATACAAAGAATTAAAAATTATATAGGAACTTTCTATTTGTTACACATTTCATTATTATCATGAAACAAATCTCAATTCTTTTGTTACTAAACAATTCATCACAATTAGTTCCCACAATCTGTTACTAATCCTTACCCCTCTATCCTCCGACCACATAGTATATCTATATTCAGCTTATCCACTCACAGCCTGTCTTTGCATCCATTGAATAAGCGAATTCCATATAGCTAACCCTCGTTTACGTTTATTCCTTCCCTTCCTTTTGTATATGGCTACCTCTAGACTGCATGTCGCCAGCAATCTCGATCTCCATTGATAGAATACCGGTGGATTTGGATCCAACCAAGCTGAAGCGACACACATCCTTAGGACCGCCATTGCTACAAAAATCAGCCCTTGCATATATTTTGGGCGTTTTATATAACCTATGCCGAACATTATTTCATCAGCTGAGATTGTAACTCTAACTTCGAAAATCTCTGACAAAAAAACGATATATCATCGATCAGCTTCATTAAAACTTCACATGTAGCAAAAATGTGTACACTATCAGCTTCAAATAATTTACACCTAGGACATGACGTTCCTTTTCCCGTCCCCCATTTAGCTATTTTATTTGGGGTGTAGTATAATGAAAAGAAGGTTTTATAGTATTGAGCTTGTAATTTTGTGGACATTATATGGGACTGAAATAGTTCATAAGAATGGAGAAGTATATCAGTAGGTACACCTAATTTAGTCTGCCATTTAGCCATACATTTGTCCATATCATCTGGATAATATGTATTCATCTGTTCATATATAGCCCCTATCTTTATTGTTGTTTTTTTGGCCATATTCTCCATAGTTGGAATTACTTGAAATTTTATCCCACCTCCCCCTTTTTTACATAAAAAATCCCTGACCTGTAAAAATTTAAAGAAATCCCTATGACCTAATTTATAGTCCATCTGTAATTCCCTAAAAGACTTCAGCCCCACAGTGGAATAAAAGCATCCTAATTGTGTAATCCCTCCCTGTATCCATCTATCCATACAGGCATCCCTGAATATCTCTGGAAGATTATTATTTTTATGAATTTGAGTGTAATGGGATAGCCGACCAATACTCATTAGTTTACGTATATTATTCCAAACCTTATGAATACCAAAAATGGTCTTGAACTTAACTTTTTTAAAGTAGCTATCGTTTAGGTGGCGCCATAAGTATCCTTTAGTTTTTTCACCCAATAAAAGTTCTTGTGGTGTTGGGATACTACTATTTATTCTATTATCAATCCTAATTGATAGTAATTTGGCACAAAATTTCAGTGTAGTAGCCCAGTAGTACAATTTAAAATTAGGTAGCGCCAGTCCCCCTCTATCCTTGGGTAGGGTGATAAATCTCATAGCCCGACGCGGTCTCTTGTATCCCCATAAAAACCTGGAGAATATGTTATCTATAGATGTAAACAATTGTGGTGGAAATTCCAAACAAATAGATCTGAAAAAATATAAAAATCTAGGCAAAAAGAGCATTTTGATCAGGTTACATCTCCCCCCGATAGACAAATGTAGATTATTTAACCTGATCATGTCTTTTTTTGTACGAAGTATTAAGGGTTCGAGGTTGTTATTGACTAAGCTCTGTAGATTTGCCGTTATACTAACCCCCAAATAGATAGCTTTCTCCATTACCCGATCATCGCTCATCGTAATTTTACTATTGAGGATAATCTGTGTTTTGTCTTGATTCAGTTTGTACCCGGATACTCTTCCAAACGCTTCGGCCTCCTCTTCTATGACTCTAATTGCATTGATAGGGTCGCTAGTAACGAGAGCGATGTCATCCGCATATGCCAGTGTTTTAGTAGGCTGATCTCGTACCCATATTGGCGATATTAATATACTATTTTCGAGTTTACGAATGAAAGGGTCTATATACATCGCAAATAAGAGGGGAGAGCACGGGCACCCCTGCCTTGTCCCTCTACTGATAACTACCTTATCGGACACTGCTCCATTAACCATTATAACAGCTGCTGGATTAACATATAACATTTGTACTGCTTTAATAAATGGTTCCCCCAGACCACTTCTAGACATTATCGTCCAGAGATATTTCCAGGAGACCCTATCGAAGGCCTTCTCGGCATCTAATAATATGAGTGCCATAGGGTCCCCTGTAACATCTGTCCAGTCAAACAAAGAGATTACCCGTTGAACATGATCGGTTGTAGATCTCCCTGGTATGAAACCATGCTGACGTACCGATACGATTTTATGTATAATTGGTGCCATACGGGTCGCTAATAATTTAGAGTAGATTTTTGAGTCTCCATTTATCAGGGTGATAGGACGATATGACCCGAGTTCTGTAGGATCTTTGTGTTTTTTTAAAAACACTACAATCTTAGCTAATGACCATGATCCTGGCGGTCGTCCCCCCTGAAAAATATGTGTGAATAGATCATACAATATTTTTTTTAACTGTGTAGAAAATTTGACATAAAACTCTGAGGGAATCCCATCCATACCCGCCGCTTGCCTATAGCTAAACTGTTTATAGAAAGAAGAATTTCCCCCACTGTGGTATACCATCCAATATTTCCTGATCCTCTACCCCCAGTCTTAGGGGTGGATTCTGATCCATATATTCTTCAATTATACCCTGTCGTGTACTTGATTCCCCATATAGTTTTTGATAAAATTGTTGAAACGCAGCTCTTATTTCATTAGGGTCGGTCTTTAGCCCATATACTGGATCTCTGATTGCCCTTATTAAATTGGCTGTGTTTTGTTCTCTAGCACGCACTGCTAACTGATGTCCTACCTGTTCACTAAGTTCATAAAAATATTCCTTGTGCATTGTTGCTTTAGCTATTGCTTTTTCCGTTAGGATATCAATAATGTCGTTTTTAGCTATCGCAATACCCCTCAATTCATTCCCAACTTCCCGTCCCTCTCGTGCAGCCATTATCAATCCTTCCTCGGCTATCTTTAATTTTTCTTGTAGGACAGTCATTTTTTGTTTGGCTTTTTTATTGGCATTTAGTGAAAATCGCAGCGTCTCCCCTCTGATCCCAGCCTTTAGGGTATCCCACACCATATCTATTGATGCACTATCTACATTATCTTCCAGAAACCCCGGTATCCAAGTTGTCATGTGTTTACAATATTCCTCATTTACCAATAGATCCCTTTGAAATGTCCAAGTTTTCATATTGGGATTTATTTCTCCATGTTCTATATTTACAACCAGAGGGTTGTGATCGGATAAAACTCTTGGTAATTTCTCTATTGTGCAATTAGAGATTAACGTGTTAGAAACCAAAACATAATCCAATCTAGCATGTCTAGCATGTGGGTGGGAATAATAAGTAAACCCAGGATCACCCGTATGTTCTATTTGCCAGCAATCAATCAAGCCATGTCTCTCACATAGATTTTTAAAAGCTTGAAATACTCTTGGCTTCCTGCCCCGATATTGAAACCCTGAATCCACTGACCAGTCACGTGGGAGGTTTAGGTTAAAATCGCCACAAATTATTACTGGGAGAGGCCAGTGAGCGAGCTCATTAGAAATATATTCCAACACCTCCGGGTCATCACAAATATTGCCATATATTGTACATAGGGTCATTTGTCTACCATCACTATGTCGACATTCTGTAATCGACCAACGTCCATATTTATCAGACGCTGATCGGGTAAATTGCATCTCTCCCCTTTCGCAAGTATTGCCACCCCCTCATCCTTACTCCTTGTGTTGAGGCCGTAATCATTCTGTACCCTAATGTACTAAGCAAATGCCTTTGTGATCCCTCAATGTGTGTCTCCTGTATGCAAATAATATTAGCTCCTATTGATTGCAATCCGATAGCTACTCTCTGTCTTTTTTAATGTCATTAAGGCCACAAATATTGACGGTAAAAATTTTTAACCTAACCATATTGTTTCTTATCCATCCTAACACATGATATAAACCTTTCTGTTTTTTCTTTAATTATACGGTTTGTATTCTTATTTCTCATATCACTTTCTATATTTCTTTTAGATTGGTTCCTATTTACATCATTTCTACTCATCCCGGATCTGAGAATCCCCCCTTCCTCCCCCCACCCTCCCCCACCCCTCCACCCTCCACCAATTATTAGGCAGCCAGGCTCAAACATGAGCCTGTGTGAGGACATCAGAAGTTATCTAACCGCTCTCATACAGTTACCGATACAATACATCGTACCTATGTCACATATGATTCACTTCTAATTTTCACAAGAAAAACAAAATAGATGAAAACCAGCTTTTCATTTTTTAGATCCCCCAGATTCCAACACAATATCATCCAACATTTTTTGGGCTTGAATTTCTGAATTGAAATTTTGCCCCTTATAGACCACTTTGAGCCTAGCCGGATTTTGCAGGAATACTAGTGCACCCGCTTTTTGAAATGGTGTCATTAATTGTCTAAGTCGCCATCTACGCTCCACTGTTGCGTGAGCAAAATCTGGTTTTGCAAAGTAAGCAAACCCCTCGCACTGCTTCCTGGCGTTGGGTCGAGCTAAATCGTACACCGCCTGTCTTAGTATGAAGTTACCGAAGAAAACCAAGATAGCTCGAGGTAATGATTTTGATTCGGTGGCATGCTTGGCTTGAGATAATGGAAATCGGTGAGCCCTCTGCACTTCTTTGTCCCAGTCCCAAGATGATAATTCAGGCAGTGATTCTTTGAGCATCTTCACCACAAATTTCCTCGTATCATTTCCTTCGAGATTCTCCGGCACTCCAAGCAACCGCAGGTTATTCCGGCGTTGTCGATTCTCGTAATCCTCCAGCTTCCACATCACGTCTTTTATGGTTTTGTCCTGAAAGGTAGACTGTACCTGGAGGATTTCGACTGATTTCTCCAATACTTCCGTCCGCGACTCCACCGTGCTCATTCGTTCTGCAATGTCCGAACAAATTTTCCCGACTTTTCGTACAGACCCTTGCAATTTTTTTGTGGCCTGTCTTGTTTGTCGGTTATCTGCCTTAACCTCGTCTTGAAAAGATCTCAGGGATTGTAGAATAAGAGCAAATGACGGGTCAAGGGAAGTATCCTTCTTGTTTTGCTCTGACTCGCCTCCTATAGCTCCTGAGAGTTCTTTGTCTACCTCTAGAGTCTCCTGAGGCATCATTGATGAGGCTGAATAGTCCCATCTCAGCTCGTCACTTCTCTCTTGATCTTTAGAGGTATTCCGACGCATCCTTGAGACTCTCTTGAGTTTTTTTTTAGCAGTTGTTGGTTTTTCTGCTGGGCTACTATTTTCTGAAGGCGAGGAGTCACCGTCTTCTCTACTATCAACAGTGCTAATGTCTGATTGCTCGGACTCATCAGTAAGGGAGAAAAACTTTTCCCCAGTTACATCTAATGTTAGTGCGCATTGTTCAATAAGCCCTCGCACTACTACCCTCTGGGGAGGCAATAAATTACCATGAGGGTCTGAAACATCTGGGAGTGTATCTTTGTCGACCAGATTACTAAATTGAGTTGGCTCTTGTTCAATTGATAAGTGCTTCGTTATCTCACCTTGATTATTAGCCCCTTCCTCCGCTTGTAATCCCTCTGTCAACCGTATATTTCCCACCAATGACAGATTCAACCCGGGTTGTTCAATGTCATTTGGTATTTGCTCAGACTCCTCAGTTTGCTCATTTCCCAAACCTGGGCTCTCTATGGATGTTTTTTCCCCCCCGTGACCTAAATCTTTCAAATCACTCTTGGGTAAAAATAAGCTGGTAATAGCCGGTTGAGTTTTCGCCATTTCACCGGGGGGTTTATTTTTCCGAATAGTTGCCTTTACTGTAGAGTCATATTTCTTTTTTTCTCCCGATACAGGCATTACCTTATTTTGTTTGTCCATTCGAGAAGGGCGATCACCTCTCTGTGTATCCATTTTCGCCTCTAAACCGTTTGACCGCTCCGTGGCAGCCACCGTTCCTCGCTTTCCTCTGACTCGAGTTGCCATCGACACTGGAAACTCTTCCGGAGACGCGCTGGGTTTCCACGGAGACCACGTTGCAGCGTACGCGCGCCCGCCTCCAGCGACCTCCGTCAGTAGTAGCCTGAGCCAGACGCTCCCAACTCCGGAGCTCCCGCCAGGCGCTCCCGCAGCTACACGAGCCACGTCCGCCACAGATCGAAGCCGCCTCTACACACACCAGGGCATCGTGAGTCCTGCCACCACACACGGTCCCTCGCATGCCGCGCCTGCCGTGGATTGATTTCGGGAGTATATGTGAAGACCAGGTAAGAGAGCGGTTTTCACAGGCTTCTTACTCCGACGCCATCTTGCCAACCTCCAAACCTATCAACTTTGGCAGTGCTTTTTGCTAATCTTGTGCCGCATCCGCAGAAACAAAAAAATGTTATTGCTGTATTGCCAATGTTGAACAGCACCGTCAAAATGAAAAAGAAAAGTGATGATGCAGAAGCACATATGTATCACGACGAATATGCGCTTATGCTTCATAATGCTACAGTGGCCCCAGCATCACCATGCATACGGGCATATGTGTAATGCTGTAGCGGCCTAGTATTCTTATCAGGATGAGACTAGGTATATTTCAGTGCATTCATTGTGCCGGAGTTCTGATTTATAGCAGAGTTCAGAATACATAATTTTGATGATTGTACCAAAGCTTTTTTTCTTACTTTAGTTTCTAAGGAAGCATCTTGTAAATTTCTCTGGCAAATTTACCTCTAAGTATCCACTCAGTTTCTCAAAATGTTCCTGTTAACACATGGGTAAAAGACATTGTCATTTACAATGGCAATAGCTCTAACTGAAACAATTGCGAGACCTATTGCATTTTTAATGCTTGTTAAATCCTGCCAGAGACGGAATTCTTCTAATGGCGGGCGGGAGTGAGTTCCATATTCTTGGTGCAGCCCCAGAGAAAGCCAGATTGTACGTTTTTTTCTTTCGAAAGCGCGGAGGCTGGAGCAAGAGGTCTCTGGCGGCCCGGGAGTTTCAGGCTCCTCCGGATACCACGAGTTTCTGGGCGAGAAATGCAGGGGATTTGGTGTATAGAGCCTTGTGAGTGATACATGCCAGTTTAAGTTGGATTCTGGCCTCAAGAGGAAACCAGTTCAGAGCTTTCAGATGTGGTGAGATGTGGTCGAATATCTTTGAACCTGTTAGGAGTCTGGCGGCAGCGTTGAGGCAGGCTTTTAAGGGGGCCAGGGAGATCTTGGGTAGACCCGAGAGGGTAGAGCATCCATATTCGAGTCTGGAGATGACTAATGCCTGGACTGCCATTTTTAGGTCGCGAGTGTCGAGGAAGGGTTTCAGTTTTCTTGGATAGCTCAGGTGAAATCTGGCGGTATTGGCCATCGAGTTGATGTGGTCACGCATGTTCAAACTGCAGTCTAGGGTTATTCCAAGGGATTTGGCAGAGTCCACTATGGTCGGTGGGCAGTTTAAGGCTGTGATCGCCTTAGTCCATTCCTGAATGTCAGGGTTGGTTTTGGGTGGGGAGATTAGAAGAAATTCTGTTTTTTTTGCGTTTAGTTTGAGCTGGTTAGAGGTGAGCCATTGGACAGTCAGCTTCAAGGCCTCATTCAGGGAAAGAATCTCCTCAGGAGAAGAGATTTTGATGTAGATCTGGGTGTCGTCTGCATACATGTGGTAGGAGATATTGGCGGTGCGTAGTACTTCTGCTAGCGGTTCGAGGTAAAGATTGAAGAGGGTAGGGGACAGGGTTGATCCTTGGGGGACTCCGACCGTAATCGGAGAGGGAGCGGACAAGTTACCGTTGATTAGGATTCTCTGAGAGCGGTTCTGGAGGAAGGACCTAAACCATTCGAGAACGGGGCCATCCAGTCCCATCCTGAGCTTGAGGCGTTTGAGGAGTTTTTCGTGGTTGACTGTATCGAAAGCCAAGGATAGATCTAAGAGGATTAGGAGACAGGTTTTGCCTTGGTCAAGGGCTTGGAGGGCATCAGCCACGATGTGGAGAATGGTGGTTTCAGTGCTGTGCCCAGGCCTGAACCCGGATTGGAAATCGTCTAGCAGGTTGAAGTTGGTGATGTGTTGGCTCAACTGCTGTTGTACACATTTCTCCAGAACTTTAGTGAGGAGTGGGATATTGGATATAGGTCTAAAGTTGTCAGGAGAAGCAGGATTCAGCTAAGGTTTTTTTAAGATGGGGATGACTTGTCCGGCTTTTAGAGAATCAGGTATCGACCCCTGAAGAAGGGAGGTGTTGATTATTGCAGTCCAACTAGGAATGATAGATTGGGAGGCGGCGGCTAAGCAGTTAGAGGGGAGTGGGTCATTAAAGTGGTTGTTTGGGTTTAAGGAGGATAGAATTTTTAAGACGGAATGGTCATCATAAACTTTGAAGTTGGACCAGTGCGCTTGGTTTTTGGGTGATATCTGGGGGGGAAGCGCAGAGAGATGAGGCAGTTCCGGAGGGGGTTGGGAGTAGGTAGCGGATCTAAGTTCGTTTCCTAGGGCAGTAATTTTGTCAGAGAAGAAGGAGGAGAATTCCTCGCATGTTATTAGGGATTTAGGGGTTTCTTTGGAGGTTTTAGCCAGTTTCTTAGATTGGTGTTTGACCATTTCGAAGAGCTTGCGAGGTCTGTTCTTGGCGTTCCCCAGTTCTGATCTGAAGAATTCTTTTTAGAATTGAGGATGTTCCTATTATAGGCATTTCTGGTCTGGTGGAGAAGTTTTAAATGGGAGGCTGAGGGTGCTGTCTCCAGTTTCTTTCAGTCTGCCGGAGGGTTCTCCTTTCATTGTTGAGGGATCCGTTGAACCAGGGGTTTCTGTCTTTGATTTGGGTTCTTTTTAGCTTTAGCGGAACAAGATCATCAAGAATGTTAGACATAGTCGTGGTATAGTGTTCTGTGAGGTTGTTGACCGTTGTGATATAGGGGGGGGGAGAGGTCAATCTCGCAGCGTGCAGCCAGTTTCCCGGGATCAAGGTTCTTAGTGTCTCTAACCCAACGTTTTGGAATCACAGGTTGCGGTGCCCTTGTCTTGTGGGTGCCAGGTAAATGGAAGGTAATAGCGTGGTGATCAGACCAGTCGCATGGGTCTATAGAGATAAGCTTGACCGCTGATTCCTTAGCAATGATCCAATCTAGAGTGGCGCCTTTCGAGTGTGTTGGGAGTTTGCAGGCTTGGGTAAGGGCTTGGTCAGCCAGGAAGTCTTTGATGGCGTTGACCTGAGGGTCCTTGAGGTCGTTCCAGTGCAGATTGAAGTCACCGAGGAAAATGTCTTTAGAATTGGAGGAAACCTTGGTTGTGATGATTTCCTTGAGGTGGTCATTGAAGGTGTCATTCATGCCTGGGGATGGTAAAAGATGTGCAGTCTGCACAGTTGAGTGGCGTTGCTGCACATGGAGAGTGCAAGGTATTCGCAGGAGTCTGTGGGATCTGCCAGAAGTTCAGTTACGAGGAGGGTAGAGCGGTAGATGCAGGCAATGCCTCCCCCTTTTTTTTTTGATTGCCTGTCCAGCCTTGCGATATTATAATTATGAGGGACTAAAAGGTCTAGGCAGGGAGATGAGGATTCATTGAGCCAAGATTCGGTCAGGATTGCTATGTCAGATTTTTGGCTCAGGATGAGATCGGCGACATCAGCGGCATGCTTTACTGCTGAGCGGCAGTTAATTAAGAGGCCGGAGAGAGGGGGGTCGGGGTGTGTGTCGTGAGTTGGGGCGGAAATGGGTACTTGCGCTAGGTTGTTGTTAATAACTCCTCTGTTGCGGAGAGTAGCTGATCAACCGTTGGATAGCGTGTTCGTCACTTATGTCCAGTGGACTTGGGGTTTCAGGGGCAGACTTGTAGGTAAGTAGGAGGGCTAGAATTTCCTCCTCCGAGAGGTAGCAGGGCTGCTTGCGAGGGCGAAGGTGTCTCAGGGATAACGGTAACGGGTGATGGAGGGGCTCGGTGAGAGGGGGGGGAGTAGAGTTCTGCGGGAGCTTGAGGTTTGAGAAGGAGAGTTCGGTGAGGTGAAGGATGTTTCTTAGTTCCAGAATGGAGTTATGGATGCTCTGAGTTAGGTTGGCTGCTCTGAGGTGCAGGGTTTCAATATCCATAAGTGAGGGAAGAGCTTGCGGGAAGGAGATCAATGGTTTGGGAACGGTTCTGTTGGCATGCACCGGTAGCATGGTAGTGGGGCTAGGTCGACCTGTGTCATAAACCCTTAGAGGAGGGGTTTGTGAGTGGCTAGACACGCTTGGCGGACTAGTCGAGGGATCGTTGGGGCGGGTGTTTGCTACCCTGCAGGTGTCTAGCATATGAGTCACTATGGAAGTGGGGGAGGAGCACTGCTTGGAGGAGGAGGGCGGTGGCAAGATCTCCTTGAGGGATGGCGGAGGTTGTGTAGGAGTGGAAGGAAAATCCCTAGCAGAAGTATGGGTGACATTGCCTAGAGGGCCGTTTAGAGTGGGGAACGGCAAGGGTTGGGTTGGTCTAGTCTGCACCCTTGGAGGGGGTGGGAGGGGCGAGAGGGAGTACTCTTCCTTGCTAGCTCCTTTTCTATTGTGGCTGTGTATTTAGTTCTACGCCCTTGCTGTTACTGCCTTGCCTGTTTTTGTTTGATCGCCAGGATCCGTGGGCACAGCAGACAACCTAGGTAAAGTTTCTTGTCTACTGTGACTATTGTCTTTGAGTTACATTTATAACATCACCATAGGTATCAGCTCCACAGACCCTGCCGTTGCCTGTATATCCTATATGTGGGTATTTGCAGTCAGTATCTGTAACAGCAATTGTGGGTGAGGAACTTACTGAGCTTGTTTCCTGTCGTTGGGGAATGTGGCGGTTTCGAGGGAGCAGTTTATCGTCCAGCATAGTTCGGGTGCGATGGCCGTGGAAGATGTGCGGTAGGCAGGAGTCTGAGGGTGCTCCGGAGTGGATGCTGTTCATGGTCTTTAGGGTGTCTTCTGTCGTGAGTGGAGTCCATTTGAGCAGGGTCTGTTGGGTGGGGTCGCTGGTGGGGAGCTGGAGCAAGGAAGAGATGTTGGTTGTCAAAGATGTTGTAGATCATCTTGATCTTGAGGTGAAAGAAGGTGCTGAGTATGTTGCAGAGGTCTTGGGAGCGTGGGACGTCTGTTGTTTCGCTGCAGGGATTGGCAAATTCCTTGATGATGGAGAAGAGTTCTTTGGAGTTGTAGGTGTTAGTGAGGCCTCTGTCTTGGAGGAATATCTTCTTTGTGGATTTGATGAGTTGGTGGTGTGCTGTGGTGGCTGTTCTGTAGGCGGTGCGTGTTTTTGGGGTTTTGTTCTTCCTCCATGTTTTTTCGAGTCGTTGGCAGGAGCGCTTGGGTTCTTGGAGTGCAGGAGTGAACCAGCTTGCTTTCTTCATGTGTCATCTTGTGGTTTTCTTGAGGGGGGCGTGTGTAAGCGCAGTTCGTGATCCAGTGGTGGAGGTTGCATGCCGCGGTGTTAGCACCTGACAACGTCGGCGGCGGTAGGGTGCAGTGGGGGCAGAGGTGAGCTGGTCTTCGCTGACTTTGTTTCAGCATTTACGGGGAAGGCGGTGGGCATGCTTGTGTACGGAGGGTTTTCTGAAGGAGAGGAGTTCCGTGGTGTGGCTGTAGGAGACGCTGTTTTCTTCTGCGAAGACGGGGTCAAGTGTGTGTCCCGCTTTGTGCGTGGGGGCGGTGACAAGTTGCTTCAGTCCTATGTTGGCGAGGTTCTCCAGGAGGGTGGTGGTGTTGAGGTCATCGTGATTGTCCAGGTGGAAGTTTAGGTCTCTGAGTAGGATGTAGTCTATGGAGGCGAGGGTGTGGGGTGCGATGAGGTCGGCGATAGTGTTGGTGAAAGGAGCGCGGGGGCCGGGCGACCTGTGGAGAGTCGTTTTAGGGTTGGTCTGGACCTGGAAGTGGTGATGCTCCATAAGTGTGGTCCGGGCCAGTGGTTGTCATGCGGAGGGTGCTTTTGTGAGCGATGGTGATTCCTCCTCCTGGGCGGGTGGGACGGTCTTTTCGCCGGATATTGTATTCATCGGGAATGGCGGTGGTGATGTCGGGTGCAGAGTTGGCGTTGATCACGGTTTCTGTGACGAAGGCGACGTCGGGTGCGTGGGTGTTGAGGAGGTCCCAGATTTCTATGGTATACTTGTATAGGGAGCACACGTTGAGGAGGATGCAGTTGAGTGGTTTGTGAGCGGTGATGTCTAGTAGGCTGGGGACTGCTGCAGGGGGCCGGATGTGGGTGAAGGTGCAGCAGAAGTCGACAGGAGATCGGGCCTTTGGGTGTTGCTCGGTGTCGAAAGCTGGCAGTTGTTGCTGCATCCAGGGTTGAGTGCATGGAGGGTGCTGGAGTCAAAGCGGAGGAGGATCGGAGGACCAGGGTCCTTGGCGCTGGTCGCAGTGAGGTCGTGGATGGGCGCAGACGGGCTTGCCTACGGCGGAGCTGGGAGGCGGGAGCTGGAAGGACACGCTGGAGGGGGGAGGGGCCGCGGGGGCAGCTGGAGCGGGGAGCGCAAGAGTGTAAAGAGAGAGAAGAGGGCAAAAAGAGAGAGAAAAAGAGGGAAAAGAGACCAGAGAGAACAAAATGAGAAAACAGGGCACAGATAAAGTCAAGAGATGTGAACCACCAGGAATGAGGTGCAGGCAGGAGCCTGCAGGTGGAGGAGGACCTCGAACACTTACCACAACAGAGGGCCCAGGGTCAGAGGGCAGCACTTAACGGTGGAGCTGCGCAGGGGGAGAGCAGTTGCACTGACCAGGTCAGTGGTCTTGCTAGTGGGCCTGCAGCACTGATTGTGCCACCCACTTAAATGGCCTGTTAAACATATCTCAGGTCTGCCATTGCAGAGCCTGAGTGTTCAGTTTTTACACTGCCATGTTGACCTGGCAAGTTAAACCTCTTGCCAAGCCCAAACCTTCCCTTTTAATACATATAGGTTACCCCTAAGGCCGGCCCTGGACAGCCCAGAGGGCAGGGTGCAATGTATTTAAAAAGTAGGACATGTACTTTCAAGTTTCACATGTCCTGGTAGTGAAACACTCTTAAATTCGTTTTTCACTACTGCAAGGCCTATCTCCCAAATTGGATAACACTCGGATTACCTTATTACATTTTATAAGTGTAACTCTCAAATGGGAAGATAAAACTAATTCAAGTTTGGTGTCTTTGGAATCACAATTTAAAATCACAACTTATGGTGAAGTTGGATTTTAAATTGCAATTCTGAAAATGCCACTTTTAGAAAGTTTTTTGAAAAAATGAAACAATCTGACCACCTTTTTTGTCTTGCTGCTATTTATTTAGGCAGACTGCGGGCCAATGTTTGTATATTTCTTGGTCCCGGTTATTTCTTTAACCTTGTTTAGGCAGTTAATAACTTATTTTATACATTTATGTACAAGCCTGAAAATAAGCGATACACAATTCAGTTTGAACCAAAGTCCTATGCACACGTTGTGGTATTTCTATGAAAGTTCATCAAGTAATTAGAGCACAATTGTCAATAAAGTCCAAATATGTTGCTGATCTTTTATTCAATTAGTCACAGAGAGCATCCAGCCAACACGTGTTTCGTCGTAGTGGGAAATGTCCCTCGACTTCCTCAGGGCTGTATTCAGTATACGTGTTTCTATCCAATGATCGCTCCGCCGGTTTTAATTCCGACCCGGCTGGTCATCTGTAAATATATCCTTGGTATCCTCAATCGAAAGTGTATGGTATGTTCCAAAAGTAAGGGAAACACCTATGTTAGGGTGATCCGAAGTGGGACCGTGCCGTTCATCCGGAACTGAGAACACACCCAATGCCGATCCAGACTCTAGCGTACTCGCTCTAGGTCAAGGAATTTACTTTGCGGCCATAAATACGCTTCCCTCGTGAATCGGCACGGTCCCACTTCGGATCACCTTAACATAGGTGTTTCCCTTACTTTTGGAACATACCATACACTTTCGATTGAAGATCAGCAACATATTTGGACTTTATTGACAATTGTGCTCTAATTACTTGATGAACTTTCATAGAAATACCACAACGTGTGCATAGGACTTTGGTTCATAATCAGCGTGCAGGATCTTTCCTTCACGCACTTTGGGTTATAGGGTGTTTCCCCTACCTTTTGCACCATTTAACCCAAATGGAATCACTACCAATGAAACAAGCCAGGAGGTCCCACTAGATTTAACATCTGCACTTCACTTGAGCAACTCCCTCTCAGTGAGTGAGGTGGAAGATGCCCTCAAAAAAGGGATACATCTAAAAGCTGCAGGGCCGGATGGGGTACCCCTTGACCTATTTAAAAGTAACCTCCAACTTTGGGGACCCCTTTTGACAAATGTTTTCAGAGCAGCAATAATCGGCCCCATACCAATGTCATGGAAAGAGGCCATAGTGGTCCCTGTGTATAAAAAGGGAAAGAAGGAAGATCCGGCCTGTTATAGGCCCATTTCCCTAATCGACGCTACGGTCAAGGTTTTGGGGAGGGTGATTTTAGCCCGCCTCGATACCTGGGCAGACTCGAAAAGCTGATATCCCAAACTCAATACGGCTTTCGAAGAGGCATGGGGACAAACGAACAGTGCCTAAACCTGGCATTGATTATGGGCAAGTACATGAAGGCAAGGAAGGGGTCGTTACACCTTGCCTTTATGGACTTGTCCAGTGCTTTCGATACGGTTAACAGAGGCAAATTGTGGGCAATGATGGGGGAAATGGGCTTTGAGGAACCTCTTGTCACTTTATTGCGGAGGTTGCACGCATCCACCACGGTAGCCATACGCTTTGGCCCAGGTGGAGAAAGGACGAGGCCCATTGTGTCAACAGAAGGAGTCCGTCAGGGATGCATATTGGCCCCCTTTCTCTTCCTTTTGTATACAAATGGCCTTGAATTGGCCTTGAAAGATCAGGAGCTAGATTTTCCAAGAATTGGGGAAAGCCGATCCCGTTGTTGTCATACGCGGACGACACGGTTTTAATGGCTTTAACCGCTAACAGCTTACAGAAGTCTTTAAATATCTTTACTAACTTTATGTTAGGCCTGGATCTAAAGGTCAATTTCACCAAATCTTATATCATGGTTTGCGGACCTAATAATACCAAATCAAGAAAGTTTACGGTAAATGCCAAGACAATCGACAAGGTCTCAAATTTTAACTATCTGGGGAATGTTTTTAATAATAAATTAAACTGGGAAAATCTTATCACATCCAGAGTTCAGAATACTAGTCGCGCTGTGGAAGGTCTCTTCCGCTTTGCGTGCAAATTGGGCCATAAGCCAGTGGCGGAATTGTTAATCCTATATAGATCAAAATGTTTATCCATTGCCACTTATGGGGCGGGAGTATGGGGACATTATAAAAGCACGCAACTACAAACGTTAGAAAATAAGTTTTTAAAAAGATTGCTAATGATCCCAAATAGCGCTCCCACAGCATTCTGTCACTCCGAGGTAGGGGTGGATTTTATTACTGATCGGATTAATATTGCCCCATTGATCCTCTGGGCCAAAGTCTGGTTGTCAGAGGATCTAAAGCTAACAAGAGAAATTCTCAAAGATTGTATGGCGTTGGACAATTCTGAGACCATCCCATGGCTAGGCTATGTAAAAAGAAAATTTAATGAAATGGGTCTTGGGCATTATTATGACAATCCAACTAGTATAGATACAAATATGAAATTGACCATAAAAATGCATACTGTGGTGAGCGTGATAATTGCCGGCGCCTAGCAGAGTTGCAACCTCTTACCGATCACTTATCTCTACATCCCCAATTTTATTTATCTTTTACCACGAATGTGCAGTTTAGATTTTACCTGACTAGATTTCGGCTTTGCACATTGCACTTTTTAGTGGCCTTTCCTAAACAGGCCGGATGGTGCAATAATCTCATTCCTTGCCCTTGTGATAATATAGCACAACAAAGCACTTTGCACTTTACCCTATTCTGTGCTCTGTATAAGGAACCTAGGGCCCGGTTCCTTATCCCTTTTTAAGAAAAGCTCACCCTAGTAATTATCAGGAAGGTTTTAATAGATTATTATCCCTGTCTACCGAGGCAATCTGTACGGTAGTACTACATTTTATCAGGATTGCTTTTTTAATAAGAAAACGGTATGAAATGTAATTAAAATTGGCGTCTCCCTTTTAGAATTTTAGATTTTAAGAATTTTAGAATTTTTAGAATTTAAGAATCACGTATTTTAAATTTCTGAGATAAATCAAGGAGTATTTGAGTCATGTAACATTTTATCGTATTTGATTCGATATGATATGTAATTTTGTATATCTTGTATGAATGTTATACTTTTATGGTTATTCAAACCGAATAAAGTTATTCTTGACTTGACAATTGTGCTCTAATTACTTGATGAACTTTCATAGAAATACCACAACGTGTGCATAGGACTTTGGTTCATAATCAGCGTGCAGGATCTTTCCTTCACGCACTTGGGGGTTATAGGGTGTTTCCCCTACCTTTTGCACCATACTAGTCAGGAATCCAACACACTACACGCAGAAACAGCCAGGCGCCATTGCTTCCTATACCACTAACACCCCACACCAATAAACAATTCAGTTTGAGATAAATCATTGACAACAACAATACACATAATAAACAAATTATTTGAAATCAGACAGTGCAAAATCAAACAGTGCTTGAATCACAAATGGACGTAACCCCACAGATGATTAACTTTTAGAAAGTTGGAATTTTCTTGCTTTAACCATTTGGTGCCGGCTGCCTGTCTCTGATCACATGTTTGAGGTGGGTGACAGCTGGGCTTTGTGTATTCTCCCTAGATAGCCACTTAGGTGTGACCTGATGAGCCACTCTGGTAGAGAGGAGCTGGGCACAGCCTCACTTACACCAGAATAGGCTGTGTCCTGTTCGAGACACAAAGGGCTGCATACCCCCCCTGTAGTGAGTCTGGAGCCAGCACAGGAAGGGCAGGGATTTTATGTGTTTCAAAGGCATGTCTTTGAAGTCTCCCCACTTCAAAGGCACAACCAAATATAAGTACTGGACCTCTGACACCACCACTTGAATACACCTCTGGACCTGTGGATACACTGCCAAGAAGAAGGACTGCTGTGCTGCTGGAAGGACTTTCACTCTGCTGGACTGTCACTCAAGGAGCTGCTGCCTTGCTGTGCTGACCTGCTGCCTGCTGCCCTCTGGCCTGGAGAGTAAAAACTAGACCTGGAACCCATCTTGAACCCAGGACGCTAAAGTTTGCTGGCTTCCTGATCTGAGCCTCAGGGACATAACTGGCTCCTCACAGATCCTGGATCCGTCTTCTATGAGTTCCTGACCCCAGCACTTGAAATCAATCTTTTGGGCTTTTTGCGAATGGGCCAGTTCAATCCGGCACCGCGCCACTGAGGCATCAGCGTGAGCAGCCACAAGTCCGTCTCGTCGCACAGCAAGCATCGTCTGGCGGCGTGGATCACCACCACAAGGCTGCTACCCGTCCGCCCATGATGTCTAGCCTGCTCTTCATGCATCGCCAACCACCGCCAGCGACGCTCTCCTTGCTCCCAGTGAATTTCTCCCCCGCAAATGGGATTCTAAGCACAATTCCCAAGAAGGTAAAACTTCAGCAAGGCTTACCTGGGACTGTATCCGACCGGCGCTCCATTGCGGTAGGGTTGAAATTTTGGATTTTACCCTGTCCAGCGTGGTCACATATCTCCAGTTGGCTCTTTATGCCTCTAAGCACTATTTTACTGTTTATTCTTTAAAAATTCATAACCCTGGTTCTACTTTTTAGATTTTTGTCGTTTTGGTCTTGTTTTATTGATAAATTTAAGCTCTGTTTTCTGAGCCTGGTGTGGAGTCTTTTTGTGTGGTGTTTTCACTGTTTTACTGTTTGAAGTGTTGCACAAATACTTTACACATTGCCTCTAAAGTTAAGCATGACTGCTCTGTGCCAAGCTACCAGAGGGTGAGCACAGGTTAATTGTGTGTGTGTTTGTGACTTTTGCTGACTAAGGTTCACACCCCGGTCAACTAACAACCCAATCTCTAACATTGGCGATCAACAGTGAGCATAGAACTTGTGTTTGTGCAGTGCCATACAGTGATTGGCGTACACTTCTATTCCACATCTAAGACCTTTATAAGTTTAAAATTCTCTTTTTTCTCCCAATAGGTAATTTTTCTAAATTGGCCTCCTGCTTCACCTTCATACACTTGGGACTCATGTTGTACCTGTGATACCATGTCAGAATAGAAATGGATACAAACTGTCTGTCATATTACAAAATGAGGGAGCTGAGGAGGTTCTGCAAGGAGAGGGGGTGACCATGGAGAAAGGGTTCACTAAACAGGACCTGCGGAATGCCCTACATGCATAAGAATTCAAACGCTGGTATGGAGCACCCACAAAAGACCAGGAGAGACATGACTCTGAGGAGGAGGACCCCTTTGCAGCACTAGGGTTAGAGAATGCAGAGCACTGGTTATTCCTGACCTCAGAACCAGAGCCCCAGGAGGGCAGGGGCCCTGAGAAGGATGAGGAGGATAGGAAAAATGACTTTGCAAAAGCTCCCGAGAAGATAGGGAACCCTACAGAGAGGGAGTCCCCTGCTGCATCTCCTGAGGAGTTAAAGTACAGACAGGCTGAGAGGAACCTGAGGCCTCAGCAGGCCCAACTGACTGCAGAGGAGAGACGAGCTGAGACTGACAAAGCCATAGCGGAGGAGAGGAGGGCTGATGCGGAGAGTGCCTTAGCCAGCTAAAATCTTGTCATGGAGGTAGCTGAGGCTGAGAGAGCCCTTGGGCGAGAGAAAAGGATCATGCTGGCTCATGAACTGAGTCTTAAGTTGCTGGACTTGAAAGCCAAACAGCTGGGAGAGTCTAGCAGGAATGGTGGTAACAAAATGTCATAAGCCACCTACCTGAATCCCAGATGATTCTAATGGGGTGGCGACGCTAGTTCCCAAATCCTCCCGAGACTTGCCCTCGGTTTACAGGAGGAGTCACTGCTCCGGTGGCAAATCCCAGGGGGGAGGTGGTTTGGGATGGAGAGAGCATGTAGAGGCAAAGATGCTGTGGCTCGTCTACCCAACAGCAACACTGCAGCAGGCATTCACGCCAGTTTGATCAACGATACCAGCAGATATGGTACCTATAAACAAATAATAAGGCTTTAGTTTAGTATTAACTCTGTCTCTTAAGGTATCACCTCACGAAAGCTTTTCAAATCTCAGCCAACCTTTAGTTTTGTTGTTTTGTTTTCATTTAGATTGTCCGTAGAGGCTCCTTTATCAAAGTTTTGAAACTGTAGTGAGTATGATTTCAGCATCAAACCCACAAGCAAATTTGGATGGGGTTAACTTCACCCAAGTCCTCTCTGGCAGAGCCCTGCCAACAGTATGTACAGGTTGAACAAAAATGCTGGTTACCTTTATTTGCAGCACAATGTTGTGACTGAGCTCAGCGCATAGTAAACTCAAGTCTGTTAATGCATCTCTCCTGTTCTTCTTGTTCTTTTTTCCATTCAGGTGCGAGATTAATGCAGGACGTTCTTTGCGGTGAGGTCGAAGCGGGAGGATCAAGGGAGCTGGCAAGACTGAGTCCTGGAAGCAGGGAAACAGGTAAGTGGCAGGCAAAGAGGCTAAGGGAAGGGGAGGAGTGTGGACGGTCTTTAAATACCACAAATGTAGAACGTTCATAAAGGTCACATTCTAATTGTTTGTAACAAGGAACAGGTGCAGATAATTAACTTGATGAGGCTGCTTTCTAGAAGGTGCTTTAGAATGTTCACAAAGGTCGCGTTCTAATTGCTTATAGCAAGGAACAGGTGCAGATGATTAATTTGATGAGGCTGTTTTCTAGAAGGTGTTTTAGAATGTTTGCAAAGGTTGCATTCTAATTATAGAAAACAGGGGATTAATTTGATGAGGGCTGTCTTCCGAAGGTTCACGTTGAGGTCATCTATGCCGGTTGCTTGATGCTTATTCTGGTGGATTTTCTGGATGTTTCCGTCGGGCCTGAAACCTGACCTTGCATATGCATGGTAAAACATTTGTAAAAGTTATTAAGACTTTTCAAACAAACCAGGAAACGCCATCTGCAGTTAGTTATCACCAACAGCATGTAATATGGTCAAAAGTCAGGGTACAAGACGTTTGTTCATTCATACGTGTTGGGAGGAATGATATGAGTCATGCCGGTATATTGTGATAGTCAAGAGAGGTGAGCTGTGGCAGGAATCCTGACACAAAACTACAGTATCCAGCAGTGAAGGAAGGATCCCTATAGCCATGGAAAGGAAGGGGATGACATAGATAGGTGGTTTGAGGCATATGAGTTTACTTTAGAGGTGCACAGGATCCCTGAGGAGGATTGGGGAACTGGCATGTGGAGGCATATACCTAGTGATGATAGGGACGTCCTACAGGCCCTAGAGAAGAGGGACAGGCTGAGGTATCCCACAGTGAAGGAGACCCATGTTAAGAGATATGGATTCACCCCAGAAGAGTACAGGTTGAGATTCAGGTGCGGTCAGAAACTATCTCGCCAGTCCTGGGATGATTTTGTGGGTTACTTTTGCAAGGCACTGGATGGTTGGGTGAAGGGTAGAGAGGTAAACACCTAAGAGGGGCTGTACAATTTGATTGCTAGAGAGCACATGTTCATTCACTGTTTTCCAGAGCTACACCAACACCTATGTTGATTGCAAGTTCACTGACCCCAGAGAGCTTGCAAAGGAGGCAGACCTCTGGGTGAGTACCAGGGTGTCTGGGAAGGCATTGGGAAGTTATCCTGAGGAAGGTGGCTCAGGTTCCCCTCAACAGAGTGAGAGGGAGGTATGCAGTGACCCAGACAGGTCCCAGTATGGTAAGGGATAAAGGGGTCCCATGTTCCTTTAAAGCATAGGAGGGGAGGTTGAGGTTGGCAGAGGCCCAGGATGCCCTATTTTAAGCCGCAGAGCTTTGGTTGCTCCCAAAGCGAACTCAAGCAGGGGGACCTGGTCTGTACCGAGAGACCATCCACTGGTGTGAGCTCCACAGCGCCAGGAGAGCTGTGTAGGGCAGCTTCCACATGCATCCCACCAGTTCTGTTTTCTGGGGGTACCGCTCCACAGCGGTGGGTACAGAGGCCAGGATGAAGGGGCAGGAGGTGGAAACAGTCCACAGTGGGAGGACCAGTGGGTCAGTGGTTGCCAGCTCTGACAACAGAGCACCCCAGGACTGACCCTGGTGAGGCCACTTCTGGCCAGGGGTGCTCCATGCACTGTCACTGTCACAGGGACAGAGGGCTGGGGACCTGCACCAGGCAGACTCTTACAGTGTGTCTCCCTCGATGGGGGTAGTGGTACTCCCCTGGAAGTCCTGGCTTGCCAGGCACAGGTTCAGCCTAAGGGTACAGACCCTAGGCTGGGTGACCAGTCTCAGGATGCCACCCAATAACTGGTGGGAGGTGGAGTGGAAAAAGGGTGCAAGGCAAATGGTGCTCCTGCCCCCCCCCCCCCCATGTTGAGAAACCACAGAGGCCTGAGACCCCTGGCTGGCTGTGGCCTGGCTCTGGACACTGACACTTGTCAGTGGCCTTAATTGGTTGTTGTCCTTGTAGACAGAGTTTTCCCTGGGTTGGGGACAGACATCAGACCCAAAGGGTGGAAGGGGCCACATCACTTTGTTGGTCATGGTGGTCCTGTTTGCCTACTTGGATGCATCTGTGAGCAAAGTAAGGTTAGGTGCGGAACAGATGAGGTCCACAGACGAACAGAAGAGTTCCCCATGGGTCAGTTCAGTGGCTCAGGAGAGTATAGACAAAGGAATCAACTGAGTTCAGAGAGGAGTAAAACTGAAAAGTGCCCCTGCGGTATAGGGCCATTGTCCATGTTCTATCGCCTAAGCAGGAAAGTCCATCAAGGTATTGATTAGTCTACCCTGTCTTTAGGTTGGAGGGGTGTTGTATTGGAAATGGCCCTTTCTGCAGGGTCACCCCCAAACCTTTTGCCTTTCTCCTCCCTGTTTTTGCTGAGCTTGCTTTTGTTGGCTTTAGGACTCGGTGCACTTTACCACTGCTAACCAGTGGTACCGTGCTTGTGCTCTTTCCCTAAAACATGATAACATTGGCTTATCCACAATTGGAATATTTAATTTATTTATATGTCCCTTGTAACATGCACTACATGTACCCATGCCCTGTAAATTAAATACTACTAGTGGTCATGCAGCACTGGTTGTGCCACCAACTTATGTAACGTTTAAGCATATCTCAGGCCTGCCACTGCAGAGCGTGTGGGTGCAGTTTTAACCTGCCATGTTGACCTGGTAAGTTAAACCTCTTGCCAGGCCCAAACCTTCCTTTTTAATATAAATAAGTCACCCCTAGGGTAGGCCCTCGACAGCCCAGAGGGCCGGGTGCAATGTATTTAAAAAAGTAGGTCATGTACTTTCAAGTTTCACATGTCCTGGTTGTTAAAAAAACTCTTACATTAGTTTTTCACTACTGCAAGGCCTATCTCCTGCACAGGATAACGTTGGGATTACCTTATTACATTTTATAAGTGTAATTCCTAAATGGGAAGATAAAACGATTTCAAGTTTGGTGTTTTTGGAATCACAATTAAAATCACAACTTATGGTGAAGTCGGATTTTAAATTGCTATTCTGAAAATGCCACTTTTAGTAAGTTGGCATTTTCTTGCTTTAGCCATTTGGTGCCAAGTGCCAGTCTCTGATCACATGTCTGGGGTGGGTGACTGCTGGGATTTGTGTATTCCCCCTAGACAGCCACACACAATGGGAGCTTAGGTGTGACCTACAGGGACACTCTGGTAGGATGGAAGGGATGAGCTGGGCACAGCCTCACTTTCACTTAGGACCCATAATGCCTTCTCCATTGGTGAGGCTCACTAAAAATGCAACCACCGCCCAATTTATTTTCAACGCAATATTTGAGAACACCAGATGGAAGCACATACAACAACATATTCACCTTCATACATAAACAACAGAAACTTGGTATGCCAGCACAACCAACATCATACAACCACCCAGGTATATACCCTCTATCATATCCTTACACAGGCGCTATCTTACACCAAACACCCACTATAGGCAGATGTACCCACCTTCACACATTCACACTCCCACTGTTGAATACACACAGTCACAATCATATGCCCCACACAACACAATCATACGCCAAAACACCCACCATCATATGGTCGCTCATCCACCATCGTACATCGACAGAGCAACAATTGCACAAACACAGTTACCAACCAATGACCACAGTCTCACAATTATATGCCCACACCCAGTATCATCCACCCGCACAGCTACCATCAAATGCCAGAACAATATACCTACCATTAGCCCACTTAACCACCACACACAGCCACACACCCACAAGCATACATGCATCATCATATGCCTACACATGCATCATCACACATCCATGATATGACATGCACTCACCATCATACATCCACAAAACCAATATCATATGCTGCAACACTTAACATCATATGAACATGCAACAACTTTAAAGATGGCCACCGACATGGACACTCTCTTCTAAGCTCTGAGGCATGGGATCACAATCTGTAAAAATCCCTTCAATCCCTGCGCCATCCAGCAGTGTGAGCTTTGTAGCCCTGATTGAGAGGTTTCCACGATGACCACAACATATCTCACCACATAAGAAGTACAACATTTATTCCTATTATTTCCTACCTCTGCTTTCATGCGCTTTGATGTACAGCCTTGTGTGGAGGAGACTCCCGAGGACAGCCATCCTGGTGGTAATTGTGATGAAGGAGATGGCGGACAGCTGGAGATTTGCGACCCAAACTAGCCATTGTGCTCTTGATTGAGCACCCAGTGAATCTCGATGGTGATACAGTGGCTGGGCCCGAGCTGGTGAATGTTGACCAGCCTGTCATTGCGCTTCCCCAATCCGGAGTCGTGCTGCCACATGGTGCTCCTCTCTTGCCAGCACTTGGGGTGGAAGAATTTTTTTCTTCTGCCAGGCCTAATGCTGGATACGCCCTTCTAGGGCCCGCGAGCATGCTCTACTGCCATGCTCAAGGAACAAATAATGGACGGAATGTTGAACAATGCAAACATTCACCCCCAGTCACAAAGATCTGGGTTTAATCCATTGTTCTTTTGCTCACCACGCCATCCCAGTTTGGACCCAGCCATATGCATAAAACATCTGCCCTGGTTTGGGGGGGCAGATGTGGGTCCCTTGCTCACTGCACCACTGGATTCAAGCTAGCCTGGCTGATGAGGGGTGATGCCCCGAAACCAGTCCCAGGATGCTTGTTTCCGATCCAGGGATGACCTGGCTTGGCAGTTCTGGCTGGACTGTTCCCATGAGGAACAGGGTCAAGACTGATTTACATATGGCTGGGTCCAAACTGGGGTGGCATGGTGAGCAAAAGAACGATGGATTAAACCCAGATCTTTGTGTTAAGGGGTGAATGTTTGCGTTGTTCAGCATTCCGTCTATCATTTGTTCCTTTTGCTTTTGTCACCCTAAGTGGGAAGGTTATGCCCAGAAGTGGGTCCCCTGCTCACTGCGCCACTGGATTCAAGCTAGTCTGGTTGATGAGGGGTGATGTCCCGAAACCGGTCCCAGGATGCTTGTTTCCGGTCCAGGAAGGACCTGGCTTTCAGTTTGGGCTGGACTGTTCCCATAGGGAACAGGGTCAAGACTGATTTGCATATGGCTGGGTCCAAACTAGAATGGCATGGGGAGCAAAAAAACGATGGATTTAGGCCCAGATCTCTGTACTGGGGTGAATGTTTGACATTGATCAGCATTCTGTCCATCAATTGTTCTTTTTGCATTTGTCACCCCGAGTGGGACGGGTATGTCCAGATGTGGGTCCCGTGCTCTCCATGCCACTGGAGTCAAGCTAGCTTGGCTGATAAGGGTGTGTATTGCTTCGCCCTCCCAAATATTAGAAAATACCGCCCTCCCAAGCAGAGGCACAAACACGGCTAAGCAATAAAAAAACCACCAGGAAAGGGATTTCACTCTCATAAAATGAGACACATCAAAAGACTGTTCTCAGAATAAGGCATGGGGTTTTATTTGTGCAACACCCTCTAACAGAAAGGCTTTCCCAGATGCCAAATGAACAACATTTTAAATGTGTATGTATGTATATATGTATATATATCAAGGAGCGGCTGTTTCGAAACGCGTCAGGCGTTTTTCGCTGTTCGAAATAAATTAAATGCACGCTGAAAAGGAATTGGGCCCGGCATTGGTTTTTTGAAATAAAAAGCTAAGCGACGATATATATATATATATATATATATATATTATCTACTGGCGGTCGCCAGTAGATAGTTATAGTTAGGACCTATTTTCCATAGGAAATCCGCGACATTCTATTTGAAATAACTCTCTTGCCGGTTGACGTATCTTCGCGAAATTTTCAAACTTTGTGGGGTGCTCCGCTCCGCTCCTAGCCTGAAAGTCTCGGGTTGATTCGTCAAGCGGGGGCCGAGAAAAAAGGGGGGTCCCAAAACGCGTTTTCCCCATTCATTTTTCCATAGGAAACTTTAGACACAGCCCGAACTGCTGAACGGAATTACACCAAATTTGGCAAAGAGGTAGTTCTTGGGTCAGAAAGAACCCTTTTTGTTAAATGGTGTAAATCCGTTCAGTAGTTGCTGAGAAAATCAAAAGTAAAAGTACATATATATCTAAGGGCACGGAGGATCCGCGTACCCTCAGCGCACCCTGCGCGCACCGTCCCGATCACGAGCCGAGGGACAGAAACAAGTGTGCAAAGCGCACAAAGGGGGCAGGGTAGAAACACCCTGACCCCCTAGGTCTGCTCAGGGGGTCCCACAAGGACCCCCTGGGCAAAAAAAAGCATATTTTTTTTTTGTTTAAATCGGCAGGATGCGCTCAGGGTGCGCGGATCCTGCCGATAAAAAAAAAATCGAAGGGCCAAGTCCCGGGGGCATGCTGTGTGGGGGTTTATTTTATGTATGGGGGGCCTCTAAGGGCCCCCCAAGCCCCGGGGACCGCCACCCCCTGGGGCTTTATTTGAAAAAGTAGCGGGAGGGCTCTGAGCCCTCCGGCAGCCCCGGGACCACCACCTCCCGGGGCTTCTTTATTTTTAAATTAACATGTGTGGGGGCTCCAGCCCCACACGCCCCGGGACTACCACCTCCCCGGGCACTAACAAAATTGAAAATGGGGGTCCGTTAAGGACCCCGAGCCCCGGGGACCACCACCTCCCCGGGGCTGTGCATTCGGATGGGAGGGGGCCGCGCGGCCCCCTCCTGGAGCCTGTGGTGGCCCTGGGGACCGCCACCCCCTGGGCCGGCTCCTGCAGTGTCCCGGGTGCCTACCCCGGGACACTGCTGCTTGTAATGACAGGACGGGAGCCTCGCGGCTCCCGTCCTGTCGTTAGCAAACTGCTTTGATTTTGGAAGCGAGAGCAGGGAAAGCTGCTCTCGCTTCCAAAATTCAAAGCAGAATTAGCTTTCCACATGGGGAGCTGCATATTAGCAGCTCCCCATGTGGTAAAGCAATGCCGGCTCCCGAAGGAGGCGGGGAGCCGGCAGGGTCCGTGGGGAGTTGGGGTCCCTCCACGGACCCCAAAAGGATAGGGCCAGCCCCGGGGGATGGGGTCCCCGGGGCAAGAAGTGGCCCGGGAGGGGGGCCATGCGGTCCCCCTTCCCCAAAAAAATGTTAAGAAAAAAAAAAGGCCGGCCCCGGGGGATGGGGTCCCCAGGGCCTAAGGAGGCCTAAGGAGGGGGCCAGGCAGCCCCTCCATCAAATAAAAAAAGAAAAAAGGTGGCAATGGCCCGGGGATGGGGTCCCCGGGTCGAAATTGACCACGGGAGGGGGCCCACGCGGTCCCCGTCCCAGTCTTTTTTTTTTTTTTTTTTTAAGGGGGACAGGCCCTGGGGTATAGGGTCCCCAGGGCTCAAAAATTACTAAAAAGGGGGCCACACAGCCCCCTTTAAAAAAAAAAAATAAACGCATCGCGAGGGAGGCCCCGCCCTCTTTGACAGCACTCTGCAAACGCGCCCTGGCGCGTTTGCAGAGGGGAACGAATTCCCCTTGAATACTGGGGTCTCTGGGGCCAACTAGCCCACCAGGAACCTCCAGTATGCCAGGGGCTGCGTTGCAGAGAGGTGTACAGAGGCCACGCCCTTTTACACCTCTCTGCAACGCAGCTCTGTGGCGCTTTTGGATATACCTGTTGGGCTAGTTGGCCCTCAGGGACCCTCAGGATTCAAGGGAGTTAATCCCTCGTCTTAAAACGCGCCACGGGCGCGTTTGCACAGTGGTGAAGGGAGGGGCGGGGCTTCAGGTGACATGTGTGCAAACAGGCCCCGTGGCGTGTTTTAAGATGGGGATTAAGTCCCCTTGAATCCTGAGGGTCCCTGGAGTCCAACTAGCCCACCATGTACTTCCAAAGCGCCACAGAGCTGCCTTGCAGAGAGGTGTAAAAGGGTGTGGCCTCTGTACACGTCTCTGCAACGCAGCCCCTGGCGCATACTGGAGGTTCCTGGTGGGCTAGTTGGCCCTCAGGGACCCTCATGATTAAAGGGGACTTAATCCTCAACTTAAAACGCGCCACGGGGCGCGTTTGCACAGATGTCACCTCAGGCCCCGCCCCTCCCTTCACCATTGTGCAAATATTCCTCTAAAATCAGCCGAAATACGAATTCCGATTTACTCACCTGTTATCAGGAGAGACCTCAGTGCTGCATCTTTCAGCCCAGTACTGATCCTGAAAAGTAATTTTAACCGTACTTACCAGTAACTTGAATTTCCTTCCATAGGATATCATTGCCTGCTTTTTGCTGAAAAAGTTTCTAAGTGTCGATTTTTGAAACATACAAATATTCCTCTAAAATCAGCCGAAATACGAATTCTGATTTACTCACCTGTTATCAGGAGAGAACCCAGTGCTGCATCTTTTAGCCCAGCACTGACCCTGAAAAGTAATTTTAACCGTACTTACCAGTAACTTGTATTTCCTTCCATAGGAATCCATTGTCTGGTTTTCAGCAGAAAAGTTTCAAAGTGTCGATTTTCACAAACTACAAATATTCCTTAAAAATCGCCTGTATGACTTAAACGCATTCTTTCAACTGTTTACAGGAGATGCACCAGTGCTGGATCCAGGATCCACCACTGAGTGAGAAAAAGTCACGATAACACTACTTACCTGCTAAGTGAATTTCCTCCCATAGGATAACATTGGTGATTCTATGTGAAAAAGTTTCTAAGTGTCAACTTTTAAAATACAATAATATTCCTTAAAAATCACTACTGTAACCAAAACGCTTTTACTCAACTGTTTACAGGAGATGTCCCAGGACTGAATCTAGGATCCAGTCCTGTGGTTAGAAAAGTAATCCATAAAGTAACTAATTGCATTTAGCTAGAAATTCACATTGAGCTCAATGTTGCATTGTGTTTGAAATTGTGTTGCCCATTGCAACAACTGTAACTACTGTACTTAAAAGTCTATTGCCTATTTGCAAAGTATTTAAAGTAAATTAATTCATTCTGAGAAACTATATTTTGTAATGTAATGTATAATGTAATTACAATGTAATTTAAAAAATAAAATATCTAAAAATAAATAGTTTAAAAAAATGTAGAAAATCAGTATGAAAAAAATAAAAATAACAATTAATATATTTAAAAATTGGCATTTACAAAACCTTTGAAATTCACTGAAAAAAACCATAGGTTTCAGACATGTTATAGTTAGGAATTAGCATTTAAAAAACCTTTGAAATTCACTGAAAAAACCATAGGTTTCAGACATGTTATAGTTAGAAATTAGCATTTAAAAAACCTTTGAAATTCACTGAAAAAACCATAGGTTTCAGGCACGTTATAGTTAGAAATTAGCATTTAAAAACCTTACAAATTCACTGAAAAAACCATAGGTTTTAGGGACAGTTATAGTTACTTGGACATTGCACTCGTACAAAACCCGTGAAATTCCCCGTTATAGTTAGTTCAGCTAACTATAACTCGCGCCCCGCAATGCACTGCTGATGACGTCACATATTACATCACTCATGACATGGTCAGTGACATCACTGATGACATCACTGATGACATCTCAAATGACATCACTGATGACATCATCCATGTGATAATTTCATTCATCTTCTCACACCCTAATATAACTTTTGATACACCCACTGTAAATTACAGACTGCCATTCTCAAAACCATAGACACTCCAACACCAATAACTACATACCCACTCACTGATTCTTAGGTCTACACACACATCCACTCACTCACCCGTACAGTCACTCATACTTACAGTCACTCAGTACAGGACTATCATATGCACTCATACACCTATATAAACACTGACACACCGCCACTCATCCATAGAGGTACTCACACACCTAGTCAGTCATGCAAAAAATTAATCACACACCCATTTACTCACCTATAGAGTTATACACACACCAGCTCAATAACTCATACAAATACTAGCACATTCTTACGCTCTTATACAATAACTCATACAAGCACACACGCATCCATACAGCCACTCTCACAATCACACACTCTCACGTATAGCCTTTTAAATACTCTAACACACATATATACTTCCTTTTACATATGTAGTTACTCGCACATGTACCACTGAGATATACATTCACTCACGAACACACCCATACACACACTCACCCACCCAAGCAGCCCATCACAGACGCACTCTTCAAATCATGCACCCAGTGAATCACCCACTCACACATCTATGTACAGAGTCGCACACACCCCACCCACACAAACACTCAGGCACCCATACAGATACTCAGACAACCAATCAATAACTCATATAGACACTCATGTAGCTATTCACAAACCCATGCAGCCACTTACACAGCAACAGACAGACGGATACAGACATTCACCCACTTTAGTCACTAACCCATGCATTCAGTAAAATACGTTTAATCACTCACTTATACAGTTAGTCACGCACCTACTAAATCAACCATTCAGACACTTATACACCCACTCACTCTTCAATACGCCTTTCCCTATATATATTAAACATATTTAAACTTTACAGAAACACACAGTCACTGGATGATGTCATCAGTGATGTCATCAGTGATGTCATTTGAGATGTCATCAGTGATGTCATCAGTGATGTCACTGACCATGTCATGAGTGATGTAATATGTGACGTCATCAGCAGTGCATTGCGGGGTGCGAGTTATAGTTAGCTGAACTAACTATAACGGGGGAATTTCACGGGTTTTGTACGAGTGCAATGTCCAAGTAACTATAACTGTCCCTAAAACCTATGGTTTTTTCAGTGAATTTGTAAGGTTTTTTAAATGCTAATTTCTAACTATAACGTGCCTGAAACCTATGGTTTTTTCAGTGAATATATATATATGTGTGTGCAAGCAATAATATCACACTTATAAGTAGGCAAATGCAACTGTTAAAAGCATGGAATTAAATAAAATACAAGCGGATAATAATATGGACATCCACTGCAAGAAATCAGAAAGATATATACACTAAATACATCAGATGATTATAACCACTGAAGACTTGAATGTGCACACAGACACACTCACACATCACAATGAAAACACCTCAGATGACTATAACCACTGGAGACTTGAATGTGCACACAGACACACTCACACATCACAAAGTCAATAATCGAAAATAAAACACATCAGATGATTATAACCACTGGAGACTTGACTGTGCACACAGACACACTCACACATCACACTGCCAATAATCAAAAGAAAAACATCACCGGCTGCAAACACTGCATCTTGGCCCACTCCAGACTGGGGGATTCACAGCCGGGGTCAAGAGACTCAGCGAACTGGGAACTGCTACACTGAATTTGACACGTCCGTCGTTCATTCAGGTTCCAAACAAATCCCGGTTTCCAAGTCAACAAACCCCAGTTTTATAATCTCAAAGCACTAGAAGTTTGAAGACGCGGCAAATATGCAGGGCAGGGGATGCAATCGTACATCTACGTCTGACCTTATGCCCATCCTGAAGGTAGTCTATGGTGGAAGGCGCGACTGGGCCTTTGCTTCTCTCGTCTGGATCCGCATTTTTATACTTAGGTTGGAACGTGACCAAATTTGACTGGGACATTATTACTTAGGACTAGGCCTTCACTGCATCCACGTGGTCTTACAATGATCAATAAAAAATCACCATAAACAAAGCGGCCCCCTTTCGTTTTTTGCACGCTACATGGAGCCAGTCCTTCCTGTATTATCACTGTCCTCCAATTCAAGAGCTCTGGCACAACAAAAGGACCAAAAAGTACAAAAATGACACATAAACAAGTAACTAAGGATAAGAACCTCACTCCGTCCACCAGAGGCAGTTGCTCCACCGATGGGAGGCCCCCGCACAAAGAATAGCAGGAGAACTTTCACACTCCAAACTCTGACTGCATTTCCAGAGACACTCATTGCAGAACAATACCACTATGTGAAACTTATTTCAATGAAAACTGCTCTCCTCTTCTACACCCTCAATACCCCTTTATAGACAAGCATGTTTTTCCACTCTCTAAACATTGAGAGAAACATCAAACTTTCACATGGGAGAAAACTCTAGACATCAGCCTCACCTCAGCAAAAAACAGACATTACTATATGCATCTATAATGGTAGTAAAAGTATTTTAATATAATATTATTATAATACATTTATAAAGCGCAACTATCACCCAACAGGCATCTTGGCGCTAGTAACTGATCAGTAAAGAAGAGAGATCACTATTGCTGGAGCTGGTAAGTCAGTTTCACTTATGGAACTCTTTGATTCACACTTTCAAATGCTTTTGAATGTAAAGATGAACATTGCTACTAAGAACATTGTTGATCAAACGCCCCAAATGGCCCCAAGGCTACATACCTCACTCAAGACCCCATAGCTCCAAGTGTTTTAGATGGATTGGATTATGGACTCTCAACCATGCCACCGAAAGCACTTCCCCTCCCCCTACTAGACATGTCATTGACCCTATACACCGAAACCAACATCTTTAGGCCACTCTTGACTACTTGCATCATGCAACATCTTCTTATTCCGCTTCCCACCCCCAAACTCCCCTCCTCCAAGCACAGAGACAGTCTACACTTCCTCACCCTCATATCTCTATGGAACAAGTACACCTCATCACCACTATTCCCCCTCCAGATCCAGCAAACCCTTCTCCTCACACATCCACTCCCACACACATACCATTGGTCCCTCAACAACACACTAACCCTCACACCCTCTCTTCTACCCCTCAGCCACTAAAACATTCCTTGCATACTAACAACCAAAAGAATTTATTCCTTTAGAGCGCATCAACGAACAGCGAAAGCGGCCCATCACTACCTGCTGGCGCACATACAATGCAAATGCCTGCACACCCCACACACATCCCACCCCCAGCATTACTATCCGCCTCACTCTAACACCCTCTCCTACTCTGCCCTCCTTTACCCACTCTGCACTCACAACATATGATTATTAATCAAAAGTAACCAAACTAGGGACATTGCAGCAAAGGGAGAAAGAACTCTTCCGCCAAATCAGTTGAACATATGATGACAACTCCTTCCCAAATGTCCCCAACTTTATATATTATTTTCTTCGCATGGGCAGTCGAAGGTGGATACATATGACAGATACCAAAACTCCAGATAATGGCTTTCAGAAGGTGCATGGCTTTCTCATGAGAAGAGTACAAACGACCTTGAGAAAAGTTACAAGGGTGTTCCAGATGCTGAGCTTGCTAGATTTGAGAGTTCTTGTTTTGTGAGCCAGGCTTATGCACAGCGGAAGCAAGAGAGCTCCACAGCTGCTTTAATATGGGCGCACGACAGTGGCTTCAGGTTAAACAACATGGCCATAGATATGATATGTGCAATATATTTCGACATAAACCATATGAATTCACAAAGATGGTATACCATAGTAATCTGTGCGAAGTAGAAGCATCTAGAAGTCTCTATAGGGCCTCACCCACGATTGAAGATCTGGATAAACCACAACATTCGAAATTACTGATCTAATCTAGACCACAGCCCACACCTAACCCTAGTAACAGACGCGTGGTTAAGTGACTACGCACAACCAGCTTTCGGGCTAATGGTCCTTAAAAGTTACTCCATGACGCCCCTCAACAGATCCAATAGAGGTGGGTGGGGTTGGGGCCGTACCAGCACTCTCAAAACCTTCATAAAATGCAGAAACCTCACAAAGGAACAACTACCCTCATTAAAACACCTTTCCCTAGAGTTTGCTCTAGCAGGGTGAAACCTGACCAAGGGGCACCAAATTTACCCCTCACCAGGATACAACCTGGTCTTCATTGAACAATGAATTGCATTTCTCGCCATCAAGGAAATCTATTCAGACAACAGCATCTAACTTCGAGATGTCAACACTCACATGGGACGACCAATCAGAGTCGAAAACATTGATTATCTTAACCAACCTTGAAAACAACCATCTCAGTCAATTCTGCACATGACCCAGAGAGCTCAGTCCCCACATGACCCAGAGAGCTCAGTCCCCACATACCCAGAGGAGCTCAGTCCCCACATGACCCAGAGAGCTCAGTCCCCACATGACCCAGAGAGCTCAGTCCCCACATACCCAGAGGAGCTAAGTCCCCACATGACCCAGAGAGCTCAGTCCCCACATACCCAGAGGAGCTCAGTCCCCACATGACCCAGAGAGCTCGGTCCCCACATACCCAGAGGAGCAGCCCTCGGCGGTCAGGGCAGCAAAGGAAGGTCTCAACCTGAACTGGCCAGATGACCCTACAAAGGTGTGCGCACTGCAGACCTCCATGTGCCCAGAACGATTTGGGGGTTTCACACAATCTGTTTCAGCAAGATGGGGTTATTTTGTTCTTCTTGGGGACAGAAAGCAACTGAATGAAGGAAGCTGAGATGGTGGCTCTAAATGTAAAAGCGATGGATGTTAGAGGGGGCAGCGGTTGGCGAGAAATAAGAAATTTTGAGTTTTTATACGTCACTGTCTAATAAGTTGATTTTGATTAGAAAGGGAAGGAGGTGCCATAGCCCTGGTCTCGAGGGCAGACAGGCTCGCTGCTAGACCGGAAGATCCAGGCACATAAAGTGGGGAGGTCAGAGACAAGGATTAGGGGGGACTCCGTGGCCTGTAAAGAGAAGAGCACGCGGGGTCCCAAATGTAAGTGGGGATACAGGGGTTTAGAGACAAAGAGAAGGAAGTGAATTGTTTTGAGAGAGGTGGTAAGTATATACATTTATCCACTATTCAGGGCTCTCTTAGTTTGTATAGTTAAAGGTTAATAGAGCTTGTAAACTCTCTCCTGCCTGGATTAAAGCAGCTTTTTATTAAGCTAAATACACACCCAGAGGCCCCGCCCCTCGCTGTATTCTCCAATGAAAGACAGGCAGAGGCCAGGTAGACGCGTGTGTTTTTTAAATCATAGGTGAAAAGAAGCGACATCAAGGAAGGGCCCTTTCAATCTCAGACTTTTTTAAACAAAGTTTATCGCAGCCTCAAAGCTGCCGCACATTCATTTACAGAGAATGAAAACTGCCCCAGCAACACGCTGCTAAAAGTAGCAGCAGCTCAGGTGAGAGATGTGTTGAATGATAGTGGTTGCTAAGGAGTCCACAGGCTGCAGGCAGGAACATCTGGCTGGGAATTACAGCCCTTGCCTACCTTTAGTTGGTGCCCCGGGGGCCCTAGACGCTGCTTCACCACACTCTTCAGACACCACACTAGCCGCCTGCTCAGGGAGGTTCATCTGTGCTTCCTGTGTCCTCAGGATGGCCTCCACCTCTTTCTCGCTTTCTACATGACCCCGAATCCTTACCACTAACAGGTGTGGGGGGCATAACTCACGACAGGAGGAGCCCCCATGCCCCCCCTCAACAATGAGCACACTACACATAACTGTACATATGCTATGGCATCTTTTCTTCCGTATTTTGTTCTAAATAAGGTAAATAACCAAAATGAGTATGCAAGGGTTAAATTTGTGGAGTAAGATAAAATCACATGTTAGAATACCCTTTCTCTGCTATAAGAGTTGGTTCTCTGCTCTTTTGCAATATGTGAGGGCGTCAACAGTGCTTTACTTATGTCAGTTTCGCAGCACAGTGCAAAATGGAATTACTCTAGAAATACATGTATATATGTATATATATATGGTTGCAGGCTTACCCACCACTTCATCCACACGAAGAAAGGCAAGAGTAGACCCAGAGATTCGTTGCAATAGTTTATTCGGCAATCACCATGCCGCCATTGATATATATATATGTTTATTAGTACAGCTGCTTTAATAATGTTTGTTACTGGCCCACTTTTATTTTCATTGTCATAACATCATTTATATATATGTGAGAATATATATCAGGGCCACTGGAATTATGCGGCAGGGGAGGGCCAAATTATGTGGCAGGGTTGAGTAAATTATGCAGCAAGAAAAAGCAAACTATTTGGCATATTATGTGATAGTATTACTTGATTATTTTGACGTTTTACACTTGTTAACACTGTCTGGGCATTGATGGTACATTATTAGTACTATTTTAATACCCAAATAAAGCAATAAGCAACAGAAAGTTGACCAGTGAACCTTTGCAAAGGGCTTTTCCCTGTGCAGCAACACGTGTCGCAGCGATTTTAGTAACTGTTGAACTGTTTCAGCAAGAAACAATATTTTTTTGTTAAAATGTGCAGATTATGCAGCAGATGAAGAATTACGAGGCAAATGCAGCAAATCCATAATTATGCGTAGTTAAGAAAAAACGCAGTGCATAATTCCAATGGCCCTGATATATATATATATATATATATATATATATATATATATATATATATATAGATATATATATAGATATATATATATATATAGATATACATACATACACACATACATACATATATATATATATATGTACAGCTTTAAGCTCTACTGTCACTCACAAAGGAAATAAGGGGTACTTTACCGATAATGAGAGTGACCGTGCAAATACAACATATTATAGAAATAATCAAAGTTGAACCTATACATTGTTATACTTATGACACCTTGGGGGTGCGACAAATTGAGGGAGGAGGAAATGTATCACTAATTTCATGTGACAGTAATAGTCTGTGTAATATACTGTGTGTGTTCTTTGAAAAACAAGATGGTGGTTTTGGAGGGAGTTGCCCTTTAAAAATGTTGTCTACACACTGAAACTCTATGACCCTGTTGAAGGCCACGGCCGAAAAACGCGTTGGTCTCTTGTCTGCACTGCTGGTGGAATTATATAAATAAAAATGGGCTTACAAGCTTGTTGGTGCCTGGCTGTGCTGCTTTTCCTTGACCTTGGATCGTTGTGAGGTCTGTTTGGAATGTAACTGTATATATGTGTGTATATATATATATAAATATACATATATATATATATATACATATATATATATATACTTATATATATAAATATATCTATATATACATACTTATATATATATATATACACACACACACACACACACACAGTGCTTAATTTGAGCCTGTGGTTTCTGGTGCTCGGCACTGGCATTTAATCATCAACACACCGGCGCTTATAGTGCAAACTCAACCCAAAAGTATTGGAGCACTTATCATGAGCACCAGTTAAGGACATATTAATTTTTGTAGGCACGGGGAGAATAAATGATTTGCCCAGAATCACAGGATGTTGAGCCTATGCCGAGATTCAAACCTAGTTCCCCAGCTCCAAAGTCGGCAGCTCTGGCTGGTATGCCACATCCTCTCCCCACTTGTAGGGTTTCATAGTTAGTAGGTAGTTCTGGTATAGGCTGCGCTAATAGGAGCAATTGGCTGGTTCAAGCCGCCCCCTGACGAGAGCTCCAGCACTTATTTTTTCACAAAATAACTACTGTATATATACCCAGTGACAGTCACCACTGGGTAGTTATAGTTAGTACCACGTTTCTATACTCAATAGATTTTTTGTTTGATAAAAACTTTGGCACAGTTTTATGAATCTTCACAAACCTTTCCAAATAGAAGTCTCATCTGCCTCAGCTACTTCATGGAAAGTTTAAGGTTGATCCATCAAGTAGAGGGTAGAAAAACTGAACCATGATACCGCAAAAACAACTAAACAGAAGTACACCAAATTTGGTAGAAAGCTAGATCTTGGCGCAGAAAGTGTGCTTTTTGAGATTTGGTGAAAATCTGTTTAGTAGGTTTTGAGAAATTAAGGTTGGAAACGTATAGATATTTCAAGCCCCGGAGGATCCGTAGCTCTGACAGATCTAACGATAAGATCTGATTGGCTTTCACCACATCAAAAAAAATGTAGTGGCAGCCATTTTAGGACCCGGAAACTCAGCCCCCTATCCTGGTAAAAAGTGAAAAAAAACATATAAGGGGGCAGGGTAGGGATACCCTGATCCCCTAAGCGTGCTGGGGCCAAAAATATACTTTTGCCATTTGTTTTAGTGGGTCTGCAGATCCGCGGTGCTGGTAAAAAATAAAAGGCTCCCATCTTTTAATAAATAAGCCAGGGCCTGAGGGGTTGCTAGTGCTTTTTTTTTTACGGGAGAGTGCATGTGGTCCCATCCCTGAGCCTTTAGAAGGCCCTGGGGACTCCATGCCCAGTGGCCGATTCATTTATTGCAGGGAGGAGGGCATGCGGCCCACCTCCCCAACCATCTGTAAGGCCCCAGGGATCCCAACCGCTGGGGCTAATTAACTTTTTAGGGGGAATGAGCATGTGATTCACCTCCCTGAACCTCTGTAAGACCCGGGAGATGCCATCCCTGGGGCCAAACTATGCATTTTGGGGAGGAGGTGTGTGGCCTCTCTCCCTGTGCCTTAGAGAAGCCTGGGGACCCCATTCCCCAGGGACAGTGTTTTCATGGGGAGGGTGCATTGGTCCCCCCTCTCCGAGCCTTAGACTGGCCCCGGGGTCACCATCTCCTGGGCCCAAACAAAGCAGTGTCTCTGGGAACCTATCCCCAGGACACTGCTGTTTCCTGCAAGGGAGAGTGTGGGCAAGGAGAACTTAAACTCCCTGCCTACACTCTCCTGGGTAGGGAACACAGCTTTGCTAACACCCAGCAGGAACAGAGAAAAATACAGCTCCGCCCGTGTGGGAGCAAAGCAATGCAGTGCTAGCGGTGGAGCTGGCGGGGGCTGCAGCGGGACTTGGGGCTACCCCTGCAGCCCCCAACATTGACCATGCAGTAGGTGCCTGGGGCACCCAAGATCTGTGCTAGCTGAGGAGCCGGGAGGGGCTGCAGGGGCTCCCCCACGGCGCCCAACATTGGGCATGATGTGGGTGTCTCGGGTGGGCACACACTGTAATTTAATCATCAGCTCCCACCGGCACCCAGTATTGATGCTGGCTGGAGAGCTGCCAGGGGCTGTGGGGGCCTTGGGGCTCCCCCTGCGCCCCAAAGTTATTAGAAAGTGTGGATGTTCTGGGTGAGGCCAGGACACTCATAAAAATATGTAAAGAATCATAAATGAGCAACAGGAGCCGCTCATTTATTATTCGCTGTTCTTAGCAAGGAACATCCATAATGCCCTGCAAGGGCTTTTTAGTTAAATATTTGGATCCTGGTGCTGCCCCTAGAAGGGGCAGGGACACCACCAAGAGTTTTCTTTAATGTTTTGGAGGGCTGCGGTGAGTGCAGCATCCCCCTCCCAACAACATTAAAAACCCACAGTAAGTCTGCTGGGTCATTGTATCCAGGACCCGAGGAGAGCTTACCATATTTTTTCATAAAGCCCTCCGAGATGGAGCTGTACGCTCCTCAGCTGGAGTGCAGGGACCCTTTGTGGTTGGTTCTACTGCTACATTTTGTGGCCTGAATAATGGCAGAAAAGACTTAGTCATGTTTAATGGGTTTCTTTTAAATGCTTTATAAAAAATATTTTGTGACAATACCCATTATTTAACATTGCAACGTGTGAAATTATGAAATGTACATTCGATTATCGTTATTGGTGACTTTTTGACAGAGTCAATAGGTCTGCTTTATATATGTTCATGTGCTGACCCCTTTCTAAAGCCAATTGGCCCGCCGCTTTTTATACCTTAGTGTTCTGACCCTTTGACAAAGCAAGTACTGCCTTACTTAAAATGAGACCCTTTATATTGCTACATGACATAGTTAGCTGGTCATGGGGGCGAGGCACGAAACCTAACACCGCACACAGCAATGGACATCTTACTTTATGTTTAAAAAAAATAGAAATTCACTGAAGAAAGCAAAGTTTAAATTGGCATTATAGTTAGGAATTGTAATTTTTTTTAAACGTTAGACATTCCCCGTAAAATAACAAAGGTTAAAGGAACGTTATAGTTAGGTGAAAATGGCAGTTAAAACGTACCATTTTAAACTAACAAAACCACTAAAATTCACTACTTATAGTTATCTCAAGTAATTATAACTCGTGCTCTAAACAATCAATGTAAAATAAATAAAATAAATGCAGGGCATGCACGTCCCCCCCGTAACCCTGGGGACTGCCACCTTCCCGGCACTAAAAGAAAATAATGAAGGGAGTCCATCACGGACCCCCAGGCTTAAATGAACATTGAAGGGGGCCACGTGGCCCCCCTCGTGAAGCCATGGATGGCCCAAGGGACGCCATCCCCCCAGGGCCAGCTCCTGCTACCTCCCGAGGTGCCCCCCCTCGGGAGGTATCTGTTTGCTTTTGCTTGGTGGGACCTGAAAGCTACCACCAAGCAAAAGCAAACATAAGTCCGATTTCTGCAAGCCAGAGCTGTCAAACAGCTCCGGCTTGCAGAAAGCGGAGTTTTCTCTGTTTTCCTGCATGAAAAATGAAAAATTTGCTCTGACAGACAGGGATCTGCGTTTCAGCAGCCCCCTGTCCGTCAAAGCAATGCCGGCTACTGCAGGAGGCGGGAAGCCAGCAAGGACCGTGGTGGCCTTAAGGCTCCTCCGAAGTCCCCAACAGACTGACAGCACCCAGAATAAAGAGGCCGCGCCCCGGGGGATGGGGTCCCTTGGCCGAAATCGGCCCAAGAGGAGGGTCGCATGACCCCTCTCCCCTATTTAAAAGTTATGACTTAAAAGACCAGGCCCCAGGGTATGAAGTCCCCTTGCAGGCTGAGGGCTCTTGGGGGCGAAGAACCCCTCCTGTTACCTCCAGTATATCCCACACAACAGAATTGCTGACAGCTCGTAGGAGGCCCCACCCCCTTTCTCCACCACTCTGCAAACACGCCTCCTGGCACACTGCTGGTTGGGGGATGAAGTCTCCTTGGATGCTGAAGGTGCTTAGGGCCCACTGGGTAGTTATAGGGTATAGTTAGGTCAGCATTCTCAAAGGAAATGCATTGTGTTTTTTAATAACTTTGGCACCGTTTGACAAATCTCCTCGAAACTTTCCAAAAAGGTGCTACTTTTTACTAGTTTGTGCATAGAAAGTTTCAGGGTGATCTGTGAAGCAGGGGCCGAGAAAAAAGGGGGGCCCAAAATTCAAAATCCCCATGCATTTTCCATAGACTTCTTTAAGAAGTGCTACCGCAAACACTGCTGAACGGAATTACACTAAATTTGTCAGGGAGCTAGATCTTGGTCTGAAGATTGTGCTTTTTGTGATTTGGTGTAAATCGTTCAGTATCTTTTTAGAAATGAAGATAAAAAATATTTATATATCTGTGCGATTGGGTTCGAGGTACTCTTGTGAGAGTCCCTCAAACCTAAATGTAAAAAATAGAGTGTTCTGATTGTCTGGGGAGCTTTTCTTCCCTTGGGCCATCTCGCTCCTGTGGGAGTCAGACTCTCGAGGGAGCGAGCCCTCTGATTGGCTGCCAGCAACATGAGAAAAATGTTGTTGGCAGCCATTACAGGACTCTGGGACTTAGTCCCATCCCATGTCCTGAACTGGTAAAAAAATATATATAAAGGGGCAGGGAAGGGATACCCTGCCCCTCTAGGCCCCTAAGTGATCAGTGATGTCATAAATTATGTCACAGAACATGACATGAGTTATGTAACATGTGAGGTCATACCGTGCATGGTGGGGGCGCAAGTTATAATTAGGTCGGTTAACTATAACTGGTGAAAAAATATAGATAGGTAAATAGGTAGATATTACATCAGATGCAATAAGTTAATAAGCTTTGAGTGAGCCTGATGACTCCCTTTGGCCTAAAAAAAGACAATAAATGCCACCTTACGTTGCAGATCTTCATGTAAGGTAATGCCATGCTGTCTTTTCATGGAATCAGTATTTAAGCACAACTGGAGCTCCACCTGATTGCATAGGCCCATAGCGTGAAGTTGTGATGAGCAAGAATGTGAGGCTAGTGTAAAGCATTGAAGAGGAAAGGTGTGATGGTTGAGAAGAAGCACCTCAGCAATGGAAGGGAGGGGGTGTGACATCCTGGCCCCCTCAAGGTGTCGCCTCTTGTGATTCATAGCCCCTCTCCACTCTCACCAGTGTCAATAGTGATTATAAAGAGCATATTAATTTAGCTTATATACTACATATGTCTGTTTACATATACACACATAAGCACACATATACACACATATATATATATACATACATACATACACTGGAAAAAAACAAAGATTAAAGTTACATTATGGTTAGGTGAATTTGTCAGTGACAACATTAACATTTTGTACAAAAAAAAGAGAGTAATTCAGCAGTTATAGTTAGCAATGCTGACTATAACTAGCTCCCCCACCATGCACTGCTTATGACCTCACATATGACATCACTCATGACATGTTCTATGACATAATTTATGACATCACTGATGACGTCTCAAATGACATCATTGATTACATCACTGATGACATTATCAAAACTTCGCTTACCCACACATTGGTGCTTATAGAGGCCTGACAGTAAGTACAAAATAGCTAATAAGAATATCAGCCGACATTACTACCATTACAGATGCAACTCCCTTAGCTGTAGAAAGCATGCATTTTCTGCAACGTTGACCCTAGATTTCGGCCAACCCCTGGCGCAGTTATGGGGAGGGGCACGCAGCCCCCTCTCCCCGGGACGATTTTGGCCCCAGGGACCCCATCCCCCAGGCCTGGCGCAGTAAAAGTTGGGTGCCCTGGTGCCTTCCCAGGATGCCCACTATAGTATAGTTGGAGGCCGTGGGGGGAGCCCCAAGGCAACCATGGCCCAAGCCGGCTACCCGCATCCAGCGAGAGCAGGCATTGCTCCCAAAGCTATTAGCAAACCAAAAACTGCTCCGTCTATGGAAAAGCTGACCTAACTATAACTACCTAGTGGTGACGGCCACTAGGTAATATATTTATATATATGTATGTATATGACATATATGTATTTCTTCTGAAATAAATACAATTAATGTGCAGTAATGGTTAGCTGCTGCCTTAATATATGAATATATGTTTAAAACACCTCTGAAATGATGGTTAATAAATAAAACCAACAACCTCTGGAAATTCACCAGTTCGGGTTAACTCTGCACTCCTCCCATACAATCCATAACTCGCACCCTAAATGCAATACTCATGACCTCACCCTTGATGGAGTAGCTAACTTCACAAACTACAGAAATGATCTCACTAGTGACATCACCATTTACGTTTCTATTATAAATGACAGGACTACAGGTGGAGCATGATCCATATGTGTATGCATTTAATTTAAAGCTGTGGAATGAAATGCTAATTTTTATTTTCAGAAATATTGTGAGGTCATAATCATTGCACTCAGTGTTCAAGCTACCCCCTGTGCACAACCTCCACAGCAGGCCAACCTCTGCTGTGCACAGCTGAAGGGCACATGCAGCAAACACTGGTGTGGGGCCTGGCCTTTGGCACGACTGCTGCCCAGCCTCCGCAGCAGGCCAACCCCCACTGCACACAGTCTTCAGCCATGAGCAGCTTAGGCACGCCAAATTGATTTTTTAAAATGTTCTTTTCAGGATTCCCGGATCCTGAGCTGGATTTGCGGATCCCCAAGGATGATCTGCGAATCCTGTGACAAAATTTACTTCATTTTAGTTTATTTTAACGCTGGAGGTCCCCCACCTTGCCCCTTAAAAAAGTGTTTGGTTCACCATGTTGAGTAATGGTGGCCACAACTGGCTTTTTTCCATTAAAGCCCACCAGTCAGAATGCTGTTCATGTGACCAGGCCACGACTACTACCTGGTGGTGGCAGCTACTTATAGCAGAGGGGTACTGAGCGTGATCATGACTTGGCTCCCTCTGTCCCCCGTCAGTGTATTATATGTAAGCATGATGGAGTACATGTCAGGAAGCGTACCCATGCCGAGGTCCCCTCCTGTGCATGTGTAGCCCCTAAAATTAGTGGCAGGAAAAGTGAAGCAGTCTCTTCTCTCTGTGCGTGCTTCTCAGATTCCTCCGCCTCCGGAATCCTTTGTAAAGCCAAGGGTTTTGTTTCGCTTTCATTATGCATTCCCAAGAAGCACTAGCAGTGGTCTGGCTGAACCTGAACCAACTGTAGAAGGTCTAGGGTGGCCTGGCCATACAGCAACAAGTAAATATTACTGTAGCCACAGAGCATGGCGTAGGGCACATTGATTACTGAAGGACATGGGTTACCTTTCTGTGAGGTATATAGCAATTAGTGTGTGGAAGACACTGTGACACAAAAGAGTTAATTAGCTTAGGCAGTGTTGATGAGTGAAAATGCATGCAAAAGCCCACGTACTGCACTGAGATATTAGATGACCTTGCGTGTTCTATGCTTATTTTGCAACCTAAATATGTTCAGCTGAATAGACAAAGCTGTATGTTTTGCCAAGATGCTGCATTGCATTATACCAAGGCATGTAGATCTGGGGAGACGTACAGTTTAGGTCACGCTGACCCGAACAAGCCTAAGATTAGCCTGAGGACATCGGGAAGTTGATTGGTCAGCAGCCTCACCAGTAGGACAGAGAGACAGCTGGTAGTGTAAGGAAGTCTGGAGGACATCTGGTCCACGGAGTCACCAATTGGACAACGGGAACAGCTGGTACATGAAAGGAGCACCAGTATAGAGTAAGTCAACCTTTAGTATATAACAAGCATTTGCAATGCAATAGGTCTCGCATTTACGCGAGTTTGAGCTATTGACATTGCAAATAACAATGCCTTTTATTTTTGTTTTTGTTTTTAAAACATAAATAAAAGGCATTGTCATTTACAATGCCAATAGCTTAAACTCGCGTAAATGCGAGACCTATTGCAGTGCAAATGCTTGTTTTTAGAGGCGACCCAGAACTGGGCGTATACAGGACTTGCTCGTGCATTGTGCATGCCCCTACCACCAGCACATATCTAGAGATATCTGTGAGTGCAAATCTGGAAAAAGGTCAGGAGAAAATGGGTGTAAACACTACTTGTATACGTTATTACCAGATTTTGTGCAACACTGCAGCAAATGTGACTTGTGCCTAGAGTATTTGTGGGCAGTTTTGACACATACCCTTGGTGGAGCATTAAAAGCGATAAGTGATCCTGATCCGGAAGAGATGCCAATTTAAGATGTTGGCCCACGCATACATTGCCTTGCACAATGAAGGACCAGCCTACATCAACAAACGCTTGACCTTTCCACCAACCAACCATACACCTACAATCCGCTTCCCTCTTCCTTGCAGACACCCCCGCCCCAGAGGTCGCTCCTTCTCATACCTGGCAGTCAAAGCCTGGAAAGACCTTCCCCTGCACCTTAGGGCCACCCCATCGCTCCAGCAATTCAGGAAAGACTCAAGACCTGGCTGTTCGATTGAACCGACCACCACGAAACATGCAGCAAATCCAGCGCCTTGACAGGTTGAAGTGTATCTGAAAGAAGTGACACAGCTCACCACGTTCTGCTTAAGTGTAACTGGAGAATTTGATCAAATTCCTAGGGCATTCCATAGACTGGGAGTTCTCTGGATTTACTCAATATTATTCCAAAGTGTACTAGGAAAGTTGCATTCTAAGTCCAAGTGCAGTAAAATATTATTAATACTCCTGAGGAAAGTTTAATACAGACCTACTATCACTGTGTTTAGGTACTCAGGCAAACACGTTTAAAAACATTGGCAGGGGCTGCAAGTAGGTTGTAGGTTGGGAGGCTATTTTATACTCTGACTGTCCTCAAAAACGAATCTTTCGAACTCTCCTATGAAAATAATGTCTATGTTTTTAAAAAGTATAACCCTTTATCAAAACTCAATAATTCGATAAGTCCCAGTGTCAAGTCTTCTAAAGACACGGATTTCGGCACGAGGACCTTGAATTGACCCCAACTGTATAAGTCCCTCAACGGTCATCACAGGTGTAATGAAGGCCCATGTGGCGCAAGGAGGGCCCCAAACCTTGAAGGGGCCCCAACCATAGAGGGAGCCCCCATTCAGCCTAGCCAATGTATATCTGTGAAATATGGAAGACTCAGGGGCTCTACATCACATTCTGCAGTGGGTCCCATCATTTTGCATTACTCCACTGACGGTCATGGATGTGTTTTGGAGCCTTGCGTACAGGAGGTAATTAAAAGCAGGAGAGAAAAAGGTTCCTTTTCTTTCAGGTCTTTTCATCAAGAAGCCAATAATGTAGGTGTAAAAAAAATCGAAAACATGGGAGCAACATCAGGCCTAAAGGTCCTGGCCAGCAATTCCTTGGTGTCATCTTCGAGACCTGTCTGGCCTGCTGATCTCTAATGCAATTTCCTTAAAGAGAATGATGCATGTCATGGTATCTAAGGATTCTTGATGGAAGTAAAGCAATGTCTCTTCTTTGGAATAGATCTCCTTTAAACATGGATTCAAATGAAGCAAAATAAAGAGCATCATTTCAACATGGCATCTACTTCAGCCTCAACTGGTGTCTCAAGCGAACAATACCTACTAAATTGTAGTGATGTATCCCCCTTTGGTCAGTTCGTACTTAACTGATCATGTCTAAAGATGAGTGTGTAATTCAAGCATTCATAAATTCCTTCACTCTTTTCAGGCATCCATCATATCTGGAGCCTATAATACCATCTTGGAATTCTGAACTCTGACGACGAACACATTCTCAACAGAGAGATCAAAGCTATTGCATCAAAGCCTGGACCGCAGCTAAGAGCGCTTGCATCTGAGCCCTGCCTTCCTCTGTAGCGCTGTTCTTATTTGTCAAAACTTGTTAACGTTCGGAGCTACTTTAACCCATACCTTATACTTTTTGCATTTCAATTTACAATAAAGGTGACCCTCCTCTGATGCCACAATGCCGATACCAAGATAAACTGCGAGAATCACATGAGGGAAATGAATACCGTGCCAAAAATACCCAGAAGAGAACATATGAGGAAGCATGCACAGAATCGGAACCTTACAGAAAGGAAAACAAGCATTGGCCGCGCGCTGTGGTGGGGGAGGGGGAGGAGCGGGAGAGCAAGTGACGCACGGCCGTGAAAGTGACACGGCCGCACGGCTGCTAGACGCGCTCTGTGGTGGGGGAGGGGGAGGAGGGTTGGAAAGGAAAGCCAGATGGCCTGGAGCATGCGAGGAATGCGCGCGTTACTGTGCGCGTACTCGCATGCTCTAGGCCAGGACAAAAAAAGTGGTCGCATTTTCAAAAGCCCACTTACAAATGTCTCGCCCAGACCCAGCGCAAGCGCTGGCTTCAGGGCGAGACCTAAAAAGTGGGGTGTGGGACATTCAGGAAAGCTCACAGACGGAGTTGTGCAGATCTGCCATCGCCCCCAGCCGCTTTCCCTCTGCGCGGTCCCCAGGGTGTGTTTGGAGCGGGCTTCCCGGTGCTGGCTGCGAAAGCTAAGTCAACTAGGGTGTTGGAAGCCGGAGTCCCCGTCACGCGTCACTGTCACAAATGCGCGACCCGGGACTACCCACTCAACGTTAGGCCAAGTAAGGACACCGTTTGAGATAGCCCTGCTCACCCCCTTAGTAGCTTGGCAAGAGCAGCCAGGCCTATCTCCAAGGCACGAGTGTACAGTATGTGCAACCACACCCACAGCAAACCCCTGGTGACACCACAAATGGACTCCACACGAGTTTGATAAAAACGAGTATAAACTTTATATAGAAAGATATACGATCAGACCACACGTTACAAAAGCCAACATAAAATAAAGGGTAATATTCGTTCCGGCTGGCTGGTAGGTTCAAATCCCAACCACCGCTTTCCAAATGTTATGCTGGTCATAATGCTAGAATCACACACGTTGCAATGGACAAACAATAGTTCTCTGCTTAACGATACAATCCTGTGCTGGGCACAGGAGAAATAATACAATGCGTAACGATACACTCCGGTACCTGCAATGGGAGAAATTATGCAATGCGTACCGCTACAATCATGTACTGCGCAATGAAGGAATAATGCAATGCGTTACACCCCAATCACGTACTTTGCAATGAAGAAACAATGCAATGCGCGCCGCCACAATCATGTACTTTGCAATTAAGGAATAATGCAATGCGTAGCTACAATCATGTACGTTGCACTGACGAAATAATGCAATGCGGGCCGCTACAATCCTGTACTTTGCAAGGGAGAAATAATGCAATGCGTAGCGCTACAATCCTGTACTTCGTTAGGCGGAAATAATGTCAGGCGTCATAAGACAGTCTGGCAGTTCGTTAGCAGCAATATTGGCAATGTGTATTACGACAGTCAGCCTCTTCGATAACAGTTGCCCCCACACGTATTCACGATGAAATACAGTACAGCTTCCCACTCGGGCCCCAGTACCACCACTCCTTGGTCAGTACGGGCCCCAATCTGAGCCGAAGCAAAGGCTCACGTCGTCTGAAGGACTGAGAGGCCAAGAGAGTGTCCCTCCGAGCCCGCACCCCACCCAGGCAGTGATCCACGTTACCTGGGGGGCGCGACCCCACTCTCCTCTCCTTCAATGAACTAGGCCTTTCGTGCAGAACTTTCTCAATGGGCCTCAGCGGCTCGGCCTGGCAGCTCAGCTCCTCCGGGGCTGCCGGTCCGGGCCGCGACTGTTAGGAAGGTCTCAGGCGGCCGCAGGGCACACGTACCCCACGCCCCTGAGATTACGTTACTCCGGGTGCACGTTCACCACCGCACCCTCCGGGTCTCTTCTGGCACGAAGCCACACACACAACGCTGATGGGACTTCACGTCGACTCCGAGTGCACGTTCAACCAGCACTCCTTTCTGCGGTCTCAGTTCGCACCAAGACAAGCACACCACGCTGCAGAGAAACTCACTTTCTTCCGGTGCACACGATGATCAGCCGATCACCTCCACAGTCCCAGGTTGCACCAAAGCACGCACACTGCTTCACTGAGACTTACTCCAATTCCGGTGCCCCGATATCCAGGCGCTCCTCACCAATGCCTCCGGCCGCACCTCGACACGCTCACCGTGTCCGAGCCTCGCTTCTCCTCCGGTGCACTTGATCACCACGTGCTCTTCACCAACGCCTCGGTGCACCCCGACACGCACACTGCGCGTCCGAGACTCACTCCACTTCTAATGCACGCATTGACCAGGCGCTCCTCGCCAACGCCTCCAGTGCACCACGACACGCACCCAACGCGTCCGAGACTCTCTTCACCTCTGATGCACCCGCTCACCAGGCCCTCTTCACCAGCGCCTGCAGTGCACCCCGACACGCACCCTGCGCGTCCGAGTCTCGCTTCACCTCCGGTGCACACTTCACCAGGCGCCCCTCACCGACGCCTCCTGTGCACCACGACACGCACCCAGCGCGTCCGAGACTCACTCCGTCGATGCACACGTTCACCAGGCGCTCTTCACCAACGCTTCCCGTGCACGACGACACGCACCCAGCGCGTCCGAGTCTCGCTTCTCCTCTGTGTGTCCAAGATCACAGGGCACACCTTCTGAGGGTCTCAAGCTGCCACAACACGCGCCCACCGCGTTGCTTGAAACGTCTCCGGAAACTTTTATGTTCCTGTGTTTCCAAACAGGGAGCCAGCTCACCTCGGGCCCTTGGGGTTACAAGACACAGCACAAAGGACAGTCTTCTTCAAGCAGGGGGACCCAGCGCCTCCAAGCTCAGTCCCAACAGCCTCTCCCTTAGTTAGAACAGCAAAGTGCAGACCAGCCCCAGATCACGAAGCAAGGATTGGTCTCCCCCAGCAGTCTCTTCAGTTGCTCCTTCTTTAGCAGAGGTTCCTCTTGACCACAGAATGGGTCCAAGCCTTTTCAGTCTCAATCCATTTCTGTTTCATTCCCACGTTCAGGGGTTTCAGCTCTCATAGATATACCCCTAAATGACTTTGAAGTTCGTTGTGTTCAGGGGTCCCTGACCCCTGCCTAAATCAGTTCTGGGTGTCTCCCTCCCAGTGTCACCTTTCTCCCTTTGATACTGGGGGGTCTGGATCCTTAATCACTCAGCAGGAGATGGGTCAATTGTTTTATAGCCGCAACCCAGGCCTCTTCACCTCCCGGGACTTCTCCTCGCATACTCTCCAGCTGCAGGTCAGCCTGGTGCCATCTCACCCCCTCCCCTCTCAGATCCAGACAGTCAATCCACATTCAACAGAGACACACAGAAATGCCAAAAGCACAAAACTCAGCCACTTTCTAAAAGAGCGGCTTCTGAACACACAGTGACAAAACCACTTTCATAGAAAGATGGGTTATGACGCTGTTAGTTCATACATACCAAACTTCACTTCTCCATTCTAAACTTATGGGAAACTAGGCTAACAAACACAATACCCAGCCTCCCCCATTCTGTCCTATGGGCAGAATGGCCTTTCACCAGTGAAAAACGAAATGGAGTGTTTTTCACTGTCAGGACATAACACACACCTCAGTATATGTCCTGCCTTTTACCTACACTGCACCCTGCCCAGGGGTTACCTGGGACCTACCACAGGGGTGCCCACAGTGCATGTAAAATGGAAAGTAAGGCCTGACAAGTAGCTGTACTTGTCAGGACACATGCTAACTTAGCAAACTGCACGCAGGCCCTACACTGTAGGCCTGAGTGCCCTTCTCCGCGCGCCCTTGCATTACTAGCCCTGGCACACACAGTGCACATCATTAGGGACTTTACTAGTAAGGCAAACATACCAATCATGGCCAACCAATTACCATTACACTTTACACAGGGAACTACTGTACTTTGACACTGATCAGCAGTGGCAAAGTACCCAAAGCATCTAAATTGGCACTCTATGTCAGGAAAACGGTCTTGGGGGAAAACAAAAAGTTTTAGGGAACTTTAGCCAACAAAGGCCAAGTCCTACACAACCCCCTCCCAGCCAAAAGCCAGGGTAGAGCATTCATTACCTTGATGGACTTCCCTGCTTCGGGCGATAGAACCAGGACGCAGGCCCTCTACCACAGGGACACCCTCCTGTTCCACACCTTCCTGACCCAGGGGGTCTTCTTGATCACTACTCCCTGAGCCAACAATGCTGTTCCATGGATCCCTCCCAGCCTGGGGGACCCCTCCAGGGGTGTTGGTCCCATGCCAACCCCCCCTGGAGTGGTACCCTGGGAAGGCCCATCTGTCAGGATACTACCTCCAGTCATCCTGCCCTCCAGGTTAAAAGTGGGTTCACCCTGGTCATTTCTAGGGGACGCAGCCCCACTGGCTGGACACTGTCCCACTGGTGTTCCCCCGAAGGAACACAACCCTCTTTTAACCTTCCATTTATTTTTCTGGGCCTGCCACTTAGGAATGGCACCCACAAACTTCAGGACGGCAGGAGCTCTGCCTACAGACTCACCACGCCCTCCTGACGCTAGGTGTTCTTCCTCACACCTCTGGCAAGTAGGCACTAGGCCTCCACCCGGGGGCTCCCCTACGGCCCCCCCTAGTTTCCTCGGTGGTGCTGCTGATCCCTGGGGGTGCTGCTTACTCTTCCTCCCCTTCTTTGAGACAAGGGGCTAGCCAGCAACCCCTCCTCACTAATCTGGGATCTCCTTGCGCCCCTTGGCCCTTCTTCCCTCTCTGGGGCCTCTTCAGGCCCCTGGACCCATGACCAGGGGTCCAGTTCTTGTGCAGGTTCCCGGGAATCAAGGAGCCCACACCCTAACCCGGGTGGCGCAATCCTGGAAAATAATTTCTGAGCCTAGGCTCCCCTGGGGCCAAACTGGACAACCCCTCCAAATCATTTAACATGCTAACCACTACCCAATCTTCCAGTGCACTCTTGTACTCCTCCGCACTTGGCACTGGTTGTACGCTGCCACCATACGAACTGGACTCTACTTGTTTACCCTTAATGTCCAGTTCCCTCATGCTTAACTCATGAGCGAAGAGAATCCGTTTCTCTTCCAACGCGAGAGCGTTCCTGCTCTCCTCTGCTTGAGGTTTAAGTTTTAACACCTCCAACTCATGCAGTCAGACACTTTGGTTTTCCTCCAACTCCTCTGGTGAAAAACTCCTCCCTGAATGGCTACTACCAGCCCCTGCGGCTGGTCCCTCCACTGGCAAATCCTGTGGACCAAATCCATTCCCTGGGTCATCCTCATCCACCTCAACATCACCCGTCTCCTGAGCCTCTTTGGCTTCCCACCAGGCCCTCAAGGCCACTTGCAGCTCCTCCTTCTTGGCGCTACCCTTCATGGGACATCCCAAAGCCCTGCAGAATTTCCTCAACTGATCAACCTTGTAGGTCAACAATGCCTCAATGTTAAACTCTAATTCTGCAGCCCCAGCCTCACCGGCTATCTGGCTCCCCTCCTGAGACATAACGTGTGGTTTAAAGGTTTCTCAACAATAGAACCAACAATTCAAAACAATATGTTGTTGCGTCGTGGTCTGCGATCAATTTATGATGTACACCAATTACTGTGAGTGGTTTTGCACACACGCGTTTTAATTACGTTAGACTCTTATCCCACCGCTCTGCCGCCAAATGTTGAAAGCCGGCGTCCCCGTCACGCGTCACTGTCACAAATGCGCGACCCCCCACTCAACGTTAGGCCAAGTAAGGACACCGTTTGAGATAGCCCTGCTCACCCCCTTAGTAGCTTGGCACGAGCAGCCAGGCCTATCTCCAAGGCACGAGTGTACAGTATGTGCAACCACACCCACAGCAACCCCCTGGTGACACCACAAATGGACTCCACACGAGTTTGATAAAAACGAGTATAAACTTTATATAGAAAGATATACGATCAGACCACACGTTACAAAAGCCAACATATAGTAAAGGGTAATATTCTTTCCGGCTGGTTGGTAGGTTCAAATCCCAACCACCGCTTTCCAAGCGTTATGCTGGTCGTAATGCTAGAATCACACGTTACAATGGACAAACAATAGTGCTCTGCTTAACGATACAATCCTGCACAGGAGAAATAATACAATGCGTAATGATACACTCCGGTACCTGCAATGGGAGAAATTATGCAATGCATACCACTGCAATCATGTACTGCGCAATGAAGGAATAATGCAATGCGTCACACCCCAATCACGTACTTTGCAATGAAGAAACAATGCAATGCGCGCCGCCACAATCATGTACTTTGCAATTAAGGAATAATGCAATGCGTAGCTACAATCATGTACGTTGCAATGACGAAATAATGCAATGCGGGCCGCTACAATCCTGTACTTTGCAAGGGAGAAATAATGCAATGCGTAGCGCTACAATCGTGTACTTCGTTAGGCGGAAATAATGTCAGGCGTCATAAGACAGTCCGGCAGTTCGTTAGCAGCAATATTGGCAATGTGTATTACGACAGTCAGCCTCTTTGATAACAGTTGCCCCCCACACGTATTCATGATGAAATACAGTACAGCTTCCCACTCCGGCCTCAGTACCACCACACCTTGGTCAGTACGGGCCCCAATCTGAGCCGAAGCAAAGGCTCACGTCGTCAGAAGGACTGAGAGGCTGAGAGAGTGTCCCTCCGAGCCTGCACCCCGCCCAGGCAGTGATCCACATTACCTGGGGGGCACGCCCCCACTCTCCTCTCCTCCTTCAATGAACTAGGCCTTTCGTGCAGAACTTTCTCAATGGGCCTCAGCGGCTCGGCCTGGCAGCTCAGCTCCTCTGGGGCTGCCGGTCCGGGCCGCGACTGTTAAGAAGGTCTCAGGCGGCCGCAGGGCACATGTACCCCACGCCCCTGAGATTACGTTACTCCGGGTGCACGTTCACCACCGCATCCTCCTGGTCTCTTCTGGCACTAAGCCACACACACAACGCTGATGGGACTTCACGTCGACTCCGAGTGCACGTTCAACCAGCACTCCTTTCTGCGGTCTCAGTTCGCACCAAGACACGCACACCACGCTGCAGAGACTCACTTTCTTCCGGTGCACACGATGATCAGCCGATCACCTCCACAGTCCCAGGTTGCACCAAAGCACGCACACTGCTTCACTGAGACTTACTCCAATTCCGGTGCCCCGATATACAGGCGCTCCTCACCAACGCCTCCGGCCGCACCCCGACACGCTCACCGTGTCCGAGCCTCGCTTCTCCGGTGCACTCGATCGCCAGGCGCTCTTCACCAACGCCTCGGTGCACCCCGACACGCACCCTGCGCGTCCGAGACTCACTCCACTTCTGATGCACGCGTTGACCAGGCGCTCCTCGCCAACGCCTCCAGTGCACCACGACACGCACCCAGCGCGTCCGAGAGTCTCTTCACCTCCGATGCACCCGCTCACCAGGCCCTCTTCACCAGCGCCTGCGGTGCACCCCGACATGCACCCTGTGCATCCGAGTCTCGCTTCACCTCCGGTGCACACTTCACCAGGCGCCCCTCATCCACGCCTCCTGTGCACCACGACACGCACCCAGCGCGTCCGAGACTCACTCCTCCGTCGATGCACACGTTCACCATGCGCTCTTCACCAACGCCTCCTGTGCACCACGACACGCACCCAGCGCGTCCAAGTCTCGCTTCTCCTCTGTGTGTCCAAGATCACAGGGCACACCCTCTGAGGGTCTCAAGCTGCCACAACACGCGCCCACCACGTTGCTTGAAACGTCTCCGGAAACTTTTATTGTAGTGTAGCTCCTATTTCCCTAATAGGCTCTGCGCATTGGAATAATATATCCTATAGGTTTGACATAGGACTAAGGTCAGTATGTCCCTATCGAGTATATTAAACTTAATTACTTGTGCCAGCTAGCTCAGAGGCCACTAGAAACTCCTTGACAACAAGAAGGGAGTAGTTTCTGGCAGCCGCAAAACATGACCACTGTGTTTCCCTTTAGAATCAGAACGTGTCCCAGAGTCGTGGAAACAATAGATAACTATTTCACTCAGCTCAGTCGTGCATGCTTAGTTTTCTCCAAGTTACACAGAAAGAAATAGACGGGCGTTTCAATAAAGGATTTATTGAACAGTCTTGTTTCTGGTGTAAGTAAAATGTGCTGTTACGATCACAAGACAGTATGCGAGATAAATAATGTACAGGGTGAGCAGTAGAAATAAATAATACTGCGATAGCATTATCTTTTAGTACATATGCATTTACATAAATAACACAGACTAAAAATGCGAGTACTCATACGATGCATTGCTAAGCTAATTCTACCCCAATGTACCTAACCTGACCTAGGTGTAGGAAGAGGGAAGAAGTAGGTGAAGTATTCCTTACTATGGTATACTAAGAGTATGTTAAGTCTAGTATGCCTAGTATGCCAAGAGTCCCTCTAGGTTCTAGTCAGCTCCATACCTGAAGAATGAGAGAGGTAGGAATCTCTTTGCCAGACTCGAACTCCAACACCCTGCAAGGGAAGTCAGATCACTGGAAGCTGGGCTCTCTGCGTGCAGGGAATGGCAGCGTCTTCTCAGTGCGTCAGGCCGGGAAACGGGCTCCTCTGAAGTCGAGGTCTCCTCTGGTTTACAGGGGCTAAGGAAGGTATATTTATACCTGAGAGCACCTAAGAATGTTAGCATTGACGTGAGTTGGACAGCGAAAGACGTCATGAATGAACCCCCTAAGGAATAATGGTTCATGCATAATATATGAGTCCTTGAAGAAATCAATAGTCCTGGACTAGGGAAACTCCCGCAGCCTAAGGGTCTGTTCTTCATGAACTCGTTGTGACGTTAGGGTGGACGGATGTCAGAGACCATGCCTGTATTTGGAGTGCACGGTTTAATGCCTAAATAAGGGCTGGGATTTTATGCCTATATAAGGGCAGGGCGAATTGTGCCTATATAAGGACATGATACTGGAAAGCCCGTTTATGGATACCCTAAGAGGAATACAACACCCACTCCTCTTTCGTGTGTACGATAATACTAAAATGCTAAACATTTAAAATGCTAAACATTAAAATGGAGTACCGCATATTTCTAAAATTTTTCATAAAACCATTTAAAAAAGGTATTTAAAAACCTATTAGAATGCAAAAGGTACTGTACATTTGAAGCAATTGCTTTTCATTACAGGCATAAAGTTCGAAAATAAATGCAATTGGAATAAAATAAGCAGTAATACTTACATTTGACAAAAAATGATCAATAAGTTTCTCAAAAATCAAAGTCATTTCATGTCATGAAAATTAATGAACTGTTTTAGACACACAAGATGACTAAGTGTCCGTGGAAGTACCTAGAAGTCTGTATTATAAGGCTAGTTCTACTTTAAGCAGATCGATGTGCAATATTCGTTCAAACAAAAAAAAAAAATGGGGACAAGTTCAATTTTGGTAGAGTTCCAAGTTGTTTAAAAATGAAGGCCAAATTTGTCACTGCAGCTCTGGAACACTGTATGCCGAATCAGAGTTAGTTCACGGGTCTGGTGTAAATATGAGATCATCTATTTCAATAGACAAAACATCATCCACTGTTGTTGGTGTCAGTTGGAACACCTCGTGTAGTAGATTAATTGCACAGAGATGGGAAGCATTGCTTCCAGCATAGGTTGCCTCAGCAATGTTCGCGTCCGTTGTTACCTGTGTGCCTGGAGTTCTTTCTCGTACCTCAGCAGCAGCCGGAAGCGTCTGTGAGAACTCAATGAATGCTGACAGCAGGATAGGAAGCCTCTGGGGACAACACAGAGCATGGGCCATTATCTGGTCCAGCAGAGTATCGACATCCGTTGGCGTTGCTGATGGAAATGTTAGACAGGTGTCCAACACGCATTCTTCACCGCATAGCAGGCATCGTAGAACAGGTAAGATGCAATCTTGCCAGATTGGTCTGAATGACAGGAACCAAGTTGTATTAAGGTCCCGTAGACGAGTCATGCCCAAAAGCTTTACTATTTGCTCACGGCACTTTCGTTCAAGGAGAGCTTTCTCCATTTCGCTCGGAGTGATGTCTGCGAATAGGCTGGCCATTGCGCAATAGCAGGAAGAGAAATAGAATTCCGGCAACAAGTGCTAGAATTAATGGTATGCCACCAAACACCGAATGTGCAAAGTTCGGGATGATTCCGAGTATTGCCTGGAAAGGTGCTAACAGACCTGAGCAGATGCTCTTAAATACATGTACAATTCCTGTTGTATCAGACATGTTGAAGATACGTGATATCATTTCCACGAAATATATAGGGCAGTTTGTACATATTAAAGTCTGTATCTCAGCCGAAGTCCTTGCTACTTGTAGATCATAGGTTTCTTTGGCCGAGGTCAAAGGCACTTTCTGCTGTAAAAGCATGGCTTTCATTCTGCTTAGAGTATCAAATCTTATAAAAGAGACGTTCAGCGAAGGCCATAGAGGCGACTCCTTGACTGTGTCTATTGGGGGAAACAATACTTGCATACAGCAAGTGACCCTGGAGTTGACCGTTACTAGATATGGGATGCCTGGCAGCATTCCGCAGCAGCTCTGATCATTCAACATGAGGTAACTCCCATTAGAAAGTTGTCCAAACGTTGGATTAATCACAGCAGCTGGAGTACCCTGCTGATGGCAAGACAAATTTTCCACTGAACCATTACAAGCCCCGTGCAAGGAAATGTCTTGACATATAAGTGAACCACTCAGTGCAAGTTTACAGTTTGAACCGCTCAAAAACACTTCACGATCCCCACTCCAACATCTATATGTATACGGTAAATCCCACGATGTCTTAATGTATTCCTTACCCAACCTTTCATATTTGCCTGCTTGCATTTGTCTGAGGCAATACTGAAACTGAAAAGTACTCACAGGTAATGTTATTTTGCCATGAATAAGCCATTCTGTAGCTGGTTTTTCTGCCACAGTGAATGGTAACTTCTCCAATTTTTCAATGCTCAGCACTGTATACTTTGCTCCTCTTTGTGCCAGTTCGATCTGTTTATCAGTGAGATTGTATTCTGCAAACAGAGCTGTTGTGTTGATGAAACGCCAAGGCACATAGCCCACTCGCAAAGATTGCAGCGTCCAGCTTAATAACATAATAGAACGTAATTGAGATTGGCCTTGTTGTAACATCGCCAAATCTTGTTCTAGTATGTCGATAGCAGAGGATACAATGCCGTCCAGTGAATATATTCTGGAGGACAAAGTTGTTAACCCATTGTCGACCACAGAGAGTGTTTTCTCTAAATTAATACGATCAAGTTCACGTATTCGTTCTGCGGCCTCTATCTGTGATACCTTCCAAGCTTCATTATAAGCAGCATAAATGCCGGCATATATGAAACGTTTTTGACGCGGTTTTCTTGGTCCAAGCAAGAATTCCCTAAGGTCTGCGTCCTTTTTAAGTAAGGTTAAGTGTTGTTTCACATCCTGTAGTGTAGACTTATGCAGCCAATCGAGGCATAATTTCCCTACACTGTATGTTGTTACTACCCCCGGATGTTGTCTTTGGACATATCTTGGGTCTGGCCTATGAATAGTAAAGCCCTGAGTTTTATTCAGGAATCTTTCCTGACAGTTATTCGTGTCTATGGGCCAGATCAACCATTTTTTCCAAGTAGGATTAGATCTGTTGAGTTGTAGTATATTCTCAACTGTCACCACTGCCTTTGTATTATTTTCACTGGCAGGTGTTGGTACAGAAGGTGTGTTCATCTCTGTTATCTTGGCTAATCCAAGACAAGATGTTTGTTGGATAGTTTCATTCAAAAACATTATTTGTTCTGGGATGATGCAGGCTCTAAATAAAGCTTCTATCCCCTGCACTTGCCAATCTTTAGTACCCCACACAGTTTTTGTGTCAATTGTGTCTCTCCAAAAGTCGAAACCCTGTCTAGACAGTTGGGCATTAAAAAATGCAGAATAAATCTGTTTTGTATTTGTTAACATAATTTTCAGTCCTGTCTTGTTTACATTTTTATAGTAAAACATTTCTGGTTCAGATGTATTGTATCCTGAAAAATATGGAAACTTATTAGCAAATGTTTTTGAACTACCTTTAGGTGGTGTAGGACAATGTTCCCATTGGTTAAACATAAACACATTTCTTGGATATGCAGATTTATGCAAATAATGATGACCATATTGATTAAAACAATACATTTGTTCATAGTCTGATGAACCCTCTAAATATTCATGTTTAGAAAATGCAGCAGATTTTTCTAGGTCAAACATTATGTCAGTCACAAACTCAAAGTCCCAATCATCAGAATAGGTACTGGACGTAATTAGATCACTTAGTGAAATTTTAAACAAATGTGGAATGTTCAATTGTTCATTCGGGCCGAAGATATCATAATCTGTTTTGTCCCACACTATACCATCCTGTATAGGAACAGCTGTGATGTTCACTGATGATAAGTCTCTTGCTTCACGATGGGAAGATTTATGAGGTTTCAAAAGTACGTTTACATCTTTTCCTTCAGTGTTCACATGGATGTATCTGCCACTTATAAGCACGCTCACAGTTGTTACCAAAGCTAGCCAGAGTAGGAAAACAAAAAGTCCAGATGTAATCCAGAGTTCAATCCATGGAGAAACCAAATAAGTCTTTTTCACAAAATGAAGAAAGTCTTGTACTTGCTGCTTGAATTTCAATGACACTGGCGTCGTTTCAGGTTCACTCGGATCTTCTGAGAACGTATCAAAGTTAATGAAATAGCCAGAAGCAGTTCTGTCAATTGTTGGAATTGCATCAGGATTTGTAGAAATCACTGGAACCAGTTCATCACTTGTTACGTTGGTGTAGACAGGTGTATTTGGACGAACTGTTACTTGGTCTTCAAGAGGGATGAGTTCCATAGCGTTGTTGCATAGTCCTCCGTCTGTTACAGCTGAATTCTCGATAGTTATCAGTCTTTCAGTCTGAACCTCTTGGATAGTAGCGAGAGGAGTGTGTCTGCTACTAGGTCGGAGTCCACGAGGCCTACTATTTAGTATTGGCCACATACTGTGGTTTGATGAGGTCGATGGACACAAATCTTTTCTCCTTTCTTCCAGCAAGGGGCGGCAGAAGTACTGTTCTTGTTCCTTGAACTGCTAGGACAGGTACTGGTTGTCTGTAAGAAGGTCCAAATTCCTTCTTGACCGCAATTTTTCTCTGACTAGATCCCCAACTTTTGGAATCCAGACAGGCCTTGCTGGGACAGCCGGTTGATCCCCAGTGGTGGTTGACTGTAGGAATACGTTGCTTTGTTTCGTTCTTAATTTGTTTAAGTCCTGTAAAACAGCCAAACGTTCTTTGATATCAAATGGTTTATTTTCCACCACTGTGCCTACGTGTTCAAGGTCTGGTACCCACATTCTTGTCCCAAATAGGATCTCATATGGAGTGACCCCCCCTAGAGAACTTCTTGGCAGATTGTTCATTGCGCGCTGTACGACACTAAGGTGTTTGACCCACCCATCACCCGAACCTATTACCCTAGCTGTTATAGACTGCTTTATGTCCCGGTTTTTCCTTTCCATAACCGAATTTCCCTCAGGATGGAATGGAGAGGAGTACCGCAATGCAACGCCCAGACTGGCCATGGCTTCTTTGTAAGCCCTAGAGCTAAACGCAGGACCCTGGTCAGAATGTAGCATGCCTATTGCGTATGTGCCGATAAAGACTCGCAAATCTTTTATAACAGTTCGAGCGTCAGCCGAGCGCTGAGGCCATAACCATAGGAACCTAGAGCATGAATCCACTGCAACCAAGATGTATTTATAGTTACCGTCCCTTTGCAGGGGACCGCAGTGGTCAAGGTAAACACAAGCTAATGGTTTATCTGAAATTAACAGGGGTGTCTGCGCAGGACGTTTCACTGTTGAGACTTTCATCTGTTGGCAAATATCACATTCTAAAACATAGTTTGTTTCCGAATGCCAGGCCACCAATATCTTTGTTTGAGTAAAGATACTGTCGCTGAAACACCTGCATGGGCAGAAGCTATCCCTTCGTGTGCTGCTAGGATTAGTCCTAATCTGCGTTCCTTGTTTGGAATTACCCTATCCCCCACTCCAGGGATTCGAGCAAAAGGAACGTTGTTCGCATCAATTACATAAGAGTACTTGAGTGGAATTTTTTTGGGTAACGCTGCACTGCTGCCTTTGCTTGATGCATTGACAGCCAACATTATCTCACCGTCTATTTTTGTTTTGGAACGAGTGATCGCAGCTACGGAAGCCGTTTGCACAGCCCCCTTTGCGGCTTCGTCAGCCAATGAATTCCCTGCAACGTGAACGCCATCACGTTGATGACTCAGTGTGTGTATCACGTGAGCCTTTGGTAGTTCGTTTTTCAACTGAACTACTTGTTCCCAAAGCAATTTATGCTTTATTGTGCCACCTTTTGCATCTTTGAAACCATTTTCAAGCCAGTTTTGTATATATTCATTATACGACTGAACACAGTAAAAGGAATCGCACACTATTAGTGTGGGGAATTCTCGATCTGTACTTTCAAGTGCCAGTTTGAATGCTTGTAGTTCAGCTCGCTGAGCTGTACAATCCCCTAGAGATTGTGTTTTTGTGACCATAGGTCTGAAGATGCCATCTCGCATGCGACCTTTAACGATTGCTCACGCTGCACTGTAAGCTTGCTTACCCCCTATTGCGGGTTGTGCGGATCCGTCAGTGTAAATTATAAATTCGTACTGATCGAGAGGCAGAATTTCAGTAGGCAGAGGACATTCTTGTTCATATTGTAGGAATGCTTGTGTTTTTAAATCTGGATCAAAAACATATTCAACATCTGTTGCAGCAAGAGAATTAACCCATTGTATCCATCTTGGATGTAATGCTTTAGCATTTGGAATGCTCGCTTTTGTGACCGCTTCTAAAGTCGGTACTGGGGTTACGACAATAATGCGTTTCCCTTGGGCTAAGGCTCTTTCTTTTGCTACAGCGGTTTGAACTGCTGTCAGAATTTTTTCAGTTGAACTGAAGCGCATTTCCGCTTGTGCGTACAAATGGGATTTGTATGCGATTGGTATTTTCTCACCCTCATTGAAGGTTAAGTAGGTGAATCCACATTGACCCGAAATTATTCGGATCACCAAATTTCGTTGACTTACACGTGTTTGTAAGTGATTTGTTGCTAACATGTTAGCCTGGAGTGAACGCAAAATTTCTGTGTGTTCCTGTGTCCAGTTTTTGATTGAAAAATCAGGTTTGATTAATGCGTAGAGAGGTTTAACCCTTTCTGCATAATTTAGAATGTATGTTCTTCCAAAATTTAAGAAACCCAGGATGGATTGTAAGTATTTTAGCGTTTTTGGAGGTTGGAGCAGCGCACACTTTTCTAAAAAGTTAGCTGCCAAGCTCTTGCCTTCACTTGAAAGCTCATATCCTAGAAATAGGACATTCAGATGGGCAATTCTGGACTTTTTAAAGTTGAACTTGTAGCCCTCAGAGGCGAAACCCAGTATAATGGTGCTCACCCTGTTCAAGTGTTTTTCCAGGTCATCGTCTGTTAGATATATGTCATCGACATAGGACAATGCCTCATTGTCATAAATTTGTAGTAACTCCGTTACCCTCGCTGAGAATAAACCTGGGCTGTTTTTGAACCCTTGTGGGAGTCGACAAAAGTGACGCTGGGTCCCCATTATGGAGAATGCTGTTAAGTACCTGCTTTCAGGTGCTATGTTTTGACAAAAGAAACCATTTGAGATATCTAATGTTGTTTTATATTTTTTACGCACAATGTTATTCATTAATGCTGTGCTATGTGCATTTTGCACTGCAAAAGTTTTAGAACAAGTGTTTAGGTGTCTGTAATCCAAAACTAGACGATATGTATTGTCTGGTTTGGAGACAGGAAACAAAGGATTGTTCATTGAGGAGGTGCATGTTTCAATCACCCCTTGGTATTCAAGTTGATCTAAGATCTCCCTGACCTGTTTTTTAGCTTCTTGCTTTATTGGGTACTGTCTTTGTGCAGTAGGTTCATGTTTCAGATGTATTTTATGGTGAGGTGAGTCCTCATCCCATCCTACATGATTTTTATACAATGCTGGGGCCTGGGCCACTGCCCATTTCCTGGCATATGTATATTTTAAATGAATTGGAATATGGTTGGAGAAGGCAGGCATAATAATGTCCTCGCCATGTGGGCACTCCCTGACAAATTGTGGTGGCCAGTCCTTTTCTGCTAGAAGTATGTCAAAGCCTCTTGATAGTCTTTCCCCAAAAAGTGCTTTCACCTGTCTAGGTTTGTCTCCCTCCAGCCGGAGTGTTATTTCATATAACTTTTGTGGAGTACTAACCCTGATGTCTACAGTCTCTACTGTGATGTACTCATTCAAGTCCACTATCTCCAGAAGTTCCTTCACGGTCTGGCGAACTATTGTGACTTCTGCTGCACTGTCCAGCATTGTCTGAGCCCATTCTCCGTTCTTGAGTTGTGTTCTCAGTATTCTCGGCATGTCTGATCTTTAGACCTGCTACCTTCTTTTTGGAGAATTGAGGTTTTGTTTTATTTTTTGAAGCGCGTTTGTCGTCTTTCGATTTCACGCGTTCTTCTTTATGTTCTGATCGTCCTCTTCTTTCCGAAGTCTGTGATGAGATCTGAAAGGGACGAGAGGAACGTGTATCAGTATCTTGATACCTATCAGGTTTTCTCAAATTATCCCTATTCCTGAGGTTATACCTCCTTTCAGAGGGCTCCTTTTGAGGAGACCTACCTCGGGATTGAGAATGTTTCTCGTTTGATTTTTGTTTAGTAGACTCCCACTTCTTTTTAGAAGATGTAGGAGTTTGTTTAATAGAGTCCTTCTCAGGACTTTCAGATAGTTTTGGTTTCAGTGGTCTTCCACCCAAACTATCTCTGCCTAATTCTGCATAAGATTGTTCTATTATTCTGGGTAGCTCAGTTTGATGTTCTGTAACATCGAATTCCATCAATTTCTGGCGGATCGCAACTGCTGCTGCCTCTCCTTTAATATTAGATAATATTATTGTTGAGACCTGGTCGAAATTTTTCAGTAATTTCATACCTAAATTTAGAGCAGGCTCTGCCCCTTATTCGTTTTGAATTTGTTTTAGGACATCAGGTATTACTGCAATTGACGGAATACCATGTGTTTTAGTATAGATGGCAGCAAAGTGGTGCAGTCTTCCAGTTGTGGTGTGATCCCCATCGGTAAACTGATTGTTAGGATTCTGTGTTTCTCATGCGGGCTAGTATTTGGAAATACTGCTTCTATTTGAGTAATTTTTTGAGCTATCCAAAATGGAATTTGCTCACGTTTTGTGGGCATTTTACCCATGACTGCGTATAGAGTCTGTGGTGTAATTTTTAGTGTATTCCCCTGTTGGGGAGTTGGATTTGGATATGTCAATGGTGGTCGGACTGTAAAAGTCTGCATGACATATTGGACCAATTGTCTGTAAATTTTTATTAACTCTGTGAGTTGAGTACGTAACTCCTCATCTGACATCTCTTCAATGTCTGGATGAGGTGTGTAGCCGGCTAAAATCGGCCATGTTGCTCCTGGTCTACCTAGTGGACCGAGCCTGGTAATGTTTTTGTGATGTTTTAGGGCGCCTTTAAACCAGAGCTGATGCTCTTGGTATGTTAATGGAATTTCAATATCCTCGAAAGGAATGTATTCCTCTGGTGGTTCATCTTCTTTGTAGAAGTGAAACATGTGTGTTACTGAATTGGATTCAGGAAATATTACCCATGAATAGAATACCTCTGTCTGAAAGGATTCATGTGCCTCTATCACGAAAACTGCTCTACCGCCTCTTGGTGGTAGGCCATGTTTTATAAGTTTTAGAGTGATGGCTCTTCTTAAGTTTTGAGGGATGTCTATAACACCCTCCTCGGTTTCATTTAAACCGGTAAAGTTAAAAACTGCTGCTAGGGCTGGATCAGCCACAGCTACACCGTCTCCGGCGTCTTCAGTCATTTTGTTTTTTGCAAAATGAAAAACAAGTTTCAAGGAAACAAAGATAAGGTGCACAATATTTTGGAACACTATCCTTCAACGTTGAGCAAACCAAATAGCTAATATATAGGGTACTGCCCTATGTAGCCGTGGTGGATACTTAACCCTGCCCACTCTAGACGTCTTTTGGAGTATATGGGTAGGGGTCTTGAGAGAAAAAGCACGGCTGAGTTACTCAGTATCTAACGTTGAATTACTGCCTTACCAAACGTTGGGCGCCATGTAGTGTAGCTCCTATTTCCCTAATAGGCTCTGCGCATTGGAATAATATATCCTATAGGTTTGACATAGGACTAAGGTCAGTATGTCCCTATCGAGTATATTAAACTTAATTACTTGTGCCAGCTAGCTCAGAGGCCACTAGAAACTCCTTGACAACAAGAAGGGAGTAGTTTCTGGCAGCCGCAAAACATGACCACTGTGTTTCCCTTTAGAATCAGAACGTGTCCCAGAGTCGTGGAAACAATAGATAACTATTTCACTCAGCTCAGTCGTGCATGCTTAGTTTTCTCCAAGTTACACAGAAAGAAATAGACGGGCGTTTCAATAAAGGATTTATTGAACAGTCTTGTTTCTGGTGTAAGTAAAATGTGCTGTTACGATCACAAGACAGTATGCGAGATAAATAATGTACAGGGTGAGCAGTAGAAATAAATAATACTGCGATAGCATTATCTTTTAGTACATATGCATTTACATAAATAACACAGACTAAAAATGCGAGTACTCATACGATGCGTTGCTAAGCTAATTCTACCCCAATGTACCTAACCTGACCTAGGTGTAGGAAGAGGGAAGAAGTAGGTGAAGTATTCCTTACTATGGTATACTAAGAGTATGTTAAGTCTAGTATGCCTAGTATGCCAAGAGTCCCTCTAGGTTCTAGTCAGCTCCATACCTGAAGAATGAGAGAGGTAGGAATCTCTTTGCCAGACTCGAACTCCAACACCCCGCAAGGGAAGTCAGATCACTGGAAGCTGGAAGCTGGGCTCTCTGCGTGCAGGGAATGGCAGCGTCTTCTCAGTGCGTCAGGCCGGGAAACGGGCTCCTCTGAAGTCGAGGTCTCCTCTGGTTTACAGGGGCTAAGGAAGGTATATTTATACCTGAGAGCACCTAAGAATGTTAGCATTGACGTGAGTTGGACAGCGAAAGACGTCATGAATTAACCCCCTAAGGAATAATTGTTCATGCATAATATACGAGTCCTTGAAGAAATCAATAGTCCTGGACTAGGGAAACTCCCGCAGCCTAAGGGTCTGTTCTTCATGAACTCATTGTGACGTTAGGGTGGACGGATGTCAGAGACCATGCCTGTATTTGGAGTGCACGGTTTAATGCCTAAATAAGGGCTGGGATGTTATGCCTATATAAGGGCAGGGCGAATTGTGCCTATATAAGGACATGATACTGGAAAGCCCGTTTATGGATACCCTAAGAGGAATACAACATTATGTTCCTGTGTTTCCAAACAGGGAGTCAGCTCACCTCGGGCCCTTGGGGTTACAAGACACAGCACAAAGCACAGTCTTCTTCAAGCAGGGGGACCCAGCGCCTCCAAGCACAGTCCCAACAGCCTCTCCCTTAGTTAGAACAGCAAACTGCAGACCAGCCCCAGATCACGAAGCAAGGATTGGTCTCCCCCAGCGGTCTCTTCAGTTGCTCCTTCTTTAGCAGAGGTTCGTCTTGACCACAGAATGGGTCCAAGCCTTTTCAGTCTCAATCCATTTCTGTTTCATTCCCACGTTCAGGGGTTTCAGCTCTCATAGATATACCCCTAAATGTCTTTGAAGTTCGTTGTGCTCAGGGGTCCCAGACCCCTGTCTAAATCAGTTCTGGGTGTCTCCCTCCCAGTGTCACCTTTCTCCCTTTGATACTGGGGGTCTGGATCCTTAATCACTCAGCAGGAGATGGGTCAATTGTTTTATAGCCGCAACCCAGGCCTCTTCACCTCCAGGGGGTTCTCCTCGCATACTTTCCAGCTGCAGGTCAGCCTGGTGCCATCTCACCCCCTCCCTGGGTCAAGACCTCCCCCGGCTCCTCTCCCCTCTCAGATCCAGACAGTCAATCCACATTCAACAGAGACACACAGAAGTGCCTAAAGCACAAAACTCAGCCACTTTCTAAAAGAGCGGCTTCTGAACACACCGTGACAAAACCACTTTCATAGAAAGATGGGTTATGACGCTGTGAGTTCATACATACCAAACTTCACTTCTCCATTCTAAACTTATGGGAAACTAGGCTACCAAACACAATACCCAGCCTCCCCCATTCTGTCCTATGGGCAGAATGGCCTTTCACCAGTGAAAAACGAAATGGAGTGTTTTTCACTGTCAGGACATAACACACACCTCAGTATATGTCCTGCCTTTTACCTACACGGCACCCTGCCCAGGGGTTACCTGGGACCTACCACAGGGGTGCCCACGATGCATGTAAAAGGGAAAGTAAGACCTGACAAGTGGTTGCCCTTGTCAGGACAACATGCTAACTTAGCAAACTGCGTGCAGGCCCTACACTCCAGGCCTGAGTTCCCTTCTCCGCGCACCTTTGCATTACTAGCCCTGGCACACACAGTGCACATCACTAGGGACTTTACTAGTAAGGCAACATACCAATCATGGCCAACCAATTACCATTACACTTTACACAGGAACCTTTGTACTTTGTCACTGATTAGCAGTGGCAAAGTACCCAAAGCATCTAAATTGGCAACTCTATGTCAGGAAAACGGTCTAGGGGGAAAGCAAAAAGTTTTAGGGAACTTTAACTAAAAAAGGCCAAGTCCTACATAGGGGTATATGGCCTTTTCTCGTACTTTGGGCCTGATTTGGATCTTGGCGGATGGGATACTCTGTCACAGACGTGACGGATATTCCGTACGCTGTATTACAAGTTTTATAGGATATGATGTACAGGATATCCTTCACGTTTGTGATGGAGTAACCCTGTCCGCAAACTTGTAATCAGGCTCTTTATCTTGATTATCAGGATTGTTATGTTTTTGATTTACTGCTTTGTAACTGTAGTGAGCCAGCATTGCTAATATACAGAACTGTCCTTCTATTGTTCCCCTTAAAGTTATACTGTATCAGCCACATGTGTTGCTCCTTGGCGTCCTTATTGATATTTATCTGATAGAGCTTGGGGTGGTTGCGGGCAACCAGTCCCATCCTTTGTATCTCTACTCTGTGCCTAGAGCAAAAGCTTAAAACTTTTTACATAAAATCCGCAAAAGGGAAAGGGACAGTTTTGCCCACTGATGGTTGCCATTGTGCTTGGCCAACTGAATAGAGAACGCACTTTGGTGTGGTATGTTCCTCCAAAGGTTTGGGGCTAACTTTGAACTGGATTCAACATTCGACTGAGCCAACTGTCTCTAGGGCTGGATGCAAGCTGGCCACTCCCTCATATCCAGAGTTCAATATTTCACTTGAAGGAGCTCTGCAGACCAGTGTAGAGAAAGGGGACGGCTAGAGACCGAATGATCGGCTGTCTTCCTTTTAAGGAATAAGGACTATATTACCAGAACTGAGGAGAAGATTTATATTTTTGAGTCCCACTGCAAAGGTAGACTGTTGTGCGCACTTTTGAAGTGCCAGGGATGGCGATCTAGTGTGCCTGCACTGCAGAGAGGTACTTAGCACTGCTAGGTCAGAGCAAGACCAGAGGGAACACGCCACTGTCCAGCCCGGCCTGATGATCCAAGCAAATCACTTGACAAAGCAACAGTGCACAAAGCAGACAGATGTGCATTCTTACGAGTGGCACCTAGTGTGGTGACCCATCGCAGTTGTGAGCCTGAATGCTCCTCTGGCGCACGTTCTACAGGAACGAGGCAGGCGCATGACCTGTCGACTGGCACCCTCCGTGTGGTGCAATTGCACTTTCAATTCAAGCTGCACCTCGAGCTTGGACTTATGAAGAGAAGACATCCTATCTTCATGCACACCTTGCTATCCACGGAGGCCTGCTTGGTTCTCGCAAAGCATCACTAACGAACTGCAACTGACAACCACAAACTGCACAAGGGCTGTCCTTGTGCACGCCACTATTTGACTGAGCACTGCGGACTGAAGACTCTCACACCTCTACCCAACCAGGCAGTTCTCATCTTAGAAATCTTGAAAGTTGGAGAGACCCCTAACACTCATAAAAGGCTCCCTTACAGTGAGAGTCGTCTCAGCAGGCTCTTTGCTTGGTATCAAAGGTTAAGTTCAACTGTGACTGTAACCCTGATTCCCATGCACGCCTATGCACATGCTGGGTCAAGAAACACTGTACAATATTAATTAAGAAATCACAAAGAATAAATGCTATAGAATACATTAAACTTATTGAGCATGCTTTCTTAACAGTAATACACTTCTGAAATATTTTTTGAAAAAATAATACTGTCTGGACATTATAGTTATTCTGTGTGATGTTTGGGTTGCATGAAGTGGACGTTCTGCCCCACACCACCAGCCAAGACTGAGCTTTCACTGCCCACATCCCAACCCACTGAAGTCAAACCATACAAAGGAGGTACTTGGTGATTCTTGAGGTCACAGTATTACTTGCTTCCTGTATTTCCAAGACAGCAGCAATATTTATTGCATAACTGTCCTCAAGTCCTAGAGGCCTCAGAGAACTGGTATGATATGATTACAAATACATGGCTACACGTATACATACATACATGGATGCGCACACACACATACATGCACAAACATACACAAGTACGGATGCATACATACATGCATACAAATGCATACAAACCATTTAATACTTATATATTATTCCTCCACATCGTTTTTCTAAACAAGTAATGCATCCGACATACAAGTCTTTGTTTAATACTTTTGTCACAAAACAATTCCTCATACCATGCACACCTTTATTTTCTCCATAGAGCATTCCACACCCTGTTGTGTGTAGTATGAGGGTGGCAGACAAAATGCTTGAATTAACCCTCCCTACTTTAAGAAAAATGTCAATAAATCTGACCTTTTTATAACTATAACTTAAAGTGCCTCTCCATTCATTGGTGAGTTTGTGTGTGCAGCTGTTTGGAGGAGTAAGTGTGTGAATGCAAGATGAGATGAGTCAACGTATGGAAGAACTAAGAACAGGCGAATGAATCCCTGAGTGGATCAGTGAGCAAGCGCATGGATGAAAGGATGAGCAAAGTCCACGAATGGATGAATGAATGAAGAACATGCACATAGATAAGTACAAAGATGGATCTATAGATGATTGACTACTTTTGTGTCTCATGCCACATCCCAGACTCTGTTTTATACCATCTCTCTGGAATCCTTAGTGGATGTTAACAACTGTACCATCACTATTAATCCTAAATACATATTCCGATTTGTACAATCTCTCGTTAAACCTCTGTGCATGTTCAGACCTGCTCCATCACACAGTTATCCTCAGCGCATGTTGAGAACCACCCCATCACATAGTAATCCTCAGTGCATGTTTAGATCCGCTCCATCACAGAGTAATCCTCAGCGCATGTTCAGATCCGCTCCATCACACAGTAATCCTCATTGCATGTTCAGATCCGCTCCATCACACAGCAATCCTAAGTGCATGTTCAGATCCGCCCAATCACACAGTAATCCTCAGCACATGTTCAGATCCGCTCCATCACAGAGTAATCCTCAGTGCATGTTCAGATCCGCTCCATCACACAGCAATCCTAAGTGCATGTTCAGATCCGCTCCATCACACAGTTATCCTCAGCGCATGTTGAGAACCACCCCATCACATAGTAATCCTCAGTGCATGTTTAGATCCGCTCCATCACAGAGTAATCCTCAGCGCATGTTCAGATCCGCTCCATCACACAGTAATCCTCATTGCATGTTCAGATCCGCTCCATCACACAGCAATCCTAAGTGCATGTTCAGATCCGCCCAATCACACAGTAATCCTCAGCACATGTTCAGATCCGCTCCATCACAGAGTAATCCTCAGTGCATGTTCAGATCCGCTCCATCACACAGTAATCCTCATTGCATGTTCAGATCCGCTCCATCACAGAGTAATCCTCATTGCATGTTCAGATCCGCTCCATCAGACAGCAATCCTAAGTGCATGTTCAGATCCGCCCAATCACACAGTAATCCTCAGCGCATGTTCAGATCCGCTCCATCACAAAGTAATCCTCAGTGCATGTTCAGATCCACTCCATCACAGAGTAATCCTCAGCGCATGTTCAAAACCGTTCCATCACACAGTTATCCTCAGCGCATGTTGAGAACCCCCCCATCACATAGTAATCCTCAGTGCATGTTTAGATCCGCTCCATCACAGAGTAATCCTCAGCGCATGTTCAGATCCGCTCCATCACAAAGTAATCCTCAGTGCATGTTCAGATCCGCTCCATCACACAGTAATCCTCAGCGCATGTTCAGATCCGCTCCATCACAAAGTAATCCTCAGCACATGTTCAGATCCACTCCATCACAGAGTAATCCTCAGCGCATGTTCAAAACCGTTCCATCACACAGTAATCCTCAGTGCATGTTCAGATCCGCTCCATCACACAGTAATCCTCAGCACATGTTAATATCCGCTCCATTACAGAGTAATCCTCAGGGCATGTTCAGATCCGCTCCATCACACAGTAATCCTCAGCGCATGTTCAGATCCACTCCATCACTCAGTAATCCTCAGTGCATGTTGTGAACCACCCCATCACACAGTAATTCTCAGTGCATGTTCAGATCCGCTCCATCACAATAATCCTCAGTGCATGTTCAGATCCGCTCCATCACACAGTAATTCTTGGCTCATGTTAAGATCCGGTCTATCACACGGTAATCCTTAGCACATGTTCAGATCCGCTCCATCAATAGTAATGCTTAGCACATGTTCAGATCCGCTCCATCACAGAGTAATCCTCAGCAAATGTTCAGATCCGCTCCATCACACAGTAATCCTCAGCATATGTTCAGATCCGCTCCATCACACAGTAATCCTCAGCGCATGTTCAGATCCGCTCCATCACACAGTAATTCTCAGTGCATGTTCAGATCCGCTCCATCACACAGTAATCCTCAGCGCATGTTCAGATCCGCTCCATCACAAGATAATCCTTAGTACATGTTCAGATACTTTCCATCACAGAGTAATCATCAGCGCATGTTCAGATCCGCTCCATCACACAGTAATCCTTAGCGCATGTTCAAACCTGCTCCATCACACAGTAATCCTTAGTGCATGTTCAGATCGGCTCCATCACACAGTAATCCTTAGCGCATGTTCAGATTTGTACCATTTTCATTTATCTTAAATGCATTTTCAGATTAACACTATCACCCAAAAATATTGAGTCGTTTTTTTCAGATTTGTGTACAATGTTATTTTGACTAGCGTCAGGTCAACGCAACCTCTGACCTATAACTCCCGACCACAGATTTTTAACCGTTGCTTTTTGCCTAGTGCCATGTATGTTGCTTTAATATTATGTAATATTATGGTTGGGTTATATTTTAACTTATATTTTAAACTAGTATGTCTATGTTCTATGTAAAAAGTGCATATATATATTAATACATACTAGTGTTACACAGTGGTGCCTTCGGTGGTATAAGGTATATCAAACAAATGTATTAGGTCAGTAAGCTGTACAGGTGAGCAAGTTTACATCACAAATGACTGTACGCAATCAACAAATCCCTGCTATGCAAACTCCAGACCATCCAGAACACCGCGGCCAGACTCGTCCTCGGCATCCCACGACATGAGCACATCACCCAACACTTGCGAGACCTCCACTGGCTCCCCATCGAGAAGAGAGTAGCCTTCATGCTACTCACCCACGCCTATAAATTCCTCCACAACACCGTACCCAAATACCGCAACAAAAGAGTCTCCTTCCACGTACCCAAAAGGAACCTCCGCTCCGCCAACCTCGCCCTAGCAGAAACACCGTGCATCCCCAGAGCAGGTGGAAGAGCGTTCTCCTACATCGCAGCCAAGGCCTGGAAAGAGCTCCCAGTCAACATCAGATGCTCCCCTACTCTGCACACCTTCAGGAAGAGCACAAGACCTGGCTTTTTGGCTGAATCGGAGCTGCACCCCCCCTCCACCCCCAGCGCATTGAGACCCTCACAGGTGAGTAGCGCGCTTTAAACCCTCTGATTGATTGAAAGTGTTGAGTTTTCTGTATCGCCATACTAAGATATTGAATTCAGAATATCGGCTACTATGATTTTGTCAACGAGTATATACATTTACATAGTTATCCACACCTACATACATTGACAATTCATATATTGTTAAAATACACAGATGTAGAGTTAATAATAGTTAATCTGAATGTACCGATTTATTCTTAACTTGATGATATAGTATACATCGCTATTCTGGTTTCCATATTTAGTAGGTTGATATAGGTAACTGGGTAGCCACTGCAAAACGATCCCCTGCCTTGCATAATGGGCAGACAGGATTGATCCATTCAGGGAGTAACATCTCCAAGGACATCTGGGTCTTCCCCAGAAATAGCCTGGCACAGTCTGGAGGCGGTGTAAGTTCACATCCTCTCCTAAAGGGAGAGGATGTGGTCTTACAGCTAGGGCAGTCGACCTCTAAGCTGGGGAACCGGGTTTGAGTCTCGGCAGGGCCGCTCAACATCCTGAGGTTCTGGGCAAATCACTTATTCTACCCGTGCCTAACAAGAATGAATGTGTCCGTCTGTAACCCAACTGGTGCTCATGTAAAGTGTTCCGATACCTTCGGGTCTAGTTTGCGCTATATAAAACTCCCAAAAAATCTTTGGTAATGCCACATACATCCTGTACCAGTTTGGTACATAATAAAACCTGTATTTAGCCTACATCTCTTCTGTGTGTAGTCTTGACGATAGGCGCAAGAAAGCTTCCTTCTAACCAGTGAGCTCTTTTGCAGGACTGGTTGTCTATTCCAATACGGGCCCTTCTCCTCTCATATTCCAAGGGGGGCGGGAGTCATGGGGCTCCTGTCTGCTTTATCTGCTCTGGACAGCTGATAGGTACACCATAACAGTCTTGTGGCCAAGAAAGAAGAATCTAGTGAGCATGACCAAAACCCCTGCAACACACCAGCGGGCCCCGAAAGCCAGCTATGGGACGCCACCCCAAAACTATCACACAGAATAACAACAGAAAAACATCTGCTTCAGATTGATAAAATCTCTCTGCCTCAAGTAGGAAAAATATTCTCCTGTTCTTTCGAAGGTTTTGTTAAGCTTGACTATGAAAAGGAAGCCATCGGGGATCGATTAAAACCTTAACCTATCAAAAGTGACTGTTATGATAAGAGCTTTTGTGTTAAGCATAGCGACTAACATCTTGATGTTGCAAGGTTTTCCAATACCTGCAGGTGATGTAATACTTGTGGTCCCTGCACATCCAAACAATACAGTAGAGATTATTTAATCACAGATAGAGAGCAAGGCAGAGGACGATAATAAAAGCCACTCCATGAAACCCAAGCCTACCCCCCAGCGAGTTATTCCGCCTATCAGCAACAAGAAACACCCATTAAGTTTCTTGAAGACAGTGGTATAAGTAGTAACATGCTATTCGAACCAGTCGAATGGGTCTGCTGATGTTATCAAAGGCAACCTGGTCCATGTTTGCAGGTTATACACCCCATCTACAATAAGAGTGTTTACTGTGGGGACAGCCTAGAACAACAGTAGATGTATTAGGAGTCATATACCAGCAGCTTAGGCACCATCTGCTACAGACCCTAGTTACAGCAAGACAAGTGGTAGCTCCACACACACATCATGCCTGTGCCCACACCTAATCTGCATACTATTAATGCACTGATGGGGAACAGTCCAAATAAATGGGATGCAATAACCTTTTCATCACCGAAACCAGCAGTTAAGACATGGTATACCATCCAACTACACCCAGGAGTAACATGGAATATTACCATTTGTACACACCTAGAGATGATACCTTCTCTTCAAGAATGTAGTACCACTAGAAGAATATTTGTTACCTTATACACCACTACTCATGGGGTGCCTCTTTAGGGTAGTACCAAAAGTTCTAAGCCAAATTATAAAAAAAAATGGAGCATCTGATACCGTTCCCCTAGGAATTAAATTCTTAGGGATTTTTTTTGCAAAACATTTTTTTAGTTAAGACATACATTTGATAATCAAGTCTACATCCCATTGGTGTATTTACTTTGTATCATTATGTCTTGTCATTTTATCAACATATAACTCCCCCTCCCCATGCTAACCCTGTCCTTACACACACACACATATGGTGGAGTCTATGAATAATCATGAGGGATTCCCGCCCCTTTTCATTACAACCCATATCAGTTCTCGAATGTTCTTTATCAGTAAATGAAGTCCTAGGCTTTTAGCCGCTATGTGCTTGTCGCACTGTTTTGGACTTTTATGAGGTGAATTATGAGTGACTGCCATACTAATATGAACTGTTTATTAAGATCATACGTTATCTTTTCCACAGCTAGTATCACCCAAAGTGCTGAGTACCATCCAAGTATTGGCAGAGATTCAGGTCTTTTCCAGTCTTTAGCTATCAGTTATTTAGCAGGTGTTAGTAAGTGGCTCACCAGTACTCTGCTTGCCTTAGACATCAGGTTTCACCCTTCTTTCTAGCAATCCCAGAAAGATTATGTTGCACAAGTCCTGTAGAAGGCCTATTATTTGTTTGGTGCTGCTAAAAACCACTTTCCAGAAGCTCCCCGGTTTAGCACAGGACCACTAGATATGTAGTGTTTATCTTTCTTTGCTCCTACATTTCATGCATCTGCTTTTTGTTTTGCAATATTTTTCTTTTAATTGTTGTAGGGGTAAGATACCAATTATCAACTTGTATCCTTGCTCTCTCTGTATAAACAATTTGTGGTTCTGTACCATGCCTTCCCACAGTTTCCCCCATTTCTTATCTTCTAAATCCTTTTGAAGAATGTTTTCCTTCGTTTTCTGGAATCCCCATTATCTGCTTTTTTTTAGTATGCGGTCCATGCTCGTCAAAGACACCTTTGGACACGGGGCATACATTCACATATATTTTAAACTCTGCAAGTCCTCTTGTTGTCCCCAATTTAAGGATGCATACCCCAGTGCTCTACTTGTGGGACTGACAATCAATTAATTTGTGAGTTTGAGTACTGCTGCAAATACAAAAGGAGGGCCAGGTGCGATTTAGAGACCTTGGGTTTTCACTCCCAACTAGTAAGTCATTAACACAATGAAATACCCAGATCTAACACCAAGAGTAAGTTAGAAACCTAGATTATCAAGAAGTATTCCTTTATTAGGATGAAATCCCTCACTCACCAGAAGTGGCATGCTCCATCATAGGGATTCTACTCACACCTTGACAACAAATCACGGTGCGGGCTACAACTCCCTCTCGAATCAGGAGGAGCTCTTCAGATGTTTTAGTATATGGTAAAAAACCCTATTGGAGACAACGGGGTGGTAAGGCTAGCTGAGTGTGCAAGATATGAAAAGAACATAAACAATGTGATTAAAACGAACTCCAAGGCAGGAGTACAACTTTATTCTAGTCTGCCTGGGTCAGGATTAAAAAGAGTGAAGAGACACGGCAATGGTCAACTGACCCTGCTTTTGCGTGTCATTGGTCAACATATTTCTGCCAACAGAACCCTCATCCGAGGAGTACTGGCATTCGAAAGGACCTTAGAAAAAATCACGTCTGCTTATACAATGTGCATAAAAAGAAAGGAAGACATACAGAACCATAATGTTGGTCACCAATGGTTCAACAACGGATCCACTTTATAACAACCTGTACGGAGATATAACGATAACGAGTTTGTTTGTTTTTAGAGTTTTATATAGCGCGAACATGACCGGAAGGTATCAGAGTACTTTACATGAGCACCAGTTACATTATCGAGGGACACATTAATTTTTGGTAGGCACAGGGAGATTAAGTGATTTGCCCAAAATCACAGGATGTTGAGCATCCCTGCCGAGACTCGAACCCAGTTCCCCAGCTTCAAGGTCGACCGCTCTAGACGTTAGGCCACATCCTCTCCCTAGGTTACAGCTAGAGCGTTAGCAGTGCTTAATTTGTAAAATATTAAGTGCCAGGGCTCTGACCAGGAGGCCACTACAGCTTGCACCACCCATCTCCCTTGTCATCGCTGCCAAAACAACTGCTGACCATCTCTCTTGCATGTAAATGCGACAGTTCAGATTATTCCAGGTCCCCAAAGCTAAAGGAATGGCTGGGGAGGCAGGTATTAGCAATTTTTTTATGTATATTGTTTTCCTAAACAACTGTTATACTGCTCATCTCTAAATTACATGAGCAGCGCCACCTTGTGGCAGACTGCCCTAAGTGTGGTGTTGACAATTAGTTGCTGGTGCCGAGCACCGGAAACCAATTAAGTGCCGGTGCTCAGCACCGGAAAGCACCGGCTCAAATTAAGCACTGAGCGTTAGTAACACTTATTAATTTATAGTGGCACCAATAACCCAATCAGTGAAACAATACAACCACCAAGAAAGTGTTCAACTAAAATACAGTTGTATCATTTGTACAAAACATGCAAGCTTACCCGCAAATGTCGGGTGTCGTGCCTCAACTTGAGAGATCCTTGCATCGGGCTCAGGGTGAACTCTGTCCTGAAGGGAGGGATATAGGTATATATATTACATGGCTTTATAGGCAAGACTCGTTGGTGCTGACCTGTCTGGTCAACTGGAAGCCAAAACCAGCATAAGCTGCAGCATATTAAGTGAGGAAAGAGGATTACACAACTTTTTAAAGTATGGCCCGAGCACTGGCTGTGCCATTACTGTAGCGTCCTCCCCAACCCAGGAGCAAGTACAATGAATACGCCACACACGGAGCTCTGCAGCAGACATCTTTATTCTGCAGCATACAATCACACACTGCTCTCTCATTATGTCATAACCATTAATAACCACACCGTAACACCTCCCAACAAGTTATGTAATTCCTCACCTTGTTAAATAAAAAGTACAATCAACAATCACATCACATTTCTTCAGTAGGTCATTGAGGCGCTCGCACTTGTCGGCTAGATCGAGTGGTCTGAGATGGTGTGCACTGATATCACAGGTTCTGATGCTTGCTCTGGACTGTCAAGCGGGGTCATCACATTCATGATTGTAGGAGCTGGCAATCGTTGAGGCAAGTGTTTGAAGTGTGATGAGTCCATGTGGTGGACTGTATGGGACGCTGCGCCATCACCATATGTCCTTTTATGTAACAAACCTCAAAGGATCGACAGCAAACGAAACGTCTGTTTTCCACTTCCGTTTCTGCTTAACTAGAACCAATTCACCTTTATCTAAAACTATTTTCTGAGCTTGTCGACGCCAATCGACATAGTTCTTCATTTGGCATTTTCGAGCGGTGTCCGTAACATGAATTTCATCAGCAGTCCGGGGTCGGTCTGCTGTCCACTCGGGTAGCTTGGTTCGCATGGGTCTCCCGAATAGCAAGGTGGCAGGACTCTCACTGGTTGTGGAGTAAGGAGTTGAATGATAAGAATGGAAGACTTTACACAGGGCCTGGTTTAACTTGATTCCCTCAGTTGATGCTCATTTTTTTTTTTTTTTTAAAGTTAATTCTTTTTTTAGTTGATGCTCATTGAATCACTCATTTGAGTGTACCCATAAATTGTTCCACAACGCCTTTGGCTTGGGGTCACAGAGGTGTGCTCTTTTGGTGCTTGACATTTAGTTCCTTGAATTCTTTGCTATTAAATGGCGGACCATTGTCAATTTTGAGAATGGTTTGGGATACTTCACGCTGCAAAGATGATATTCAGCTGCTCGATGACCTTGTCATGGGTGGTTGATGACAGCTCCTCTACATGAGGAAACCTTGAATACTCATCAATGACTACCATGAGATGATGTCTGTTCCATAAAGGCCCCAAGAAATTGATTGCAACTCTTTTCCAAGCATGTGCAGGCAGGTCAGACATTATCAATGGATGCTGCTTCACTTTGGGGGAAAGGCAGTTGCAAACATGGTACTCCTTTAATTCCCTTTCAACTCACTCATGTAGGTGGGGGAACCACACTCGGACGCTTAGGGCTCTCTTGGTGGCTACAATACCACAATGTCCTTCATGGGACAGTTGAATTACTTGCTGTCTTAGGCTCTCATGTATTATGATTCTCGAGCCTCTCCATATAACAACTTCCCTAGTAAAGGAGAGTTCATCCTGTACATTTAAAACATTTTGAAATTCAACTTTATCAGCAAACTGCTGAGCATTCTTCTTCCACGACTGAGCTGAAATTATGTCTTTGAGGATAAGCATGTTCATATCAGCATTAGTAGCAGCAATAATTTGTTCAAGGGATAGAGCTGCTGGCGTGCTGGACCTCACAATGAAGTTAATGTACTCCACAGCCATTTTGGACGTCGAACTGGGCCGCTGTAGCAGTACTCATGAAAAGTAATCAGCAGGATTCCGATTTTTTTCCTGGCTGGTGTACAATTGAGTAGTCATTCTCTTTCAGTCGCAACCCGCACCTCTCAAAGCGAGGGGGCATCTTGGCTTTTAGGTTTCTAAAAATAGTGAGCAGTGCTTGGTGGTCTGTAACAACCATGTAATGTTTCCAGTATAGAAACACAAGAAAATGTTCACAGGCCCACACGATAGCCAGACTCTCCTTCTCTGGCTGAGAATAGGCAGGTTCTGTATCAGATAGGCTTCGACTAGCATAGGCCACGAGTCTCTGAGCATTCGGACAACCATTATGTTGAGCAAGGTTTGCTCCCAGTCCCACTGGGCTTGCATCGACTATGATCTCAATATGTAGCTTGGGGTCAAAATAGGCCACCTCTGTTGCATTCTCAATTGCAGGCTTTATTCTTTTGAATCTTTGCTCACATTCAACAGACCACTGGAAAGGGACATCTCGTTTAGTTAAGTCTCTCAACAGAATACTCACAGTAGCAAAGTCATGAATGTACTTTGAGTAGTAATTGGCCATGCCTAAAAAGGATCGTAGCATGGTGACATCTTCTGGGGAGTAATTAGCTGATAGTGCTTGCACTTTGGATCAGGAGACATTCGCTCATCGGAGAATATGTGCCCAAAGAATTTGAGTTTGGTCTTGTGAAACTCACACTTTGCTCACACTTTGCTGCATTCAGAGGGAGACCCGAATCAGCAAGTCACTGGCACACTTGTGTAAGAGCCTTGTTATGCTCATTTTATGTGGCTCAAAATACCAGTATGCCAGTATACCAGTATGTCATCACTGTAACTAAAAGCATGTCTAACAGGTTCAATTATTCGGTGTACAAAATTCAGAAATATTTCTGCAGCTGACGACATTTCCAAAACTCAACCTTTTGTATCTGAACAAACCAACATAAGTCGAAGTAGTAGTGACGTACCTACAGATCTCTTCCAACACGAATTGATGGTTTCACTTGTTCAAGTCAAGTTGGGAGAAGACTTTGGCGCCGTTCAGTTGCATGAAGATGGCGCTATCTGTGGACTAGGATGTCTTTCTCTTTCAATTGCTTTGTTGGCCTGGCGCATACCAACACAAATGCGCACCCTCATCTGTCCTTTTTTAGCACGACCACTATGGGCGAGACCCATGGCGTAGGACCTGTGACGCTCTTAAATAGGTCATGCTTCAACAACAATTCTAGTTTTTTCTCAACGGCTTCTTGCAAGTGAACTCAGCAGTGCCACTGAGCAACAGGGAGAATGTCCTCATTAATACGACGTCGCACTTTCATTGTCTTGAGCCTTCCTAGGCCATGAAACAACGATGGGAACTGACTCAACTTCAGATGGAGTGTGTAGATTGGAATTGAGAGATATCAGTCCCATGTTAGCAGCGGTGGCAAAACTGAGCAGGCAGGCACTGGACAAAGTTCCTTGAAGAACGTGAATCAGCGCTTGCACTGATGGTGCTTTCTGACGCATTGTCACTGTGAATGACCCACGACTCTGCAATGGTTACATGAAGCCCACGTGTACACTTTCCTGTTTGACTGATTTAGGCGTGACACAGGAGACAGGCTATCGAACTTTTCGGCTGGCATGATGTTAATCGACACACCACTGTCTATGATAAAAGTTATGGGGAAACCGTGACTTTTACTACGATCTTAGGGCAATGTCCAAATGGATTCAGTTTTCTCGTTTGGTGGCTTGCATTTGTCTTTTGATCTTCCTCGCAAGTAGCCAAACCCACATGTGCCTGTTGTTCCTTGGTCAATCTCATCACCGTACATCCATCTTCTTCACTGGCGCTTGATAATGACGCTGAAGAGCCTCTTTAAGAGGAATTGGACGATCAACTTTGTCTGGTTTCTACTTGTAACTGATGTCACTCTTTGGCCTTGTGGGCGTGGCGAGAATGATTCTGAAACCTTCTGGCAGCCATTTTCTCTTTTCGCTGTGACATACCTGGTTTCTCTTTCGCTTTGCAAACCGTTATGAAGTGTTTTTCTTTCCAGCACCCTTTACACGTCTGTCCCATGACTGGACATTTGCCTTCATGGGGAAACGAGACCCACATGGGAAACAACTTTTTCTTCTTTTGAGACGTTGACTTACGTGCATTCGCCATGTGCTTGTTTATTTTTCATGATCAATGGTAATCCATTTTTCACTGTTCCAGCTTCCATATCAGCAGCTTGTCGATCTGCTCTTTCATCGGCCCTTGCAGCCATTAGTGTTTTCTCCAAATTGAGCGTCTCTCTTAGCATGCGTCTTTAGAATGAGTCTGAAAGACAACCATCAATTACTCTGAGGTGTATAGCTTTTTTTTTTTTTCTTGTTTTTTTTTTATGTATAGGCATCATTCACCACCATTTGGTGGTAAGTCCATCCATTGTGTGACGTCAAGCGGTGCCCCAGAGGTCCCTGTGCATCACCACCATCTTCAGATTCTTTTTTCCGCTATTGGGTCTTGAAGCATACTGGAGGAGCTCTGAAGAATCTTCAAAGAGCTGCCGAGAAGAGAAAGAAAAGAGCACTGAAAATCACTGGAGGCCATGAGGAAAATCGAAGCCAGAGAGGATAGCCCCCTCTCTATCCTGACAGGGATGGTGAACCGATTTCTGGAGGACACTTGGCCGGAGAATGCAGAGGAGAGGGACATATAAGGAATATGGAGAAAACCCTCTTTAAATTCTGCTGAAACTGCCACCACAAGTTCACACAGAGGGATCCACACAAGGTCTGTAACGTGTCTTCCAATGGATCACAGTGCAAAATACTGCACCAAAACCTTACCGAAGAGACTCTAGACCTGACTAAAGCAGCAACTTGCACATCACACCATGGTTGGCACCCAGAAACCACAAGAAGCCCTGAAGGTCCTGGGTCTCTCCAGTGACGATGAAGAAAACATCAAAGAAGCAGAGTAGGCCCAGGGAGAATTCAGACGCTGAATAAAGCGTTATCGATGTTGAAAGACCAAAAACCACCAAGGGACACCGAAAAGAGGAAGAGCACAAAAGCCCCCAAAACCCCAAGGCTATCTTGGTGTTAAAACACTCAATTACCGAAGGTCAGCACAGGAGCTGCACGGATCCAGATCAAAAGACACCGATGGGGGCAAGCCTTCGAAACAAACCGAGGCTCTGACATGCACAAAGTATGTGCCGAAGGAAAGTGCTAAGGAGGCAAAGTGCACAGAGCTTATTGCCCCAAAGATGAAGCCCACCTCGATGACTGACGCTGAACGCTCGCTCGAGGTTGGGGGGGGGGAAAAAGACGCTGACTCTAGGCTGAAATGGTAGCAATGGAAGAGGGAGTTCGACGACTCCAAGACGTTTCATATCCCAATGAAACCCTCAGAGCTGAGGGCCTTGGGAGACGGCTTGCCAGACATCGAGGCGCTGTTGATGCTGGAATCGCACAAGGAAGAGCAGGAGGACCTCTTCAATTACGAGGAGGAAGAGCCCAGCTGAATGGAGAAATGGGGCCAGTTCGAGTGGGAGGATCTTGATGCCAAATTCCCTGAGTAAAGGGCTGACAGCTACCCCTCGAGGCCCTCACCCCTGGACGACCTGTCAATGTGGACCAATTAAGAGGGTGACAGACGCATACGGAATCCAGCTAGAGGAAGAGAGGGAGGAATCCTGCTTCCATCTCGAAACCCTGATGCCATCACAAAAGGCGAACTTATACCTGCATATGCTCCCCAGCATTATAGGCAAAGAAGCCTTCAAGAAACCTGCCACAGCTAGGGTGGTTACTTTTCGTTTGGAGACAAAATAAAAGCATTCCATCCAAGTCCACCAGTACATCAAGGGGAAGGTACCATCAGACTCAATCATAGTGGCCACAGCCAGAAAAGGGAACAACGCCACTAGGCCACCTCCAGAGAAGGAAAGCAAGAGGATGGACCTGGTGGGTAGGAATATGGAAAAGGAGGCGGTGGCCCAATGGAGAATTGCAAATTCCAATGCTTTCCTCAACCGATACGGCCACTAGGAAAGGGAGGGGATAGAAGGGCTAATGCAGCACCTTCCAGGGGAGTTCCAAAAGAGAGTGAAAGAGGTCATCCAGGAGGGTAAGATCATTGCCAAACTCCTACCGCAAATCTGTTCTGGATGCCGAATAAACAGCCACTAGACAAATGTGCAGGGACACGACACTCAGGAGGCATGCATGGCTCAGTATCTCCGGCTTCAAGGCCGAATTGCAGGCATCTGGCATGAACTTGCCGTTCACAGGGGAGGCTCTTTTCGGGACAACCATGAATGAAGCACTCCAACAAATCAAGAAGGACAATGAATTGTGCAAGGCCAAGGGGCCCTTACAGTTCAGAGAGTCCTTCAGGATGGGAAGTACTTCCAACAGGAATCCAGCAGGCAAAGTGGGTTTCTCACCGACCCAACATCATCAGCAACAGAGCTTCAACCAACAAGTCACACACCAACCTGCTCAATAGCAGTGGCAACACCGAGCAAAGCAGCCCCTTCCAAAAAGCATACCCGTGAGGGGGAAGAATAGGAGGATTCCTCCAGGAATGGAGGTCAATCACCTCAAACAATTGGCTCTTAAACATCATAAGACACAGTTACTGAATAAAACTCACCAATCCACTGCCTCATATCCCCCATTCCCCCCAAAGACAAGAACATTAAGGGAGCAGGAACTCCCACAGTTGCGAGAAGAGGTCAAGGAACTCATAAAAGCTAGTCATAGAGAATCCCTCAGAGGGAAACTCACGGCGATATCAACCCAGCATAATTCCTAGTACCAAAACAAGACTTTCGCTGATACCAATCCCCAATCCTAGACCTCAAGTACCTAAACATGTTCATACGAACACAGCATTTCAAAATGACAGCGTTACTAGAAATTATCCCGCTCATAAGAAGGGAGACTATATGGGTAAGCTAGACCTAAAGGACGCCTACCTACACATACCAATGAACCAGAGGCACAAGAAGTACCTCAGATTCCTCATAGACTAAGTACACTACCAATTCAGGGTGCTACCCCTTGGGGTTAAAATTCGCACTAAGGGTGTTCACAACATACCTCGGAGTGGTGACAGCACACCTGAGAAGACATGGTATACACGTCTACCCATACCTGGATGACTGGTTGGTAAAGGCAAACTCGAAACAAAAATACCACAGAGACATGCAATCAGTCAACATGCTTCAAAACTTCGGTTTTATCATAAAACCCCAAAAAGTTATCACCACTTCGAGAGAGGATGAAGGTGTTCCTGGGGGCAACATAGTACTCAACTACAGTGCAAGCATACCCAGTCTGCAAGAGAGCATTGGCAATAGCAGAGCAAACTCTCCTCTACCAGAAGGGGTAGTCTCCGACAGTGAGATCTATTATGAAGCTGATGGGCATGATTGCTTCATGCATTTCTCCCTCATACGACATACAAGACTACATTTGTGACCCATACTGGAATAGATCTTCAAAGGATGGTCACAAGCCATATGGAGCTGGGAGGATCTAGTGGTTGTCACAGCAAGGATTCCGAAGGAAAAAGAATGGTGAAACCGGACGAGCGTGAGTGTAGGGACGACTTTCAAGCTACCATCTTCCACGGTGACCATAACAGATGCGCCCCACTAGGGCTGGGGAGCGCACATGGGAAATCTAAAGATCAGAGGTCTCTGAAGCCCAATGGAAGCCGCAAAACACAAACTATCTGGAACTTAATATGGCCTTCATAGTGCTGAAGGCCCTTCAGGCCCATGTAAAGAGGCAGACAGTGCTTATGCAGGCGGACAACACAAATATGTTCTACCTCAACAAGTAGGGGGAACAAACCAATTCCCACTGTTAAAACTAGCAGAGGGGATATGGAAGTGGGCAATCCAATGGAACACAATTCTAATAACAGTACGCCTTCCCGGAAAGTGAACTGGCTGAGCAGGCAAGTGAACACCTCCCATGAATGGGAGATAAATCAGAAAGTACTGGACATCGTGTTCAGACAGTGGGGAATGCAAAGCATAGACATGTTCGCATCTCCAGAAAATGCAAAGTGCGCCCAGTTTCCCACTCCGCCAATCTGAAGGGGTTCCCCGTGGATATACTGGTCAGGGAAATTTGCCTACGCCTTTCCACCGATTCTGCTGATCCCATACTGGACAAGGCCAGACAACCAGGAAAGTGATTCCTCATACTAATCACCCCACAATGGGCCAGACAGACATGGTATTCAGATCTACTAGAGATGTTCAAAGGCCAAATCATACAAATCCAGGGCCTGTTAACTATGTAGAACAGGGAGTGTGTAACCCAGAACCAGCCACACCCAACCTAGCATCGTGGCTCATGAATACCTAGAGTTTGGCATTTTCAACTGCCCTCTAGGGCAATGGAAATCCTGAAGGAGGCACTAGTAAGTGCTACATGGCCGAGTGGACCAGATACATCCACTGGTGCAAAGATCAAAAAAGACTAGAGACTAGGACGGAGCACGGGACGGTGCTAACATACCTTACCCACCTATTAGACAGTGGCCTGACCTACGCATCACTAAAGGCCCACCTGGCTGCCATAGTCTCTTACTCCAGAGGAACAACAGGGAGCGGTCTCTTCACACTAACAGTAATGAAATATTCCTGGAAGGATCAAAGAGTGGTGTTACCAAGAGCAGCACTGCAAACACAATAAGATGGACGGAATGCTGAAACATTTCAGACACTCACCCCCAGTCACAGATCTGGGTTGAATCCATCATCATTCTTCTGCTCACTAAGCCACCCCAGTTTGGACCCAGCCATATACGAATCAGACTTGACCCTGTTCCTCATGGGAACAGTCCAGCCCGAACTGCCAGGTCCTCCCTGGACCGTAAACAAGCATCCTGGGAACAGTTTTGGGGTATCACCCCTCATCAGCCAGGCTAGCTTGAATCCAGTGCCAAAGTGAGCAAGGGACACCAGTCTGGGCATACCCTGGACACTTAGGGTGAATATAGCAAACACAATAAGATGATGGATGGAATGCTGAAACTTTTCAGATACTCAAACCCAGTCACAGATCTGGGTTGAATCCAAGAGCAGCACCATAACCCATGTGGAACCTGAACACAGTACTCTCACAATTCATGGCAAAACCATTTGAACCAATGAACTAGATGGAATTGAAGTTTTTAATCCTAAAGACAGCGTTCTTAATAGCAATCACATCACTGTGCAGGGTCAGCGAGCTGCAAACACTGACAATCCTAGAACCATGCCTTCAGTTCCTACCAAACTATTGCCTTTTCACGTCAAACAGAGCATACAACTGCCGGCCTTCTTGCAGGATCCAAAGACTCAAGCAGAGAGGACACTTCATAACTTGGATGTGCGAAGAGCACTCATGTACTGCCTACAGGAGACAAAGCAATTCGGAAGGGGAACCAGCTCTTCGTCTCCTTTGCCAGGGCAAGCAGCGGTACACTGGTAACCAAGGGAACGATTGCACAATGGATAGTGGAGGCGGAGGAAGACTTTACCCACACACCCCAGAGGGGCACTCAACCAGGAAGGGCACAACCCTAGCGTTCCTGACAAACATACCACTTGCCAACATCTGCAAGGCTGCAACTTGGGCATCCCCACACACTTTAACGAAACCTTACTAGTGCTGTCTCTTTCCTAAAAAGTTTAAAAAACGATTTTCCCTACCTGTGATTGCATCATCTTATTTTTCTTTTTAAATTTCTGTAACTGTCTTTGCCTGTGGTTGTTACAGTTTAAAATTGTAGTTTTAACCTGCCAGTGATTGCATAATTTATCCCATGTTTTTGTGTTTAAACTTGTGTTTTTCCTGCCTGTGACTGCTTCCATTTAACCTGTTGAATTGTTGGATTTGCAGTCCAAACTCTGTAGTTTTCCCTCTCATTCCCTGTGACTATCAATTTTTCCCTCCAAATGTCTCCTTTGCTCTGTGCTAAGATCTGTATGTTAAGCAGTGCACCCCAGCGACCATCTTGTGTTAACAAGTCAGTGAAACCAGCCCCCTTCCCTCCTGAGACAGCAGTAATGTGCTGTAAGCTGTTTAAACTGTGTTTAATAGGGACTGTGCACTTCGTTTTTGGCCAGGAGAGGGAGTAAAGTTTTATACATAGTGTTGTTAGAGGACAAGTTTGTTGGGGCCTTACCTGCAGAAGTCCAAAGTGTGGATTGAGCCGGTCTGTCTCCTAGGAGATTTCTGAATAGAGAAGCAGCTTCCAACTCCCTGGCCAGCAAACCTTGTCTGAGGTAGCTGGGACCTTATATAGTCTGATATTGTTTGGTACATGTGTACACTGATTGGTGGTTGTATCTGATGTTTCTATTGGATTAGGGTTAGTGTCCTCCTTGGTTGGGTATTTGAGGGTTCCGATTGGTTTCTGGGTCTGTGATTCAATCAATGTAGGGTTGGGACTAGGGCTAGGGTTAGTATTTCTATTGGAAGTAGGGACTAGGGCTTCCTGTGTTATTGGTTGTTGGGACTAGGGTGGGACTAGGGCTAGGGTTAGGCCTTTAATTGGAAGTAGCGATTAGGGCTTCTGGTGTTATTGGTTGCTGGACTATGTGTGGAACTAGGAGTAGGGTTAGGCTTTCTATTGGAAGTAGGGACTAGGGCTTCCTGTGCCATTGGTTGCTTGGACTAGGGTTGAGACTACTGGTAGGGCTAGGGCCTCTATTGGACGTAGAGATCAAGGGTTTTTTAAACTGATTGGGTGCTTGGACTAGGGCTAAGATTGGCTGTAAGGTCCTCGTCTCCTATTGGTTCTAGATTTTAGGGCTAGTGCTGTGATTGGATATTGTTAGGGCTAGGGTTCCCATTGGCTGAAGGGGTCACCTGACTACTTGGGCTATAAACGGCCAAGGCTTAGGGCATCTCAGCCCGGGCGTCGAGGCTAAGGGTGGAGAGGACAAGGGTGAGTGCCTGTTTGAGCCTGTTAAGGGTGGAGAGGACAAGGGTGAGTGCCTGTTTGAGCCTGTTAAGGGTGGAGAGGACAAGAGTGAGTGCCTGTTTGAGCCTGTTCGGGACTGGTCGGGACCTGGGCCAGAAATGCTGCCCATTTTCCCATTCATTAATACCCACCCTATGTATTTTATCCCTCTGTACATAAGCATTGATTTTCACTATAGATATGTGCCTATCTTCGTGTATTGCTTTGTATAAACATGTACAATAATTATGTTGTTATAAAAACAAAAACAAAAGAAAAGAAAAATCTTCTTTGGTCTACATGTACTTGCTTCCATTGGGCATCTATGTACCTCCATGTACTTGGATCTGTGTGTCTGTTACTTTTCTCCTGAAAAAGCATATCCAATGCACTACCCTATTTCTCATCCGCTACCTCTATCAATATCTTTAATCTGCATATACTTACCTCCTTTATGCATCTATATACTTTCAATGTACTTATGGATCTATATATTTATCACTTTCTTCTAATTTAGCATTTCCAATGCACTACCCTATTTCTCAGCCTATACTTCCCTCAATATATCTTCTAGCCCAACTTTCTGACTCATCTCAAACTTCTTTCTACTACTCTTTCCAATTCACTACCCTATCTCACCCTATACATCTATCATTATATCCTCTACACCCACTCTCTCATTTATCCCAAACGCCATACCACTACTATGTTCCCCAAAATAACCCTTTCTTTACTCTCTCCTACTCTACCCCTCCTTGCATCTTCTGACACCTCCTTTACTGTACAGATCCCCAAAACAAACCTTTCTAAACTCTTCCCTCTGACTCTTCCCCTCCAAAAACACTTTTTACTCATCCAAAAGCCTCCTCCTACTGCTATAACCAAAAAAAAAGAAATCCTTCACTCTTCTATCCCTCCACTATCCTTTTCAATCAAAATAACAGACTAGCATGTTCACTTCTCTAATTCCATATTCCACTATACTAATTCACCACTAATCCTTTATGGGTTCCAGAGTAGCGTGCTACTCGTCAACAAAGCGTTTCAACACCTCATCAGGGTTACAAGCGCTATATAAATGCAAACCTTTTTTCCTTTTTACCCCTCCCTAACCCTTCTCAATCCAAATAACTGACTAACATATCCACCACTCAAATTACTTCATATTTCACTAAACTAATTTTCAACACGAATCCTTTATGGGTTCCGGAGTAGCCTGCTACTCGCCAGAAAAGCGCTTCAACACCCCATCAGGGGTAACAGGCGCTATATGAATGCAAACCTTTCTTTCCCTTCTATCCCTCCGCTATCCTTCTCACTCCAAATAACTGACTAATATCCACCACTCAAATTACTTTCATATTTCACCATACTAATTCACCACTGATCCTTTATGGGTTTCCGGAGTAGCGTGCTACTCGCCAAAAAAAGCGATTCAACACCCCATCAGGGGTTAGAAGCGCTATATAAATACAAACCTTCTTTCCTCTTCTATCCTTCTGCTATCCTTCCGAATCCAAATAACTGACTAACATATCCACCACTTAAAATTTACTTGCATGTTTCACTATACTAATTCAACACTAATCCTCTATGGGTCCCGGAGTAGCGTGCTACTCGCCGAAAAAGCGCTTCGACGCCTCGTCAGGGGTAGTAAGCGCTATACAAATGCAATTACAATACAATACAATCATGAAACTCATTGAATTTGCAGTGTTTAATACACGTCAAGTCTTTCAACAAACTCATCCATCGTTTCACCAGCTTGGTGTCTCGCTTGATTGAAACTGTACCTGTCATTGTTGACATTCAGCACTGGATTGAACTTGGTTCCTAATGCTTCTTTCGTCTGACGGTACGATGTTGCACCAGTATGCAAGATCATCTTCAGCACGTCTTTTACTCTGTCACCGGCAAGATTCTTTAAGTATTTCATTATTTTCTTATCAACTACCTGTCTCTTCTAGGGCATCTATGAAGTCATCGAATGTCTCAATCCATGCAGTCCATCTGCCGCCAATATTTTGCTTTTTCGTGGTGTCGAATTGCGGTGGTGGTTTCAGGAACATAGCTGCATCGTACTTCGTGCTCCCCATGTGAGCAGCCATTATAAAAATTCACTATTCTGAAGGCCTTCACAGCGTCTATGGGAAGCTGTACCTTCTGCAAGCACAACCCAGTGCTTGCACCTGGGTTGTTTCGCCCGATCTTGAGGTCGTACAGCACTTTGTCTGTTTAAGCCAGTAAGTGAATCTCCATCTCTCGTACCGTTACCACTGCCTTGAGCGCTTACTTCATACCTGGTTGTAGCTGCCTTTAGCGTTTCGCTTTGCATGGATGATGGCTATGTGTTATGGCACAGCTCAGTACCGCTTTCTTTAGCCTGGCCAGTAGGTTTTGGCAGGTTTTCCTATTGTGCTTCTCCGCATGGCCTTCAACTTCTTTGAGGGCAGTATATGGGCTAGAGCTGGGCTTCGACCCCTCGTCCGCCAACTTCAAACTGCTTTTCATAGATTTGGGCACAGGCGGCATGCACAAGCAGTTTGCTGTATCGTTGCAAACTCTCACAGAGAGCAGTCTTGTTGTCTTATTTCTTTGGAGCACGTATTCCCTACTCATCGCCAGTTGGAGTGTCCTCCTCAGCCCCGGAGCATGGACAACGAATATGTCACACACAGAGCTCAATAGTAGACGTGTTTATTCCTCAGTATGTTATCACAATCTGCTCTCTCATTACATCATAACCGTTAATAGCCACACCTTAACACCCCCCAACAAGTTACGTAATGAGTCTGCCTGCAAGGGTCCTAGCGCACAGTCTCACAACACTACAATTACTAGACGATTATCATAATAAAAAGTAAAGGTCTGCTCAATGGGAGCTTTTATGAAGGTAGAAGGAAGGGCCAGCCTACCTATGAGGATGGCCAGAGGGTCATAGTTGCCAGGGTATAGTTATCGAAGTGGTTGCGCTGGCTATGCCAGCGAGCTGATGTATTCAGTTGAAAAAAATGTTAAGATGCATTGTGGTCTATGAAGGCCTAGCGAGCCCATAAAAAGTGGTTTGGGCTTAGAAGCACTCAAAATGCTCTGTGAAACTAATAATGCACCGCCCATGATACTCTCTATGTGGAAAAGGAGTTATCTACACAGCGTGGTATGCACTGAAAAATACAAGCATGAGGTTGGTAGCCTCATAAGGAGACATTTATTGGCTGTGCATTAATGGAGCAGAAACGTATGATGAAATCTGCTAAAAATGTCAGGTAGAGCTTAACAACATGTTGATGGCCAAGTCAACATGTCATCATGTTGAGCACATTAAGAGCTGCATGGTGCTCAAGTAGTGTGGGAAAAAATATTGGAGGCAAACTTAGCATGGCCAGAAATCAATAAATGAGCCATATGTGATAGTGGGGCACCCCGCTACAGTGTGAGAATTGTCATCATATGGCTGTATTAAACAATTAATAGTAGCGGGATAGCAAAGGTCGAAAGTGAACAGCAAGTAAAAGTCAATGGGCTGTGAGGAGACCGCAATTAAGCAGCGCGCTGCAGTGCGAGTCTTGCATAAACCAATGTGCAGCAGCAGGTTAGCAAGGCTCAGGAGTGAATAAATTATCTTGAATGAGAGCCTCTGCAGAGTCCGACCACCGCCAGGTTCAAGGACACTAGTGGTGACCGCGACGAGCAAATTTAAAGGCGGGGCTAGGCGCCACGAGTGACATGCGAGAAAGGCATCAGAAAAAACTCCTGTTGCTACACTGTACATGTTTTTATGTGCTGCTTGCTCTCAGGATCTGTTCTTTCACTTGGAAGGAGGACATCTTCGACACAAAGTCTCCAGGATTTGATTTTGTTGCTGTAGTTCGCCTCCCTCCTCTGTGCACTCTTTCTATTTCAATAGGAAAGTTGTCATCTTTTGAGAGATTTCTCAGAATATAGAACTGGTATATGCTTCTAAGTTTCCCCCCTCTTTTGAACTGTCAACTTTGGCATTCTCTCTCCGATACCTGTTTTCTAAGTACTGCATTTTTCTGCAAGTTGTTTGAGTTTCCAAGGATACTATCAATGTGCTGGCTACTTGACTTGCATCAGATAGTGGCTGTATTGATTGTTCTGTTGAGTCAATTCTTGTTCCCAGGCTGTGCAGGTCTCTCTTGATTTCTGAAATGTCCTGGTCTAGTTTCAACTGAAGTTTACTAAGACCCTCTGATAGGCACTTATTTAAGCCAGTTTTGCAGTCAACCAGACAAGCCTGGAGGTATGCAGACCAGGGAAATGTTATTTATTGTCACTTCCAACAAGTTTATATCGGCTGTGATTGATTGATAAATACTTTTATTTGATTTCATAAAAAATCGTAAAAGGGTGGAGAACCACCATACAAGAAATATACATTTTGAAGTAAAACTCGCAGAGGTACGTGCTCAGCTATTGGGTTAAAAAAAAAAAAAAAAAGAACAGATGAGTATAAAACATACAAGCCATACCATAAGTGAGTTTCTAGACAGGTTTACTAAAACTTATTAAGGTAGTTATTGTTTTCTTTTTTTTCCAGTTCTGTTGCTGCAGTTTTCAGGAATTTTATGGCTCTACATGACAGTTGGATTGATAGTCCTCCAAGGCATTGGATGACAGCTACTCTGTAAGACCTTATTTGTTCCTTCCTAAAGGCTTCCCGGAGGACCGTTCTTCGGGCTTCTGCCAGGTAGGGGCAGATGCATAGTAAATGTAGAAAAGACTCGTCCCCTCCTCCGCATAAGCGGCATTCTTTGGATTGCCAGGGGTATTTCCATTTTGGTGTCAGGTCTTTTGATGGAAATGACCCCAGCCGCAGTACCGTTAGGTAGTGCTTTTTCTGCTGGGAGAAGTGATCTAACAGGTATGGTTGGGGTTTCAGCCGCTGATAGCCTTGGATCACGGCCCAGGCATGGTTTTTTTTTTGAAAGGGCTGTTTTGTCTGTTAGTAAGGAGGTCCGTTTGATTGCCTTGTTGACTACAGTTTTGAAACTGGAATAGGTGGGGAGAGTGAGCCAGGCCTCCTCTAGCTGCAATGCCACGAGGGAATACTTCAGAACTCTGAACGTCGAGTTATTTAGCTTGGCTTGGGTTTCAATTTCCTCCCAGCAGTGATGCGCGAGGGTGTTATTCTCTGCATCCCTCATTCTCCAGTAATATTTGGCTAATGCCCCTTGTCTGTCAGGAATCTGATTTCTTAGTCCATACTCTAGTCGGATTTGGGATTGTGAAATGTGTCGGGGGATCGAGAACAGGTCCTTAAAGAAAGTTGATTGTGCTGAGTTTAGGAGGTGGCGTCTTTGAGGTTTAACATTTCTGAGCCGTATGAAATCGAAGGTAGGAATTTTGCTGAAATAGCTTTAAGCAAGTGACCTGTAGAACAATCTGTAAGTTTTTTCTTTAGGACTCTGAAGGCAAACTGCAGTTGTTTAGCTCTGAGTACGTCCTTGTGCCAATTGTGGTTTGAAATTAAGGTTGCGGTCTATTTGAAAACCTAGATATTTGTATGAGTCTACCTGGGACAGAGGTTGCTCGTCCAAGTGCCAGATGAATTTACGGTGTGCCTTTGTTTTGACTCGTCTGGCGAAACACATCACTTTTGTTTTTTGGTGGTTGATGGTTAGTTGGGCCGTGTTGGTATATGAGTCGCTGCAAGCCTACAGGTGTTTGTGCAAGAAGCACTATGTCATCCGCGTATTGTAAACTGGGTGTGGGGACATTGCCCAATTTTGGGGGTCCGATTGAATTGACCGTAGTTGTTTATCAAGGTCGGCAGTGTAGATGTTAAAGAGGCAGGGTGCCAGCACACACCCTTGTTTTAACCCATTAAGAGTTTGGAACTTTTTGGTTATGCTGTGCCCGTCTCCTTTCCTGACCTGAACCCACGTCTGGGAATACAAATTTATTATGGCGTCCAGGAGTTTGGTTAGTACACCCCCGTTTTGCATTTTTGCCCATAGCTTGTCTCTTGGGACTTTGTCAAAGGCTGCTTTGAGGTCTATAAAGCATGCGTAAAGAGGCCTGGATTTTGCGAGAGCTTGAGTGGCTAACAGGGTGACCGCGGAGATGTTCGTGAGTGTGCCCATCCCTGCCCTGAATCCTGTTTGTGTGTGGGGAATGATGTTACATCTTCTGACCCAGTCCTCCAAATCAACCAACAAGTTAGATGCGTACATTTTTGCCTCCACGTCGATTAAGGCTATCAGGCGGTAGCTGGAGGGGTCGGAACGGGTGCCCGACTTGTGTATTGGGTTTAAAATGCTGCCCCTCCAAGAGTCTGGGATGGTACAGGATGCTATGATGGAAGAGAAGAGTGGCGTAAGGAGGTCGGACTAGAATGAAGGATTGTGCCGAAACAAGAAGTTTGGCAACCCGTTGGGTCCTGGTGCTCCCTCGGATCTCAGTTTTTTAATGATTTTTAGAACTTGCTCTTTCCGGATTTGAGGGAAGTATTCAGGTGCTACTGAGTTGGAGATGATTTTGTCGCGACCTGCTACAATTGCCCTCTCGCCTGGTTCAGAACCACTAGTTGCCGGACAGACAATTGACGTTTCATTGTATAAGTAATCAATGTGGGCTCTCCAGGAGTCCTCCATAATGTCTGAGTTGTGATGCCGGTTCTTGCCGTTTGTTAGCTGGTTGATTATTTCCCAAAAGAGCCTAGAATCCCTTTGTTTGGTGGAATGGTGGAGTTTGGCCCAGAGTTGTTCTTGGAACGCTTTTTTTGCCGCCTTAGTATCTCTTTTCTGGCTGTGGTGATTAATAGCAAGAGATCCTTGGAGGGGGCGGAGCTCTGGGTGCGTAGTCTTCTAAGGTGTTTGTTCAATTGTTGTTTTTGGGTCCTGGGTTTTTATGTGAACCAATCGGCCCCTTGATGTCTTCTTACTTTTTTGCCTGTTGCCTGGTTGCAAAATTTTTGATTTAATTCTAGGGTGAAGCCCTCCCATGCCTGTGTGTTTATGGGTTCGATTTGGAATCTTTCCAGGAGGTGGGTGCATGTTCCCATGATGTCGTTGATCTAATCCGTTTTCCATGCAAGACGTTTTAAATTGTAGCATTGCGTTTGTTGAGATAATACTCTGGCTGGCACTGAGTTATCTATGTTACTTGACAACGTGAACGATTGCGGTTGGTGGTCGCTTTCAGTCCTATCCATTATTTGGAAGTTCGTGATCAATGGGAAAAGGTCGTGATCCGTGAAAGTATAGTCTATTGTTGAAGCTGATTTTTGGGTGATCCTAGTGTATGCTGCAGGGCTGCCTGTCGGGCTGCTCCCGTTTAGCATACTCATTTTCAGCCCTACCAGACTGGCCGCACATCTCTTGCCAAGGGTGTCTCGTCGTTTCGGTGCCCGTATACGCTCTTTGATGTCTTGCAGTAAGTTCATATTAAAATCCCCTGACAGGATGATGTTCGCGTCCTGATGGGTGAGTTTTAATGTTGCCAGTGTTACTAGTAAGTGATCTACTCTTTCTCCTTTTCTGCTTGAACACTGGATGAATATAGATGTTGAGTATGAGCAGACAAGTGAGGAGCGGAACTTCAAGTTTGACGCATTGTAACCAAGAGAACTCAAGGTCTATAGTTGAAACTTGCCATGGAATATCGGTTGAAATGAAAATTGAAAGGCCTCCTTTAGCTCTCCATAGGTTGGCGACTTTTTTGGCCGGCCTCAGAAATTCCTTGTATCCGATTATAGATGTAGGATTTGTCGTCCAGGTTTCCTGAAAGAGAAGAATTTTATACTTTGAGATGAATTCCATGAAGCCTGGATCTTCTAGTTTGGTACTAAGGCCGAACACGTTCCAGGAGCAGATGTTGCAGCCTGGGAGTAAGTTGGTGGCTACGTGGGTGTTGGTTCATGCCATATCTAGGGGTGATCCGGCCGAGATTAAATCCCGAAATCCGGGGGGCTTAATGGCTTCTGGGTTAGCAAAGGTGATGGTGATTTTCTTAGTTGTGCACTCATTCCACTTTTGAGAGATTTGGTAGTCTGGGCCTTTAGCTCCCTTTAACAGACCCTCTGGATGGTTGAATGGTTGGGGTAACAGGGGGGGGGGGGGTCGATCTTTTTTAGCTTAATGCCCCACTTTGCAAATTGGTCCCTCTGCTGCCAGATTTGTTCAATATGAGAAGTGGCTGAGAACGAAGCTGTGGTTGTTTCTTGGCCCATGAAATGCGTATTCTGTTTAAACGCTATACTAACAATATCACTGGTGGTTATGTGGCTCAATGGGGGCAGTGCTTTAAAGAGTTTAAGCAGGACGCTTCTGTTTAAGATGTCATGGTTTCCCCTTGATACGTAGTGGGGATAAAGTCCAATTTATTGATGTTTAAAGAGGAGTCCCGGTGCGACACTAGGTGTGCGACCCTTAACGATGCTTTGTCAGCCGGTGTTGGCTCTGTGGTTGTCGAAGGAGTGGTCAAGATTGCATCTGTATTGTTTTGTGTTAATTGTTCGTTGACCTTTATCCAGGTTGCTTGGTTGCTTCCCGGGTTTAGGTTATGGATTATGTCTGGATGGCAGTTTTCTTTCCTCTCGTTGTCAGTAACTGAGTGTACTGCACGTGGGCTAATTATACTTGTTTCTTTCGTAACTTTCTTTGATGTCATTGGGGGGTTCTCAGATTGTGTTGCCTGGGTGGATGAAAGGTGTTTTTCTTTCCTTGGCGGTTTGAATATGCTGTATACTTTCCCAAGCTGCGGTAATTCCCTTTTGGTGTTATTTGGGCGGCTGGGAAAAGTAGGTAAGGTGGATAAGGGGTTCGATTGATCCTTGTTTGTAGTTGTGTCCGGAGGAGGGAAGGCCGTGTCGAGGTCACTCTGTTTCAATCCCTGGTCGGTGTTGACGGGAAATAAGTTGATTGCCTGTCTGGAGTGCCTTCTGTTTCTTGTTTTTCTTAGACGTTTTCTCTCCCGCTTGGTTAATATCTTAGTTGCTGTAAATGGCTGACCTAATGGTTGCTCACCATTGTCAGTTGGTTGAGGGGCTGAAATATTTAAGTTGGCAATGGTTATTGCTGGACTGGATGCTGTAAGGTCTGTCTGTAATTGTTCTAGGTTGGAAACCGCACCACTAGGGGTATGCCCCCCCGCAGGGCGGGGTAGTTCAGTGTCCGTCACCCGTAGTGCCTCATAGTCTTGCTCTGTTTGTGGGACATTCTTAGTTGAAGCTTCCCTGGTTGTGACAAGAAGATCTGACAGAAGGATGGGGACCACCGCTAGTTTGTCTATGATTTGGGTGCAGTGGCAGTTGCACGTTTGATATGTTGTTTCCTGGTCTCGCTGCACCCTCGAGACCATCTCGTTGAAACTATGCAGTTTCTGTTCTACCCCCTGAACGTGGATTGCTAAGATGTTTAGGAGATCCACTTGGGTATCCAGCTTGTCAGCGTGGTAAGACATTGCTTTGGCGATTGAGTCCATTGTTTGTAGCAAGAGCTGCCAGGCTGATGGAGCTGGGATACTGCCTGGTTCGGTTGGAGATACCTGGTCATAGTGTGTCCAGTGTTTTGAGCATACTGACGGGGGGGGTTTGTAGAAGACCCGGGGTCCTGCTGAGTAGTTCCCTTGTTTGGGATGATTGCAATGAAAAGTTCGAGCCCTGCGTATCGGGGAAGGGGAACTGCTCCGCCTGTAGGTTTGCCTGGCGGGGAGGCTGGCACTGTTGTTGTTCTGCTTGCACTTCAGACAAAAACGAGGAGAGACCAGGCTTGTCGCGATTGTTATTGATGGAATTGGGGAAGGCAAACTCCTGAACTTCGATGTGTTGGGCACCCTGGGGTTTTGTCTGGTTCCCTATTAAATTCTCAGTTGAGTTCGAGATGTTTGTGGTCATCTCGTTGGCAGGGTCCCTTCGTTGAATCTTTGGGGTCCGTCATTTCCTGGTGAAGGTGAAAGTAGTGTCTGATGATTGAGATGATCGACAAAAACGGGGGTTGTGTATTTGTGCCTCGAAGACTTGGTTATTTTGCTTTTGTCTGAGTTCGAGCGGGATGAGAGCTTTGGATGATAAGAGTTGGAGGCTTGGAACAGCTATGGTTGCTTCGTATGGGACATCCAATCGTTGAGGTAACTGGAAACCTCTCCTCCCGCACTCCTGGTTCGTAGTTTTTTGCCCACTGGGAGCGCACGTATTGGCCTCGCTCACTGGGGCTGGGCTAGTACTGGTTTCATCTCTTGTTTTGGAGGCGCTGAAGTCACTACAGTATCGATTGACTGAGGTGGATTTTGAGGTGGATTTTATTAGAAAGTCCGAAATCAGTGCCCGTTTGCTGCTGCTGTTGGGTGCTGAGTGGTGCCTGAGTGGGACCGTGGAGATGGCTTTGGTGCTGCCACCCCGTTTCGCTGCTGGAGTCGCCGCTGTAGGTGTTTTTGAAGTGGCTTTTGGCCAGTTGCTTGCGGTTGTTACATTTATTGGCGGTGCGTCTGTTGAGGCTCCAGGTTTTGGCCCTGGTGTATTTCATCTTTGACAGAAATGCAAGGGCCTGGGGAGTTCATGCCTTGGAGATCTTTGGCTGCAGCCTCTTTAGCCTTCTCCTTGTCCTTTGGCGGGGGTGCGCTTCTGACTTTCCCCGACCGCATCCCCCGTTACACTACCCCAGGAGGGGAGAATGGGTGTGACTACGATTAGGTGGGGGGGGGGGTGGAGGAATGATTCAAAATTGCGTGGTCACAAGGTAGCAGTAGGTAGCGGTAGGAGGGGTGGAGAGGGAGGAGTGAGAGAGCAGGGCTCGCTGGAGGTCGCAAGCAGTGCCCAGCCTAGATGGGCCGCCTCCGCAGACTCTCCTGGGCACTTCACTCTGCGGCCTCCTGCTAGGGGGGGCCGCGCTCTCGCACACTTGCGTCCCACCAGTGCACCAGCCCGCTTGGCTGCTTGGTTGGTTGCGCCACTGTCCGGAGGTCCGATCTCTACTCCACCTCCTTGCTAGAATCACCTCTGCCGCCGCCGCACTATACCGCACTGTTTCGCGGGTTTTACCGCTGATTTTGCTCCGGAGGAGGGCGGCTGCTGGCTACCGGCTGTGGGCAGCGGGGGACAAAGGGCGGTAATCGGTGGTAGTCGGGAACCGTGAGCTGTGTTCCCCTTATATATAGTTTGCATTGCTTGGGCATCTTTCCCCTCCCAAAATATATGTTCACCTGTTTTGGTACAGCTGGTCGCCCAAGTCTTCCTCTTATTTCAGTTGATCTGTCTATGTAGGATTCCACATGTAGCCAGCTATGTAGGTACACCCTCACCCACCCCCACAGGACCTGGGCCCTGACAGAGTTCAGTTTCAAAAGCATCACTATGACTAAGTTTTCACCTGCTATATGGATAGTGACAGTCTTAAAAATCTAAAGATGTTGCAGATCTTTTTCTGTTTGCTTTTTAGGAAGGGTTTCAGAGCGGATCCGTTCCTACTGGGTTGATATGCTTTATTTCTCCCTTTAGGAGTTTTATTTCAGTTTCTATTGTGCCTCCTATGTACCCACTAGTTTCTGTGTGGCGTGACTTTTACTTTTGGTTTCAGTAGCGGCTCTAGCCCCAAGTTATTCAGCTCCTCTAGTCACTGGCCCTTTAGATTCCTCTGTCAGAAGCCCTGCTTATTTCCTAATAGTTGTTGGCTGTTTTATCTTTACACACCCCTTGCTAGTGAGGTTGATCCATCATGCACCCTCCAGTTTCCTTTCTACATAGGCATGCTTTAATTTATTGTATTTTTCTTCAGAGGGGGCTAGGACGGGAAGGATGGTGTGGAGCAGGAGACACAGGTGTGTTGGGTGTTGCTGCCTGTGGACGCCACTGTGAAGCTTTATCTTCCTCTGTGCATGTCCCTGGCTCCCTCTTCTGGACTCACTGACATTCTTCCTGCATTGTTTTAAATTCTACCCTTTCCTAGCACCAAAGGTGGGAGAGGGAACTTCGTTTCCATGTCGATGGGCCACTTTTTATTTTCACTGAGCTGCTACTCTGGTGCCATCTTGATGCTTCTCCCTTGGTTGGGAATTTTGAAACTGTTTCAAAGATAATTTTAAGCAATATCAAAAGCACACCATTACTGGCTATACACCAGCATCTTGCTATTGCACAAGCAACCATAGGGGGAAGGGTCATATCAAAATTCTATACATTAGTGGGCAGAGAAATTTAGAGAACCCATAGAAAGAAAGAGTCCAAATGGGAACATAAAACAAAATGAGAAATCCAGACTGGATCACCACATCAGAGATCCAGGGCCTACTATTATTGTGTGTGTCGCAGTTATCAATTGAGAGAACATCAGAACTAGAATTCCCAGATAGCTTTGTAGTATTATGATTGCTATTTCCAAAATCCACTAGAAATGGGCGATGGCAGGCACTCTAACAAATATTTTGAGGAGAGGAGTGATCAGACAGGTTACATAGAAAGAAGGACTATTCCAAAGACAAGGCTACTGACGAATGGCAGCTCCTGGAAAAGAACTCTGATCAGACAAGTAAACAAGACAAGAAAGGTCCAGATCAAAAGGCACATTTTAAGAAAACATGGCAAGACTTGCCACTAAGAAGCAGCATGCCTCAAAAAAGGGAAGCGTTCCTACTTAACAGGGCTTGTGCAGCAGCGCTTCTAGAAAGCAATGCCAAAATCACAACAGTCCATCTCCAGAATCTTCCAGCCACAATTCTGACTGATGAATACATTCAGGTTGAAACCCCTATTGACACCCAAACTCCCAAGAGTAAATATACAAGACAATTTCAGATAGGTGATTTTCTTTGCATCATTAAAACGATTATTTGGTCACATCAATCAAAGATCAATCATAACATAAAGGCTGAAGACCAATGACTTCTGTCATCTATTAGAAATGAACCCTTCAGGGAGAAAGTGAAAATTGGGGCATTTTCTCCATTATGCCAATACAACTACAAGACAGATACACACAAGAATAGGCTCTTAAGCAAGTTGCAGCATTTTAAGAAACAAATGGAATGGAACAAAGACTACGTTATTCCTCACAGAAATGCAGGTTCAAACTAAATATCCTTTAATGCCAGAAGTTAAATGTGACATAACCGTTCACACTGAACTCCACACCTAGGGAGTAATAGTATTGTGCCATTCCACAATGAACACCCATATTTTCCCTGTGGTTAGCCCGATGGGATATATCGGCTCATGCTGGGGTATAGGAACCTCAAATCCTACACACCTGCCCATGCTCTGCAAAATGCCCACAGAACTAGGCTTATGACAAACCTGGTTACCTGAAAACCACTTAAAGCATTATTACACTCCTATCTTCACCCAAACTCATTAACATTAGCTTAAGAAAATCCTCACGGGAATTCTTGATTCATTTTATTGGACAACTCTCAATGCAAAAACAAACTAACAGCACTGTGAAACCGGGTAACTCCCAGATGCTACCTTTCAAAGAAACCATTTTATCGCAACCAGACAATGACGAAAAAGTGACAGAAGGATACTCTTCCAGCTGCCAATATTTCTAAAATTCCTGAGCAGGTATTTACCCTGTGAATAGTTTGCTTGCTTACAAATGGTGCATAACTCTTTGGAAGGAAAAATTGTGAAATTTAAAAATGTTGCACACACATTTAACAGTCTATACAAGAATTCACAATAAACAGAGCTTGACAGCTAGAAAAACTTCTAGAGATTCCTGGTGAACACAGATCAACTGTCCACACCTCTAATGATTTCTGGTACACCCATCAATTAGTTTGAAAGTACTCTGCTCACATACACACAGATGTATGGCCATGATCCAATGTATTTTATAGGAAAAAAGCACTCTATATCAAATACTGTAAGCTGTCATCCTCCTTCACGCTTATGAGAATGTCCAGATTTTAGCTGGTTTACAAAGGAGGTCTATGTTTCTCTCACATGCCTGATTTTGTAGCGAATGTACAAATTAATAGCTAACTCTGTGTAAAAAAAAAAAGACCTTGAGTTTTGGAAATTTGTGAAAAATTCATCTTGCTGACACAAACATGCCGTAGTCAGTGTTACGCAGCCTAGAACTGCCAATTATGAGTGTTATGCTGCAAAATAAATCTACGGAAAATAATTATTCATAAATATCAAAGCTACATTTAGCTAATGAAAATACTCAGATTTAGAAAGGTTGCCTTTCAAATACAGACCCAAAGGCTTTAAGGTTACAACTCAAAACGCATTACTAGTTTCTCTGTATCTCGTAATTTGCCAATAGGTAAGTATACATAACCTACACATATGGATGTAAACAACTAGGTTAACTGCACTCAGTCATGACTGAGACAGAGGACAACCCTACAAATGATTGGAAAGGCACCCATATGCTGCTAAGTTACATAATCAGTTCTCATCATGTCCTATATTTGGTTCAGGTATTCTACAAGACTAAAGGCAATAGGATATTAACATGATGTGATAGTTTCAGATACGTTCACTTGATAACGTGGAATTCATTTTTTTTTTTTTACAGCTGAGCAATGTGTTATCCACAACATCAGAGAGAATTATAAGTCTGACTATTTCTATGTGTCAAAATATTAACGGGAGCCATTAGGTAATTCTGGATGAAACTGCTTGAATGTTCTGCCTTTTATGAAAAGCTCATTACAGAGAATTTAAAGAGGCATCCAATCAGCAGGGGATAGGGCAGAAATTTCTGTGAGCAATGATAAACATCCCTCCTATGGCTTAAAAATAATTTGCTACTTACAACATAGCTGTATTGCAGATATTGTGTTCTAACTACTGTAAGTAGTTATTTTTGCCAACGTAACACCGTCTGTCATTGTTTGAAAAAAATGTGTAAAGCTGGTGCCATTCTGGACTGGTGATGTGCATATTAACCATGATTTAGAACAAGCTAAATCTTTTGACATTACTTACCTGGCAAGCTCGTTTGATGATGATGAAAAAGTCATGCCATTACTACAATAATTCTCCATTGCACACACACACAAAAACAAAGACAGCAGAGCCGCCAATTGGAAAACATTTATATTATTAATATACCTGCCCCTACTTTTCACTAGCATGTAACAAAAATTGCAATCATAGCAAAAATTTTACTTAGTCTTTCAGAAAGTCTCCTGTATTTTGACATGATGCTGCCATTTCCTGACAGAAGGCCAACTGAAACCTATCACTTGCAAAGTCCACCATTACTCGGCGCCCACAAAGTTTTCCCAACCCACATTTCAATTCCTTCATGGCTGTGATTGCATCTTTGTCATGTTTGTAAGTAATTAAGGCCATGTCCTTAGAGGAATCGTACAAAGTTTTTGCCACAGGTCCATACTCGCTGAATCTCAAAAAAAGGTAGTCCTGAGACAAATTGGGTGGAAGACCATCCAACCACAAGCAATTTGTGGGACTGCGCTTTGCAAAACTTACATTCACATGACTTGTCCCAAAAAACTTCCTGTTTAAGGCTTTCCCAGCCTTAATGAGACTGATGATACTACTGAACTCCACAAATGCTGAGCATGTGGCCTTTCCGGGTTCTTCTTTTATTTCAATGTCCAGAATATTGTCAAATTGCACACAGATATTGTCCAGCTTCTCTGGGGCAATTGTCTTAGGCAAATTTTCAATTAAGAGCATCCTTGTTGATGCAGGGCTAAATTTAGTCATCTCATCATCCCAGATCATTGAGCCACTGTCACCTTTAACTCTTCCTCCTGTCCAAGGTGTAACTTCTAATGTTTTGCTGAACAAACGTGTCTTTGGGGCCCCAATAAGAGCTTCTTCCTGCTCATGCTGCTCATCATAAAAGACAAGGACATACCGACTAGAATGGGAACGGTAGACTTGGACATCTGTTACAAATCCATACTTTACAAACCTCTGAAAAATAACTTCTTTGAGAGTTTTGTCATCAGGAAGTTCTGAAGTAAAGTTAATCCTGACACCAAACGAGGAGGTTGAGGAATTGGATGGCAAACTACCTTCCACAGGAGAGGGACTCTTACTGAGTGATTTATTTAACCTGCTGGTCTTCTTCAATGGAGAGTGGCTCTTGGATCGGGATGAATGTGACCTGTCACCTCCTCTCAAAGGAGAGTGATTCTTAGACTGAGAAGAATGCAATCTGCTGGTCCTCCTAAAAGGAGAGCGGCTCCTAGACCGGGATGAACTTAACCTTTTATTCTTCACAGGAGAGTGGCTCTTTGATTTGGTTGAATGTAACCTCCTTTTTCTCAATGGCGAGCGACTCTTAGACCGGGATGAAAATGAGCTGCTGGTCCTCCTCCGTGGAGAACGGCTTCTAGACCGGGAAGATGGTAATCTGTTGATCTTCCTCAAGGGAGAACGGCTCCTAGATTGCGACGAGCAGAACCTATTGCTTTTACTCTTGGGATGGTGAACTTTAGATTGGAATGAAGGTGGTGACCGACTGGTTCTCTTCAAAGGAGAGCGATTCTTCGATTGTGATGAGTGGTGTGAGCTGCTGAGTTTTTTACCAGCGGAGCGATTCTTAGATCGAGATGGACGCGATGACTGGTTGATTTTCTCCAGGGGCGAGTGATTTTTAGACCGGGGAGAATGAGGTGAGCTGCTGGTTCTCTTTACAGTAGAAATATTCTTTGACTGGGAAGAAGGTGAACTGGTGCTCTTCCTAGAAGAATGGTCAGTGTGTCTTGTTTTCAAGGAACCATGCTTGTTTGACGATGATGATGCTTTTGATGCCTTGCTGCCGCTCTTCGAAGTAGATGACTTACTGGAGTCTTTCTTAGACAAAGATGGCTTCTTGCTGTCCCTCACCACTGCTGATTGTGAAACATTTGAATTCCCCTTCCTCGTCTGCGGCAAGCCATTCCCATTCTGCTTATCACCATGACTGGCCTCAACATTTACACATCTCTTGCCCAGTTTCCCAGGCAGCTCCTGCGCAGCCATGGGTCCATTCTGGGAAAAGGAACCATCTGGCGCTTGCGCAGCGAAGTTGTCCTCGTCGCTGAACATCCAATCACTGGTGCTGGCAGTTGAGTAGGGCGCGGGTGGGGCAGGGCGAAGGTGATCCAGAGGTGCAGCAGTGAGGGCCCCTGTACTGGAGGAGACCCCTCTGTGCACCATGTCAAAGCCCCCCAGGTCTTTCAGCCCCCTCTGGTTGGCTTCTATGCCCTGCTGGCTGGTGAGGCACCCTGGGGCGGTTTTGGGGACCGTGGGACCTGCTGTGGCTCCTCCTGGCCCAGAGGTGACTCCTCCCAGAGGTAAGTGTACCGCTGGAAGGTCTCCCCGCCTCTGCTCACATGCTTTGCGCCAGCCCCCTCCTGCAGCACGGCTCGGGGGGGTCACGTCTGCTGAGCCCTCCTTCAGTCCATGCTGGGAGCCTCCCCCTCCGCGGGTCACGGGGAGGTCTCTGCCGAGGGCCCCAGAGCGCTCACCCATCTCCTCAGCACTCCTCTCAGGCGGTGAGAAACAGCCCTGACTGGAGAGGCGCCGCCTACTGCGCATGTCCGGCCGTGATGGCGCCCTCCCAGCGGGGCCAGTGGAGGCGCGTCTGACATGGCGCCGAAACCTAACATTGCACGGAAAGCCTTTCGCGCCGATCGGAAGCTCTTTTTAGGCATTACCATAACCAGAGTTTACTTCTATTTCACTGTCAAGCAGGTGGTGACGTTATAATATAAAATGTAATTTGAAATTAGGAAAAATAAAATAAAAACCATTCTAAAATAAAAATAATTTCTGACAATAGTAACTAAGTAATTTCTAAAGGTTTGTCGGGATTCGTGCAGTTCCACTGTGTGCTGAGGAGGCAAAGGCTCTACTCCAAGATGGCGGCCGCTTGTCCTCTATAACCCCACCGCTGCCGCGAGCCGTTGTTTTTGTCCCTTTCTATATCTAGGCCAGTGCGCTTCAAGTTAATATTATGCCGAGCCCCGCCCCCCAACCTACCTGCTTCTAACCCCGCCCCAACGGCTGCCTTGTCCTGGCCCCAGCCCCACAGGCCCCGGCAACCTGAAGACTGCGGGCCAGGCATTTATAAGTTAAAGGGACCTCTATGGCAATGTGTCTATTTTTAAGAACAAAACGATTTAAAACATTATTCAGGTCATAGACCATAAAAGTCACGAGTCAAAAATGCAGTACCTAAGCCCAATGAAGAGTACAGTTAATAACGAGACACAACGTTTAAAATATAATGTGGGCCAACAAGACAAATGACATAAAATCATAAAACTATGGGTTAATATAATAATTAAAACAATCATACGTTAGATATAAAAATTAAGGTTAAAAATGACCCCCTTAAATTCACATAACTCTAACATTTAGCATAGCTGCCATAGCTGTTTCAGATTGCTTATGTGTGATATTTTCATAATTTCAGTGTAATTATGAGTGACATTCAATCATGACTATGAGTGACACTTTCTTACGAGCAATGAGGTAAAGTGAAACATAAATATCAGAAATTAAACACATTTGAGCAATCAGAAACTCTAAGAAGATCTTAAAACTGCTGCAAAACACCAGAAATGAAAAGGCACTAACCTAGCTCCTTTGTAACTCAATCATACTCTTTTATTTGAGCACCCACATAACTTCTACACAATCAAATCCTGTAGTTCTGGCTACCAACAATGTCAGACTATAAAAAGTGTATTTCTTTAACATGCAGAAGCATTTCACCTTAGTACATCACAGTATATCACTGCATTGAGAAGCATTTATGAGAGTTTTTAAACATGGACATGGAAATATTCCTGCCCCTGCCCTGATGACAATACTATTAGTGAACTAAGAGGCAAAGTCAGTTATCATGTGTACCCTTTATGTGGCCTAGATTCAAATTATACATGGAGCAGCATCATAAGCTATTAAATCAAACACAAGAGGGTTTTGTACAGCTCTAATCCTGATCTCACATATTTGAAGGTGTTCTCATAGATGACACAAGCATTTGCAATGCAACAGGTCTCGCATTTACGAAAGTTTGAGCTATTGGCATTGTAAATGACAATAGCTTAAACTCTGGCAAATGCGAGATCTATTGCATTGCAAATACTATTTTTGTTAAAGAGCCCGTGCCGCGCTTTCACGTTAATGGAGGCCCGCCCCTTTCTTTAGATGAGCCACGTTTAAAGAAAGGTCTGCGGCCGCCATTAAAGTGAAAAGCCCCTCTCGGATTTTCCTTATGGAAGTCCCCAAATACAATGGCAGAACCCCTGAAAATCAGGAGTCCCTTACAAATAAGATCATACACTGGTTTAGACACACACGCCAATGCTACTCAATAATCAGGGATGACATCAGAATGGCTAAAAGATCATCATTGCCAAATACCCCTTGGGACATGATTGAGGTCACTTTCTATGATGCCGCCATTACCACTGGGTTGCTTTCCATGGAGGCTCGCAGGATCCCTCCCAAGAATTCCAGTATAACTATCAGGTATAGACCACTTTGTGGTGGGTTACCTTGTAGGCCCCTTCTGACGAATAGGGCTGATGGAAATAGTTCCAGTTGACCCCAGGGTTCGAAAATGTCATTGTACATGGGTAGGCAAATCCCTTATTGTCCCCCAAAACAAACCCACCAGAGTAATTACGTGGGAAATAGCTCTAGTGTACCCAGATCTCCAACTATAAATTCTCCTTCCCCAGTGTGCGTCTTGGTTCCGGACGTGGCCACAAACAATGATTGTGCCCCGGTCACTGGACCTGGGCCCGAGTTGGGCTTGAATGTAGGGAGCCAAGTAGCAATGAGGATAGGTTAGCAGTGACACTGCAGCCCTCTCCTCTCAAGGTCCTGGTTTGGAATGTGGCAGGGATTAACAAGTTATTGGCAGACCTAGAGTGGTGTACATTCATAGATTCCTTTGATATCATTTTATTCCAAGAAACGTGGAGTCTCTCTTGCCCGTATCGATCAGGTTATGCAACCTATGCAAAAGAAGCCACCAGGAGAGTGAGAGGGAGACCGTCAGGAGGCCTAGCAGTCTGGGTGAACATAGAGCTTGGGAGGAAAGTTAGACAGTTGCAGGTGGAGTCAGAAGACATTGTAGCTCTTGAAGTTAACAATAACAGTGCTATAAGAACGAGAATTTTCAATGTATACAACAGGGTAAAGAAAGGCATGGCTGAAACAGATACACTGCGCATCCTTGACAATGCATTAACCCAGTATTCTCACAACTCCCAGCTATTGGTCTGTGGGGATTTTAATTGCACATTTGAGCCTCTGGCTTCAGTCCCCGACGACCTAACCAATGAATGGGACTGCGAATGGCAGGTTCCCCAGCTTGATTTGCCTTTGGTTGGGTGGAGTGCAAGAGGAGCGCAGTTGCTGGCACTTACTCTGCAGCATGATCTTAGAGCAACAAATGGCAGGACGCCCTCCAGATTCAAAGGGGACCCCACCTTTAACAGGTTCGCCCAGGAAAGCAGAATTGATTATTGCCTTGTTTCCCTTAACCACTGGCATCTTGTCTTGGACATGGCTGTGGTCAAAAGGGTTGATAGCGACCACAATGCTTTAGCTCTGACCCTCGCAAACCAAGCACCTGGGTGCACTGTAGATCGGGGTTGCCCGGATATTGGTCTCCTCTCAGTTGCCAACAATCAGAGGAGAATCAAGTGGAGCTGGGTTGAGACTCACCCGGAGGCTCTGGGTTCAGTTAAGGGGAAGGTCTCCGCACTCCTTGAAAAAGCCGCTAGTTCAACCGTGGAGCAGGTTGACGATGAGATAGGCACGAGCCATGACCTCCTCTATAGAGAAATCAGGGATTTACTGGGCAGCCAGGGAAGCCGCAGACAGTGAAAACCAACATACAAAATAAGCAGGGAGCTTGGTATACAAAAGAATGCAGGCTGTCAAAACAGGAACTTCTAAAGGCAGTCAAGCTTAAATCTCGCCCTGATATAATGCTTTGCCGTACTAAGTACAAACGAACCATTGAAAAAGCCAAAAAGGAATGGGAGGCTAGCGTCTGGTCATCGCTAAGGAGTGCTGTGTTAGCAAGGGACTCGAAAAAGTTTTGGAGTGTGGCTGCATACTGGCTAAAGGACAATAAGTGCCAGTTGGAACTTACGGTCCAACCGGAAGCCTGGGAAACCCACTTTGGTACCCTATATGCATCAAGAGACGAGATACTTGTGGGACAAGACGTAAGCCTGGCTCCTGAGGCCCTGGACGCAAATGCCCTTCACATCTCGCTTGAGGAGACTCTAGCACCAATTGCCTCTTGCACTTTAGCATGTGCGCCTGGGCCCGATCGTATCCCCAATGATCTCTATAAGGAGGACGTGGTCTTATGGGGCAGGTATATTAATGTCCTAACAAACTCAATTTTAAGGGGTAGCCCCATACCCACCTCCTGGAAAAATGCAGAGATCGTTCCAATATACAAAAAAGGGGACAGAACTAAGCCTTCTATGTTTAGGCCGATAATCCTCATCGATTCTTTGCAAAAGATTTTTTGTAAACAGATATTATCCCGACTCCAGGATTGGATTGTAGAGGCTGAAATCCTAAGCGATCTCCAGGCAGGTTTTCGTGTTAAAATTAGTACCCTTGATCAAATGTTCCGCTTGTCATGCCTATATTGGAAAGAAGTGCACATTAAAGGGGGGGAACTCTATGTGGCCTTCGTAGACTTGCGGTCCGCCTTTGACCTAGTTCCCCGGGCTAAACTATGGAGGTTCTCAAAGATTTAGGTATGCCACACATCCTTTTAGATATTTTAATCAGACTGCATGCATCTAACACAGCACAGGTTAGGTGGGGGGGGAACAACCAAGTCACGAACACTTTCCCTGTGGACTGTGGTGTGAGACAGGGATGTGTCCTTGCCCCCACACTTTTTATTCTTTTTCTAAACGATGTAATAAAATGGCTGGACAGGGATGGGTGCGACGCACCGAAGGTGGGTAGTCGAAGAGTTCCGGCCCTCCTCTTCGCCGATGACACTCTCCTGATTGCAAAATCTCCCCAAGGTCTCCAGCAGCTTTTAAATGATTTTATTTTGTTTTGTGAGGAACGAGGTCTGGTGCTAAATGAAACCAAAACAAAATACATGATTTTTAGGAAGGGCAGGGCCAATCGAAACAAAAGACAGGTCCTTGCAGGCAGCAGCAAGTTAGAGCGTGTGGAATTCTTTGATTATTTGGGCATTCAGCTTAACTCCAACTTTGAGGTGGGACCAACATATTGACAAGGTAAAGCTGCAACTTATTTTCCAAACTCCAAACCTGGCGAACATACACAGAAATACTTTCACTAGGCAGTTGCCGCCAGCATTGGAAATTTACAACATGAACATTTTAGGGGTGCACTATATGGAGCAGAACTCTGGGGCTCTGGTAAAATAGCACCGTTGTCATTGGTCGAAAATCGATTCCTTAGATCTCTGACTAATCTCCCAGCAAGTACCCCGTTAGTTCCACTTTGTTTTGATTTGGCACACAGACAGTTGGTCCATAAAATCCATTACAAAGTCTTGATGTTTTGGTATAGATTGTGGACCGTGGAGGAATTGTCCCCATACCGGGAGCTTCTTTGCGAGCTCATGAAATCATCTACCATCAAATCAGTTTCATGGTTTAGAGCTCTGAGGGCAATTCTAGAGAAGCTAGGGATGTTGAGGTTCTGGTCTGACCCAGGAAGCATGATCACTGTCTCAAGAACAGCACTGAAGGAACAGTACTGGGAAGCCACATCCTTACAAATTGCACTTGACGCTCAGGGCAGTCTGACTATCAATTTCCTAGACTTCAAGTGTGTACCCTGCTTTGAAGACACAGTTGATGAAATTGTTCCTCCCTTGGCCCGGAAGCTGTTTTTCCAGTTTCGCTATAAAAGCGCTTCCGCTTAAAACTTTTGCAAAAATTGGAGGTCAGGCTTTGAAAATAGCGTTCTTTGCCCCGCTTGCAATGCGAGTCCTGAGTCCATCACCCACCTCCTATTTTTCTGCCCATTCTATAAATCACTGAGGGCCAAGTGGATCATCCCGCTCTGCAAAATCATTGGCCCCGGTCACTATCTGGAGGTGCTAAGACTGTTAAGCACGGACACTAGTAGACTCGTGGTCTATCTAGATTCTGGCATGCGGTATGGCTGAAAAGGTTCAAATGCTTGAAGTGATGACCACTGCCCAGCACTGGATCAATCTCAATGCACATTAGTCTAGACATCATCTATGATTCTAAAACTGATTTACTTGCTGCTTTGTTTTGATTTCCTCGCTCCCTCAATTACATTGATTGCCGCCTTTATTTTTGTAATTTTATTCCCTTTTAATTGTATTATATCTAATCATGTACTTTATATGTGCACTCTATATATGTCTTCTTTACTGTGCTGTGTATACTTTTATGACCCTGTGGTCGAAATAAAGTAAAGAAATGGAAATGGAAATGGCAATACTATTAGTGAACTAAGAGGCAAAGTCAGTTATCATGTGTACCCTTTATGTGGCCTAGATTCAAATTATACATGGAGCAGCATCATAAGCTATTAAATCAAACACAAGAGGGTTTTGTACAGCTCTAATCCTGATCTCACATATTTGAAGGTGCTCTCATAGATGACACAAGCATTTGCAATGCAACAGGTCTCGCATTTACGAAAGTTTGAGCTATTGGCATTGTAAATGACAATAGCTTAAACTCTGGCAAATGCGAGATCTATTGCATTGCAAATACTATTTTTGTTAAAGAGCCCGTGCCGCGCTTTCACGTTAATGGAGGCCCGCCCCTTTCTTTAGATGAGCCACGTTTAAAGAAAGGTCTGCGGCCACCATTAAAGTGAAAATGCAGTACGGGACACTTTTACAAAAAAAACATTTGTATGTCAAGTTGACAAACAAATGCTTTTTTTGTAAAAGCGGCCCATGCCGCGGTTTCACTTTAATAGCTGCCGTGGACCTTTCTTTAGATGCGGCTCATTTAAAGTAAGGGGCGCGGCCTCCATTAACATGAAAACACGGCATGGGGCGCTTATAAACAAAACAAAAAAAGTGAATAGATAGGGGAAAAAAATGCGGTGCGTTCGGCGTCGCAAATAAAACGAAGGCGCGGCCTCCACTGTGGGGTGCTGTGCTATTAAAAAAAAAGCATTTGGAGACAGCGTGTCTTGCCTGCAACAGCAGACAGGTGAAAACCATTTAAAGAAATAGTGCTCATAGGCTGTAATTAAAGCCTACCGAGTAACACCACACGTAAGAGGGCCAGTCCTTATAGGAGGTTACAAGATGAGACAAGGCAGTACTAAGGAGGGACTACTAAGCCTATTGACCTAGGAAAAGCCACAGTTTACAAAAGACAATGGAACAAGCCAATGAAAAATATGGGCGGAGAGTGGGCGGAGCTTCAAGTCCATACCAGAATAAAGCATGCCTCGCAGTGCAGCGCATACGCTGCCCAGGCTCGACCTAAAAAGGAGTAGGTGAAATTAAGTATTTGCGTAGGGTCACACAATTTGGTCAAGTAGGAATGTCAGGACTGATCCTAGATTTTCCAGTTTCACACTGTGAAATTCAGCCACTAGATGGGTATCTCTCTCTGAGATCAAATGTTTGTGTTTAATTCTTGGAGGATGAGATAAAAGCATTTTATTTTTGGCAGTTTTACAAAGCACGAAGCTTGCCTAAGTACATAAGAAGCTTCATACAGAAACAGACTATGTCTTCGGTACCGGGAGATTTAGCAGAATTTAAAGGATGCGGAGTCAAATGGGATTCAAACCTGGTACCCCCTGTTGTATGGTTGGCAACTGTAGCCAGTAGGTCGCATGGTGTCCGTGAAAGCTCAGCTTGTTTTAGGCTTGAGATTCCAAGGGGAGCAAGACAAAGCTCATGCTTTTAGTGGCTGACCCACCTCTATCTAACAGGGCAGTGACCTGACTCAGAAATATGACTGGGCAGCTGTTCAACTCCTACAGCCCTTCAAGGTATGCCCCTGATGACGAGAGGTAAACCAAGAACATCCTATGTCAGGGGGCCTGTTTCTGAAAGAACAGGTTTAAGGTGTTACATAGGGTAAATTATAAGGCCACAGGCTGCTCCTGAAACACACATATAGCTGTGATACAACACCAACCCTCCCTTAGTGTACAACTATTGACGCTTGAAGTTTTTCAAATAAACACATTTAATTATTTCGAACCAGGTGGAAAAAGTGCTTATTTTAAAGGTGCTAATGATACTAACTTCTGGGCTTGAAACAGGTGCTCAGGTGACATAGAGCAGATTGCACCCTCACCACATGTAGTGTTTAGGTTGTGGACTGTGCAAGTTGTAGATCTGATTCCGAATCACACTTCACCTTGCCCAAAAAGACCCAAATTAACTATTCTTTTCCTCTGCCGTTCACGTGATGCTCAGCACTGCACCATAGCGTCAATCAACATCCTCACAAAAACATTTTATTGTGCAATAAAGATGATGTGAGAACACCACAAAAGGGATTTGCAGCGCATAGCGCCAACTCCCTGTTAATGTATGCAATGGGAGCGTTTGCAACTGGGCAAGAACAGTGTCAACACTCTTAGGCTTCCATGCAGGGCTAGAAAAATTTAAGTATTGTGACCAGGCTGTGTGGAAACTAGCACTAAACGACAGCTGGTGCAAACAAGGGCAAAAGGAAAATTGCATGGTTTTATGATGTATAATATGTGTAATTACATATTGTCCTGGGGGGGATAGCTTGAGTACAAATATCATGTCAGAGACATATGTATTGTGTTTATGCATGGGCCCATCCAGAGACATCATTAGTGCATGACCCGTTCTAAACACACACAATCGCTGGGAAAGCAATGTTAATTTTGTCAGAGAATGGAAAAAGGAGCAGTAGCGTAACTCTCTATAATAATAACATAGGAGGTCATTATGATGGCAGTCAGACTTTCGTCCGACCGCCATTGTTGCAGGACTTGGGGGCGGCCGCCTGTAAGGCGGCAGTCCAGCACATGAGATTACGATGCGACCGCCACCGTGGCGGTCGCATCGTGTAACTCTAACATTGCGTCCGGTGCTGCTGGCTGCAGCACCGGCCTCAATGTTCAAAATGCACTGTTTGCATTTTCCTGCACTACGTGGCAGGCACCACGCAGTGCCTGCCACCTGGTGCAGGGAAATGTAGGGGGGTACCAAAGGTACCCCCCTGGTGCACACCCACCTCCCCCCAACACAAGGGGGGCCCGCAACGTGTCCCCAAATGCGATCCCCGCCAGCCTGTGAATGGCGGTTGAACAGCCATCCACGGCTGGCGGATATGAAGCATCCTAATATGGTGGACGGTCCCTGCTAGGCACCGCCACCATTCTAGGTATGCTTTCCGGGTCTGCCAGGCAATCGGAACGATTGCCTGTGGCGGACCCGTGGCAGACGGACTTCCCGTCCGCCAGCAAACCGCCCGCCATCCTAATTTGGCGGGCGGAGAATGGCCGCAAGTTGGCGGTGAATCCTCCACCGGCAGGCTGCCGGTGGCGGATTCACCGATATCGTAATCAGGCCCTCAGTGTTTTCTTTATCAAACGCATGCCTTTCCAAGCGTAAAAATTATCAGGTGTCATTTTTTCCCAATGGAGTGGAATTAATTTGACTGACGTAGGAAGGATAAAAGGCTGACATGGCTTTACTGAGCTTTGAACTAATTTCGTGCAGAACACCAACAAGTACTCACTTCACAGAGCCATCCGGCTAGCTAGAGGGACATTTCCAGATATGTTGGTACCTCTGAAAACCCAGTTCAGATGACATGCAGCTGTCAGGATCCGATACTTCTGCCATTCACTCTGCACCAGCCCTAGTTTCCTAGACATTGTCCTGCCAAGAGTAATCTGGATTTTGCCACAGGCCTGTTGGCCACTTAGCTCCTCATATTCTTGTGACTAGCGCAGCTGGCATCGGTAAGAGAGAAATTTAACACCATTTACAATATCTATAGCATTCATGCCAACATTTAGGAACACTTACGAGGAAAATTGTGCGGTGAGAAGAATGAAAATAGCATCATGCTTTGGAATAAAACATATTAAATGAAGGACAGCTTAGAAAAGTTGAGAGAAGTCAGCATTTTGGGGTAAATAAAGACTCGTCTTCTTTCTGAATAGTGAGTGCTTTAGGTATTAAAAAAACAAATTGCAGTCAAGAGTTGACTGCAAGCTGCTCGTTAGAGGCTGCCAGTGCTGCACACAGCTGCTCTGACCCCTGAGCCAAGGTCTTATTACATTTTTACTGGTTTAGTTTCCTGTCCCATTGTTAAGGCTGGTGTCCCTCAGCACTATGCCACCAATGCCAACCAAGAGATCCTGTGCAATGTCCAAGCACAAACTCCGGACGGGCCAGGGCGTTACGTTGCCTGTTTGGACATGGGACAGGACAGAGGAAGGCAGGGCAGAAGAAGATGACACCCCGCAGGCTCCTGCTAATGCCCGACCCACTCGGGAGAGGGTGTGAAGTACGGCCGATGCTGCAGAGAGTAATGGTGTAAAGCTGCCACCCAGATTCTCGTGAGGACAGTGCTGGAGACTATCTGGACAGGCTGTGACAAGCAGGCCACATACTACGGCCTCTGAGGCAGCTGAGCGCGAGATCTCAGATAATCAATGCTGTCAGCTATGCCCCGCCCGCGGCAAGCCACAATGGCAGTAGTTGCAGGCACGCTCCTTAAAATTGATTAATATACTGAATTTTAAATGAATGTATTAAGTCTACTACTGACACACAGAGACTGAGGCTGCGCTGCTGTGGTTAATGCAACTCCTCTCAACCGTCACCTCGCAGTCACTCCCAGCTTGCACCTCGCAGTGCGCAGGTAATGTCAGGGAGCTAATAATGCGTGACTGAGTATTTTAGTGTGGTGATGCGGACCACTATGCAAAAAGGCCTTAGTCTAACCCCTGATGCGAGGTACTTGGCAGGGCTGATTTAGACACTATGGGGCTGATTACGATGGCGGTCGTAGGCACCTCTGCGGTGCTGGCGGTGGCGGAAAACGTCCATTTAGTTACTCCTGCGGCGGTCCTCGCAACCGCCATATTACAATGGGCAAAGATAGCCCATTTCCTGTCTGTCGCGGAGTTTCCGGATCCGCCAGATTTTTGGTTCCGCAACGGTGCCGGATGGAGCCAATAGAGAAAGACCGCCGCGCGGAATGACGTTCCGACCACCGGACAAATCACGATGCCTCAACCAGCCCATCAGAACGCAGCGGAGAAACCAGCCACTCGGAGATGGCGGAAGCACAACTGCGGAGATAGAAACTCGAGTCCAAGACACCTCCACACGTTCCTGGCCGCCATGGATCCTGCTCTACAAGCCCTTCCGCTGCTGTACCTCATCCACTACCAGCAGATAAGACGCTGTCGCGGTCAACACCGCAGGTAAGTCAATAACACATCCCCACATACAACCCCTGATGGAGCGCGATAGTGCTCTAAAATTGTAGGGGTGCATTATAATCATGGATAGTCCGCACTCGCATATATTCCTGTGTTGTATTAACATTTAGTCATTAGAAAATGTGTTGTAATAATAATTTGCAAGTGAATTGATAGAAATTGTTTCGTGCCATGCAAGAGAGACGAAATGGCATTTATGTTTGGAAAGAGTAACCTTTAGTATATTGCCATTGCCTAACGAAAAATCTATGTGTAATGTAATGCATTTTGATTTAAACGTGCATCATGTTGGAGTCTGCACGTGGAGATGACTAATTGTGCTTAACGTGTAACAATTGTAGATGCTTGCAAAGGAAAGCACCGTTAACTTGTGTGTATAATTTGATGTTTAAAGGCCTAAATGAAATGTTCACTTTTGTGTAATTGAAGGCCTATTCGTTTATTCTTATGTTGGCCGATTTGTGTAGGCCTGAAAATGTAATTTCCCTGGTAAGCTCTCGCATTTGGAGGTAGTCAGCGAATTTCATGTGCATGCAAGGTTGTTCTGTTCTCACGTTTCCGTTGCAGGTGGAAGAAGCTGCCTTTGTTAGTTAAAACTAACGCCTTTTGTTTTAGGAGTTAGGCATGGAGGAGAAGTGATACTTTGTAAACGGAATGTCGATAATTGGGAGCCGGTGTTCTTTCTCACTGAGGAGGTCTGGGAATCAAGGTCATCGAGCCGAACTTGGATGGAGTGAGGAAGACGGTGGAAATTTACCTATGAGAAGTGCCTAGTGAGATGAGGTGATCTGTGGGCGTGTTTTACATCTGTGCATTTTGTATTAGGACAGTGTCCCGAGGGATGAGTGAGGAGAACAGGGAGTTAGGAGAAGGGGTAAGGTGATCGATGAGGAAGGAGGGAGCCTCTTAGAACAAGCTCTGTAGCTTTGGCTACTTGACCTATACAACGTGAGTGTACTTCTTAGGAAGTCTTCACTAGCTGACACCTTTAATTGATCTTGCCTGGGTGGGGAATGTTAAGTAGGGATGTCACTTTAGGGATAGAGTAGGGATAGTCTAATGCTTTTCGCTTTTCAGCCGCTAATGAAGTCTGACTTAGATGTTGGGGCAGTCCTTGCCTGTGTTCTGTTTTTGGAACTTTTCATTCTTTTCATGATCCATCGGATTAAGCTCACTCGTAGATATGGCTTTGTATTAGTTCCCATGTACTTTTACAACCTCGTCCTGAGGTGCTTGTACATTCAGTTGTTTCTGGCTTTGTAATAAACTCACTAAATTGGAATTCGGAGTCTGAAATCTTTGAGTCATAATTATCGGAAATGCTGGATTGCCTCAAATGAGTTATTTCTCCCCTTTACACTTCTCAGCAGGTAACAAAAGATCCATTGACCTAGGGTTCCTAGTTAAATTCTGACAGCGGAACCCGGCCTTATCACCCCTGTACAACAGCAACACACAAGTGTCGCGCTGAAATATGTGTCATTTTTACATCAGACACCCTGGTGGAGACAGGAACATATACCCCAGTCTAAGAACACATGTCTTGCACGTCACAAATTGACACCTCTGCATCTGGGTCACCCATCCCCATAGAAATTATTGCAACTAGCCCAGTCATGCTGGTCATGTCACCGCAGCGGTGAAGCCGCGGGAAAACCTGCCCACAATGTAATAGGAGTCTAGGACATTGTCCCAGACAAGCAAGATCAACAGCTCAACATCCACACCACATGTATCATAAAAGAAGCACCACTCAGCATAACATATCTGCAGCAAGAAGTCATGGTGGCTTAGTGGACTAATGCATCCACTGCAGGGGCCTGTGTCTGACCTCGTGGTCACAGGTTCAAATCCCGGCGGGTCCACTCAGCCTTTCATCCATTTGAGGTCGATAAAATTAGTACCATTGAGTTGGGTAACAATAAACATCTGTTATTCAGCGCCTTGAGACACATGGGTGATAAGTGCGCTTTACAAATACAAGTGTTATGTTATGTTATGTGCAGGGATACTGTCTATAGTGACATCTCATTAGGATCATCACCAATTGTATAGTAACATGAGTGTGGGGTGAGGCAAGAGTCCCTCCAAAATGACAATAGTCATCATTGCACACAAATAAGGGTGAGTCCAAATACAATGTGGAACAGAGGAGGGCAGACCAAGCAGGGTGTGTATGTGTATTTCACAGTAGTCCAACAAGGTGTTCAAATGAGTCAGTGAGCCCAGGTAGATGACACATCATATTAGACACCACTGGCACACAATCACAGATCACCACAGCCCCCAAGCAGACATTGATAGGCTCATCACATACAATGGCAGACCATATCACACAATGACAGCCCATACCATGCAACACAGTAAGAAATTCCTGACTCTCACACCAAACTCCAACTGTGCAAATGACACCATGTGAGTATGTCCAGTACATCAACAACACTGACTACACTGCCAACTCACAGAACACCTACACACCATTACTCCACCTCAACAAAGGGAGCACCAACTACAAAGTAGTGAAGGAATGCCAAAGTGTCAGTAAGAGTCCATCTTGACAGCAGGAAACCCTGACCTGAGACTCATGACAACCCTCCTCCTCCTCACACCTGCCTTCCACTCATGTGAATCAAAGTGAGTAATTGAAGAAATGAAGAGTCACTGTGCAGATTAACAACCTTGGAACTGTTCACACTGCATGTCAAGTCCTTCAGACAGCTCACACACTTAAACTTAGCCACATACACATACCATAAGTCAGCAGCAATGTATGATAGTAACTAAACTAGCCTAAAGTGGAGTGTACAGTGCAGGAAAAACATGGAGATATTTCAGATAGCATTTGTACATGACATGCAAGAGGTGCAACATATCACACTACACCTAGGCCATCAAATCAGACATGGGTGGCACAGTGAATGAAATTGAACTAAAGTAACATCTGTGCAGTATCCCTGTGATACAGCAATGCAAGCTATGCATTGGCCCAGGAATGATAGGAACTGTCATAAGCCATACAGTGACCAGCCCCTCATCTGTGTCAACTATCTTGACATGTGTATGCCACCAGCACAACACTCATGGCTCATTGTGACACTCCCTGACTGTGAAACCCAAGTATGACCTTCACACATACCCCTCATCTACCCATCTCACACCTTCACTACTCCACACCTGTGAGAAGCACAGATAAAGGTGAAAATAATGTCCTGTGACTTTCCTGATAACCAATGCCACACCCTGGTGTGTATCTACAAATGTCAGATTCCCACTCAGGGATGTCTGAACCAATGCTGATCACAAACCAATTGCCAAACACATGTCTCACAAACAACATCCAAAGAAGTCCAACAAGCTCACCCATGTGAAGCAAACAGTGGATAGGCAATGTGACCCCAGACAGCAACGGAATAGATAACATTTCTACTCTGGCCAACTGCACAGACACCATCATCCAAACCAATCAAAAAATACATGAACAAATGTCAATCATAAACTCAGGCTGTGTGCAACCAGACAAATCTGCAAACACAGACATAGACACTCCACCAGTTACAAAGTGAGCATGGTGTCAATGTGTAGCATAAGCATGCACATGCACACTACTGACAAGTTACTGTTCAAATATAGGATTCCATAGCACAATTGTGCACTCAAAACAAGCTAATGAACAAGACTCCACATTGCTGCATGTGACATTCACACAAGAGATGCACACTTCAAATTCAACACACATCTGAATGCATCCAAATACACAAACTCCTCACACACAATGTCATGCAAAAATAACATTACACACACATGGACCTGTCAGTAGAAAGAGCCAACACAGGCCAAAGACTGCATCCCTCAACAACAAATACACAACGCATGCACATACAAATTCATTACATAGCAAACTCAGCTGGACATCAGGGGGACTCACACCAGGCAAGGACAAGGCAACATACACTGACAGCAGTGCATGCACAGTAAGCAGTGTGTGAACACCAACAAAACCAGTATCACACATATCTGAGTGCTCCACCATGAACTTCAACATCACAAATCATCACAGGGCACAGATCACATCACACTCAGGATGGATAACATTACCTCAGCAAACAGACATACACCTTAGCTATCACCTACTGCTGCACAACTCTAGAAAACACAGATGCATGGAACATGACTAGAGGACTGTGCTGGAAAAACATCTGCACTCTACATGAGCAACCAGGACTGCAATCAAGTAGAAGAAAATAGCACATAACAAATTGTGAAACAGTCCTGAGTGGAACATTGCTCCTGGACACATATCATCCTCCCACAGTATAGTGTCACACTATGGAGTGGTGTGGAGGGTCACTCACTGGCAAGGCATGGGGTGGAAGATATTATACTGAAGTGGTGTGTACATTAGTATTGGACAGGTGAGGAGTGTACAGAGCAAAAACACTTAGAGGAGTAACTCACAATGTGTAGGCATCAAAAGCCCCTCTTGGGGCTGGTATGACTCTTAATACCACATAGTTGTCCAAAATAAGTGTAAAATGGCATCAATGTATGAGAAAAGTCACTTTTAATGTCAGTTTGCCTGAGCAAGTCAGCACAGTGAGCACAAACGTAAGCAAGAGCCATGGCTGATCATCAAACCACAACACAGACATTGCAGTGACACACTCTGCATACTCACAAATGACAGCGACAACAAATAGGTGTACCCCAGGACTGCAAGGTCATACCGACACACTGCACAGTGCTCAAGCAACAACTTCTACATGTGCCCACAATGTAAAGCAGGTGTCTGATAATGTAAACAAACAGGCACTCATTACCTACACTCATTACCACTACACCTACACTCATTACCATGTGTGTAGGTGTCATGTTCAGGGACACATACACATCAACACTTCAGCCAATGACAGGACAATCACACTGTATGACTACTCAAGTGCACACATTCAAATGTACCCATGTGACTATGAAGCCAGGCCTACACAAGATGACTACACATCTACACTGCTGTTTACACATCAAGATAGATTCCACAGATATGAAGGACCCTGTCCACCCCGCAAGTTATCCTGTGAATAGAATTCTCTTCTGTTGTGGTACAGCATCCTCATATGACGTGTACAAAATTGGAGACCTGACAATAGAATGATTAGGATAAGAGTAGATTATCACAGACAACCATCATTGCACACTCAAGCCTCTGCGTCAAGAAGCACAAAAGTGGCTGTAACCTCTGGCAACCTCTGCAAAAGAAAATCAAGTATATGCCAATGTGAATGTGGCATACAGAGCATGTGTCACATGAACATATACACATACATTGCACTGCATCATTAGCAAGGGCAGCAACAAAGCTCAGAACATGAGTAACAGTCTTTATTACATAAACTCTGCATAGGCATCAAAAGTGCAAAACATCAAGGCCATTGGCCAGTCCAAATTTAAAGTCCGCACATGTGTGCATGAAAACTTGCTCATCAAATAGGTAACACAGTCCACTGCCATGAGAATCACCACAGGTCAGGGGCTTCGAATGGGCAGTCCAGGCATAGCTCAGGGAGAAATGGTGTGGGAAGGGGGACTTGGCTTCAACTTTGGGTTTAATTTGAACTGTGAGGGGGCTGATTGTCGGGCCCAGTTGGAGGACTGGACCTGGGAGGGAGAGAACTGGCCGAGGTAGAGGGATCCATGGATGTGGGAGCCTGAGGGCTGCTTGGACCGGGTGGAGTGGTGGCACGGGGAGGTGGAGACATGCTATGTGGAGGCTCAGTGACTGATGGTGAATGTTGAGGGCTGGGTCTCAATTGTAATTGTTTGGGGATCCGATATCCCACAAGTGTTTTGGCAGGAGTGAGAAGTGAGGTGGGCACAACAGCCTCACTCTTCCCCAAAGGTGTAGCAGGTGCTGGTGGCTCTCCCCGTGGGGATTTGCTGGACCTGGTGGTATGCTGGGGGCAGGCTTGCCTTTTCCCCTGCATCCCCTGTTGTGGAGGTACACTCCCCACTTTGCTCTCTTGTACATGCTTCACAGGGGTGTGGGTGGGAGTCGAAGTTTTGGGTGAAACTGCCTTCGGAATGTGTTTGGGCTTAGTTGTGGCAGGCACCAGGTTCACTGCAGACAGGGCAAGTGTTTGTGTGTCTTTGGGATCAGGTGTGGGGATGGGAGTGCCTTTGGATGGTGATGATTTGGAGTAATGTAATGTGGATGCATGCTTTTTAGCCTTATGTCCCTGAGTGTCCTGTGATGGGCTTTCTGTCTTGCGGTCATGTGTGCTCTTTTTGTGCTGTGGTGATGATATATGGTGTCTGGTACGCTTAGAGTGCTGATGTTGTGAGCTGCATGTGGATGACTGGGTGCCTGAGGGCTCTGGTGTGTGTGTACTCTGGTCAGGTGGGGGCACTGGCAGGGTGGTTGCCGAAGGGACAGGAGCTGGACTGGGAGCTTGGGACTGCTGAATGGCTGCCGTCACTGTGGAGGACAAAGACTGGACAGTTCTGTGTAGGCCACCCACGTCCGAATGAATGCCCTCCAGGAACGCAACAACCTGTGACAACTTGTTGCCATGATCCTGGAGGGCATTCAGGAGAGCAGTCTGACCCACACACAGCTGCCGCAAAATGTCTATGGCCTCCACACTGAGGGCAGCAGGGGAGGCAGGGGCAGTGGTGCCTGGGGGGAAGGAGACTCTACCCTTCTTAGGGCTGCGGGCACGGATAGCACTTGGGGGAGCATCTGGGAGGGTGGGCACTGGACGAGGTGTGGCGGAAGAAGATGCAGATCTTGAACTTCCGGGTCCCGCCAACATCGAGGAGTCACCACTGGCCTGTGAAGATGTGGAGGTTAGTGTTTCCGGGCGGGAACCCTCCAGGGCACTCCTGTCCCCTTCCGAGGCACTGGTCCCCTCAGTGTGACTGAACTCCTGTGTCCCAGTCGTGCCAGTAGCTTCCCCAACGCTGTCGGGCCCCTGTCCTTCACTGCCCTCAGTAGATGCTGCAAGAGACAGAGACATAGGTTCAGTATAGTGCCATACTCACAAACATCATATGCAATACAAACTCCAATCCTGCGAATGAAACTCCCATGTTGAACTACTCTACGTACTTCCAGCATATGCCACATTTATGCAATCATCAGCTGATGCATGGAAACATGCTTAGTTGATAGTAATGCTCCATGTTTCGTTGACACAGCCAAATAGCTGGGCCTGTGCCTACCTGTAACCACACATACAATTGTCTGTAGGCACACCTACGTGCCTGTAGGTAAGATAGCTATACATCCAAACATGTTGTCTCAGTCACATATGAAGTATATTTCATGGAACACAACAGATACAAAATCAAATATATCCTTTTGCAAGGGAGATCACCTCCTGAAATCCACCATGTTGGGCTTTGAAGCACAACTACAGTTGTCCATTGGTGTCAGCTGTGTAGATGTTACAATTTATTTGATGCGCACAGCACACATCTCTAAATGCACACTAACATAATGCTCACTGCTGTTCACTGCCAGTTGATGTCTCTGACACTCACACTGCAGCATATGTCACAAGGACACATCTTATTAGTTAATGAAGTGCAAATAAGCCCCATGTAACAATGTAGTCACACAGACAATGCACAATAGCATGAGAATGGGAATTTAATGCAAGGCCTTCATGTGTTGTGACATGTCGCATACCAACATCTTTACAAGTGCCTTACAGGCCCTCATTGATCCAAGGCATGATAGTGTCTTCTGTAGATTAGGAAGTCAGTGGCCTCCATTAGGACAGCTAATGTGTGAGAATACCTAGGGTATGGCATATGACATCCCTACGTTGTGCTGACTGATGACATTGAGGACACATCAATGTGCCAAGAATTCACTCACTGATTAAAAGCATTAGCCACAACTTCACCATGCACTGATGCACATGGTCACCCCTCCACAATGCACACATACTGAGGACTGACACTCTGTTGGAAACGGGGTTACCGAGTCCGGCACGGTAGCATGGCGCGAGGCGGGAAAGCACCCGAAGGCAATGTGTAAGGCAGTTGTGCAGCACACTCTCACACTGACTCAATAATGCGCAACAATAAAGGGAGACACCACACCAGGCTTGTGTATTAAAAACAAGTTCTTTTATATAAATCAATGCAGTATCAGATGAGGCAGATTAATTCAGGTCAACATTTAAATTCATTGCAGTACTCAACTGGTGCGTAATTTCATTAAAGCACCATAGCTCATCAACATTGTAGGCCACTAAAAGGCCGCAGGAATCATCTCCTAAACGTAGCACCAATAATGATCACAGGGTGCAAGAATAAAACATGGGCCTAAAACATGCAGTTCACCTCATGAATATTCAATCACTTGTAAATAGGCATTTTACATTACATTTCAAACAGGGCCTGCGTTAATCTAGGCGCACCCACATTCAGTACAGTGGGCGTCGCAACTCCGGTACACCTGCAACATAAAACACTTTAACTCTTGGCGGTGTACACTTCAGCTCAATTCAGTTAAGCACCTTTACACTAGGCAAAGACATTTCATTAGCGCTGATCTGCATTAGGCCTAAACAGTGATTAAAGCAGGCGTAACAATTAGGCTAGTGAACAGCTTTAGGGAACCCCTCAACATGTCCTTCTCTCTAGGGCTTCCCTGTCAATTAGGGCTTCTTTGTTCTCAGGGGCTGCTTAGGGGTTAAATCAGGCTAGGCCCACTCCTCTCCGGGGCCTCGCCTCGTGAGTATAATTACTGGGGGCTTCCCCTTTTCAAAGAGCGAGTCACTGTTGGCCCCCGGCCCCCAGGGGCGTTTCTAGGGCCCTAGGGGCCTCCTGGGCTCACCTGTGCACGTTTCGTTGGTCGCTCCTCGCAGCGACTGGTTTCTCCCGGGCCGGCCCGTGTTTGGCAGGGCTGGGCCCGGACTGGGTTCTGCGGCCTTCCGGCCGGAATCGCGGGACGTTGGGGGGCCGGTATCACTCTCCTCCGGCCCCCGTGATCAGCAGGGTAATGCGGGGAAGGGAGCGGGAGCCGGCAGTCCTCTCCGGCCGGCTTCCCGCCTCCCTCTGCCTACGCGGCGCTCTTCTCCGGCCTCCGTCGGCGTTGGGGGCGCGTCGGAGCCGGCGCCCAATCACAGCGCGGCCTTTCCCGGGGGCGCGGCCGATGACGCGGTCGGCGTCCCCGGTCGCGTAACGACGGCGTCGGTGGGGGCTGAGGCCTCGATCCTTCTCCTGGGCCGCGGCGGTGATTTCTAGGCCGCAACTTCTTCGGCGGGGCTCCCGGGCCCGGCGGTGACCTTTGGGGCAGCTTCTCTGGCTTCGGTGAGGGCGCGGACGGCGCACCTCACCACCAAGGCCTCGGAGAGGCCACACTCGCCTCCACAGCTCTCCACACGCGGCGGCGGCCGCCCGGACAGATTCCAGCCACGCGGTCAGTGGCTCGGGGGCAATTCCTCCCACGTGGAGGTACAGCGCGGGCGCGCTGGCAGCAGGCTGGCAGGGGGCTGACACAGAAGGGCTTTGGGCAGCCCAGCAGCAGCTAGGAGTGGATGGGGGTGAAGGTCTAGCGCTTCAGGGCACGGCGCTTTACCTGGTGATCCCCAGTTTGGCAGTTCAGGTTTCTGGCCTTGCTGGTCTGTCAGGCCTTGTAATTGCAGGTTACTTGCGGCAGTTCTTGGTTGATTGCTTCTTGGGGGTTTCTCCTTATGGGGGAGGGTATGAGTTGGTGGTTCTTGGGGTGCTGGATGGTACTTCCCAGCACGCTGAAGATGGTTCCCTGGGTCCCCTCACGCTGGGCAAGGTCAGTGGGTGGTGGGCGTTCCTCAGCTAACTTATTACAGAAGTGCCTTAGCCCTGTCAGTAGCAGTAGTGTAGGTCTCCCCCCTAGGCCCTACAGCCTGTACTCCGGCAGAGGTTCTCCCAGGATCAGTGGTGCCCCAACTGACTAAAAGATTTCCCTCCAGACCTCTTATACCCCTAGGTCAGGTGACCCTCCTAAAGGCGGCAAAACATAACTCCTCCCACAGCCCGGAAGGTTCTGGAACCTTCCACCATGTCTGGCTATGTGGCCCAGAGGCGGGACGGGATGGATACTGTATCCCTATGTCCCAGCCTGACCCTGGCTACTAGTATGTGTATGTGTGCAAGGCCACTCTGCAGTAGCAGGGGCCTGTGGCAGCCATCTTGGGTGAGAGAGCACCTGCACCTCAGCACTGGTTGGCAGTGGTAAGGCGCCCGGAGACCTAGGTCAAGTAAAAATACGGTGGCAAAAATGAGGCACAAAAGGAAAAAAACAGGGTAAGACCACCCTAGGGCTGACAGGTCTAACACGCGTCCCCCCAGCCGAAAGAGGGAGAGCTTCCCAACCTCTAGGGAGTTCTCATCGCTAAGGCGGAAAAACCGGGAGAGACCGTCAGCGTTGGCATGGTCTACACCGGGTCGATGTTCCATCCGAAAGTCCATCCCCTGGAGGGAAATGGACCACCTCAACAATTTGGCGAAGGGGTCTGTGGTCTGTGGTCGGTCTGGATCAGGAAGTGACAACCAAAAAGGTATGGCCTCAACTTCTTTACAGCCCAAACCACGGCAAAGGCTTCTCTTTCGATGGTACTCCACCGCTGTTCCCGGGGGAGTAGTCTTCGGGAAATGAAGGCCACTGGCTGGTCTTGGCCATCGTCATTCAGCTGCGAGAGCACAGCTCCTATGCCATGCTCAGAAGCGTCTGTCTGCACGATAAATTCCCGTCCAAAGTCTGGAGTCCTGAGCACCGGTGCGGTGCACATCGCACGTTTGAGGATCTCAAAGGCTTCTTGGCAGGCAGCCGTCTAGATGACTCTGCGTGGCTGCTTCTTCGAAGTCAACTCCGTCAAAGGGCCCACAATGGTTCCATATCCCTTGACGAACCGGCGGTAGTATCCCGTGAGGCCGAGAAAAGCCCGGACCTCTGTTTGGGTCTTGGGGGGCTCCCAGGCCAAGATGGTCTCGATCTTGGCTTGGAGGGGTTGCACCTTACCCCCGCCCACCAGATGTCCCGGGTACACGACAGATCCCTGTCCAATCTGGCACTTGCTGGCCTTGATGGTTAGACCAGCCCGTTGCAGAGCCTGTAGCACCTCCTGGAGATGCTCCAGATGGTCCTCCCGCTGCTACTGAAGACAGCTATGTCATCCAGGTAGGCAGCAGAGAAGGCCTCTAGGCCAGACAGCACCTGGTTCACCAACCGCTGGAAAGTGGCTGGAGCATTTTTCAACCCGAAGGGCATCACCCGAAATTGAAAGTGGCCCTCGGGGGTGGAGAACGCAGTCTTCTCCCTTGCTCCTTCCGCCATGGCGATCTGCCAATAGCCTGACGTCAAATCGATGGTACTCAGATACCGGGCTGCTCCCAGCCGGTCAATGAGCTCATCCGCCCGAGGGATCGGGTGAGCGTCGGTCTTGGTTACTGAGTTGAGTCCGCGGTAATCCACACAGAACCGAAGTTCTGGTGTGGTGCCCGGTGGGGCCGCTTTCGGCACCAACACCACCGGACTAGCCCAAGGGCTACTGGAAGGCTCAATCACCCCCAGTTCTAGCATCTTGGTAACCTCACCCTGGATACTAGCCTTGACCTTATCGGACAGCCGGTAAGACTTGGTTTTTACTGGCGGACTGTCCCCTGTGTCCACATCATGGGTACACAGGTGCGTGATCCCAGGCGTGAGGGAGAACAACGAGGCGTACTGCCCCAAGACCTGGCGGCAGTCCCTCTGTTGCTCTGGGGTCAAGGATGGGGCGAGGACCACTCCCTCTACCGAGCCATCCTTCTCATTGGCCGCCAGAAGGTCTGGAAGAGGCTCACTCTCCTCCTCCTCACTTCCATCTGTTATCATCAGGAGAGTGAGCTCTGAACGCTCCTGGTGTGGCTTCAGGCGGTTGACGTGGAACACCCTGTGGGGTTGACGGGGGGTCTTCACATCGACGACGTAAGTGGTCTGGCCTTTCCTTTCCAAGATCTCAAATGGTCCAGTCCACCGGTCCTGGAGGGCGCTAAGCTCTCCTGGCTCCATGACCCACACCTTCTGTCCAGCGTCCAACTCTACCGTCCGAGCGTTCCGGTCATACCATTTCTTCATGACGGCCTGACTAGCCTCTAGGTTGTCCGAGGCTTCCTTCCACAGCTTGGCCACTTGGCTGCGGAATGCCAGCATATAGCTGACCACATCACGGGGAAGCTTCGAGGAAGACTTCTCCCACCCCTCCTTGACAAGACTGAGGGGCCCCCGAACGGGGTGGCCATAGAGCAGCTCAAAGGGGCTGAAACCGACCCCCTTCTGCGGCACCTCTCGGTAGGAGAAGAGCAGACATGGTAAGAGGACGTCCCACTTCCTTCTCAAGTCCTCGGGTAGGCTCCGGATCATCCCCTTCAAGGTCTTATTGAAACGCTCCACGAGCCCGTTCGTCTGGGGGTGGTAAGGAGTGGAGAACCGGTAGGTCACTCCACACTCCTTCCACATGGCCTGCATGTAGGCCGACATGAAATTCGTGCCCCTATCTGACACCACGACCTTGGGGAATCCCACTCGGGTAAAAATCCCCATCAGGGCCCGCGCCACCACCGGTGCAGTGATGGTCCTCAGAGGGATTGCCTCTGGGTTCCGGGTGGCGTGGTCCACCAGCACCAAGATGAACCTGTGTCCCGCAGAAGTCGGCGGGTCCAACGGCCCGACAATGTCAATCCCTACCCGCTCAAAAGGGGTACCGACAACCGGGAGAGGTTCCAGAGGGACCTTCACTTTAGTCCCTGTCTTGCCGCTCGCCTGGCAAGTGGTGCAGGTCTTGCAGAAAGTGTCAGAGGTGACGCGCATCCGGGGCCAGTAAAAATGTGGGACCAAACGCGCAAACGTCTTGTCCTGGCCCAGGTGTCCTGCTAGGGGTATCTCGTGTGCCAACTCTAGCAGAAAGGCTCGGTAGCATTGGGGGACCACTACGGTCCTTGATGACCCATGCACCGGAGCCTTAGGCTCACTGTAGAGGAGACCATCCTCCCAGTAGACATGGTAGGTACCCGTCTCTGTTCCAGTTGCTTGGGCTTCGGCCTGCTGCCGCATGCCTTCAAGCGTAGGGCACTCCTTCTGCGCCCGGCAGAATTCCTCCCGGGTAGGCCCTCCTTCCACCTGCCACTCTGCAGGGGTCGGCAGGTCCCCCACGGGAACACCATCCACCTCAGCGGACTCCGGGGTCACCTCTGCGGGCTCCCCATCCATCTCACCGGGTGTTTCCTCCTGGACATCTCCTCGTCCAGCAGTGGGCTGGGCCATTATTTCAGGCTCCAACCCGGGCTGAGTTCCTTGTCGGGCAGCCATGGACCGCGTGACGACGCAAGTCCATCCTGGTAATCCCAACATCTCAGCATGGGCATTGAACTCTACCTCCCTCCAGGCAGTATGTTCCAAGTCGTTTCCCAGCAGACAGTCAACTGGCATGGCAGGGCTCACCGCAACCTTCAACAGGCCTGAGACTCCTCCCCACTCAAAGGGAACTTGGGCCACGGGGTAATGACCCAGGCTATTATCAGCCATAACAACCGGGTGGAATACCTCAGGAATCACCTGCTCTGGGGACACCAGCTGACGTCTTACCATTGTCATGCTGGCACCTGTGTCCCTCAGAGCCTCCACCTCCTCCCCGTTCACCAGGACCCTCTGCCGATACTTGGCAGTGTTCGAGGGTACCTGAACCTGTGGGATGATCTCTCTATCCCCCAGGGAAACTAAGGTCAAGCCTGTCCACTCACCTCCCCTACCTAGGGACAACTCCTCCCCAAGCGCTACACTGGCCACCCCGGGGCTCTTACCTCCTGTGGGGGCTGGGGTTCTCTTGCGGCACTGGGGATCCCCCTTGTAGTGTCCAACCTCCCCGCACTCGTAGCACCGGACAGTTCTGGGCTGCTGACTCCTGTCAGGGTAAGTGGGTTTCTGGAATCCAGATTGGGATGGGGAACCTACCCCTCTCCAAGGTGGTCTATTTTGGGGGCCTTTAAAGAACTCCCTCCTTTTATCTCCCCCCTCTTTCTTCTGGGGGAACCCCTGTCCACCTTTCGGGGGGTCCGCCCGGCTCCCTTGTGGGACACCCGAGTGCTGACCCACGTGTCTGCCTCCTCTGCCAGCTCCCTCGGATCGGTCAGCTTGCGGTCCACCAAGTACTGGCGCAACTCCGGAAAACATTTCTCTAGGAGGTGCTCTCTCAAGAACAGGTCGTACAGCCCTTTGTAATCATCAATGTTGCTGCCACGCACCCAACCCTCCAATGCCTTCCGGGCATAATCAAAAAAATCCACCCAGTTCTGTGTGGGAAGCTTGTGGCTGTTGCGGAACTTTTGGCGGTACTTCTCTGGGGTGAGGCCAAACTTCTTAAGCAGGGCCTCCTTCATGATAGGGTAGTTCGTCTGATCCCCCTTGTCCAAGGTCAAAAGTGTGTCCCTTACTAGTGGAGGTATGTACCTGTAGAGACCTCCCCCCAGTAGCTCTCAGGAACCCTATGGGCCACCAAAGACACCTCGTACGCCGCCAACCACTTATCGATGTCATCTCCCACACTAAAACTGGTTATCACCTCTCTAGGTAGATAGAACTTGGGCTCCTGGGGAACCCCAGCAGGTACGCTGCCACCATTCAAGTTGCCCTGCATCTCCATCTGCAAGGCTCGGAGCTCTAATTCTTTGAGGCTAAGCTCATGCGCAAGCTTCCTTTCTTCCATGGCTAGCCTTGCCTGTTCTCGCTCCCTGTCCATCCTAGCAAGTTCTAACTTCAATTGCCTCTCCTCCCTCCTGTCCTCAAATTCCTCTGCAGACAAACTCCCCCCTGACGCACTACTGCCTGCCCTGGAACGTCTTCCTGGCAACACATTCTCGCTAACGTCAATGTGCAGTAGGTCCAGTTCTCCTGGGTCGTCTGCCTCCCTCTGCTCCTCGTCCCCTCTTCCACCCGGGTGGGCCATTACCCATGCCCTCAAAGCTTTCTGAAGCTCCTCTTTCCTGGCACCTCGCTTGACGGACACCCCCCTCTCTAGACAGAACTCCTTGAGCTGTGTCACCGTATACCTTTCTAGGTTGGCCAACTCAAACTCCATCCTGCTAGGTGGGGCCCCAGACAATTTAGAGAAAGGGTTCTAGACTGTAGGTAGCCGGTCTAACGCAGGAATGTACACAATCAGGCAATCACAAAAGAATTCTTAGCACTTGCATTTCAATAGGTGTCCAATTGCGGCGCACACTGAGTCCCTGTGGGGTGCTGCTCAAACACCAGTCCTTATCCCACCGCTGAACACCAATGTTGGAAACGGGGTTACCGAGTCCGGCACGGTAGCATGACGCGAGGCGGGAAAGCACCCGAAGGCAATGTGTAAGGCAGTTGTGCAGCACACTCTCACACTGACTCAATAATGTGCAACAATAAAGGGGGACACCACACCAGGCTTGTGTATTAAAAACAAGTTCTTTTATATAAATCAATGCAGTATCAGATGAGGCAGATTAATTCAGGTCAACATTTAAATTCATTGCAGTACTCAACTGGTGCGTAATTTCATTAAAGCACCATAGCTCATCAACATTGTAGGCCACTAAAAGGCCGCAGGAATCATCTCCTAAACGTAGCACCAATAATGATCACAGGGTGCAAGAATAAAACATGGGCCTAAAACATGCAGTTCACCTCATGAATATTCAATCACTTGTAAATAGGCATTTTACATTACATTTCAAACAGGGCCTGCGTTAATCTAGGCGCACCCACATTCAGTACAGTGGGCGTCGCAACTCCGGTACACCTGCAACATAAAACACTTTAACTCTTGGCGGTGTACACTTCAGCTCAATTCAGTTAAGCACCTTTACACTAGGCAAAGACATTTCATTAGCGCTGATCTGCATTAGGCCTAAACAGTGATTAAAGCAGGCGTAACAATTAGGCTAGTGAACAGCTTTAGGGAACCCCTCAACATGTCCTTCTCTCTGGGGCTTCCCTGTCAATTAGGGCTTCTTTGTTCTCAGGGGCTGCTTAGGGGTTAAATCAGGCTAGGCCCACTCCTCTCCGGGGCCTCGCCTCGTGAGTATAATTACTGGGGGCGTCCCCCTTTTCAAAGAGCGAGTCACTGTTGGCCCCCGGCCCCAGGGGCGTTTCTAGGGCCCTAGGGGCCTCCTGGGCTCACCTTTGCACGTTTCGTTGGTCGCTCCTCGCAGCGACTGGTTTCCTCCCGGGCTGGCCCGTGTTTGGCAGGGCTGGGCCCGGACTGGGTTCTGCGGCCTTCCGGCCGGAATCGCGGGACGTTGGGGGGCCGGTATCACTCTCCTCCGGCCCCCGTGATCAGCAGGGTAATGCGGGGAAGGGAGCGGGAGCCGGCAGTCCTCTCCGGCCGGCTTCCCGCCTCCCTCTGCCTACGCGGCGCTCTTCTCCGGCCTCCGTCGGCGTTGGGGGCGCGTCGGAGCCGGCGCCCAATCACAGCGCGGCCTTTCCCGGGGGCGCGGTCGGCGTCCCCGGTCGCGTAGCGACGGCGTCGGTGGGGGCTGAGGCCTCGATCCTTCTCCTGGGCCGCAGCAGTGATTTCTAGGCCGCAACTTCTTCGGCGGGGCTCCCGGGCCCGACGGTGACCTTTGGGGCAGCTTCTCTGGCTTCGGTGAGGGCGCGGACGGCGCACCTCACCACCAAGGCCTCGGAGAGGCCACGCTCGCCTCCACAGCTCTCCACACGCGGCGGCGGCCGCCCGGACAGATTCCAGCCACGAGGTCAGTGGCTCGGGGGCAATTCCTCCCACGTGGAGGTACAGCGCGGGGCGCGCTGGCAGCAGGCTGGCAGGGGGGCTGACACAGAAGGGCTTTGGGCAGCCCAGCAGCAGCTAGGAGTGGATGGGGGTGAAGGTCTAGCGCTTCAGGGCACGGCGCTTTACCTGGTGATCCCCAGTTTGGCAGTTCAGGTTTCTGGCCTTGCTGGTCTGTCAGGCCTTGTAATTGCAGGTTACTTGCGGCAGTTCTTGGTTGATTGCTTCTTGGGGGTTTCTCCTTATGGGGGAGGGAATGAGTTGGTGGTTCTTGGGGTGCTGGATGGTATTTCCCAGCACGCTGAAGATGGTTCCCTGGGTCCCCTCACGCTGGGCAAGGTCAGTGGGTGGTGGGCGTTCCTCAGCTAACTTATTACAGCAGTGCCTTAGCCCTGTCAGTAGCAGTAGTGTAGGTCTCCCCCCTAGGCCCTACAGCCTGTACTCCGGCAGAGGTTCTCCCAGGATCAGTGGTGCCCCAACTGACTAAAAGATTTCCCTCCAGACCTCTTATACCCCTAGGTCAGGTGACCCTCCTAAAGGCGGCAAAACATAACTCCTCCCACAGCCCGGAAGGTTCTGGAACCTTCCACCATGTCTGGCTATGTGGCCCAGAGGCGGGACGGGATGGATACTGTATCCCTATGTCCCAGCCTGACCCTGGCTACTAGTATGTGTATGTGTGCAAGGCCACTCTGCAGTAGCAGGGGCCTGTGGCAGCCATCTTGGGTGAGAGAGCACCTGCACCTCAGCACTGGTTGGCAGTGGTAAGGCGCCCGGAGACCTAGGTCCAGTAAAAATACGGTGGCAAAAATGAGGCGCAAAAGGAAAAAAACAGGGTAAGACCACCCTAGGGCTGACAGGTCTAACACACTCTGAGTAACCTTTGCTCCATATTATCTTTCAAATTACTGTACAACACCTCAGTCACATCACAATTTGCCATACCCACTGATGACATCCAACCATGTTAAGCCCTAGTGCCAAAACAATCTCGCAATAGCCAGGTTCAGCTACATTGCATTTAAATCCCACAGTCTAACCATCCCAGTCATGTTGCCATGTGCACAAATGGCAAATGCAAATTAGCCAATGCATCACTGCAATCATCACCACCTACCCCATCAGCACCTGTGTGCACTTGCTGTCACTGTGGTAGGAAATTACATCTTGTGATGCCATGCTGCTGATATTAGGCTGATATGTTTTGCAATGGTGCTGTCATCTCTATCATTGTGAAAAAAGGACCCATGGGACAGGTGTGACCTCTACCAACCCACTGCTCCCTGAGTCCACATCTGTTAATGTCTCTAGCCACTTACACATCATCACATGAGCACACTATTGTGGTAGCCACACAGCACACACAAGCCTGACAAGTGTCCTGGGCTACACACTTCACACAATGAATTTTCCTGTGTAGGAAGGTCTCAGTTCTGACAACATTCACAAAATGTGAGATGAAAACATGGCAAGATGATTTGCTATGACAACGTTCATGGATTTTCCACATGAGAAACAAAATGTTGTACAAATGCAGAACCGCTGCACTCAAAACTGAGGCCACTTAGAAGCCATTGCATCACACTAGAGACATCACAGAGGTCCGCACTTGCTCAGGGCTGGGATTCATGCAGTCACTCATATGCAAAGTCACACTTTGCACAATACTCACCCCCAACTTGCTGCTGATGGGCCCTCAAGTGTCCATCCAGCTCTGGCTGTGTCACTGCCAGGATGCGGGCCATTAGTGGTGTCATGCTCCTGCGCGCCAACCTGCCACTTCAAGGGACCAGCCCCAGCGTCATCTCAGCGACGTTTTTGCTGAGGCGGCAGATGTCATCCCACCTCTTGTGACAGTGTGTATGTCGTCGGTTTGAGACACCCAGAGACCGCACCTTGCGGGCAATGGCCTTCCATATGGCCTTACGCTGATGGACCTTGAGCTGCAGGCATGGGAGACAAGCAGAGCAAGTTTCTGTAACACTGTGTTGTGTACCACTGTGTGACAGTACAGGAGCATGAAAATACATAGCACACTAATACATCAATGGAGAGCAGAGCCCATACAGCATGTCACATAGTACACTTGGATCAACCCATATCACAGCAATGTATACATCTATGATGATGGACACACTACATGCCCATCTCATACACATGCAGAGTGCCAGCACAGAATCCAATGTAAAAATGGGCCTCATCTGTGATGCACTATGTGAGTGAGCATGACATACGATACACTGGAAATGATGTGTAGTGGTCAGACTCACTGTGTCCTACACTACACACCCCTTAATGTCCTTGACCATTGCATAGCTACATGTGTCATGGTGCTCACATTTAGGTCCATGATCTTACAATCTCACACTCTTCTCACAAGTTGTAGTCCTGTCTTGTGTACTCCTCAGGCCTATGATATCTCATTAAGAAATAGGATGGTGGACCACACATATGTTTTTCTGAGTCCTTTTAGTGATGGGTCCTTGTAACATTGGGCAGTTACTGTGCAGGCCAGAGGGCCTTACACTGAGGATAAACGTGGTCCATCACAGAAATCACATGCATGTACAATGAGAATGGAGAAACAGTGCATACACATGCGAGACTCTACACATCATGGAATCAATAGAAGATGACATGTCCACCTTACATTTAGCAGATGTGTCAGAGGTGATTTACTGCCAATAGTGATAGACTCAGGCATTGTACTCCTGTGCAGAATGGACACATCTCCATAGGGTCAATTTGAAAGCAGTACACAAATTATTCAGTACCCTCTGGCCAATCTACATTTGAAATGTCACACATGAGCATATGAACACTTAATGAACTATGACATTACATGGCACAGGGAATGTGTGTTCAGAGTTCAAGTGTCTCAAATCAGAAGTGTAACTGTATAACTGCTAAACCACAGTATGTAATTTCCATCATTAAATGCAGTGAGGAATCTGTGGAAATAAGGCTACACACCCCATTGACGTGAAGTCAGCATGCTAGGCAGTGTCTCACACATTTACATTACCCAGTCTCAGAACAACGTGTGTGTTTTTTGGCTTAAAATGAGCTGCACCAGTGTCTATGTTGCCATCCTCCCCACATACTCAAGTGCAATAAGTACTAGGTCATGTATGGACCATGCTGTTGGCAAAATATTGATGCATGCACATTGGCTTGCACTCACAGGCACATACTACTGTACAGTAACATCATGTGAGCATTCTGAGCACTCTCAAGTTTTTACTCAGACACTTACCAGTACCTCTGGAGCACCGTATAGCCTCCCATACTGTGCAAGGACTTCGTCCACCAGGACCTCCATCTCCTCTGTGGTGAAGGGACGGGCCCTGATGTTCTCTGTTCGAGCCATCACTGGGTCCAGAGTACAGGTACAGCAGCAGTTGGTGGTGATGAATGGCAGGCAGCAGTGTCTGAATACAAGTGACACGTGTGGCTCTCTCACAGACATTTATAGGCCCCTAGGGTTGTTTCAGTGGTACTCTGCTGATGCAATTGGTCTGCCTGGTTTGCATCTTTCAATTGTATCCAATGACCGTGACCGCAGTGGCGGTGTACGCCTACCGTGAGTTTCAAAAATGTATTGCACTACCGCGATGGCGGTTCCCATTGGCTGCAATGGCATTGGCATAGGCGGTGTCACGCCGCAGGGGCCAGGTGGTGTCTACCGCAATCTGGCATCTTTCAATTGTATCCAATGACCGTGACCGCAGTGGCGGAGCACGCCTACCGCGAGTTTAAAAAATGTATTGCACTACCGCGATGGCGGTTCCCATTGGCAGCAATGGCATTGGCATAGGCGGTGTCACGCCGCGGGGGCCAGGTGGTGTCTACCGCAATCTGGCATCTTTCAATTGTATCCAATGACCGTGACCGCAGTGGCGGAGCACGCCTACCGCGAGTTTCAAAACTGTATTGCACTACTGCAATGGCGGTTCCCATTGGCTGCAATGGCATTGGCATAAGCGGTGTCACACCACGGGGGCCAGATGGTGTCTACCGCAATCCGGCATCTTTCAATTGTATCCAATGACTGTGACCGCAGTGGCGGTGCACACCTACCGCGAGTTCAAAAATGTATTGCACTACCGCGATGGCGGTTCCCATTGGCTGCAATGGCATTGGCATAGGCGGTGTCACACCGCGGGGGCCAGGTGGTCCCTACCGCAATCCGGCATCCTTCAATTGTATCCAATGCCCGTGACCGCAGTGGCAGAGCACGCCTACTGCGAGTTTCAAAAGAATAGCACTCGTTACTTAGCATGCGTTTAGTACGCATGCCATTACAACGCGGTCGTTAGAACGACCGCGTTGTTAGTTCGCATACCTTTACTACGCAATTCGGAACAATGAATTGCAGCAGGGGGCGCTGGATGTTGGAATAGTATAATTTACTATTCCAACTCCAGTCTTTGCGGACACTAGGGAAGGTGTTGGATTTTAAATCCAACACCTTCTTTCCCCTAACGCAAGTCGTTGTTCCGACTTGCGTAGTAAAGGTATGCGAACTAACAACGCAGTCGTTGTAACGACCGCGTTGTAATGGCATGCGAAGTATCGCATGCGAAGTAAACACTGTTTACCGTTTCAAAACAGTAGTGCACTACCGCGATGACGGTTCCCATTGGCTGCAATGGCATTGGCATAGGCGGTGTCACACCGCGGGGGCCAGGTGGTCCCTACCGCAATCCAGCATCTTTCAATTGTATCCAATGCCCGTGACCGCAGTGGCGGAGCACGCCTACCGCGAGTTTCAAAACCGTATTGCACTACCGCGATGGCGGTTCCCATTGGCTGCAATGGCATTGGCATAGGCGGTGTCACACCGCGGGGGCCAGGTGGTCCCTACGGCAATAAGGCATCTTCCAATTGTATCCAATGCCCATGACCGCAGTGGCGGAGCACACCTACCGCGAGTTTCAAAACTGTATTGCACTACCGCGATGGCGCTTCCCATTGGCTGCAATGGCATTGGCATAGGCGGTGTCACACCGCGGGGGCCAGGTGGTCCCTACCGCAATCCGGCATCTTTCAATTGTGGCCAATGACCATGACCGCAGTGGCGGAGCATGCCTACCGCACCTATGGACACATTGTGCTATTGCATTGCCACTTGGCAATTTTCATCACTGATCAATATACATTTACACTATATTGTTGCACCTGGTTGTAAAGTGAAATGAGAGTGTGACATTTAACTCAATGATGCCCACACATGTCATGTCAGTACACATGAGTACATGCATTGGTATGTACTTACTCACATGTCAAATTTGATATTTTTGTGCATGTATACAGATTTGAGGTGTAATGGATTCTCATATTTGTGAACATGCCAATGTGTGAAATGACAATTCATCCCACAGTCATGATGGACTGACCACATAATGTGCCTATATCACTGTGTACAGTGCTGTATTTATCTTGATAGTTGTCCAGCTTACACTCACTGTGCTCATTGTGTAATTATGTTGTGCTTAGTGAGACTGAAGCAAGAAGGTTGTGCAGGGACAGCAGCTACGTACAACTCAGCAGTGTTGCTGTTTGCCACATGTGCTGTGTCAGCTACACCCAGGGCTGGTGACACAAGACGTAGGAGTGTACCATATACCATTCACATAGTCTGATTTTGATTTGGAAGTAGTTAGTATGTACATACTGACCACATGAATGACTACATGAGATCAAGGTGTCTGTGCATGTGACTTGTGCATTAAGCTGTTGTTACAGACCTGTCAATGTTGGTGCTGTGTTAGTCATTATGTAAGATGTTTGCCACATCTCATCTGTGAATTGAATTTACATGTGTCCTCTTTCTGAATACGTAGGAGACAACCAAATGTGCATCGGCCTTTCCCAGTGCTGGGGAACATGGAGGATGAGGACATCTTAAGGAAATTCCGTCTGAATCGCCTTACCCTTCAAGAGCTATGTGCTCAGTTGGAGCCCCATCTGAGGCCTCACAGAATCTATCCGACAGCTTTGACACTAACAGTAAAGGTGATGGCCGCCCTGCATTTCTTTGCCACTGGTTCGTTTCAGTACACGGTGGCCATCGCCGGTGGGATGTCTCAAGCTATGTTCAGCATGGTGCTGCGTGATGTCCTGTCCGCATTGTTGACCTACAAGGACCGCTACAACCACTTTCCAAGGAGACATGAATTGGCAGATGTGAAGGGTGAATTTTATGACCTTGGCCACATACCTAATATTGTTGGAGCCATTGACTGCACACACGTTGGCCTAGTTCCACCACAGGCACGTGAGCACATCTACCATAACAGGAAGCATTTCCATTCCATTAATGTGCAAGTGGTATGCCAAGCGGATATGATTATCTCCCATGTATGTGCCAAATTTCCGGGTTCTGCACATGACTCCTACATACTGCGTAACAGCATCATCCCACAATTGATGGGAAATCTGCATCCGGAGCGTGCGTGGCTTGTCGGTGAGTACGCTGAGTCAAGTAGTGGGCTGTATGTGTGACATGCTGTTCTCCTCAACTCTTTGTATTACAAACTTGCTCTGTGTATCTCACACCTAGGTGACTCTGCGTATCCCAACCGGCCTTGGTTGCTAAGCCACTGAGGAATACAAGGAGCCCGGGGGAAGTCCGCTACAATGATGCACATGGGAGGACACGTCGTGTAGTGGAGCGTGCTTTTGGGCATCTGAAGGCTAGATTTCGGTGTCTGGACAAGAGTGGTGGTGCACTACCCTACTCTCCACAAAAGGTGTGTCAGATCATAGTTGCATGCTGCATGCTCCACAACCTGGCCTTGCGCAAAGAGATCTCCCTGATCCTGGACGATGATGAGCAGCAGATGCCCCCCCTGCAAACCCACACATGCCCAGTGATGATGATAGTGGAGAAGAGGAAGGTGTTGACCTGCATCAACAGCTCATCAACAACTACTTCCCTTGAGTGTAAGTTACATTGTACAACAGTGACATTGTCTGTTGACTTTGCTGTTAGTGGCAAAGCATAGATGAGGTGTTTGGCTGCTGGCTGTTGTTGGCTCACTGCTAATGGCTGATGTGTGTGGCACAGTGTATTGTTTTCCACCTACCTCATGTCTATGTTGATGGTGTTGGTCATTGTTATGTGTGATGGGTCTTATACGGTGTTGACTAGTGGTGTATTTTTGCTGTAAGGCATCACCTGACAACCAAATGTCATCCTCTTGTGTCTTTCTAGGTTCCTTCACCCCATCAATGCCTCGTCACAATCAGAGCTTGTGGTACATTGGAATCAGAGTTGACATTGTACATACAGTGATAAACATGGAACTGACACAAAGGCATAGGTGAGTAAATAGTGTTTATTTTCAATTAGATTGGGTTAAAACTAAAGTGGATGTAAGGAAATTTGTGCATAGTGAGTGTATGAGTTGTCAGTGATGGTAAAGGAGACCAATAGAGTAGTCCCCACATTAATGGAATCACACAGTCCAACAGACCCCTGCCATCAACATGGCAAGTGGGATTGGATAATCAACAAAGTCAATGTCCAGGGCAACACGAGTGCCATCATGGCTGGCTCAGCGACTTGGCTTTGGTTGGTGCTTTGCCACGTGATCCTCCCGTGGTGTTTCTCAGACGTCTCCTCTTGCGTTTGGCAGGGGGGGCCTCTGCTGCAGGCTCGGAGGTGTCTGAGGAATCATTGTCTTGCAACTCACCCATCTCTGTGGCCGCTGCTGAGGTGGTGTGTGTTTCAGCAGTCTGGCCACTGGAGGGGGGTTGAGCTGTCATTTGAGCAGCATGTATGTCCCTCAGAACACCCACAAGCTGGCCCATGAGATCCACAAGTTGGCCCATTCGTGTGTCCATGGACCTCTGCAGCAGGCGGAGCTCACGCAGTTCTTCAACAACTTGGCCCATCTGTCCCTGGTTTTGTTGGTATGCACCAAGGACTCTTGCAACGGTGGCCAGGGCTTCTGTCTCAGTGTCCTCATGTGATTGTCCCCAAGTTGCCCTCCCACCTGCCCTGCTGACACGGACCTGTGGCGTTGGCACTCGACGTACCCGCACTCTCTCCCTGGCATCCTCTGATTGTGTGGTGGTGTTGCTAACCACTGAGGCAGGGACAGTGTTGCAGGCAGCAGTGGTGATGGTGGAGGTGGCTGCAGCACAGGTCATTGTAGCAGGGGTCAGCGCTGTGGTTGTCGCTGGTGTGTTAATTGTGGTGGTAGTGGTAGTGTTGGGGACAATGAGGCCCTGAGACGGAGTACGCCTTGGCAGTCCGGATGGGCCAGGTTGTTGTTCCTCATCCGAGAAATGTAGAGAGTCTGCATCAGAGAGTTCACGTTCCGGGGGGGAGACTGGCTCTGCTGTTGGTGGTGTTTTCAGCAGCAGTTGCTTGGGGATCTCCTGTTGAACAGAGGTTAGATTGTCAGTTAAGTGCACTCCACAAGCTTGGTGTCAGACTTTTGGATGTTACATTTGATACGCCAAACATTTAACATTGCAATCACTTGGTATGGCTGAAAAATAATGAGCATCATGACATGATGTTGCGGTACATACATTACTTGTCATTAGTGTGACATGTAAATTGCAACCATGTGACACGTACAGATAGTGTGTTTACAAGGACATGTCATCATCTACCAACTTGGTGCACATCAACTTTGGTTTATGCGTGGATTTAGTTGACTTTTCGGAGAATCTGTTTCAGCTATGCAAAAACTAGACAATTTAGTCATTTAAATGTTCTTTCATATCATGTGGTTTTGTTTGTTTGACAGATTGACCGTGCATGTTTTGGGTTCATATGGGCCTTCATGCTTGAAACCATGGCACTTACACATTGCATTCTGTGCTGTGCATGATTGGGCCCTGAATTTACTTCACATGTGACTTGGTGAGTCAAAGTGTAATTTCTGTGACAGTTACATGCGCTTAGCTGTCTGCACACTGGATGTAACATTTGGATCTATACAGAGTTGGCTGACATGTGAGGGATGTTGTGGTCATATGGCTCCATGCATTTTGAGAAGGATGACAGGGTGCATGCACTGACTACCTACCTGTTAGGTAACACAGTGGAGTGAAATGGCTGCCACATGGCTCTTGGGTGTGGGGAGTGTTCCATCCTACTCAGCTGTGGGACAAGGGTGCCTGGTGGGAGTTGTAGTGCTGGCTGCCTATCCACAAACCTCCCTCCCTGTTGAGAAGGCTACCTGCCTGTAAGTTTGAGGAGAGCAATGAAATGGCTGCCACATGGTTCTGGGTGTGGGGAGTGTTCCATCCTGCTCAGGGGTGATGCAAGTGAGCATGAGAAGGCTACCTACCTGTAAGGTGGAGTAGAGCAATGAAATGGCTGCCACATGGCTCTTGGGTGGGGGGAGTGTTCCATCCTGCTCAGCTGTGGGACAAGGGTGCCTGGTGAGAGTTGTAGTGCTGGCTGCCTGTACACACACACCCCTCCCTGTTAAGAAGGCTACCTCTCTGTGAAGTGGAGCAGAGGAAGGGAATAGGTTACACATAGCTCTTGGGTGGGGGGAGTATTCCATCCTGCTCAGCTGTGGGACAAGGGTGCCTGGTGGGAGTTGTAGTGCTGGCTACCTGTACACAAACCCCCCTCCCTGTTAAGATGGCTACCTACCTGTAAGTTTGAGAAGAGCAATGAAATGGCTGCCACATGGCTCTTGGGTGGGGGGAGTGTTCCATCCTGCTCAGGCTGTGCGACAAGGGTGCCTGGTGGGAGTTGTAGTGCTGGCTGCCTGTACACATGCCGCCATGGAAATATTGCTAGCTACCTTTGAGGTGATTCAGAGGAAGGAAATGGTAAATATGTGAGACATGTGTTGGGAAGAGTGTGTTGTACGTAAGTGCATTTAGGTCTAGGAAGTGTGGCTTTATAGTTGTGCAAGACAGTACATGGCAGTGTGCTGGAATATATTTGTTGGTACTTACCAGCCTCCACTCCCCCAGCTATTCCTGTGAGACTCTCTGGATGCAGTATGGCAAGCACCTTCCCCTCCCATTCAGTGAATGTTAGTGGTGGAATGGGAGGGCCACCACCAGTCCTCTGAGCCGCCTCATGGTTCCTGTTGGCACGGTATTTCACCCTGGTCTTTAGGTCATGCCATGTTGACTATCCTTTCCCACATTTGATTTTTCTGACTACTGGTGTCTGTTGGACCATGCTTCCAAACAAATGTGGTTCTACTCTGATTATCTCATCTACCATCACTGACAACTCATTTTGGCATTTTTTTTGTGCTATGGTGTGTGATGTGCAAATGGGTGACTAGTGCAGGTGGGAAGGTGGTGGTGGAGATGTGTGAGGTGTGTGTTGGTGTTGTTGGTGTGGGTGGTTGTGATGGTGTGATGTGTGATGATTTGCCTCTCCTTTCTGCTGTGGTGTTTGGCCCTTCACTTCTGGAGTTGTGCAAAGGATGCTGGCCAGGGAAGGGGTTGGGTTTATACTCAGCTATGTGGGTGTGCCCAAATGGGGTATTCATGTCAGGTGTGTTTTCTGTGATGACCTGGGATTTGTATTTTTTTTTTGCCATGGGGGTGTGTCATTGGGGTGTGTCAAAGGTGTTTGGAGGCAGCGGAAAACAATCAGCCACACTTGGTAGTCTTGTTGTGTGGTGGCATTCGACTGCCATTCTTCTTTCTGCGCGACCACAGCTGTCTGAACGCAATGATACTTCCGCCAGCTCTGCCATTCATCTTTTCGCACGACAGCGGCGGTCGGAAACGACTGATCGTTCCGCTTGCTCCGCAATCTTATCATAATTTCACTTGCGGTCATTCCGCTTGTTGATCGGCGTTTTTGGTGCTTTTCGCAGCATTTCAGTCCGCTGCTGTCGGATTTTCTGGTTTTCTGGACGTTGTGGGTGGAGTTTTGTGGAATCCGACCGCCGCGGTTGGATTTTTCTATCATTGCATCGTAATGTGACCACCGGTTTTGCCGCGTAACATGCAGGTGTTTTTTTTCCGCCACCTCGGCGGTCGGAGTGCTTTTCCGTCCGCCATCGTAATGACCCCCTATGCATGGAGCAAGGAGAAATACCCAGATCGACAAGATTGTGCTACAGAGAGTTATTCTCAGCCAGTAAGGGGTGAGAGCGAGATAACTTTGCGCCGGATCGGACAAACATTCTCTAGAAACGTAGCAATCAAAAACACAATGGTAGGCGAGGTGTCAACCCTGCAAATTCTCAGGGTGAACCTTTACTGGTGCATTCCTATCAAGCGTAGAAAGGGGACCATCCAGCGCTTACGCTGCTTCGAGTAGAAGGGACAACAAACAGCAGATGATCGTCAGTTTCCATGCACCCATTGCATGCTGGCAGAAGTTGCTTCCCCCTGAGCCACTTTTCCACTTGGAAGGGAATGAAGCTAAAGGAAGGGTGCCCAAACTAAACCTTATGTAAAGGGCATTAGTGCAGGGAGGGTCAATATGGTCCATATAGGCCTCAAAACAACAAAACATATTTTGGGTATACATTTTTTTTAATAGTTGCATGGACAGGGTAGCTTCTCCAACAATAACGTTTTGCAACAACCATGGCAGAACAAAACAAACATTGAGAAAGCATAGGGCTAGAAACCACTGCCTGTCCTATTGGTTTTTACCAATGCTTGTTATTATTACTATTGTTAGAACTGGCAATAGCATGACCTCTTGATTTGACTAAATATATACAATTCTTATTAGGTCTGGCAGTCTCTGTAACATTCTTATTTATGGAGGCTTTCAGCCTGCCCTCTTCATCGTTTGGTCTGTTGTTGTGCCATTGTATTTTTCTCCCACTCACTACAGCATACAGAATCAGGCAATGGATTAGCCCACTTCATCTATTGGCTAACTTCACTGTGAGTGACAGCTTTCTGTTTTTTTTTTTACAAGGACCACAGCCTCAAATGAAGTAGTTCCATTCAGTGCAATGTGTTGTTTTTGAGACCATAACATATCTTTGCTTTAATTAATTGACTTTTTTTCAGATTGTTTTATATTGGCCAGGGCTAGGCAGCTCCACCATCAATAAACATGCACAAAAGCTATGATGAAACAAAACGAGCTTTGGCAAGACCAAAAGACTGGCAGCAAACTCGCCCCTGGCCTATTAGCTTTTCCAATGTTTGTTTTCTATGTAGCACTTGTTACCACAGTTTTGTAAAAGTAGTATTCAGTACAACAGGGTATGTGACCTCCAGGACACAATTTAACTTGCAAGTTATCTCACTTGCTTCATATGTTTGTCAGAGAGATCCTTTTTTAACCTACGGGTTAATAGGTAATTAGATTATACGCTGGCAACAAAAATCTGCCTGATGAAAGTGGCATAATTTAGAATCATTGTGCGGCTTCATCGCTGAGATGTGGATAGAATCAATGCCTTTGGGTTAGGTAGTATTTGTAAAAAGTGGCAAAAACAATGAGAGAAATGCTACATATATGCTTGAAACATTGCAGCTTGCTGTGTGGTTGCAAACAGGATGTGCAAAATATTCAGCTCTCTCGCTTTCTAGAACTCCTTGTATCATCAGCCACTTTTTGTAAAACCTTTTTTTAGGCTATGTAAAAAGCTTTCATATAAATGTTGTCTCTGGGGGCGTGGCCAGGCACGATGGCTGCCTAGACGTGCTTCCCTGGAGCTCTCGCCGACACGTTCTTAATCCGTAACAATCCTGCACCATCGGTAGTCACTATTGCAGCGTGGGGGCATGGGTGACCCCGCCTGTTGAAGGGGACGATTACCGGGCGAATTGAGCCAGAGAGCGACGTCATGGGCGGCTGACGGGAGAGGCCTGCCATAACATGGACAGTGCGGGTGGCACGGCAAGACATCTGTGAGGCTTGTGGCCCGCGGGCGGGGGGGCTGGACTTGAACTCCCCACCCGTGAATTAATTCCCCAACGTCTGGAGTGGGTCGGCGTTGGAGTGATACCAGGTCCTGTGTGATCGCTGGAGGCCTTTGGCGCCAGGGGACGGTGCAAGAGTGAGTGGAGCTACTGGTGGTGGCCCGCATGAAGGAGAGCTGCTAATTGGAGGTGAAGGAGGGGACCGCTGCACCTGTTATACAGGGGGCCTGCAAGAGCGAGGACAGCTGGAACGAGGCCAGACACGGGCGGTACCCTTCCACGTGCTGCCTGCTGCTGGGGCTGCAAGATCGGCCCTTGAAGTGGATTGTGGCAGTTTGGCGGCTTCTGGGGCCCGGCTCTGTGCGACACCTCCGGGTGAGCGGACGTGGTGTGGCCTGGTGCCCCTGGGGCCCTGGTTGGTCACTGGAGCTGCCTGGCACCCAGGGCGGTGGATGACTGTGGGAGTGAGCTGCGCCCAATAAACTGGAGGAGTAGTGGCGGTGGGTCTGTTGACTGGGACGGGCTGCCTGAGTAGAGCGCCGCTTGGTGGGTGCGCAGTTGATGTTGGCTACTGCAGACGGTATCGGGGCCATAATCGAGGCCCTCTGCATTGCATGACTGGCTGGCACTGAGACCGGGATTTGGTACCCCATGCGGCGTCGGTCCTGGAACATCTGGGTACTGCCCTGGGACTGACTGTGTGGGGGGCCTGACTACAGACCCTCAACATCGGCCTGCCTAACCACTGCGGATGCCCCTGGGGCAAGGCCACCGTAGCGCGGCTTGCGGGTCTAGGGGGCCCTCAATTTCGCAGTGAGTACCATGCTGTGTTTAAGATACTGACCTGGGCCAACGTGGTTGGAGGGATAGGAGCCTCACGGTGTTGTGCTTTTAAATGGTTGCTCGGCCCCCACCGAGGGCGAGACACCGCAAGTAAGCCATGGCCAAAGACAAGGTGGCTAACACTGTTCAGGCCAATAAAATAGACAACTATGCACAACCCTTACAGCCTGATGGAGCAGCGGGGGAATCAGCGCTACATGCCCCTCCAGGGAAACAGGGGGCTCCCACGATGGCAGAGATACTGGCGGAAATTAAGGGATCCAGGGAACTCACCCGTGCAAAGATAGACACAGTGGCGTTGTAAGTGGGATTGCTTCGCGCCGACGTTCGTAACTTTTCGACAGGGTCACAGACACTGAAAAAGATGTACAGACTGCAGTCTGAGGTGTCCACCCTACAAAAAACGGTGTCAAAGCTATGGACACAGTCAATACACCTAGAAGCACAAGCGGAGGATGCCGAAGGGCGCTCCAGGAGGAATAATATCCGCCTCGTGGGGTTTCCAGAGAAGGCAGAAGGTCAATCCATGGAGCTCTTTTTGGAAGATTGGATTGTGAACACCCTACAGCCCAAAAGACTCTCAAAGTTTTTTTCAATTGAGCAGGTGCACAGAGCGTTGGCCCCCCGCTTCGACCAAGTGCGCCGCCCGATGCAATCATGGCGCAGCTGTTTAATTTCAGAGACCGAGATGCGATCCTTTGAAATAAAAAAATATTAAATATAATAAACAATCAATAGACAGATTAAGGATATTGCAATTATTTTTATTGTATTTATTAAAAATATAAAACAGTATAAATAAATAAGCAAAACATGTTCCAAAATTATTTTATCAACAATATAATTTTTAAAAAATTATAGATTTTTCAATGTATTATAACATTTTAATTTCAATTATTTTGTAGGTTTTCCCACGGTTTCCTATTGAAGTAAATGGGTAAAATTGTCCTTTTCACAGAAAGACATGACGTTGTCGCGTTTACGTAACGTTCGTCATTGCAAGGATCGTCGCGCACCGGATCAGATGCAAGGGAGAGCTGCGTCCAGGTAAGGCGAATTTTAAATATTTCAAATAGTTTAATGGTGGTAAAGTTTATTGTAAGGAGAGAGGAGGGAGGTAGAAAGAAATAGGAAAGGTGATTTTTGTATTTATTGTGTGTTGTAACATAAAAATTAATTCCAAAACAGGTAGCAGTTGTAGGTCCACGTCGAGTTTATGGCTTTCATAACAAACAAAAGTGTTATGAAAGTAATCGTTTTTGGTAATTTTTTTGAAGCGACGGGTTTTAAAGAAAATAAGTAATTGCGTTGTCGCAGTTTTTGGGATAGGTCGTAGGAACATAGAGAAAGACATCGTTTTTTGGAAAAAAACATTTTTGCCCATTTTTAAACCATTGGTATATGGATTTTTGGACTTCCAATGGACTTTGGACGATAGAGCATTGCAACAATGGATTTTTGGAAGGTGATTTTTTTTTAAATTTACTACTTTTTCATGCTTTTTTGAAAGTGGAATTCTATAGAGATTGGATTGCATCGATGGAGTTTTGTGGTGTTTTTTGCCAAAGAAAATTAATTTTTCGGGATTTTTGTTTTGGGTGCGGTTTTTGTAGGTGTGCACAGTATTTTTTACAGTTTATTTTTTAACTGTATAAATATGTTTATGCAGAACTGTACCTTTTTTGTTAGTTTAACTCGGGTCATGGATTAAAGCAAGGATTATGGACTATTTGCAATGGTTTAAATGACTGCTCATGACTCTTGGTGAAAAAATGTTTAGAACGTAAGTCCAAGAGTTGAAAAAAGAAGACATCTGAAGGTAAGAGAACACAACTTTTTTTTATAATTTAATTTTTTTTAGAAACAAAGCCAATTGAATTAGGGGGAATTTTTGTCAAAACAGGCAAGTAAGGAGTTATAGGAGATAGGGTAGATTAGAAATGGAGGATGTGTGCAATATTATCTAGGTAGTCTGAAGCCACCAGCAACGAAAATTGTTGAATTGCACCCAATAGTCGCTCGGACATTTCCTTTGTTCTTTTAGAAATTCGTGGGTTCAGACTACCTGTTAATGATTGTGAAATTCTCATTTCTTGGAAACTTTGCTCCTTCTTTAAAATTTCCAAGAAATGATAGAAGTTAGGATGTGGTTTACCAATAAATTTGTTGAAGGAGTTGTGCCATCCCTCTATGGTATTATTTTTTTTGCTCCTCCCTCTAAGCAGGTCGAGTAGCAGTTCCACCACTTCACATGGAAACATGGTTTCTTCCTGCGACCTGATCTGCTTAGATGGCCAATCCATGTGTCTTCAAAGTAATTTAGTAGGGGTGCCAATTTGTCTTTGTTTGCAGTAAAGTATTCAGATTCTGTAATAGATGTGTAGTATTCATCTACACTGTCAGGAGGAAGAAAGCAAAGTGCAGTTAGTTTTTTTTATTCAAATTGGAGTTTGCTGTCTGATATATAATCCTCAACTAAGGATGTTTTTTTAATTTTTCGCCAATAAGCCTGTGAAAAGTGAAAAAACATCCTTGAATTTGGGTATGCGTGTACATTTTGGTAATTGTGTTAATCATAGGTAATTCAAAGTCAATGAACACTTTTCTAGGACTTTTGTTCATGGTTTTTGCTTTTGTCACTGACAAAAATTCAGTGTATGTTGAGGATTGTTTATCAGGGAGTAAACTGTACACTAAGGGAACTACTGTTTGATTAATGTTGGTGTGAATAGTGTATATTTGGGTGAATGGGTGTGATGTGGATTTAAACGTCCCATCCATCATCCAAATATCAGTACTCTCCAACCTAACAAGATTATGGGGTGTGCTAAAGATTAGTATTCTTTTAAGAGGGTTTTTGTTGTCATGTAAAAGAAAGTGTTCATTAGTAACGATTACAGAAAGTTCAGGTGGAATGTTAATGTCAGAAAAGGTTTGGGGTGTTACTCTTAGGGGGTTACTTGCCTGATTTATACGCTGAATAATTCTGCGTAGGTTGGGGATGGTGGGCATACAACTTGCTACATGTGATGGAATGTGCTGTGAAACCTCCCTCAAAACTGAGCCACAGGGTTCATTGGAGGTGGATGCAAGTTCTTTAATTTCATTGATTTTTTCTCAAACCTCTATCTCCATTGCAGAGGCAGAGTGGTTATGCTCTGTGGTTCTTTCAATAGAGTCACCAAGAGTAACCGCTCTGCCTGTGCAATGGGATGAGTAATACTCCACACACCTCCAATGACACCTGGGTTCAGTTAATCTCTCCTTACAATAAATGTACCCACTGTGACTTAATAGTCTGTTTCCTCTGCTGGACTTGATGTATTTGGCTTGTTTATTGGATGCTATTATCTGAAAAATTTTGAAAAAGAGAAAAACATGTTTTAATTTATTTGTAGTGTTGTTGTTTTCCTACTAAAAAAAATATGTTAGTGAAAAGTTAATGCACAATATTTTCCAGCTCAAATATTAGGCAATATGAACCTTGTTTTTATTGTTTTTGCTTGTTTATGTTGCTTTTGAATAGTTTGCTTCGTGTTTTTACCTACAAATGAACAATGGTTAAGTTGGAATACTCTAGCGTTATTTGCAAAGCTTACCTTTTTGAGTGTTTTCGTTTGTTAATTCAGAGAGTTCTGATGTCCTTTGTGGATATATATGTGTTCCGAGGCTGTGGTTCAATTTTGGTCTTTTCCTTGTTTTGTTGGTTGTGCAAAGAATTATTAATAATTAAGAATTATTTTTGGGAGTTTTTAATATTTTCTATTATCCTGCAATTTAAAAGATTAGTGGTTTTCAATGCTTGTGCACTTTAAAGTTTGGCTTGCTTTTTTCCCCTGACATTTTGCTTTTGTAGGACAGTTTTACTTTTTAGGAGAACTTTAAACTTTATTTAAAAAAACATATGGCTAAACCTTTACCATGTAACTATGGTTTACTTCTGAGGGGCTGTACTTTATTTAATTTGATGTTTTAGGGTGTTTTCTGTATTCTTTAAGGAATATTGAGATTTTCTAAAAGACTGGAAAAAATGGATTTTGCCATTTTAAATATCATTGAAAGACATATTTCTTTTGACAGTGATTTTCATAGTTGTGATGCAAAGTTACATAAACAGCACATAAAAATGCTTGTGCACTTCTAACCTGCAAATATGTTTTTTAAAAATTCGAGATTATTATTACCTTGCTTTCTTGTTTGTTTGCTTTGAAAATTGTGGCGTGTCCTCCTCTGTTGGTGTAGTTTATCCTTTATTCTGTGGAGAAGATTTACTGTTTAATAAATGTCTTATTGTTTGTATTTCACATATTTCACATTAACATGCTAATATAACTGTTTTAGTAATTACCATCTTTATTTTGCGTACTACAACTTCGCAATCATCTCCATCCAACACTTTCCCTGACGCCAGCAGAGGTCGGAGTAGGAATAGTAAATTTGCCCCCAAAACCATCCCACACTTTCCCTGAGGCAAACACCTGTCGGAGTTGGAATAGTAAATTTGCCCCCCCCCCCCACCATCCAGCTTTTTCCCTAAGGCAAACACAGGTCGGAGTAGTAATAGTAAATTTGCCCCCACCAACATCCACCACTTTCCTTGAGGTAAACACTTGTCGGAGTTGGAATAGTAAATTTGCCCCCCTCCCCACCATCCAGCTCTTTCTCTGAGGCAAACACAGGTCGGAGTAGGAAAAATACATTTGCCCCCACCAACATCCAACACTTTCTCTGAGGCAAACTCAGGTCGGAGAATGAATAGTAAATTTGCCCCCCACAATCATCCAACACTTTCCCTGAGGCCAGTACAGGTCGGAGTAGGAATAGTAAATTTGCCCCCCACCACTATCCAGCTTTTTCTCTGAGGTAAGCACGCCGGTTATCTCTTTAACAATTTTTCCCAGCTGTCTTTTTAAAAAATATTCTTCTTTTTATTTGAATATATATATAATTTGAAAAAAGCTTACTTTTATTTATTTCTCATAAAATTAAGACTTTTTTGTTACTTACTTAGGGGGTCATTACGATGTCCGCCCGCCATCGTGGTGGGGATCGGGACCGCCCGCCATGCATGCGACGGTCCTGCACTACAAATTAGGATGCGACCACCACCATGGCAGTCGCATCTTGCCATTTAACATTGCGGCGGGTGCTGCTGACTGCAGCACCCGCCACGATGCCAAAAAGCAGGTTGTGCATTTCACTGCACTACGTGGCAGGCACCACACGGTGCCTGCCACTTAGTGTTGTGAAATGTAGGGGGTACCATGGGTACCCCCCCCAGTGCACCCACACCTCCCCCCAACACAAGGGGCCCCGCAACGGGCCCCCGAAACAAATCCCTGGCAGCCTTTCCATGGCGGTTTCGCCGCCATGGAAAGGCTGGCTGTAGCCAGCATCCTAATTTGGCGGACGGTGCCTGCTAGGCACCGCCACCATTTTAGCCTATCTGGACCGACCGCCAGGCAATCGTACCGATTGCCTGTGGCGGTTCTGGGGCGGATGGTCTTTGCGTCCGCCACGGTCGCAGTCTGGATCCTCCCGCCATCATAATGTGGCGGGGGGAAAATCGCGGTCCGATGGCGGAAGGCCCGCCACCGCACGGCTGGCGGTGACGGGCCTTCCGCCATCATAATGACCCTCTTAGTTAGGGGTTTTTTTGCTGGGAAGAATCTGTTTTAATTTTCTTGCTGTTTTTGAAATTCAGCAAATGCTGTAAAACATTTTTAATAAATACTTGTAAGTATTTCTGAGTTATGTGTTAATATTGTGTATTTTAATTAATTAAATTGTACACTTGTCTCTGTAGATGGCACTGTTTGGCTTATCCAATTCTCAATTGTTTTCTGGCTTGCAAAATGCGTGTGGTCACCGTGGAACTCAGTTTACCACTGTGCTCAAAATGGTGGACGTCTGCTTTTATACGTTTTTTTGATGGTTAACGTTAATTTAAACGAAAACAGTTTTTCAGCGTGTTTCAGAAGGTGACAGAAAGTATAATTATTTTGTTAACTTTAAAAATGTTCGTTAAAACATTTATTCTTGAAATGTCAGCCATTTTGGCAAGTTGCAGGTTAAGGGGCATTCATAAAAATAGTTTTTTCAATGTTCGAAATGGTGGCTTTAAAATCTCGCTTTCGCTCTGTTGGTAGTATGTAAAACGTATTCTTTTTTTAACTTTCGTTTATATTTTGATATTAATAAATGGGTATTAAATAATTAAATAGGATCGGGACATTCTAAAGTACACGAGTATTCATTTTAATACCCAAGTATTTTTTTAATACCCGAGTATTAATACACTCCCCCACCCAAAACCCCTATTTCCCTTGCATCCAGTTCCAGGGATTAGTTATACTTTTTTTAAAACAAGGTAAATATTTTACATAAATGAAATTAAAATATGCGTAGTAATAGTATGCGTAGTAATAGTATGCATTGTAATGGTTTGCGTTGTAATGGTAGTTTTAGTGTATTCCTATGATCATGCGATGTAATGGTATGCGTTGTAAAATCATGCGATGTAATAGTAATTGCGTTGTAAAATCTGCGTTGTAAAAGAAGGCGTTGTAATGGTTTGCGTTGTATAATCAGATATTCGGGATGGCGGGTCCTATGCAAGATGCGCTTACAGTTGAGGAGGCTGTAGCCTCTTTGGGGGGGATGGGGCGGTGGGCCTTTAAGTGTTGGCCAAGTTGGGGAGGCCTTCCAGTTTGGACTCACTGCCTGAGGGAGGGGGGAGTTGCCCAAGGCGTGGGCTTTCAAGTTGTTCTTTGGGGAGAGTTTGGCTCAGACTACATGAGTGTAATGATTTCCATGGCCTGTGAGGCAAGGTTGGGAGGGTGGGGTCGGAGTATCAGTGGAATGCACATTGGGACATTGCTGCCGGATACCATAGATTCCGATTGCCTCTGACTGGAAATGCATGCCCTGGAATGTTAGAGGACTGTGCCACTCATGTAAACATCATCCTTACCAGTGTAAAAAAAAATGGGTTTCAGAAGTTACTCTGCAATTCAAGGAACTGCGCAGAATTTTGCGGAATTTTCCAGTAACTCAGGGGAATTCCGCGTAGTGAAACTCCGCGAGCTCCGCCCAGGCTTAGTATTAGCCACTAGGTTGTTGGCTTACTTGCCTCAGCTGATAGCGGAGGACAAGTGTGGGGTCATCCAGAATAGGAATACTCTGTGCAATGTACGACGACTGTCACTGGTACTGCACTCGCCCCCTTTGCAGGATGACCAGTATGCACTAGCGCTGCTGGACATTGAACAAGCTTTTGATTCCCTATCTTGGGAGTTTCTGTGGGAGGTGTTACGCAAGGTAGGCATCGGGGGAAACTATATAAAATGTGTGCAACTACTGTATAGTGACCCCACGGCTAGGGTGTGAGTGGGCAGAACGGTGTCGCAGAACTTTGCGCTGACTCGGGGTACCCACCAGGGGTGCCCCATGTCACCATTGCTTTTTGCTTTGGTAATGGAGCCGCTGGCTTGACGCCTAAGAACGTTGCTACAGGGGTGGGGTATCCAGATTGGGGAGGCTACCCACGTGGTATCCCTTTATGCAGATGACGCATCAATATACCTGTGAAGCCCAAGGTACTCGGTCCCCATCATGCTGGCGGTTCTGGCGGAATTTGGTGAACACGTAAGTCGCACCAAGTCCAAATTGTTTCCCTTGGGCGTACTGGAGGAAGGCTAGAACAAGATCTGCCACCTCTCGATCTCCCCTGGGAACTGAGGATGGCCAAGTATCTGGGAATCCGAATTACGCACGGGGCTCAGGACTTCGAGGAGGCAAACGTGGGTAGGGTAATGGACGGTCTGAAACGCACTATAAAATTTTGGAATACCCATCGACTCACACTGATGGGTAAGATTGCCTTGGTAAAGATGATAATACTTCCCTGGTGCTTATACATCTTCCAGGGAACCCTGTTCGCTATACGTAGAAGGATCTTTATAGATCTGGATAAACTGATAGTGGAGCTACTGTGGGACACCGGGAGGAAAAGAGTCTGGTGACATTGAAACGTACCTGGCGTAGGGGTGAATATAGCACTTTACTACGCGATGTATTACATCGCGTGCTAATACAACGCGGTCGTTACGACTGCGTTGTTAGTACGCAATGCATTTACATTGCAAGTCTTTACAACGACTTCCACTAGGGGGCGCGCTGGACTTAGGAATGTTATTATTTACTATTCCTACTCCAGTTTGCGCAACAGTAGCGAAGGTGTTGGAATTCATTTCCAATACCTCAGCGCCCCCTAGTGGAATTTGTTGTAAAGACTTGCGATGTAAATGCATTGCGTACTAACAACGCGGTCGTTGTAACAACCGCGTTGTAAAGGTATTGCGGTGTAATGACCGCGTTGTAAAGGTTGTTTCCCGTAGGGGTAGACTGGAATTGCCATGCTTAGAGTATAATTATCTGGCTGTGCAGCTCCAACACGCAGTTCACTGGCTGGATGAACATGACAATTGGGAACGCAGACTGTTGCGGGGCACCTGTGGTGGATATCCTCTGCCTGAAATTCTGATGATGCGGTCGGGGGCCCCAGGCTGTATTGAAGAGGGTTCCGTATGCGCCGGATATGAGTATCTGGGCATTGCGCCCATTCAAGAATATTGGACGATTCATGTCTCTACACAAATGGCGTGAAAGCGGCTGCAATACTTTGGGGGATTTGTACCCTAACAATCAGTTTATTACTCTGGCAGATGCCATAGAAGTGTTTCAGCTTGATGCGGGACAATTCCTACGCTAAAATAGCAGCAACAGCGCAGGAGGTTTGGCCGATGTTCCCGGAGGCACCGCAGACCACCCGGACACTGGAAGTCCTCTTAGACATGGCTGGGGGCAAGAAACTAGTATCACACATATGTAGGGCCTAGTGGGAGGACACTCCCACAGATACACTATCAGTGCAGCGTAACTGGGAGGTACATTTCGGGACACCCCTCACGGCAAATGCCTTGGAGGCAATCCACGAGGGGTAAAAGCCCCCTCTACCAATGCGTGGTTCAAACTGCTACAATATAATGTGATTCATCAGGTATATCTTGCTCCCAGCAGGTTACACGCCATGAACTCGGAGCGGTCAGTGGATTGCCCCAGGTGTGGGGGGGTGGGCTGCTGATTATTTGCACATATTGTTGAGATGCCTGAATATAGATAGCTACTGGCAATCATTGCTGCTCAGGCTTAATGCGGCCAAGGGATGGGGGATTACTGGGAAGATGGGCCAGTGCCTGTTGGGAAATATTCCATTTTGAAAGAAAAAAAAAATTGAGCAGAATATTCCTTTTTCTGGGGCTGACGTTAGCAAAGCGTAGGATTGTAATAGGATGCTTGTCTCCAAGACAGCCTAAAACCGAAGACTGGCTAAGGGATATGGCTGAATGGATAAACACTGAGGGGTGCCAGATGAAAAAGACATGTAGAGATGAAAAACTAGAGGATGATATGAGGGCCTGGGCGGCAATGCTCACGGAGCTACTGACGCCACCAGATGAGTTACCCCCGTGGATTAGGGGTACGAAGAAGTTTCGGTACAGATATTATGGGGACCCTTTCAAGGGGGAACGTCTGAATCCGATTGTCTCCTTCAAAGATATGTTATAAACGTAGATCATTGGTCCAATGTAAATGCCACTGATGTAATGCTGTATGGATTTCATCCTTATGTTAGATGATCTGAGCCGGGGGGGAGGGGTGCAGGGAGTTGCTCTGGTATGATCTGCATGCCGTTGAAGTTGTAATACGGTATACTAGTCCAATGTTGTTACTGTACGCTTGGAAATGCCAATAAAAACTATATTTAAACATTTGTGAAGGGAAGAGACAAAGTGCAACATTTTGTCCTCTTGATGGGCCTAATCAGCCAGGCAGCAGTTCTTGCGGTCATGCTTCTTCACCAAGACTCAGTCACCAGTATTGAGGTCCTGGCACTGCCCATGGCTTGCTGGTGGTGTTGCCAAGACGACCTGATGACAGAAGGAGCACATTACATCAGTCTGTCCCCTGCAGCACTCACAAACAATGTCATATGTCATGGTTACTAGTGCAGATACAGGGAAACAAGGGGCTCTAATAGCTCTCCGCATCAGCACTTCATGGGGGTAGAGTCCTTTTTTTTGGTGTGCTTCAAAGATTCAACAGGTAAGTGGGAGCGCATCTGGGTATTTTAGTGAGGTGGAGGTACACACTTTCGCTATCCTTGACTTTAACCTACCATTGACTTGCGCCACAACTCCTGATGCTTCTGGTCTGTAACTACAGTTGAATCTCTGCTCAGTTTCAAGACCTATGCACACAAGCCTCATTATTTCATTTCAACTCACTCTAAAGAAACTGGCATTCCAACTCTGGGGATTAACTCCCTTAGGAGTAGTTTGGCTACAGTGAAGCTGTCGCTTATCCTATTCGGGTATGCCATGACCCATTTGGAAAAGAGGCGCACTATTAATAAAATGTACCTCAGACCATTGCAAACAGGCATCTTGAGAAAGCCCACCTCAATGCGATTGAAAGAGCTGTCTTACTTTCCTATGTGACTCATGGTCACAATGATCTTTTCGCCAGTATTTAACTGTTGGGAGGAAATGCATCTTTTTAAAAAAAAATCTTTTTATTAAACAGTTGTCAGCATCCATCAGTATTCATATAATCATAAAATTGGTTACATGCATTTACAGTGGCATACACATTCTACGATTCAGAGACACAGTACAGTTACAATGGTATCCTTGGCGTCCACCTGTAGAATTCAATTAGTCCCCTCGACCCCCCCATCTAAGTATTCAGTGCCCCCCAAATCCCAGATAGTCCTCCCACCGCTGCCAAACTTTCTCCCATTTCTTGGGGCATCCCCGACTTTCATAGATTGTCTTTTCTGCCGCACAGCACCAATCCATGTCTTTTTTCCACTGAGAAGTTTTCGGCGGTTGAATTGCCCCCCATACCCCCGCAATGTTCCTTTTAGCAACTATTGCAGCCACGTGCAGCCATATTCTCTGGTATTTGGGCCAGGTCTGTTCCCCAGAAACACAAAGTATGTGCCACCTAGCATCTAAGGGGATTTCCTGCCCCAACACTTCCGACATAGTACGAGCTACCTTCTTCCAGAATTTTTGTATAATTGGGCAATCCCATAAAATATGGGAAAATGTACCCTTCATAGAACACCCCCTCTGGCAATCCTCGGTTGTTATGCGCCCCAATTTGAACCTAAGTGTGCTGGTGTAATAGGACCTATGCAGTATCCGCAGCTGGACTAATCTAAATCGTGCCTGGATTGCCACCTCTCTAGGACTCTGCACTGCCTCTGCCCAATCGTCATCCTCTAACAGTCCCACCTCGGATTCCCACGCCTCCCGCAACTTGATTAGCAGATCTGGAGAGTTATTTAAAATTTTCCTATATGTGCAGGAGAGTGCCTTTTCCGGGATTGGGTCTAGCAATAGCCTATCTTCTAGTGGACTATACTCGGGAATCTGGTCCCCATCTTTGAGGTGTCTACCCAGCGCATGCTTCAATTGTAAGTATTTATAATGCTCCGTGGGCGCCAATTGAAATTCTGTCTGTAGTTCTTTAAACGACAGCACCGTCTGTCGCCGCCTCACATCTCCTAAGGGTACGATATCTATTAGTTTCCATTTCGAGAAGCCCTGTAGTCGACCCACCTCCCGAAGCATTGCGCTAGTCCTCAAAGGAGTCTGTTCTGTCAGCCGGCCATCCCACCCAAAAATCGATTGGCCTTAGCCCATGCCGTCAGCACTATCTGAGTATGCGGGGGCATTCCACCCTGTCTCTCGCGGCCATATAGCGCCCTTAAGTATCCGTCGGCCCCCATCGCCCAGTGGTCAACCCTGTACGCTGGATCGTTCCTGTCCGCAAAAGCCCAGTCATTAATAACCATTAGATGCAATGCCCAATAATACTTTTGAAGATCCGGGATGGCTAAACCTCCCTCATACACCCCCTTCTGTAACTTGGCCAGTGCGATTTGTGCGCCCCTCCCATCCCACAGCAACGTCCTTAACTCACTGTCGACGTCTCTGAAGAACTTATCTGGTATTGGACAGGGAGTGTTTAGTATGACATAAGGCATCCGGGGCAGAGACATCATCTTGAAGAGGACTGCTCTTCCCATCAAGGAGATTGGTAATCTCCTCGAATGTGCGACATCGCTCTTCAAACGATCTAACTGCGGCTTTAGGTTCCCCGCCAGAAATGCTGCATCCGTCTTTTCTATCTGTATACCCAGGTATTTAAAAGTATCTTTGACCTGGAGTTTGGAGTCAGCTCCCAGTTGTGGTGGCGGACCATTCGACAACATATACAAGAGGGACTTATCCCAATTGATCTGGTACCCGGAGTACCCCTCAAAAAGCTTGAAAATCTGGAGCAACCGGTTGATTGTGAACCGTGGCCTCGTTGCGTACAGGAGGACATCGTCTGCATACAGCGATATCCTTTCCTCCCACTGATCACCCCCGTAGATACCCGATATTATCGGGTCCCCTCTAACCCATGCAGCCAGTGGCTCGATCGCCAGTGCAAACAAGATCGGCGATATAGGGCACCCCTGTCTTGTGCCCTTCTGCAGAATGAAGGAGCGAGATACGGAACCATTAACACGAACTCTCGCCACAGGTTGCGTGTATAGCAACTTGATCCAGGAGAGGAACCGGGGGCCAAAGCCACATCTCTTCAAGACCTCAAACAGATAATTCCATTCAATACTATTGAACGCCATACGGGCGTCTAATGATAAAAGTGCCGCCTCCACTTCCGGGTTGGTCCTCACTAAATGCATTACCCCATACAATTGGCGTAGGTTGAGTCTGGTACTTCGATGGGGCATAAAGCCCGACTGATCCGGGTGTATCAAAGTCAGAATGGGCACCAGAAAGAAGTCTGTTCACCAGGACCTTAGCCAATATCTTAACTTCCAGGTTCAACAGCGAGATTGGCCGATACGAACTGCACTGATCTGGCGGTTTACCGGCTTTGGGGATTACAACTATTGTCGCTGTTCGCTGGTCATGCGGCAAAGAACCGCGGTCTCTTGCCTCTTTAAACATAGCTAAAAGATACGGGGCCACCGTGCTAGCTGTACATTTAAAAAGTTCCACTGGCAGTCCATTGGGCCCCGGTGCCTTCCCTGCCTGTAAATCTTGAGGTAATGCATCTTTGACACAAAATTTTAGCCATGGTACGGAATTGAACCAATATTTCTGGAAGGTGCGGAGCATGCGATCTTTCTCAATATGGGTGTGGCCATGGAGATGTCAGGCCATCACAGACAACGTGGAATCTGGCAGCACTGATCTGCCATCACTTGAAACGCAGGTGTCACTTGCATCTTTGGTACATCCTGCCCTCACCCATTCCTCCTTTTCATTATTAGATGCTTCATCTTGGAGCTCTCTGAGCTCTTTGAAGGTTGTCAATAACAAATTCACTAATTTGGCATCATCGGTTCTACATGGTTCTTCGAAATTGAATGTGCTGGACTTTAGAGCACAGTATCTTGCCATCTCATCGCAGAATCTATAGCCGGAAGTAACTTCATCTTTACCACTCCTGCTTGAGCACACTTTACAACTGCAATCTCTCTAGGTAACTACAATGCCTCAAGCAGGTTTAAAACATACACTTATTTGTGATTGGTGAACACTGAGGATGACATGAGACTCTCTGTGGCGTAACTGTCGAAGTCATGGACCACTGCAACACCATATTGGCTGTCAGTGTAAATTGTAAGAGCCAATTCATTGGCCACACAGCACGCTCTAGTCATGGCAACCAGTCCTGCTACTTGTACTAACTGAGGTGCATATGGTGTAAGCCACTTTCATAATTCCATGTCTGTCTCAGACAGGAGCCGTCTACAAATAGGGTTAAATCAGCCATCTCAAATGGTATATTCAATATGTCTGGTCTTGGCTTAGTGCATAACTTGATTACATCTACGCGCTCAAAATCCTCATCCTCACTGTCACTGTCTGGGGTTGGCAAAAGTATTGTGGGATTCAAGCCTAATGGAAAGTGTATGGTATTTTCCTTACCATATGTTGCCGCAGGTTCTCCCCCCTTGGCTCCGAGTTTACGTGATGCCACGAGTGCTGCATGGATTTCTCTCTCCATGCCCCGAAATGAGGACTCGTCACAGCTCCTGCCATATGTTGTGTGTGGGAATCTTATCAAAATTCAATATATATAGTAAAACAAGCACATGTCCAGCATTTGTGATATTCAGATATTCTTTATTATTCCTTTATTTTTGGTATTTCTATTTTTGATCACAGTTCTTTCCCAATCCAAGATGGCTGAACTGTTTTAATATTACCTCATATCCTGTTCTACACCATGTAAAGAAATTCTTTATGCAGTCCAGTTGCATCACAATTGTTCTTTCTGTTGCTGGCCCACTGGAGTCCCTGGTCTTCTTCCATTCTCCAGTTCTGTTTTCGCTGGTTCTTGTTCTTGCTCAGCCTGAAGGTTTTTCTGGTCGCCAGGTTTTCCCTTCTTGCTCTATTTTCTGGAGCATTGCTGGATGACTTGTTTCCATTCTAGCATCTGGTGCTGCCTCCGAAGATAAGCTGCCATTTTTTCAGAACAAAGAAGCTTATCCGAGGGTCACCTAGAAAATCAGCCCTTGACAGAAATATTCTCAGATGCCAGAATCACTTGTTCATATCTAGTCAAACGGCTGTTTGTCATATCCTGAGTTTTGGGTACAAGTCAGCAAAATCTCAACTGAATTGGGACCCATCACAATGAGTGTGGCAATTCCTTTGCTCTGTTTAATTGTTTAATCCCAACACAAACAGCAGCCACTGCTATCATTTACCCTGGAAGTGTTGCAGCTGCAGGATCTAATGTAGGTGAAAAATAAGCAATGGAACATTTCACCTCACCAATGAACACCCATCACGTTCCTGACAAAACAGGAGAAAGTCCTTCTCATACTTCTCATTCTTAGTGATGGTGCACTACAGAGTTGGTCTCTGAGCTCTAGGAAGGCCCTCACGCATTCATCATCGAATGATCCCCGATCACTGACATCATTGTGAATAAGCCTCGGTAAAGGCTTTGCCGCTAGTGAAAAGTTAGGAATCCACTGACAACAGTAGCGAACCATTCCCAGAAACATTCTGGCTTTTCTTTGTGTTGTGGGGGCTTCATTCTCAGAACCTGGGACATGTGTCCTTTGAACACCTTTCTCACTCCCTTCTCAGTCAGGTTTCCCAACTAAATGACCAGCCTTATGCCCATTTTCTGTGATGCATTTGCATCTAGTTTGTAATCCTCCTTCGTTTTGGATGCAACTAGCGGTCATAGTTGTACTGAACTAACACTGAATTACAAGGCAACTGTGGGGTTTCCAGATTTTTCTGCAGATCTGATCAAAGATTAAGGGGCTTTTAGTATACCCCTGTGGAGCCCTGCACCAAAGCAAAATTTGTATTACAAATTTTGAAGGCGAAAATGATTTGGCTATCCTCATGAAGACGAATAGAAAAGAATGTTTGGCACAAATCTTTAACAGAAAAGCACTAGGCATTTGAGGGAATTTGGAAAAGAATTTCGGCACGATTCAGTACCACTGGACAACATGGGAAAATCATTTTGTTAATTTTCCTAAGATTCTGCACTATCCCCGATTTTTGTTCACTTTTTAAAGTCCCATAATAGGTGAATTACTATCACTTCCTTTCTGAAAGACTTGTTTTCACATCTTCTCTATGAATTGTGTCATTCCAGCCACTGCCTCTGGTGTAAGCTGAGACTTGTGACTTTGGGGATAAATTGCATTTGTTTCACCGGTTCAACAGCCCTTATTAGTCCAATCTCTTTGCATGTAAAGTCCCAAACCTCATCCTTTCCAGAGTTCTTTAAGTCAGGAGGAAAGCTTTCTTTTGTCAGGACTGGGAACAAATGGACTGGAGGTTCTTGTGACTTTAGTTTGCAAAAAGAGGGGCTGATTACGATGGCGGGCGGATCATAGCGGTGTTTGGGACCGTCCGCCATGCATTCGGCAGTCTGCATACCCGATTAGGATGGGACCACCACCGCTGCGTTCAGATTCCGCACCGTTAACATTGCGGTGGTGGCTGCTGACAGCAGCACTGCCGCGATGTTGAAATGAGCATGTTGTGCATTTCACTGCACTACGTGGCATGCACTACACTGTGCCTGCCACATGGTGCAGTGAAATGCAGGGGGGTACCATGGGTACCCCCCCCAGTGCACCCACACCTCCCCACCACACAAGGGGGGCCCGCAACAGGCCCCCGAAACCAATCCCCGCCAGCCTTTCAATGGCGGTTCACCCACCACGGAAAGGCTGGCTTCCGCCAGCATCGTAATTCGGCGGACGGAGCCTGCTAGGCTTTGCCACCATTGTAAGCATGCTGACCACTCCGCCAGACAATCGTAATGATTGCCTGTGGCAGTTCCGTGGCGGACGGGCTTTGCCTCCGCCGCGGTCGCGGTCTGGATCCCACCGCCATCGTAATCTGGCAGTCGGAGAATCGCAGTCCGCAGGGCCGGCGGTGGCGATCGTTCCGCCATCGTAATCAGCCCCAGAGTCCTCACTCTCTGTCTCATTTGTCACTTCATCCCGTGTACAATAGATTGCCCTGTTCATTTTGCGGAGACGTTTTCTGCCTAGCAGGTTAACAGGACTTGAATCACATATCACAAACTGGTGATCATTTTCAGACCAATTTTTACAAGAACAATTGCAGACACGATTTATAAACGGGTTATCTGAAATTCCAACAACATGCACTTTTTTCTGGAGAGGAGTAGGTCAGGTTCCTTTACTGTCTGAATAGTGAGCAGGTATCTCCAGTATCGATTAGAAATGATACAGGGTGGCCATTCACCTCACGTTCTTTATGGGCATTTTTGGCCTACCTCTAGGTCAGAATCAAGCACGCAACTCTCCTCCCCTCTCCGGCACCGTCATTGTGATTGATTGGGTCCAAGTCCAGTAGGACTTTCAAAAGTTGTTGGAAAGTGGGAAGAACTGTAATTGATTATTATACTTTTGTTGAGTTCTGGGAATTTGATGAAAATAAACTTTTTATTTTGCATGTTTTGCCGCCTTTATTGGGGCATGTTTATGTTATATTGTCCCAAAGCCTGCATATTCTGCACAGAGGCCAATTGGTCTGGGGCGGTAGCCTGTATCATCCCATTCTGCTTCATCACATTAAAGTTCTGCATTTAAGACTAGAATTCATCTGAACATCATTTTGAACTCTGTTAGGAGTCAGTCTGCCCTCCAGTGCCCAGGTTTGTTGCAAATATGTCAGGTGGTGGTCTTTTGCAAAGCGCTAATATGTGTTCTCACATTGTAACTATCAACAGACCCTCTGTCTCTTCCTGTGGAACAACATTCCCTGTCTGTCCATAATGAATACCTGCTCCCTGCGTACCCGTATTCGCACCTGAATCAAAAACTGAATCAATACCTAAATTAAACATAATTGAGCCTATCTGTCCACTCTTCTGAGCCAGCTTTGTCTGTGCCAACTTGTATTTTCCTTAATCTTTCATTATTTTGCATTCTGAGTTTCACGGCAGTACTTTACAATCTTCAATATCTTGTCCAGTGACTTAGTCTGCCAACACATCACACTCTACTGCATTTGAGAGCTAAACTGCAGGTGTAAACCAAGCAGAAATGCCGAAACAAACCCATTAAGGCCTTAGTGAGCTGGATCCTCGATGTCGCTGTTCCGTCTGTAAATCTGCATTAATCTCTATTAGTACGCATGCACTGATTTCTAGGGCTTTTTGGTAGTTCCCAAAATTTTATACCAATTCACCTCTTTCTGGGGGACCTTCACTTTTAAATGCTCAATCATGTCCCTGTATTTGACCATAATGTCGGGAGATGGACCATCATTTTGGGCTGCTCTCTGGGGCTTTTGTGTGGGCCAATTCACGACCCCCTTGCATTCCATTCACAAGTTCTTGGGAACAACAACCTCAAATAATGTATTTAAATCTTCCCAAAGCAGCTTTAACACAGTTACAGTACTTTCTACCTCTTCATACCATTTCCCCGGTTCTCCCCTCAGCTTAGGAATTTGTTTTGGTAATGAAACAAGATCCGATACGATCCAAGAAACATGCACGTTTGCTCCTCCATGCACTTCCTTCAAAGGGATTTCGGCAATCATTCCAATCTCATGCTCACTCGCACTCATTTCTTTCTCTGCTTCACTCACTGACTTTTTCTTTCTTTTAGAGGGAATTATACATTGAGGATCATACATTTGGTGTAAATATGCAAAGGCCCCATGATCCCAACCAATCATGTTAAAGATAGAATGTTACAGATTCTGAATCCATATTCTCCACATTTGACCCACAGTGTCACAGAATGTAGCGTCTCACTCTTCCCTCCCCGGTGCCCTTCAGCCACCCAGTGGCTGGTACGATACTTGTTATTTAGTTTACAGAGACAGGTTCACATAATGAAGAATCACACCGTGGTCCCAGTAGGTGAGGCGCCGGAAACATTCATTTGAAGGAGTCAGCATTCTCCGAAGCTCGGGAAAAAAAGTATTGTGTTGTACATGGTAAAGTGGCATTACACTTCAAGACATTGTTTACAAAGTTGCTTATGTGTACTGCGTACATGGTGAGAAAAGGACAGAAAATGGCTGCATGCTGAAAGGATGACTGTGGACAGCACTAGACATCTTGGAATTGAGGCTCCTTTTGCCAACATTAGAATAAACACAAGGTCCAGGCTACTATCTCTCTTGTACTGTCTAAACTTGATTACGCCAATGGCCTCTACCACAGGTCATCTTTATCAACCATGAAAAGACTATAACGGATTCAGAACTCTGCTGCCAGACTACTTCTACATGTAAAGCCACAAGCCCACATCTCCCCTGCCTTGAGGGCCCTACATTGGTTACTGGTTGGCAGAAGATCCACCTTCAAACTGCTTTGTATCATCCACAAAGCAATACATGGAACAAGACCACTATTCATCAGGAATAAAATCACCAAATACATTCAACAAAGGAACCTCCGCTCTAAATTGGCACCACGCCTCAAAACCCCACCATATACAGAATAAAACATAGGTTGGTTCAAGCTATTCTGGCTGATGAGGGGTGAAACCCCGAAACCGGTCCTAGGGTGCTTGTTTCCGGTCCAGGGAGGACCTGGCTTGGCAGTTTGGTCTGGACTATTCCCATGAGGCACAGGGTCAAGACTTATTTGCATATGGCCAGGTCTAAACTGGGGTGGCAGGGTGAGTAAAAGCATGATGGATTTAACCCAGATCTCTGTACTGGGGGTGAATGTTTTGATTTGTTCTGCATTCCATCCATCAATTGTGTGTCTTTTGCACAATATATGTAAGGCATCAGTGATGTTTCGGGAAGCACTAATTGCGCTAACCTGCTAATACGGATCCAACAGGAGTGAGGCTCATATCCACACTTACTTTAACTCACAAACGAACAACAGTGGACCTGGGGGAAGGGGACTGGGACAAGAGAGAGAAACAGAGACACTGGATATCTTATCTCTAGCTGTTCTTACAGTTGGGCTCGATCTGTGTTGCAGAAGCATTGATATCTAAAACGAGAAATAACTCTTTCAGTATTTGCATTCCAATTTATTTTCCCGAAAAAGACATATGATATTCCTTGTGGCAATCTCTATATAAATGACTGTCTATGATTGGTTGAAACTCTGTGATATCCTAGAAATTCAATAAAATGAAACCTGTATGATAGTTATACAAAATAACCTGAAATTTAATATGTGTTTCTATATAGGTAACTGCCTTTCATGATTTGTAAATTTGTGATCTAACTCTTTCTTAATGTAACAAGTTCATCAGTTGTAGCATTCTAAATATACTTCTCCTCCTGAGAATTTACATTCACATCCCCACCACTGCGCTACATTAATACCATGCGTGACTTAAAGTAAAATAAAAAATGTCAGTACGAATTGAGAATTCCTTTTGTTCCTTTTGTGAAATAATACGTGCAAAAGAGTTTGTAATCCTCTGAAAGGATGCCTGCAGCACCATCACGGCTGGACTGGGAACAAAAACCAGCCCTGGCAAGCAGCTCGACCGGCCCAGGGAGAGAACTGGGGTTAAAGTGGGAAGCATCACTCCCTCTGCACCACTGCCGCTTTTGTTACAGGGGGTCGATATTGCAGCACTGCTGCAAAACCAGTAACAAAATGGCCCCCCACGGTCCAAAACCAGCCCCCACCCTTCCAGCCCACAGGGAAAACACCCGGTGCCCACTACGGCCAGTCCGGTCCTGAGCACCATAGTGCCAAACAATGTCAAAATCCTTGGTCTCTAGTGTTATCCCAGAATACTTCTCAGTGCCCAGTAGTCTTTGATAACTTTTGATGAAAAGTACAACGAGTTCTTATCTACTGGCAACAGTGCTCCAGCTGCATCAACTAAGTGCCTTGATTGCCTAGCAAGGAACACTCTAAACATGAGGAACTTATACTCTATGAATCTTAATTTGCTGCCACCCTTGAGGGTCTTGTGGGAGTCCTGTGGTCTTCTGGAACATGTATGTTATGTTATGTTACGGATATTTATTAAGCGCGACGATTACCCAAGGGTGTCCTGGCGCTAGTTACCTATCCTTTATGTAAGAGCGGGGAAGGCAGAGTTACTTGTCAAAAAGCCATGTTTTCAAACCCTTCCTAAAAGTAAATAGGTCTATGGCATGTCCAAGGTGGACCAGGAGGTCGTTCCAAGCTTTGGCTGCCCCAAAGACGAAGCCTCGGCCACCCCACGTAGCTTTTTTTGTAACTGGGATAGTAACCAGCTTGGCTCCTAGCAAACGTAAATTTCTTTTCGGTATGTACCAATTAAACTGTTTTTGTAAGTAGTCGGGTCCTGCTCCTTGGAGTGCTTTAAAAACAGTGCAAAGAGACTTAAAACGCACTCGGTTCCTCACCGGGAGCCAATGTAGTTTTTTGATTCCTTTAGAAATTGAGGCGAACTTAGGCATTCCTGTGAGTAGCCTGGCCGCCGCATTTTGCAGCCTTTGAAGTTTGTTCATAAAACGTTCCTGGGTGTTTAAATAAAGACTGTTGCAGTAATCCAGCCTCGATAGGACTAGTGCGGTAACCACCGTTTGCCTACTGTCAGCTGGTAAAAACTGTAGTATTTTTTTCACTGTTTTAAGGACATAAGCTGTTGAGGAGGAGACTGCATTTACTTGGTCCCCAAAATTCAGTTTCTCGTCTACTAATACTCCCAGGTTTTTCACTCTTTTCACGGGTATAGGGAGAGGGCCCATAGAAGACGGCCACCAATTTGGGTTCCAGAAATTGGCGTCGTTCCCAAATATTATAACTTCCGTCTTGCCTGCATTCAGTTTTAGACAGTTTTTCGCCATCCAGCTGCCCACAGATTCCATACAGTCCTGAAAGCGCCTGTCTATGCCCACCTCCTGTCCTGGAAGCAGACAGGAGTGTGTCTCGACCCCACTTGTGCATTTCACATAGTGCAAGAGGTGCAGCTGCAGACCCTCACACCAAGCGACACCCACACTCAGCTGACCTCCTCTGTGACAAAGAGCTTGTGCATCAAAGAAGTTCGAAAGAGCATGTGTCAATAGCCGGCCTGCATTTAGATGTGAGTGTAGGCCACAGGTCATGTCACTTGAACTCAACCGTATGGGACTCCTGGTACTGCCTATCAGAAGACAAGGGACACTAGTGCAGCCTCTTGCCGATAGACAACATCTTGGCAGCTGGTTACGTCTACCGCCTAAGGGGGCACAAGGTCCAGGATGCTGGAGAAGTTGGCCCAGGACTTCTGGCCCTTCTGTCTCCAGCACGAGATCTCTGTTACAATAGAGTTCTGCCGGGCAAGGTAAATGTGGTCACAGACTGGAATGTTCATTTTTTGAGGCATCCCAGTGGCCTGATGACTTTTCCCCACTATTTTTTTACCACAAGACTTAAACACCCAGATTCCAGTTTTCTTCAGTTGGAGTCCAGATCTGGAGGCAACAGTGATGGATGCTTTGCTCCAGGACAGCGGGACAAGTCTGAACTTTGCCCTTCCTCTGTTTATGATGTGTCCCAGAATGGTGGCCCAAGTTGGAAGACAGAGGGCAGAGATGGTGCTGATTGCACCATATTGAAGGGTACCATTTCTGCTGATGCGCTTGTGGGGTTTTGAAATCCATATTCCATAGTTTGGACCACACCATTGGGTACAGGGGGTGGGGTTGCATTCAGTGATCCAGGACCATTTTCTACATCTAATAACCAGGCAGATCTCCAGAGACAAGGACAAGTCCCAAGGATTTCACAACAGACTTTATACTGTATGGAGCAAGTGTGAGGTGCTGGGAGATTCCAGAGATGTGGGCTAGTGGAGTGGTTGATGTACTGATAGGGATATTGATCCTGTGAGGCACTGGATTTAGCGGGAAGGTCAATGATCATTAATTAATCATTAATAAGTCATAAAGGAGTAACACTCACTACTTCCAGGAGGACTGAGCCCAACACTAGTTGGTTGTTACATCCAGCTTTTCCGCTGCATGCCAAACTGTGTGAGATCAGAGGTTTGAAGTAATATGAGGTGGTTAACCTCATCCTTTCATCCGATGGCTTAAGACTGGAATGCAGGGCGATCACACCTATACCCTTATTTCAAAAAGTGATTAGCGAGAACCTGCCTGTGGTGCTGGCCTGTCTTAACGAGTTCGATGTTGGATACCCTGCAGCTGTGGCTTTTGTTCACCTCTGCGACCGTATTAAAAAAGACCTCATGTTTCCGATAAAACCACTGATCATCAGGCCCAGATGGTTCGATTGAGAGTGCTCTATCGCTAACTGTCGTCTGCGACGGGCGCTTACGGCAATCCCAAGGATCCCGCAAGTTGTGGCTAAAACTCATAAGATATACAAGTGGGTTATTACAGCCAGAAAAAAGAAATGACTAAGTCAGCAATCAGATTCTCTAGTACTAACGGCTCACAATAAGAATAGTAAACTTTTTTGGGCATCTGTAAAAGATTTGAAGCAATTGAATCGGAAAGAGGCAAGGATTTGTTGTAATATCACTAGCCAGGCTTGGGAAGCACATTTTACCAATGTTTAAGCACTGGACTGTCCAGTATACAACACCTTCCCGGAACCAAACTTTGCTCTAATACAGTTGACCCTGGGGGAAGTAGGGGACGCAATAAATCAGAGTACTGGGGGCAAGGCTGCCGGCCCGACGCGGTCCTGATAGATCTTTTTAAATATAACCCTGGATTCTGGGCGCATTTATTGCTGAAGGTTTTTAACAGTTTTGCTTTTGCCCCCGGTGGCAGGGGTAGCCCTCAAATCTTAGATTTAGGGGTGTTAGGGGTATGGGAACAAGTGGCCAATGGGCTACTAGTCCCAGCGGCTAATCCGGCCCTGAGGTGACCACATCCAGGGGGTGCCACCTTTTCTACCCAGAAGCCTTTATTCTACCACTTTTAAACATGGCAGAAGTCTTTCTCAGCTGTACAGACCAGGAAGCCCACCCTAGAAATGTGGCTAGCCTTTTGGCAAATGTGCAAATGTGCCTGGGGGCTCGGGGAGGGCTGTTTCCTCCTTTGGGAGGGAACCTGGTTGCATATCACAGGCTTTTAAGCTCACCGCCTTGATGTGCCACTTCACTAGCCATCCTGTCAGAGAGGGAGGTGTGACCTCCTTCCCATCCAGGCCATTGTTTCTGACTTCTGGGAGTGTTCACACCTCCTGGCAGGCAGTCAGATTCCTGTCTTGGCAGCAGCAGCTGTGGGCTAGCAGCGAGAGCACAGGAAAGGCTGGGACAACCAGGTAGGCAACCTCTAAGGTAGCAACCTTGGTGCATGCCACATTGTCCTTGACACAAGATTCGTGTCAGGGGTGAGGAGGCACGTTATTTGATACCAAATATGACATATTTCGGTGGTACCATAATGAAGCTGGTGACCTCGAGTTTGCCCGGGTGCCAGCTCATGTTATCTTATGGACCACCTATCACTTATAGTAGCCTTTAATGGTAAAGGCCAGTATAGGGACATATATGCTTGCACTTACATGTCCATACCTTTCATATAATGCACCCTGCCTCCTGGGCTCAGGAGGCCTTCCTTGGGGGTGACTGGCATATATTAAAAATCGTGCTTGGACTTTACCACACATAGTGAGGGCAAAGTCGAGTTTGAGCAGCCTGCACTGTTCCTACAGTCTACAATGACAGACCTGCTGTCAGTAGTTTACTTGGGTCACTCAGGGTGTCACAAACAGTGCTTCATGCCCTAGTTACCCCTTTAACACCCATGCCCTGGGTACCACTGGTACCATATATTAGAGACATATAATGGGGTTAAAGTCTTTGCCAATTGGGGTTACCAATTCACACATATCAGTTTTAGGGGGAGAGCACTGGCACTGGGGCCTCCAGTGCACTTTCAGCATAATAACCATCCGCATTGGAGCTCCCATGAGGAGCAGGGTCAAGACTGATTTGCATATGGCTGGGTCCAAACTGGGGTAGCGTGGTGAGCAAAAGAACGATGGATTAAACCCTGATCTTTGTGACTGGGGGTGAATATTTGCATTGTTCAGCATTCTATCCATCATTTGTTCATTTCACTTTCTAAAAGTGGCATTTTCAAAATTGTAATGTTAAATCCGACTTTACCATGAAAGAGGATTTTTCATTACAATTTCATAGATACCAAACATGAAGTGCATATCTTTCTACAATAAAAAAGTTAGCACTTATTAAATGTAATAAGGCAACCCAATGTTATCCTATGGAACAGAAAGGCCCCATAGTAGTGAAAACAAATGTAGGAGTTTTTCACTATCAGGACATGTAAAACGTAAAAGTACAAGTCCAAACTTTAATTACAATGCACCCTGCCTTATAGGCTACCTAGGGCTTACCTTAGGGGTGACTTATATACAGTAAAAGGGGAGTTTAATGCTTGGCAAGTGAGTTATATTGTCAAATCGAATTAACATTTTATAACTGCATTCAGTCTGCAATGGCAAGTCTGGGACATGTCTTAAGGGGCTACTTAAGTGGGTGGCACAATAGGTGCTGCAGGCCCACTAGCAGCATTTTATTTCACAGGCCCTGTGTATATGGTATACCACCCTACAAGGGACTTATAAGTAAATTAAATATACCAATCAAGTATAAACAAATCTACCCATGTTTAGGGGAGTGAGCACAAGCACTTTAGCACTGGTTAGCAGCGGTAAAGTACACAGGGCCCTAAGGCCAACAAAAACGAATTTCAGAAGGAAAATGGGGGTAAGTAGGCAAAACATTTTGGTGGAAGACCACCCTAAGGCTGACAAGTCTAACACATGTCCCTCCAGCTGAAAGTAGGGAGAACTACCCAACCTCCTGGGAGTTATCATCACTTAGGAAGAAGAACCTGGATAGGCCATCAGTATTGGAGTGGTCTCACCCAGAACAGTGTTCCACCGTAAAGTCCATTCCCTTTAGGGATTTGGACCACCTTAGCAATTTTACATTCTCACCTCTCATTTGCATGAGCCACCTGAGGAGCCTGTGTTCTATCTGAACCCAGAAGTGAGTCCCAAACAAGTATGGTCTCAGCTTCTTCAGTGCACAGACCACAGCAAAGGCTTCTCTCTCAATAGCACTCCACCTCTGTTCCCTGAGGCAACAATGGTACCATACCCCTTGAAAACCTCCTGTAGTATCCGATGAGGCCCAGGAAGGACCTCAGTTCAGGAGGAGTTTTTGGGGGCTCCCAGGCCAGAATAGTTTCTTTTTTGGCCTGGAGGGGCTGCACCTTACCCCCGTTCATCAGGTGTCCAAGTACACCACAGATACCTGCCCTATTTGGTACTTACTGGCTTTGATAGCGAGGCCTGTCTGTTGAAGGTCCTGAAGCACTTCATGCAGGTGAAAGTGGTAGCCCTCCCAGCTGCTACTGAAGACAGCTATGTCATCCAAGTAAGCAGCACTGAAGGCCTTTAGACCTACCAAGACCTGGTTCGCCAGCCTCTGGAAGGTGAAAGGGGAATTGATCAGCCCAAAGGGTATCACATTAAATTGGAAGTGGCCCCCTGGCATGGAAAAGGCCAACCTCTCTTTAACTCAGGACTTGGTAGCCCCTAATCTGTCAATGAGCTCATCAGCTCCTGGGATGGGGTGAGCATCAGTCCTAGTGACTGAGTTGAGCCCCCTGTTGTGTACGCAGAGCCGGAGCTCTGGCGCGGTGCCCGGCGCGGTGCCTTTGGTACCAGCTCCGCTGGGCTGGACCAGGGGCTGCTGGAGTGCCCAATCACCCCCACTTTCAACAGATTAGAGACCTCCTCTTTGATGTTGGCCTTCACTTTGGCAGACAGCCTGTATATTTTATTTTTTTAACAGGGGGTCTGTCTCCACTATCAACATTATGGGTACACAGATTTGTAAGCCCAGGAGGGAGGGAAAACAGCAAAGCAAACTGTCCCAATAACTGGTGACAGTCTCTCTGCTATTCTGGAGTCAGGGTAGGGGAAAGGTTGACACCCTCCACTGACCCATCTTTTTCTTTATCTGACAGGTGGTCAGGGAGAGGTTCACTCTCCTCCTCTTCCCCATCATCTGTCACCAGCAGCATGGTGACCTCAGACCTATCGTAGTGGAGTTTGAGGCGATTGATATGGAGTACCCATCATGGGTTTCTGTGGGTCTTGAAATCCACCAAGTAGGTGGCCTCCCCCTTTCTCTCAACTACCTCACAGTGCAGTTCAGAGATCTTGGAGAGTCCTGTGCTCCACTGACTCCATCACCCACACTTTCTGCTCAGGTTGGAATTCCACTATAGTAGTTGTCTGGTCATACCTTTGCCTCATTACTTGCTGGCTAGTCTCCAAGTTCTCAGAAGCTTTCTTCCAGAACTTGGCCATTTGGTTCCTGAGGACTAGCATGCAGCTAACAACATCCTGGGGGGTTTCTTTGGAGCTTGCTCCCACCCCTCCTTCACCAGATTGAGAGGTGCCCTAACAGGGTGTCTATGGAGGAGCTCAATGGGGCTAAATCCAATGTCTTCGTTGGTACCTCCCTGTGGGCAAAGAGCAGGCATGGTAAGAGGACATCCCACTTCTGCCTCATGGGCTCTGGCAGGCCCATAATCCTGCCTTTTAGGGTCTTGTTCAGTTTTTTTTGGTATAGTATCTTATTGAATTATCAGATGCTTAAACTGACGGTCCCTTACAATAGTTGTTGCTTATCCCCGCCCCCCACCCCTCTCCCTCTGGGGTCACCATCTCCCTTTGTATCGTTCCCCATAATGGCGGTAACTACTGCACAGGTCGAGCTGCATCCAGCGATTGTTGTTATGCTCTTCTTGATTGCCTGAGTGTGGCCGAGGTCTGTCCCACGCACCCCCGGGGTCTCCTGTGGCTTACAGTACGTGGTTAGTCCTCTCCCGCCCATCCGCTCCATATTTTACAAAAACTTTTGGGACAACCTCTCCCTTTATATATAATCTTTTCTCGCGCATAGCGAATATTAATTTCTAGTTCCCAGACTTGTACCTTTGGTACCGAGGTGGAGCCACATTTAAGCGCTACTTCCTGTTTAGCCAGGAGAAAGCCCGGATGAATAAGGAGTTTCTTGTAGGAGGAAGCAACTGTCTCACTCCAAATCCTAATTTTTGGAATTGTGGACAGTTCCACAACATGTGGAAGAATGTGCACCGCTGTCCACATCCCCGTAGGCACCTTTCATTAGGAGTTTTCTCCATTTTACATAAAGGACTCTAGCACAGGCGGCAGCGTGCCTTGATTGCCGCTACTCAGAGGAATTGCAGTGCTTCCCCCAGTCCCCGTCCTGTATTACTCCCACATCACCCTGCCACCTACGTTTTAGGTGCTCTAGGTTTCTCTGAGTGTGTCTCTGCAACGTTTGATATGTGAGGGATATCGCCATAGTGCCCATATAGCCGTCCAATAGTCCGTTCTCCAGGAGACAGGTCTCCATGGTTTCTTTGTCTGGCAGCACGACCGCTTTCAACGCATGGCGCAGATGGAGATACTGAAACACTTGGGAAAACATCATGTTATATTCTTTCCTAAGATGGTCAAAGGGAACCACACCATTTGCATCCCACACCTCAGCTGGTAAGACCAATGCCATCCCATTTCTGAAATGCCAACAGTCTTGTTACATATTATGAGAAAAACAAGGAGACCCAATTACTATCGGTCAGGGTCCTAGGGTAAGTTAACTGTTTCTAAAGACAATGGTCCCTAGACAATGGGGATGCAGGTGAATAAATATAGACTCAATCAGTCTTGTTACTGCACAGAGATTCGCGCCTAGCCATGGAGGGGTTTTGGTGTGAGCCGATATGCCATCCCCTTTCTCTATTCAGTGCATGTCAGGTAGTAAGTACAGTTCATGTTTCTGGAGCGGCATCTGTGGGTACTCTACCTCCATATAGTACATGTATATACCCTTTCTCCCCCAGGGTCCCCCAATTAAGTCAAAAGGCTGGGTCTTCCAGCTAAGCAAATGCCCACTCAATCATTACACTAACCTGCGCTGCCTCGTAATATTGTTGTACATTCGGGAGTGCAGTGCATCCATCGTATGCTGAGCACTGGAGGGTGGATAGCGCTATCCTCGGTGGGCCGCCCTAGGATTGTAGTATTCTTAATAATGCTTTACAGCCTGAAAGAATAACTTGGGTATGCCATATGGCCTGGTGTGGAGTACGTAAGTGAATCTAGGGAGGGTGACCATTTTGAATATGGACACTCTTCCCATGAACGAGAGTGGCAGTGCCTTCACAATATTTTACGTCCATCTCCAACCTCCAGAGTAGTGGCACTAGACTATCTCCGTAATGGGATTTCTCCCCTCTGGAGATCCACAGTCCAAGATATTTGAAGCTCCATTGTTTGACCCTTAGTGGTACGGGAAGTCATAGATTTGCCTTCCACATGCCCATTGGGAATATCAGGGACTTCTCTCAGTTGATTTTCAGCCTGAAGTATCTCCCATATATCTCAAATATTTCGCATATTCTCACCAGGAATTAATCAGGGTTTGCTAGGTACATCAGAACGTCATCCGCATATAGCGAAATGTGGTCTTCCCGTGGACGGTCCATCTCCAGCCTTCTTTCTGGGCGTCAAATTTGTTGCCAGAGGGGCATCTGTGGGTACTCTCCCTCCATATAGTACATGTATATATCCTTACTCCCCCAGGGTCACCAAATGAAGTCAGAAAGCCTGGTCTTCCAGAGGTGCATATACCCACTCAATGATTACACTAACCTGCGCTGCCTAGTAATATTTATATAGGGTCCCATCTCCAGCCTTCTTTCTTGGCATCAATCCGCACCAATTGAGCGAGTGGTTCCATCGCCAATGCTAACAGAATAGGTGATATAGGACAGCCCTGCCCCATTCCTCTCTGTACCGGGAAGTCTGGGAGGGAATCCCATTTACCTTGAGTCTTGCTCTAGTCTTAGAGTATAATAGGCAGACCCAGACTAAGAATTTTGTCTCGAAGCCCATTTTCTCCAGGATTGTGAACATGAAGGACCACTCCACTGAATCAAAAGCCTTATGGGCATCGAGGAAGAACACAGCGAATGGCACCTCCACCCCTTTTGATGCTCCTATATTTTTACAGAGTCTACAGAGATTGAGCCTTGTCGATCTGTGGGCATAAACCCATTTTGGTTTGGGTGGACTACATCCAATTTATCTCCCCTCAGCCTATTGGCCAGGGCCTTAGCTAGGATTTTGGTGTTTGTATTGAGTAGGGAGATAGGTCTATAGAAGTCCCATTTGTCCGCCAGTTTCCCTGGTTTATATATTGGTACCACAGTCACCATTGTTAAGTTTTTGGGGAGTTCCCCTTTGTGGCAAGCCTCCACATATAACATATGGAGTGAGGTCACAATTGTAGCACCCATATTCCTCATGAATTTAATTGGGAGGCCATTTGGCCAAGGGGCTTTCCTGGCTTGCAACTGCAAGAGCACGGTCTGTACCTCGCACTCAGTCAGGTCTGCTTCCAACTCTAGTGTTTTCTGGCGCTCCAGTTTGCTACATTGGCAGTCCCGGGCAAAGTCCTGGAGATCTGATCCCTGGGTGAGTATCTTCCCCAAGTAAAAGCCCTGCATGTATTTCGCCATTACCTCCCCTATTGCTTCGCTTCCTGTGGCCCTCTCTCCTGTGGGGCCTAGAAGTTCACTAATGTGTGCGGTCTGCGTCCCTAGCTGCAAGCCAAGCAAAAAGCTTATCCGCATTATCTCCCACTTCGTATATCCTTCTCTGTTGAGCCTTGTATGCTTGTTTGATCTTGTGGGTTACTAGGGCCCAATATTCTTCTATCTTCTGGACTATCTTTTGCGTGAGCTCTTTTGTCGGGGTTTGGGAGTGTGTGTCCTCTAGCAGCCAGGGTTCCCTTTCTACTTCTAAGCAGTCCTGCTCTCTCGCCTTTTAATTCCTACCTCACCTGAGATTACGGTGACTTTATAGGCCTCCCACAGGGTGACCACGTTATCCACTCAGTGGGTATTTTCTGAAAAATATAATTCTGTGACTCTACTCAGCTTTTCAACTTCTAGGGGGATCTGTGTCACCAGGTTGCCATTCGCCATTCACCTTTTTCCCTCGGAGTGGGTGTTTTGAATATAATCTTCAATGGGGAGTGATCAGATATTCCCTTTGCCCTATATTCTGCTTCTGTGAATCTATGGAGAGTCGGCAAGGGGGATTAAAAGTAATCAATACGGGTCTGCATGTTATGGGTCTCTGAATAATAGGAGTATTCCCATTGTTGTCCCGGTAGTGATCTCCAGACATCTCCAAGGCCCAGCGCCTGGACGATACCCTCTAATTTCTCTATATGGGATTGCTGCACTTTCCTGATGTGAGTTCTGTCTAGCTGTGGATGCATGATTATGTTAAATTCACCACCCAGGGTGGTTGTCGTCTGTGGTGTACCCACCAGGACATGTCTCAGGGTGTGCAGAGTGTCTGTTTGCAGCCCTGGGTGAACATACACATTTATGAATGCCATTGTCTCTTCTCCCCAGTTCCCCTAGAACCACTGTATACTGTCCCAGGGCATCCGTCCATACTTTTGGCCCTTGGAGCACTAGGGATTTTTTGATTAGTATTGCCACCCCTCTAAAGCCAGGGGTGAATCCTGCATGGCCAATCACCCTATTTTCCCTCACCCTAATGCTGGTGCACTATTACCTTTGATGTGCATCTCTTGTATGAATACCACATCTGCCGAGTATCTCGCTTGGGCTTCTGCCACTAGTCCCCTTTTAATTTTGTGGTGCAGGCCACTGACACTCCAGGTCAACAATTTAAGAGTGTGCACAGTCATTATTGGCGCGTGTCCGTCAGCACCATAGTGCCACCTGTACTTAAGCTCGGTGACCCCCATTGCTGTTTCTCTAAACTGTTGAACTACCTTACCGTGCTGCGATCTTGGAACTGGCCGCCACCCAAATTCATGGTATGTCAATTGTCCCTGCAATACATAATGTGTGTACACAACCATCAAAGCCCTGTGCTGTTAACTAGTCACTATCAGGGTTGGGTCTGATGGAAATGCGATTGCTCTGTCGCAGTTCCATCCCTATGATTCATTGCGGCTCACTGGGGGGGAGGGGGGAGTACCCAAAGGTCCCTCATCCATCAGCTTCTGTAAGTGTATTATTGTCTCAAATAATTTCCCCCAAAGTCATTGGTCATTAGTGTCACCACCGGTAATGGTGACCCCTCCTCCCCATCCCCAAGTCCAAGCATTCCTTACCAGAGTCTTCTTTTCTGCCCCGAAGGGTTTACCACCTGGTGTTGGTTTCCCAGCTTCGTTGTCTATGGATCACCGACACAATGTTTGCCTGCTCAGATTCCGCATGGTCCTTGCTTTGTGGTGCCGATTGCATTTCTTCCACCCCAGTGTCATCGTTGCTCCTCTTTCCTTCGTAGGTGCCGAATATCCCTGCTGCTAAACCCACTCCCACGTCTCCTCCTGTGTGACGAAGAAGTATGTTTTGGCCTGCATAGTGAGCTTATCGGGGAAAAACAAGGCATATTTTGTGTCTAGGCTCTTCAGATGTCTTTTGACCGCTAAGAAGGTTTCTCTTTGCTGTTGCATCAGAGTGGTGTAGTCTGGGTAGATGTCGTTAGTTGCTCACTCCACTTGCCATGGCCCGTGTGCCCTCGCCCTTTGCAGTATCGCGTCCTTGTCTCGATGATTTAGTAGTCTGGCTACTATAACCCTTGATGGGGCTCCAGGGATCGGTGGTTTTCCAGGGACTCTGTGGGCTCATTCCATTGTGAACCATTTGGAGGTCCTCCCCTCCAATACCCTTGTAGACAGCCAATCCTCGAGGAATAGTTCCATAGACGGTCCTTCTGCCCGTTCAGGGAGTCCCACCACCTGGATGTTGTTTCAACATGAGCACCCTTCAGCGTCGTTGACCTTCTCCTTCAATGTGATAATTTCTTTAAAAATAATTTTATGTGGGCCTCATGTTCAAGCACCATTGGTCGGGTTTGAGCTACGGTTGATTCTGTGTCCGCAACCTTGTCCACAAGATTCCTATGGGCCTCCCTGAGTAGGGTCACATCATGTGTTATGGCTTTGATCTTCTGTTCCGTGCCTCTTTTATGGCTGTTAATAAAGCTGCAGTATGTGATTCCAACCTTTTGTCTAATGCCATTGATGGTTGTAGAGTAGTTGCCCCTGCAGTGCGCAGCATAGTCTCAGGTTTTTGCAGCTCAAGTGGCATATTGTGCACCATCACAGCCTTCCTGTGGGCTTAGCGTACATCTTTCCTCGGTTGCCCCCATTTGGATGTGGGGAGGGGGGAATAATGAATGGTGTCCCATTCAGATGGTTTGTCCTGCTTCTTGCTGGGTAGGGTGACTTCAGGGACGCCTCTGGCATGCCCTACAGCTGTGGAGTGGGCATGTCCTGCCCTAGTTTACTCACCACCCTCAACTGTATTGCCCTGGGCACGTGCACCCCAGCTCCCCTCCCACCCAGCATCTCTCCTGTTGTGGACTGCCGCACCTTGTGGACCGCTTCCGCCTGCACACAGTCCTGAGACGCAGCGACACGCGGTTAGTGCGAGTGAGCCTTGACGTTGCCTACAAGCACCCCCTGGCTAGGCGCAGCGCAGAGTGGTTTCTTCCCCTGCCAATCTCTCAGGTGGGGCAGGGTAAGCCCCCCCGCTGCTCTTGTCATTCCACTTGGTAGCTCGTCCCCCGGTCTCCTCAGACTTTGTCTCCACATGTGGTGCCTCTCCCTCCCCGGCCACCTCCGGGCAGGGTGCAGCACGTAGACATTTTCCCAAAGGGGCTGCCCCTGGCCGGTCTGTCCTTGGCTTCCCCTCTACGGGGAGGACGGGGTGGCTCTCAAACCGTTCCCCTCAGGGGCAGACGTGTTCCTTGATTTTCTCACATCACTTCTCTGGTCCCTCACAGCCTCTTCGGGGTTTCCCCTCACAGCTGCTGTACCTGGCGCTCTGTTTCCACCGGCAGCCTCTTGATTTGGCTTTTCCCTGTCTCTGCCACCATTCCCGAGGTCACCCACTCTCCCCCAGCCATTTTTTCCCCAGATTCGTGCTGCCGGATGGTCCACCAAGTCTTTTTCCATCCTCTCCTTTCAGTGGAACCCAGGGGGGACAGGATAAATGCTCCAATGTGGGCCTTGGGTGCCAGAGTTCAGTGGTTACGCTGCTGCCACCTTGGCTTCCAGGCCACGCCCCCCTTTTAGGGTTTTGTTAAATTTCTTAACAAGGACATTGGTTTGTGGATGGCAGTTTGTGGAGAACTTGTAGGTTACCCCTGTCAGGACTCAGTCCAGGGCACTGGCATGTGTCAGGGACTCTGGCAAGGCCTGAACGCAAGGAAGACAAAGTAGGCAGAATATTGGGTACAGAGCTGCCCAAGATCACACAAAGAGTCAGAGGAGAAAGGGAATCCAAAGGGGAAGCTCTGTACAAGGAACTAAGAAAGGACAGGCACTCAAGAGACAATGTGGCATTCAGACTAACTACGCCCAGGACGGAAGTGCAAGACATCTATGTATATATAACAACATTAACAATGAAGGGAATGTGGAGTAAAGCCCTCGGGAGCTCCACACGGTAGGACTGAAGCTCAGTAAGCGCCTCACCCACAATTGCTGTTACAGATACTGACTTAGAATACCCATTTATTAGATATACATGCAAAAACAGGGTCTGTGGAGCTGATACCTATGGAGATGTTATAATAGTAACTAAAAGACAATACTCACAGTGGACAAGAAACCAAGGTTACCAATCATGAAATGATGATTAACAATAATGTATAAACAATAATAAATGGAAAGAAACAAGGCAACAACAGCTATTTATCAAAAATACAAAATATCATTTATTTAAATGCTTGACAATGTGACAATCTATAGTCTACACACACTCACTTTCATGTCCGTCAATCATACTTCCATGCATACTCATGTCAATATAAAAACATTGTTAAAGTGGTGACATTTTCCACAGAATTGATGGATAGACACAATGTATAAGAAATAGATTCAAATAGAACACAGTGGCACAAAATCAAAATGACTGGTGGTGTTCTACGCGCGTTCGGCACACACAGGTGCCTTCGTCAGGAAAGAGGCCACAGTTGGAACATGTGTGGATTTCTAGGTAGTTATAATAACCAGTCGTACTCTAAGATAATTTAAGAACGGTACTGTTCTTGGAATGTTTATCTAGACCTCGGTTATCAAAAATATTGGCTGAGTAGAGAATGTAAAAATCATGTCTGTCGATGTATTATTGAATGATGATTCTATTGCATCCCTTTCTATGAATATTCGTTGTGACAGATGAGGATAAGCTGTCTTGACAGCTTATCCTCATCTGTCACAACGAATTTTTATTATGAATATTTAGGATAACATACAGCACAATATTCATAGAAAGGGATGCAATAGAATCATCATTGAATAATACATCGACAGACATGATTTTTACATTCTCTACTCAGCCAATATTTTTGATAACCGAGGTCTAGATAAACATTCCAAGAACAGTACCGTTCTTAAATTATCTTAGAGTACGACTGGTTATTATAACTACCTAGAAATCCTCACATGTTCCAACTGTGGCCTCTTTCCTGACGAAGGCACCTGTGTGTGCCGAACGCGCGTAGAACACCACCAGTCATTTTGATTTTGTGCCACTGTGTTCTATTTGAATCTATTTCTTATACATTGTGTCTATCCATCAATTCTGTGGAAAATGTCACCACTTTAACAATGTTTTTATATTGACATGAGTATGCATGGAAGTATGATTGACGGACATGAAAGTGAGTGTGTGTAGACTATAGATTGTCACATTGTCAAGCATTTAAATAAATGATATTTTGTATTTTTGATAAATAGCTGTTGTTGCCTTGTTTCTTTCCATTTATTATTGTTTATACAGTATTGTTAATCATCATTTCATGATTGGTTGCCTTAATTCTTTACATTGATTGTTTTTCCCTACCTTAAGGAACCTCACCTAAATAGTAGGGGGCCTCTTCTTTCACGCTCAAGAAACCAAGGTTGTCAGCTGAGCCCACGGATCCTGGCGATCAAACAGGAACATGCAAGGCGGCAACAGCAAGGGCATGGAACTAAATATACAACCATGATAGACAAGGACTTAGTAAGAAGGAGTGCCTAACAAGAAAGAAGGGATAGCAAAGGGCTCTCTTGGCAGAAAGCAAGCAACAAACATATAAGGAAACTAGAAGAAAGACAGCAGGAAGGGGAAGACAGCAAACAAGGAACTGGAACAAAGGTAACGGGAAGACAAGCAGGGTCTGGGGAAAGGTAAATACAGAAGGGGAGAGGCTCAAGGGAGCACTAGAGTAGTACTGGATCAGGAATCAAGGAAACAAGGTAGTGCTAGTTCAGAAACAAGGAATCAGCTACAGCTCAGGAATCAAGCAGTGCTAATCAGGAACAAGGAATAACTATATCTTAGGAACAAGGGTCAGTCTCACAGGGACACAGCTACAATGACCAACCCTGGCCTGAAGGGAGCTGGGGCTAAAAAGAGCTCACAGTAATCACACGCAGCAGGTGTGAGCAGGCTAGCAGCTGCCAGCCACAGGTGGGCTGAATTCCTCCACCCATCCTTTGCATTCAGGGGTGGAGACAAAGCAGTGAGCAGGGGATTATAGGTAATGGAGTTTCAAGCATGAGCAGATTGGCTACCACAAAACCTGGCATGGATTGGGAATGGAAGGCAATTTCCATATAGCATCCAAATGGCTGGAAGTCAGAATTTGCATACAAATGCAGGTCCGGAAGCTAATTAGAACACTGGAGAGTTCCACAAATTACCCCCCTGGTGGTGGGAACGAGAGCGCAGGAAGCGAATTGTGACAATCCCACGCGCCTTCCACAATGCCTTCATGTACTAAGACACAACGTTGGTGCCCCTGTCAGACATCAGTTCTTTGGGGAACCCAACTTGGGTGAAAATCTCCATCAGGGCCCTAGCCAATGCAGGAGCAGTCATAGTCCTATGAGGAATGGCCTCTGAGAACCTATTGGCATGATCCACGAAGACCAGGCTAAACCTGTTGCCTAAGGCTATCTTGGGGTCCAAGAGTCCTAGAAAGTCCATGCCCACCCTTTCCAAAGGGGTGCCAATGACAGGTAAGGGGTCCAGGGGAGCCTTCAGCTTTTTCTCTGTTTACCCACTAGCCTGGCAGGTGAGACAAGTCCTGCAGAATGCATCTGAGGATATCTTCATCCGGGGCCAAGTGGGAGACAAGCTTGGCAAAGGTCTTGCCTTGGCCCAGATGTCCTGCCAGGGCAATTTCATGAGCTAGCCGCAATAAAAAGGCCATGTAGCACTGGGGGACTACCAACACGTGTTGCCCCATGCACAGGAGCCTTAGGCTCACTATACAGGAGGCCATTTTCCCAACATATGAGATGATCTGCAGAGGTATCCCCAGCTGCCTGGGTTTCAGCTTGCCGCCTTCTGCCCTCCAGGGGTTGGACACTCATTCTGTGCCTTACAAAACTCCTTCCTGGTGGATCCCTCTTCTGCTTGCACCCAGCAAGCTCACGCAGGTCACCATGGGTGGCAATGTCCTACCCGGTAGGCTCTGGAGTGGCCTCTTCTGACGCCCCATCCAACTGTCCCATCGGACAGTCAGGGTCTGGGTTCCCATGCCCCTTACCCTTTTCTCTCTTTGCAGCTGTCTGAGACATTTTTCCATGCTCTAGACCTCCTTGACTCCTTTTCTGGGCAGCCATGGACCTGGTGGTCACACAGACCCACTCAGGCAACCTAAACATTTACAGGTGTGACCTGAGGTCCACTTCCTTCCAGGCAGTGTGTTGCAAATAAATCATTCCCTAAAAGACAGTCCAGGGGCATGGCAGGGCTCACAGTAACTTTCCAAAGACCTGAGACCCCCCCCCCACAATCAAGGGGAATGAGAGCCACAGGGTAGTGGCTCTCCCGGTTGTCTGCTACTACAACCTGGTGGAATGGATTGGGTATCACTTGCTCTGAGGACATTAGATGACAACTTACCATAGTCATACTGGCTCCTGTGTGCCTCAGAGCCTCTACCCTCTGCCCACTGATGGTGTCCCACTGCCTGTACTTAGAAGTATTTGAATGCATGTGGGCTTTGGGCACCATCTCCTTGTCACCCAGGGACACTAGTGTAACCTCAGCTGTCTCCTCCACAAGAACTAATCTAGGCAACCCTGGGGTCTTCCCACTACTGGGGGGGGGCAGTGCCTTCTTGGGACACTGGGAATCACCTTTGGGGTGCCCATGCTGGTAACATTCATATCACTTGCGGACAAATTTACAAGTGTTCTTATCAACAAAGCCTTTCTTCTGGTGGCCAGAGTGGGAATGGGACCCTATCCCCTGAGAACTATTTTGGGGGCATTGCGAGAACTCGTTAGTTTTATTTTTGTCTCCCCCCCTCTTTCTTCTGGTGGGAACCCTGGCCACACTTTTGGGAATAACCCCCCAAGATGCCTTCTTGGACATTCTGGTGCTGACCCAGAGGTCCGCCTCCTCACTAAGCTTCCTGGGGTCAGCAAGCGTGCTATCTACCAGATGTTGGAGCAGCTCTGTAAAACAGTTATTGAGCATGTGCTCCCTCACAATCAGGTTGTACAGCCCAACAAAACCATCCACTTTGCTGCCCCTCACCCAGCCCTTCAGTGCCTTGCTAGAATAGTCTAAGAAGTCGACCCAGGACTGGTTTGAGAGTTTGTGGCTGTCCTTGAACCTCCGACGGTATTCTTCAGGGGTCAGCCCGATAGCTTTCTTGGAGGCATTCTGGCTCTGGTCCTCTACCTCAAGTGTAAGAAGTGTGTCCCTCCGCACTGTAGGCATGTACTTCCACAAGCTACCCTCCCAATTCTCTTCTGGGACTTTGTGCACCCTCAGAACTACCTCATATGCAGAAAACCATTTATCAGTATCATCTCCCAACACATAATTGGGCACCAGATCCTTTGGTATGCTGACCCTCACCTCTCCAGTGGACACTGCTGGTACGCTCCCACAAATATTGCTGGACTCTACTTGCTTGGCCTTTATGTCCAGCTCTTTGAGACTGATCGCATGGGCCATTCTCCTCTCCTCCACAGCCAGTCTCTCTCTTGCCAAGGCACTCACAGCCTCAGCTTTCCTCTGCTTCCAGCTTCATTGTGGCCAGCTGTGGCTTGAGCCCCCTCTCCACTTTACTGTCCTCTAGCCCCTCTAGGGTATTCCCCATTGCAGACAAATTGCTCCCTTGCTCCGTCCTGGGCATCTGCTGGGGTGGAGTTGGGCTCTCCTTGCAGCTCAGGACCCTGGACTAGGTCATTCATCACCTTATCTTCTGATAGTCGCTCCTCCCTCCTCATTATCATCATCATCATTACGTCATCCTTTGTCTGGACCCTGCATTTAAGCTGAAACAGTACTTGATATAAAATGTGCTCTATAGCTCCTTCCACTGTAATTCAAAGTTTATTTATCGGTATACCTGTGTAACACACCTAATGTAAGGAGATGTGATACATTGCATTCTAGGATTTATAGTTGCATGGGCTTAAACACAGTGGAAGGAGCTATAGAGCACATTTTATATCAAGTACTGTTTCAGCTTAAATGCAGGGACCCGACAAAGGATGACGTAATGAATCACCTGGGGAGTGTTAAGAGGGGCGGCAACATAGAAAAGTGGCGCTTTGGAGTTTGAGTTTCAGCTTACATTTCAAATAAGACACGTACGCTTCGGCACGCTAGTGAAGAGGAAAATGATTTTACGCCCTTTTTTTAAAATGAAGTATATTAAGTTACTGTGAAATTGATGTTGGAAATTTAGGATTCGACCGCATGTCATGGTAAGCGCTTCTAAGTTTTGAATAATGTTGGAGCCCCTAAATTAGTGAACTGTTTTATTTCTTAAGTAAAAGGGAGGGTTTATACTAAAGTTTGGAGTTATTGAGTTCCTGAGCAACATGTGAGAAAAATATGGGTTTTAACAAAATGGTATATTGTGAGCAAATGATAATTGTTTGTATATAAACGCCAGAACAATGGTTTGCGTTTCACTGGGAGACTCATGGTAAAAAATTAGTATGAGTTGTTTAAACTTTAATGAAATCCCTGATGGGTAGAAATGGTTTAAAGCACACATATTTGTTTGTATTTTCAGATGCCCCTGACGAAGGGAAATCTATTTCCGAAATACATTGGGCTTGGTAAATAAATCATGGCATGGAACCCACCTCATGCTTCTGAGCTTATGTTGAACAGTGATGGTTAATACGCATTGAGTAAAATGAATTGAACAAAAGAAAAGTCAGGATGAAAATTAATGGAGAAAAACGGTAAAAAGTAAAAGGAGTTTAAAATAGATGAATTTAATTAATTGGATTCAGGCAGTGACGTGGCAGTGCAGCTTGGTGGAACCAAAGCGGGTTCCTTCATCGTTGACTATTGTGGCAGGTACCATGGTGAACGGTGAGTTCAAATCGAGTGTTGTGCACACGCAGGCACTGGGAGACAGTACCGCACAATTGGCCGAGCTGCGTGCTTTGGTGCTCGCACTTGAGTTTGCAGATCCGGATGTGACTACACTTATTGTATGCGATTCTTACTACTGTGTCCAGTCTTTTTATGACAACTTATTCTTTTGGTCTCAAAACGACTATAGAGATTCTAAAGGCAGCGCAATTAAGCATAAAAGGCTTTGGGTTCGAGTAGCAGATCTTAAACAACGTCTGCCTCTCACACAGGTGATTCACACTCTTGGCCACCAGCATGTGGGCACACACGCGGTCAGTAACAGTTTGGCGGACAAAGCTGCCAAATTAGCAGTAGCCACGTGCTCAGTAGCAGCAGTTACAAGATCCATGACAAAAATAGATAATGAGATTTTGGCAGCTATTGCTGCAACTAAGGAAGGTTCTAATTACCCACAGGGTTTCCCTTCCAAGTACTCTTATCACTTAACTCCTGACCAGATTCCTTATGTAAGAATTCCGGACGTTGGTGATCGGCTGATTCCCAACGCGGGCCGCAGAAATTCGTTGATAACAGCCGCACACGAAGGCTTGGCTTCGGCCCATGCTGGCGTGTCTGCAACTGTTTCAATCTTGCAGCAGCGTTACTGGTGGCGTGGTTTATATAAACCGACCCGTAATTATGTCCTTTCTTGTGACATCTGTCAGCAAATTAGGCCCTCTACGGTTACACGTCCGCCACAAACACAGCTCTGCATTTCTAATAAACCTTTTGGTTGTGTATACCTTGATCACTGCGGTCCATTTTCTTCTGATACTGCATATAAATACATCTTAGTTGCAGTTGATTCGTGCACACGTTTCATCTGGGTTTGGCCACAACGCAGTGCTGACGCTCGAAATGTCATCAGGGATTTGCGTGTCTTTGTGGGAATTTTTGCCTGTGGCACCTTCCATTCTGACCAAGGTCCAGCGTTCGCCTCGAAGGCGTACAAGGACGCGATGCGGTCTATGGGGGTGCTGGTGCAATTTTCGTCTCCATACAGGCCTGAGGGCAACTCAATTGTGGAGCGAATGAACCGTGACTTAAAACAATCCTTGACAGCTAGAGTCTTAGGTACTGACAGGAACTGGCTGGCCCACTTGTACGGCATGCAACGTGCACTTAATAATCTCCCTAGAAGATCTCTGGGTGGGCGGACCCCATACGAAATGCTCTTTGGCATACAGATGTTTGTGCCAGACCTTGATGGTCTAGACATTGCGGCAACTGCCGCAATCTTTGATGTAGATAATCATTCTACTATGTTACAGGACTTACAAGAGACCCGTGACAGGCTTGCAAGCGAACACTTACCCTCAGCCACAGATGCAGCGCTGCAGATTCCGGTTGCCGGCTGGCTTCCAAAGATTGGAGATCTGGTCCGAGAGAAGGTGGAGAACAAAAAAGAATTTGGCCCCTCTTATCGTGCACCGGTTCCAGTTCTTGGCTTGAAGGGTACTCGTACAGTCATCTTACCACCGCTTCCTGGTCGCAAAGACAACAGATACATCTCAGTGGACAATGTCAGGCTACAACATCTGGCCGATTCTGAATAGTGTAACACCTGCGGTATCATGTCCAGCAATTTCAAGAAATCCTGTTCATGGCCCTCCAGACTCCACATGGGCCGATGTTACCATTGGGATGGTTGCTTTGCCAGATCGCCTGCTCAACCTCCCGGCTTCCTCCTGCAACGAGGGAAATGAGTATACTTACCCCGCAAGTGAGTCAGTGACTCATTTGCCTACAACACCACTGAACCCGACTCGTTTTTCCTTTGATTCGTCTTCCACCTCATCATTTGTCCCAACCAAATTCAGTATTTTTGTATCCTGGTTCAGAGACAATTTTTTTGTCCCTCCGTGGACATATATCTGGTTGGTGCTATTTCTGATTTTCCTGTTCATGTCCATTGGCTTTGTGACAGTTTTTTTCTTGCTCATCAATGGTCACTACTTGCCAGAACGCTCTGCGGTGAACTCTGTGGCTGGAACTTTGGCTCCGCATTCTTCTTCACACATTGTGAAGCGTGACCACACCTTTGTGAACATTTCCGCCTTTCCAGTTGCAGACGGCATCGTATGGGATGCAGTGAATTTCCAAATTCATGGACCGACAGAAATTATTAATGTCCCAAATGTGCTTCGTGTTTCCATGGGTGATGTGGTAAAAAGGAATATTCATTCAGATGATTGGGATGTGCATGCAATTGAATCGTTATTTTCTGATTTGAAATATTATGCTGCTTTTAATGCTGAGGATTTGTACTTAAATTCTGCTAATTATGCCGATCTGTATTGTTACCAGCATTACGGTAACCATTTTCTGCATAAACCAAGTACACTTCGAGGTAGTTTCAATTACACCCAATGGGAACATTGCCCCACCCCTCTGCACGGTAGCTCCCAGACACTGATAAATAAATTTACTTATTTTACAGACTTTGACAGATCTAACCTAGGGTCCTATTATTTTAAATTGAACGTTTCTTCAAATCCGAAGGTGATGTTGACCCACACCAAATTGCTATATTCCAGTTCCTTTATGGACGCATTAGCTGTTGGTGGCTATGAGCACTGGAAAAACACCATTGACTTGAAATCTATTTGGGGCACTAAATCTTGGCAGGTACGCGGTACAGAAGCCTTACACCGCGCCTTGCCTTATCCCGACCAGATATTATTTTTAAATAGTACTATATACCAAACTACTTGTTTTGGTTTGGCGACTTCCAAACAATTAAATGAACCTACCACTCCTGCATTGTCTTCGTGGCCCAACAGGAGCTTGCATTTAAATTTTTCCCTTGATACATTGCAAGCTTTGTTTCAAAATAACTCCTTTAATGTCTCTACATTGGATCGTTCGGCCTGGTTGGCTTGGCCCATAGCTTCAAATGCCTGCCAACTGCGTTTTCATAACACTGCTCCTGGTTACAAACAGGATAGACCAGATCCACGTTTTTCTGACTCACGTACAATTACAACATATTCGGTTGGTAAATTATGTAAACAGTGGTTGCAGCACTCTACATTAGATTCCGTAAAACAACATTTATCCCTCCTATCAAGCAACATCGATCTGGCCGACTTTGTTCTAGGACCTCGAGGTCCAAGACCTAAAAGATTTGTTTATGCGACTTACAATGAAATCTGGAAGCTTTCACAAATAGAAGCTGCTTCCCGTTTACGGGAAATAGATCAAGCAAATCTAGAGAAAGTGCTTGCTGTGGTCGACAATAGTATTAACACCCTGTCTTCCCGCATTTACACATTAGAGAATATTGTTTCATCTGTTGTTGATATTGTACAAGATGACGTGTCTGTGTTATATCATGGTCAGAATCAATTGCGTTCAGTAATGCAGTTTGCATGGACTTTGCAGACACTGAAAATGGGGAAGGTTCCATGACATTTTTAAACACATCTGCCTTGTTCTTGCCGTTTAATTTAACTGAGAAACAGCAGTTCATGTCCATGAAAGATGCAACATACACTCTTCTACATATCGAAAAAATAGATCCTTTGCCATTCTCTGTGGCGGAGACTGACTCTGCAGTGTGGCTAGTACACGGGGTTATCACTTTGCCTTGTTCTTTATTTGAATTTAGTTCATGCATGAAACATTATCCTGTTGGCCGTTTTGAGCCTTTGGGTAGTGCCTTTTTGCACGAACTTTGGTCCCTACCTTTCACATACAGATGCCTTAGGGATGACAAGGAGGTACATCTCACAGGGGAGTCTTGCGATTCTACAGTGGGTCATTCCCTGGTTTGTAAAAACATTAAATTGCACGGGGCTTGTAATGTTTCTGCCCCGAATCTTGCATGTGTTTTAAAGGGCATTCCTGTTCCGGTTATATCACCTACTTTCACTATGCTTGCTAATGGTAGCTATCTGCTTTTAAATAATCAGGATTGCTGTGGTTTGCAGGCTGGCATACCCTACATAGTAACAGTTTCGCAACACGTAGTGTGCTGCAAAAATGTGCTTTTTCCACCCCCGCGTGGGAAATTAGATAGTTCCATTTGGCCTTACATACCGACTTTGAAGGCGGATTTCAATAAATTGAGCAGAATAAAGGCGCTATTATTAAACCAGGAGGTTATGCTCACTTCCGCACGGGAGACCTTCGTCCTCCAGGTGGCCAGCACCCACAGTGAAATACAGGCCCTTTTGAACACTAACCTCCCCCAACATTTCGGTGAACTGATTCACCGTATATTTAATGCATCTAATACCGAAGGTCTTGTACACTTTTTTAAAGTTGTGGGCTCTGGCCTTTTGACCTCCTTTCAGACTATATTTGGTGTAATTCCAGCTTTTATTCATTCTATTTTTTCCAGCGTCTCTGGAGGCTTCCCATTGATCCTAGCCTTAGCTGCTGGCGTATTGCTTTTACTTTGTCTGTGGCGCAATGGCTGCACCACTTGTGGGCCTACACAACCCAGGGCGGCTGCGGATGCTCCGTGACCGCATGATTGACAGCTTCAGCGTCCTGCCGCTGGCAACACTCAGCGTGGCTTATGGACTATCTTTTCGCTTTGCGTTTTTCACTTGCGTGCAACCAGTGATGTCCTGCTTACGATGTCCGTTCTCTTGGTCCTTGGATGTTTGCCTCTCCAATACGTCTTGTTCAGACCCGGATTTCGACCGGTTGATTGGCCCCTTACTGGCCCATGAACGGGAATGTTCCGGTGATGGATTAATGGCGCGTGCGGCTCCACGTGGAGTCTTGGCGCAATGGGATATCTGGGCAGCTGCTCAGAATCTCCTACAACGAAGTTTTATTGAATATCACGCAAGTTGTCCCGCAATGCTAATCGCTGCTCCCTATTGTGAGGAACATGAATGTAGTTTTGATTTGTTGAACTGGATGGCATCTCTCTTTTCAGACGATGACAATATTTTTTTTAAAGGTGTTGTGGTCTTTTGCGCATACACTCTGATGGATTAGTTTTGTTGACTCTCAATAAACTGCCTATCCGATTTTTTTTATCATCTTTGAGGACCCATTTTTTTTTTCTCTTCTCTTCCCTATTTCGAATTTTTTCCTCTTCAAAAAAAGTAAAAACGAACGAAAACCTTGTCCCACGTACAGACGTTTGCCTTCTGCTCCATCTATTTGAACTCTGTTTTCGTCTTATGTCTTGACCTATAGACTGACCAGGGGAGGGTGTAGTGTGGATTGTGGCCTCATGGTCGACATTGCTAAGTTAGCTTAGGCCTAGCTGCCATGATGCCTCCTTTGCACACGTTACTCTGTGACTTTGTTTTTCCAGACTCTGCTTGTGACCGTTCACATTAGAACTGTCTGCCTTTCTGCCTTTCACCTTTTCTGATGTTCTCTGTGGTTTTCGTCTGCACACGATGTACAAGGTCGAAAAACAACGTCCCTTGTTGTTGCTGTTCTGGTCAGCCCCTCGCACTTAGACATTACATGAAATACAGCTGCACTGGAGAAATTGGTGGGCTTTTAATGTTGTGATCTCCCTGTTGGAGGCACTTGGAGAAAAACCTTTCCAGGGAGAAGAGCTGTGCTTGTCCGATGATGTAAACCTTGCATCTAGTTCTTGAGGTATGGGGGTCCCCCTGACAAAGCCCAGAGGTCTTCTATTTTTATAATAAACTAGTTACTAGCACGGGGAGGGTGGCAAGGCATTCTAGTCCTTTATCCACTGTCTTTATAAAATGCTGTCCCCGTTTGTATTCTATGGAATTGTAACAATGCTTACTGTTTTGTCTTTATGCATTATGCTGCTAGTACTGGCATGTGTACTGTGTCTTAGAGTACGATAGTTGAAATAAACATTTTAAACTATACTGTGTCTCTTAATACGCACGTTGTGGACAAGTATGAGTGAGTAATGAAAGAGTGTTCTTGCTCCCCGATTCCTGAAAGAGTCCGTGTTCTGGGATGTCTAATCATTGGTAGCTTCGCTGTAGTACGGAGAACAAATGAGACACTATAGATAGTCGGATTGGGATTTTGGGCACTAAGGTGGATGGTTGGTACACCACTATACACTGAGGTCCTGTTTTCCTGCGCATAGTTCTGTATATGTGCAGAATCCCCGCAACAAAACAGTTTTTTGTTTCAATAGTTTTTATTGTCATGTGAGTGAATATAGTGAACAACATTGAGGTGGGTATACCCGCATAAACTTACACCCCCATCGCTGGATTCTCGCTTTCCCCCCCATGGCCTTTGTTATAGGGATTCTGCACATATACAGAGCTATGCACAGGATAATAGGACCTCGGAATATAGTGGTGAGCCAACCATAAACCTTAGCGCCTAAAACCCTAATCCGACTAGCTTTAGCGTCTCGTTAGCAACAATGCTGCCAATGATTAGACAACCCAGAACACGGTATCTCTCTCTCAGGACTCGCAGTAGCAAGAATACCCTTTCATAACTCACTCATACTTGTCCACAACGCGCGTAAGAAGAGACACTGTATAGTTTAAAATGTTTATTTCAACTAACGTGTTCTAATATACAGTACACGTGTCAGTACTATCAGCATAATGCATAATGGTAAAATAAGCAGCATAGTTACAACTCCATAGAATACAAACGGGGAAAGCATTTCATAAAGCAGTGGATATAAGGCTACAATGACCTTACCACCCTCCCCGTGCTAGTAGCTAGTTTATTATAAAAATAGAAGACCTCTGGGCTTTGACTAGCGAACCCTCATACCTCAATATCTAGATGCAAAGTTTCCATCATCAGATACCAACAGCTCTTCTCTCTGGAAAGGTTGTTCTCCAAGTGTCTCTTTCAGTGAAAAAACACCATATTAAAAGCACAAGAATTTCTCCAAGGCAGCCGTAAATAGAGTGTTATGTCTAAGTGTGAGGGACTGGCCAAATCAGCAGGAACAAGGGACGTTGTGTATCGACCTTGTACATGGTGTGCAGACAGCAGCCCAAAAGGGAACAGGAGACAAGGTGAAAGATAGAAATGCAGACAGTGCTAAGATAGCCGGTCAGAAGCAGAGGCTCAAAAAACAACGGCACAAAGGAATGAGCGCAAAAAGGGGGCCTCATGGCAGCCAAGTCCAAGCCAACGCAGCAAGGCAGACCAGGAGGCCGCAAACCACACGACACCCTCCCCTGGTCAATCCATTGTCCAAGAAGATGACAGAGTTCAAATCAACTGAGCAGAACGCATGTGGGGAAGCGAATCCCAGGAAGGACAACGAAAGGGAGATAAAAAAAATACATATAGATAACTTTCCAACGAGGCAGGTTGCAGAAAGTCAATGCCCTCTTAATCCATCAGTGTGTTAGTGCAGAAAAATGCCACACCTTCCAAGAGGACATCATTGGAATCGTCGGAAAAAGCGACGCCATCCAGTCAAGTAAATCAAAACTGCAATCATGTTCCTCGTAAGAGGGTGCAGCGAACAGCATTGCGGGACAACTTGCGTGATACTCAATATAACTTCGTTGTAGGAGATTCCGAGCAGCCGCCCAGATATCCCATTGTGCCAAAATCCCCAGTGCGGCCGCACGCGCCATATAGCCCGCAGCGGAACAGTCCCGTTCATGGGCCTCCAGAGGACCCACCAACTGAACAAAATCCGGAACAGACAAAGACGTATTGGAGAGGCAATAATCCATGGCCCATGAGAATGGACATCGGAGGCAAGACATCACAGGTTGCACGCAAGTGAAATACGCAAAGCGAAAAGAAAGTGTATATGACACACTCATTGTCGCCAACGGCAGGACACCGAAGCCAGCGAGGAGACGTTCACGGAGCATCTGGAGCCGACCTGGCTCGAGAAGGGCCCATGGAGGTGCAGCCATTGCGCAGTAAACAAACCAACAGCAGGACACCATCCGCCAAGGCGAGGATCAGTGGAAAGCCACCAAAGACGCTGGAAAAGATGGAATGAATAAAAGCCGGTATTACACCAAAAATAGTCTGAAAAGAGGTCACAAGGCCAGAGCCCACAACTTTAAAAAAGTGCACTAGACCTTCAGTGCAGGATGCATTAAAAACACGGTGAATCAGTTCACCGAAATGTTGTGGGAGGTTAGTGTTCAAAAGGGCCTGTATTGCACTGTGGGTACTTGCCACCTGGAGAATGAAAGTCTCCCGGGCAGATGTGAGCATAACCTCCTGGTTCAATAATAGTGCCTTTATTCTGCTCAATTTATTGAAATCCGCCTTCAGAGTAGGAATGGAAGGCCACACGGAACTATCTATGATGTTGTGCGGGGGAGGAAAAAGCACATTTTTGCAGCAGACAACCCTGTGGGAAACTGTAACAATATAGGGTATGCCACAGCAGTCTTGGTTATTTAAAAGCAGATAGCTACCATTTGCAAGCACAGTGAAAGTAGGAGAAATAGCAGGAGCAGGAATGCCCTTTAACACACAAGCAAGATTCGGAGCGGAAACGTTACAAGCCCCATGCAATTGAATATGTTTGCAAACAAGGGAATGACCCACAGTGGAATCGCATGACTCCCCCGTGAGAAAAACTTCCCTCCCGTCTCTAAGGCATTTAAACATGAAAGGCAAGGACCAAAGTTCATGCAGGAAGGCACTGCCCAAAGGCTGAAAACGGCCTACAGGATAATGCTTCATACACGAACTAAATTCAAACAATGAAAAAGGCAAAGCGATAACCCCGTGTACTAGCCACACAGCAGAATCCAATTCTGCTACAGAGAATGGTAAAGGCTCTATTTTTTCGATATGTAACAGAGTGTATGCTGCATCCTTCATGGACATAAACCGCTGTTTCTCAGTCAAATTAAAAGGTAAGAATAAGGCAGTGGTGTTTAAAAATTGCCAAGGAACCTTCCACATCTTAAGTGTTTGCAAAGTCCATGCAAACTGCATTACCGAACGTAATTGATTTTGACCATGATACAACATAGAAACATCATCCTGTACAATATCAACAACAGAGGAAATAATATTCTCTAACGTGTAAATGCGGGAAGACAGGGTATTAATACTATTGTCAACAACAGCAAGCACTTTTTCTAAATTAGCTTGATCGATTTCCCGAAGACGGGAAGCAGCTTCAGTTTGCGAAAGCTTCCAGAGTTCATTGTAAGTCTCATATATGAATCTCTTCGGTCGAGGACCACGAGGCCCCAGAACAAAGTCGGACAGATCAATGTTGCCTGATAGGAGGGATAAATGTTGTTTTACAGAATCTAAGGACGAGTGCTGCAACCACTGTTTACACAATTTACCAACAGAATATGTTGTAACAGTACGAGAGCCAGAAAACCTTGGATCTGGCCGATCCTGTTTGTAGCCAGTATCCGTGTTATGAAAACGCAGTTGGCAGGCATTGGATGCAATGGGCCAAGCCAACCAGGGCGACTGAACAAACGCAGAGAAATTAAACAAATTGTTCTGAAATAAAACCTGCAATTCGGTAAGGGACATATTAAAGTACAAGCTTTCGTTGGGAGTGGAAGACAAGACAGGAAAGGATGGTGCATTCAATTGTTTGGACGTAGCCAAACCCCAACATGTCGTTTGATATATGGTCTGATTTAAAAATAGAATTTGGGCCGGGATGAGGCAAGCACGGTGCAAGGCTTCTGTGCCCTGCACCTGCCATGCTTTGGAGCCCCAAATAGACTTCAAATCAATGGTGTCACGCCAATGTTCATACCCACCCACGGCTAAGGCGTTTAAAAAGGAGCCGGAATATAGTAATTTTGTATGGGTTAACATGATTTTTCAGTAAAGGAAGTGTTTAATTTAAAGAAATAGGACCCAGGGTTCGATCTATTAAAATCTGTAAAATAAGTAAACTTATTTCTCAGAGTCTGGGAGCTACCTGTCAAAGGGGTCGGACAATGTTCCCATTGGGTGTAATTAAAAAGACCCCGAAGGATACTGGGTTTATGGAGAAAATGGTTGCCCCAATGCTGGTAACAATACAAATCAGCATAATTCGCAGAATTCATGTACAAATCTTCAGCATTAAAAGCAGCATAATATTTCAAATCAGTAAATAATGCTTCAACTGCATGCACATCCCAATCATCAGAATGAATATTACTTTTTACGACATCACCCATTGAAACACGAAGGACATTTGGTACATTAATAATTTCGGTTGGACCATGAATTTGGAAGTTCACCGCATCCCAAACAATGCCATCAGCAACTGGAAACGCTGAAATGTCCACAAATGTGTGGTCTCGCTTCATGATGTGCGATGAAGAATGTGGAGCCAAAGTTCCAGCGACAGAGTTCACTGCAGAGCGTTCTGGCAAATAGTGTCCATTGATGAGCAGAAAAAACATGGTGACAAAGCCAATAGACATGAACAAAAAAATCAGGAAAAGTACCAACCAAATGTATGTCCATGGGGGGATCAAAAAATTGTCTCTGAACCAGGATACAAAAATACTGAATTTGGATGGGACAAGTGATGAAATGGAATCCGAGTCAAAGGAATAACGTGTTGGGCTCAGTGGCGTTGTTGGTAGATGAGCCACGGACTCGTTTGCAGGGTAGGTATACTCATTCTCCTCATTGCAGGGGGAGTCCGGGTAGTCGAGTAAGTGTTCAGGCAAATCTACCATCTCGATGGCAACATCAGTGACCGTTCGGGCAAGAGGGCCACGAACATTCGTCCGGGAAATGACAGGACAAGAGACCGCTGGTGTAACACTATTCAGGATCGGCCAGATGTTGTAGCTTGAAATTTTCCACTGAGATGTATCTGTTCTCCTTGCGACCAGGAAGCGGTGGTAAGATGACTGTACGAGTTCCCTTCAAGCCAAGGACTGGAACCGGTGCACGATAAGAGGGGCCGAATTCTTTTTTGATCCCCAACGTCTGGAATTCTTACATAAGGAGCCTGTTCGGGACCTAATTGATAACAGTATTTGGAAGGGAATCCCCTAGGGTAATTAGCACCTTCCTTTGTTGCAGCAATAGCTGCTAGAATATCGGAATTGATTTTAGACATGGATCTGGTAACTGCTGCGACTGAGCACGTGGCTACTGCTGATTTGGCAGCTTCGTCTGCCAAACCGTTACCTACAGCATGTGCGCCCACACGCTGATGGCCAAGAGTGTGTACCACCTGTGTGAGAGGCAGACGTTGTTGTAAATCTGCCACTCGAACCCAAAACATTTTATGCTTGATTGTGCTGCCTTTTGCATCTCTATAGTCATTTTGTGACCAAAAGAATAGATTGTCATTGTATGACTGGACACAGTAATAAGAATCACATACAATAAGAGTGGTCACATGAGGATTAGCGAACTCAAGTGCGAGCACCAAAGCACGCAGCTCGGCCAATTGTGCAGTACTGTCTCCTAGTGCCTGAGTATGCACTACAGTTGATTTGAACTTTCCGTTCACAAAGGAACCCGCAACAATAGCACATGCCACTGAATAAGCATGCTTAGAACCCATGGCCGGCTGCGCCGTACCATCGGTATAGATAATACATTCGTAATCCTCAAGCGGTAGCAAAGACAGAGGAGGAGGATGAACAAATTCATACTCCAAAAACTCCTGAGTTTGTAGTGAAGAATCAAAGATAAAAGTGACATCCGGAGACATCAAAGATGTTGCCCATTGTATCCAACGGGGGTGCAAAGCTTTAGAGTTCGGTACACTTGCTTTCGTCACTGCCTCAAGGGCAGGATAGGGTGTTACCACCAAAATGCGTTTTCCCTGGGCCAGTGCGCGTTCCTTTAGAATCGCCATTTGCACTGCGGTCAAAACTTTTTCCACCGAGGAGAAGCGCATTTCTGCAGAGGTGTATAGATGTGACTTGTATGCTATTGGTACTGTGTCACCTTCGTTAAAGGTCAAGTACGTGAAACCCACTGCCCCTGGAATGATTCTAATCACCAGGTTGGTGTGGTTATCACGAGTCAACAAGTATTTAGACTCAAGTAAGTCTGTCTGCAAAGACTGCAGAATGGAGGAATGCTCCGGAAGCCAGCAAGACTTCGAAAAGTTAGGTTGTATCAAGGAATCCAGTGGCTTGATACGCTGGGCATATTCGGGAATGTAAGTACGCCCAAAATTCAGAAAACCCAGCAAAGACTGAAGTTTCTTCAGATTAGTAGGAGGGCACAGAAGTGCACATTTCTCCAGGAAACGGGGGCTAAGCCCTTACCTTCATTGTTGAGCTCATAGCCCAAAAACAAAACGGTAAATTCAGCAATGTGAGATTTGGCAAAGTTAAACTTGTAGCCTAGAACCGCAAATTCTAGAATAATGCGGTCCACTCGGGAAAGATGCTGGAACAATTCGTCGTCTGTCAGATAAATATCATCGACGTACGAACATGCATCCGGGTCTATGCCGTCTAACAAAGAGACAACACGTGCAGCGAATACACCTGGACTGTTTTTGTAGCCCATAGGTAGACGCCGGAATTTAATAATTTACCACCGGAGGTAAAAGCGCTCCATTGGCTACTCTCCGGGGCTAAGTTGTGCGTGTAGAATCCATTGGATAGGTCAAGTGTCGTTTTATATTTTTTACGAACAAGACTGTCTACTAGCGCAGAACTATGTGTGTTTTGCACCGCAAAGGTCCGACAATGAGAGTTCAAAATCCGGTAATCCAACACTAAGCGGTACGATCCATCGGGTTTGGAAATCGCGAAAAGCGGATTATTCATCGGTGACTCGCATGTTTCAATCACTCCCTGATATTCCAACTGAGTCAGAATTTCGGAAACGGGACCTTTAGCTTCCCGTTTGATGGGATATTGGGGTTGTGGCTGAGGTTGAGACCGCAGAGGTATTTCATGGGGTGGTGATTCTTCATCCCAGCCCACATGGTTGCGGTATAACGCTGGAGCCAAGGACACAGCCCATTCAGCTGCAAGAGCCTCTGCTTTGTCTTTAGGGACGTGTCGAGAAAAGCTCGGAAGGATTACCTCCTCCCTTTACGCGCAGCCAGTACGAATGGGGGCGGCCAATCCGCCTCCGCTAACAGAATGTCATACGAAGAGGTCAGATTTTCCCAAAAAATCCCTTTTATAACACGCTGTATATCACCTTCGATTTGAATTACAATATTATATAGTCGGTCAGGGGGAGCCACTCTGGTGTCTGCTGTTTCGACAGTAATGAATGTTTCAGTTGCTGTCGCCTCCACATGAGGACATAGCGCCTCCCGCACTATGGTAACTTCCGCGGCGCTGTCTAGGAGGGTTACTGCCCACGTCCAATCCAGGAGTCTCGTTCTCACCGTCTGTGGCATATTTTGCTGTTACAGCGGCAACTTTTTTCTTCTGAAATTGTGGGCGAGAACGTTGAAAATCGTCTGGTTTCCCTCTGACCTGTTGTCGAGGTTGGTCTCGTCCCTGTGGATCCTCTCGACCCTACCTCTATCCTGGCGATCTCCTCCACCAGCCTGCGAAGATGTTGGTGCCTGTGAAGAACGAGGAGAACGCGAATCAGGGACTTGAAATCTCTGGAGATTTAATTCTCGCCCTATCACGCAAATCATAAGTGCGTTCAGAAGAGACGGAACCCGGGGATGCACCTCGCGACCCCGGCTTCTTCTGTTGCTTACCCTGTTTTTTCAACCTCCAGCTCTTTTTAGTAAAAACTGGTTTCTCATCTTTCTCAGACTGAGTTTTTGGTGGTTGTTGCGATAGTGTTTGCGTTTTGGCAAAAGGCTTAACTCCCAGGCTATTGCGACCAATTGTTTTGTAAGCCTCAGCAATTATTTTCGGTAATTCGCGAGGCCTGTCCAATTCTGGGACTAAAGCCAAAGCATTAGCTACTTGAAAGTTCACTGCATCGCCCTTGACATTTGCAAGGATCAACTCAGCTACTACGTCGAACACTCCCACCAGTCTCATCCCTAATTCCACAGCCGCTTCAGGGCCATGTTCATCCTGTACTCTTTTAATCACAGAGGGGAGAACTGTCATGGAAGGAGTGCCAAAACACTTTGAATACACTGCAGCGAATACCCTACCCCAGTTGTTGCATTCTGCCAACTCGGGTACTAAGTCTTTTGGCAAACTAATCGTCAAGATCCTATGTTTTTCCGCGGGAGAAGTATTCGGAAAAACTGCCTCCAGCTGGTCAAATTTTTCTGCAAGCCAATAAGGAAAATCATCCTTATGCTGTGGGCGCTTGCCCATCACCGAATTCACCATGACAGGACTTATGGTTACACCGCCTGCACCAGCTGGATGGGCTGCAACTCCAGGTGGGGCTCCCTGGATGTTGCCTGTAACATATTGTACTAAAGCTCTATGTACTCGTATCAAAGACGAATGCATATGTCGCAGTTCAGCGACTGTCACCGTCATATAACGCGGATGTGGTGTATACCCGGCCAAGACTGGCCAAGTGGCCCCATCAATTGATAATGGGCCTAAACGAACCGCGGTAACCGGTTGGGGGAGGGCGCCATCAAACCAAACACGGTGTTGCCAAGCCCTGAGCGGTACTTTAAGATTCATATATGGTCTATAGAGCATAGGAACAACGGTGGCTTCGTATTCATGGAACAAATTATCATCCCCATCCACCGCCGGAAAGGTGATCCATGAGTAAAAAACCTCAAAGTGGTAAGCTGGATCTGCTTGTACCACAAAGATCAAGTCGACACCCGCGTCAGGCACTCCATACACTGTTAAGTGAGCCCGGAGTGCTGCGCGGCTATGTGCCGCAATTTGAACAGCCATGTCAGGCTAAAAGTTCTGGACAACCTAATGTATGGCAGCACAATAGAGGGTATTCTTTTTAGAAAACCTTTTAACAACTTCAAGCTTGAAAGAACCTATAAAAACGTCAATATAGGAGGTATCTCCGTCACACACGCTTCCGGAAGCGCCTGTGAAGGTAGTTGTGGACAAGCAGAAATATTACTCAAGCGTCTCGCAGATAAGCGGCCCCACTCGTCGGTTGCGCCCTGTTATAGGGATTCTGCACATTTACAGAGCTATGCACAGGATAATAGGACCTCGGAATATAGTGGTGAGCCAACCATAAACCTTAGCGCCTAAAACCCTAATCCGACTAGCTTTAGCGTCTCGTTAGCAACAATGCTGCCAATGATTAGACAACCCAGAACACAGTATCTCTCTCTCAGGACTCGCAGTAGCAAGAACACCCTTTCATAACTCACTCATACTTGTCCACAACGCGCGTAAGAAGAGACACTGTATAGTTTAAAATGTTTATTTCAACTAACGTGCTCTAATATACAGTACACGTGTCAGTACTATCAGCATAATGCATAATGATAAAATAAGCAGCATAGTTACAACTCCATAGGATACAAACGGGGAAAGCATTTCATAAAGCAGTGGATATAAGGCTAAATGACCTTACCACCCTCCCCGTGCTAGTAGCTAGTTTATTATAAAAATAGAAGACCTCTGGGCTTTGACTAGTGAACCCTCATACCTCAATATCTAGATGCAAAGTTTACATCATCAGATACAAACAGCTCTTCTCTCTGGAAAGGTTGTTCTCCAAGTGTCTCTTTCAGTGAAAAAACACCATATTAAAAGCACAAGAATTTCTCCAAGGCAGCCGTAAATAGAGTGTTATGTCTAAGTGTGAGGGACTGGCCAAATCAGCAGGAACAAGGGACGTTGTGTATCGACCTTGTACATGGTGTGCAGACAGCGGCCCAAAAGGGAACAGGAGACAAGGTGAAAGATAGAAATGCAGACAGTGCTAAGATAGCCGGGCAGAAGCAGAGGCTCAAAAAACAACGGCACAAAGGATTGTGCGCAAAAAGGGGGCCTCATGGCAGCCAAGTCCAAGCCAACGCAGCAAGGCAGACCAGGAGGCCGCAAACCACACAACACCTTCTCTATCCGCAGTCACACGCTGATGTTGTTTTGTATAATGTCTCATATCAATCCTTTGATTGGACAAAGCCCCAAAGCGGGATATAGTGGTGGAATCAACACGGCCTGGGCTCCCGAAGATTGAGGGCTGGTGGGGCTCCTATAACTCCTGCTCAAGTAGGAGAAAACAGGATTCTACAATTTGTTGATTCAGTTGGATTTTTCTGCTAGTTCGTATGCAATTTTCTTGTGTCCTAGCAGTGTCTAAATCTTGTGAAGCCTTAATTCATGTGACATTACTGTTATAGGGATTCTGCACATACACAGAGCTATGCACAGGATAATAGGACCTCGGAATATAGTGGTGAGCCAACCATACACCTTAGCACCTAAAACCCCAATCCGACTAGCTTTAGCGTCTCATCAGCAACAATGCTACCAATGATTAGACAACCCAGAACACGGTATCTCTCTCTCTCTCTCAGGACTCGCAGGAGCAAGAACACCCTTTCATAACTCACTCATACCTGTCCACAACGTGCGTAAGAAGAGACACTGTATAGTTTAAAATGTTTATTTCAACTACCGTGCTCTAAGATACAGTACACGTGCCAGTACTATCAGCATAATGCATAAGGATAATATGATCAGCATAGTTACAACTCCATATAATACAAACGGGGAAAGCATTTAATAAAGCAGTGAATATATAGCTAAATGACAATACCACCCTCCCCGTGCTAGTTGCTAGTTTATTATAAAAACAGAAGACCTCTGGGCTTTGTCGAGCGAACCCCCATACCTCAATATCTAGATGCAAGGTTTACATCATCAGACAGGCACAGCTCTTCTCTCTGGAAAGGTTTTTCTCCAAGTGTCTCTAACCGTGAAAAACACTATATTAAAAGCACACGATATTCTCCAGGGCAGCTGTACATAGTGTTATGTCTAAGTGCGAGGGACTGGCCAGATCAGCAAGAACAAGAGACGTTGTTTTTCGACCTTGTACATGTTGTGCAGATGTAGCCCAAAGGGAACAGGAGAAAAGGTGAAAGACAGACATGCAGACAGTTCTAAAATAGCCGGGTAGAAGCAGAGGCTGGAAAAACAACGGCACAAAGTAACGTGCGCAAAAAGGCATCATGGCAGCCAGGCCTAAGTCAACGTAGCAAGGCAGACCAGGAGGCCACAAACCACAAGACACCCTCCCCTGGGCAGTCCATCGGCCAAGACATAGGATGATGACAGAGTACAAATAGATGGAGCAGAACAGAAACGTCTGTTGTGGAGCGGCCCCCATGAAGGACAACGAATGGGAGACGAAAAAGAACTGCAGAGGTAAAAAAAAAAAAAATCCAGCGAGGCAGGTCGCAGAAAGCGACAGAGTGTAAGTGCAGAAAAACGCCACACCTTCCAAGAGGACATCATTGGAATCGTCGGAAAAAAGCGACGCCATCCAGTCCAGTAAATCAAAGCTGCAGTCATGTTCCTCGCAAGAGGGAGCAGCGAATAGCATTGCGGGACAACTTGCGTGGTATTCAATATAACTTTGTCGTAGGAGATTCTGAGCAGCCGCCCAGATATCCCATTGTGCCAAAATCCCCAGTGCAGCCCCACGCGCCATGTAGCCTGCACCAGAACAGTCCCGTTCATGGGCCTCTAAGGGACCCACCAGCAGGACAAAATCCGGTCAAGACAGAGACGTATTGGAGAGGCAATAATCCAAGGACCATGAGAAAGGACATCTGATGCAAGACACCACAGGTTGCACGCAAGTGAAATACGCAAAGCGAAAAGAAAGTCTATAGGACACACTGAGCGTCGCCAATGGCAGGATGCCGAAGCCAGCGAGGATGCGCTCACGGAGCATCTGGAGATGACCTGGGTCGAGAAGGGCCCAAGGAGGTGCAGCCATTGCGTAGGAAACAGACCAAAAGCAGTATACCAGCCGCTAAGGCGAGGATCAACGGAAAGCCACCAAAGACGCTGGAAAAAATGGAATGAATAAAAGCTGGTATTACACCAAAAATAGTCTGAAAAGAGGTCACAAGGCCAGAGCCCACAACTTTAAAAAAGTGCACCAGACCTTCAGTGCGTGATGCATTAAAAACACGGTGAATCAGTTCACCGAAATGTTGTGGGAGGTTAGTGTTCAAAAGGGCCTGTATTTCACTGTGGGTACTCGTCACCTGGAGAATGAATGTCTCCCGGGCGGATGTGAGCATAACCTCCTGGTTCAATAATAGTGCCTTTATTCTGCTCAATTTATTGAAATCCGCCTTCAGGGTAGGAATGGAAGGCCACACGGAACTATCTATGATGTCGTGCGGGGGAGGAAAAAGCACATTTTTGCAGCAGACAACCCTGTGTGAAACTGTAACAATATAGGGTATGCCGGCCAGCATGCCACAGCAGTCCTGGCTATTCAAAAGCAGATAGCTACCATTTGCAAGCACAGTGAAAGTCGGAGAAATAGCAGGAGCAGGAATGCCCTTTAACACACAAGCAAGATTCGGAGCCGAAATGTTACAAGCCCCGTGCAATTTAATGTGTTTGCAAACAAGGGAATGACCCACAGTTGAATCGCATGTCTCCCCGTGAGAAAAACCTCCTTTCCGTCTCTAAGGCATTTAAACATGAAAGGCAGGGACCAAAGTTCATGCAGGAAGGCACTGCCTAAGGGCTGGAAACGGCCTACAGGATAATGCTTCATGCACGAACTAAATTCAAACAATGAAAAAGGCAAGGCGATAACCCCATGAACGAGCCACACTGCAGAATCCAATTCCGCCACAGAGAATGGTAAGGGCTCTATTTTCTCGATATGTAACAGAGTGTATGCTGCATCCTTCATGGACATGAACTGCTGTTTGTCAGTTAAATTAAAAGGCAGGAATAAGGCAGAGGTGTTCAAAAAATGCCAAGGAACTTTACCTAACTTAAGCGTCTGCAAAGTCCATGCAAACTGCATAACTGAACGCAATTGATTCTGCCCATGATATAACACTGAAACATCATCTTGTACAATATCAACAACAGAGGACACAATATTCTCTAATGTGTAAATGCGGGAAGACAGGGTATTAATACTATTGTCAACAACAGCAAGCACCTTTTCCAAATTTGCTTGATCTATTTCCCGTAGACGGGAAGCAGCTTCAATTTGCGAAAGTTTCCAGAGTTCATTATAAGTTTCATAAATGAATCTCTTAGGTCGCGGACCACGAGGCCCTAAAATAAAGTCGGACAGATCAATGTTGCCTGATAGGAGGGATAAATGTTGTTTAACAGAATCTAGGGAAGAGTGCTACAACCACTGTTTACATAATTTACCAACAGAATATGTTGTTACAGTACGAGAGTCAGAAAACCTTGGATCCGGCCTATCCTGTTTGTAACCAGGATGCGAGTCATGAAAACGCAGTTGGCAGGCATCAGACGCTACTGGCCACGCCAACCAGGGTGACTGAACAAGTGCAGAGATATTAAACGAATTGTTTTGAAACAGTGCTTGTACATTTGTAAGGGACATATTGAAATGCAAGCTCCCGTTGGGAGTGGAAGACAATGCAGGAATGGAAGGTGCATTCAATTGTTTGGAAGTAGCCAACCCCCAACACGTAGTTTGATAGATGGTATTATTCAGAAATAGAATTTGGGCCGGGATAAGGCAAGCACGGTGCAAGGCTTCTGTGCCTTGCACCTGCCATGGTTTGGAGCCCCAAATTGATTTCAGGTTAACAGTGTCCTTCCAGTACTCATAACCACCCACAGCTAAGGCGCTTAAAAAGGAACCTGAATATAGCAATTTTGTATGGGTCAACATGATTTTCTGAGTGGATGAAGTGTTCAATTTAAAATAATAGGACCCAGGGTTCGATCTATCAAAGTCTGTAAAGTAAGTAAATTTATTTCTAAGAGTTTGGGAGGTACCTGGCAAAGGCGTTGGACAATGGGTAAATAGACATAATATCGAAAAAAATATATAGAATGGACAGAATATCGAATTCAAAATATAGAATGGACATAATATCGAATGGACATAATATAGTGGTTAATAATATCGAAATGAAGGTAAGTAATATCGATTTTCAAAATATAGAAGTACATAATATAGGCATTAAAAAATATCGAATTTTTAATAATATCGAATTTTTGTAAGTGTTTAGTATGTTAGTATATGAGTTAAAAATGTATATTATTTTTGTAATGTATGTTTAATATTTTTTAAAGTTACGAAATTTATGTAAAATTATTTTTGCGTAATTTAATTCCGTAGCGGGTTGTGGGTTTATAGGGGAATAGGGTGGGAAGTAATTTAATTATAGTAAATTAAATATTAATTTTTAGGAATTATTAATTATTTTTAATTTAATTTTGCGTTTTAGTTCTGTAGCGGGTTGTAGGTTTATAGGGGAATAGGGTGGGAAGTAATTTAATTGTAATTAAGAAAATATTTATTTTTATTTATTGGTATTGATAATTAATTTTTTGTTAATTAATTATTAATTGTTAATTAATTTTTATTAATTGTTAATTAATTTTTATTAATTGATTAATTGATAATTATGTTAATTGTATTAATTTATTATTCGGAGCGGGTTGTGGGTTTATAGGGGAATAGGGTGGGAAGTAATTTAATTGTAATTAAGAAAATATTTATTTTTATTTATTGGTATTGATAATTAATTTATTGTTAACTAATTATTAATTGGTAATTATTTTTATTAATTGGTAATACATTTTTATTAATTGATTAATTGATAATAATGTTAATTGTATTAATTTATTATTCGGGAGCGGGTTGTGGGTTTATAGGGGAATAGGGTGGGAAGTAATTTAATTGTAATTAAGTAATTATTGAAATTCTTTTTGTGTATTGATTAATTTATTGTTAATTAATTATTAATTGGTAATTTTTTATTACTTATTACATTTTTGGCATTGAAAATTAATTGGTTGTTGATTAATTATTAATATGTAATTAATTTTTAATAAATAATATTTATTGGTATTTATAATTAATTAATTATTAAATATTTTGTAATTGGTAATTAATTTTAATTAATTTTTTATTGGTATTAATAATTAATTTATTTTTATTTAAATATTAAATCATTACTTTCCCTACTGTTGCACTCACTGGAGTGGGAATAGTAATTTTTACCCCTACGCTATCCAACGCTTTCCCTGCTGTTGCTGTCACTGGAGTGGGAATAGTAATTTTTACCCCTACGCTATCCAACGCTTTCCTTACTGTTGCACTCTCTGGAGTGGGAATAGTAATTTTTACCCCTACGCTATCCAACGCTTTCCCTACTGTTGCACTCACTGGAGTCGGAATAGTAATTTTTACCCCTACGCTATCCAACGCTTTCCCTACTGTTGCACTCTCTGGAGTAGGAATAGTAATTTTTACCCCTACGCTATCCAATGCTTTCCCTACTGTTGCACTTACTGGAGTGGGAATAGTAATTTTTACCCTCCCGCTATCCAACGCTTTCCCTACTGTTGCACTCACTGGAGTGGGAATAGTAATTTTTACCCTCCCGCTATCCAACGCTTTCCCTACTGTTGCACTCTCTGGAGTGGGAAAAGTAATTTTTACCCCTACGCTATCCAACGCTTTCCCTACTGTTGCACTCACTGGAGTGGGAATAGTAATTTTACCCCTCCGCTATCCAACGCTTTCCTTACTGTTGCACTCTCTGGAGTGGGAATAGTAATTTTTACCCCTACGCTATCCAACGCATTCCCTACTGTTGCACTCACTGGAGTGGAAATAGTAATTTTTACCCCTACGCTTTCCAACGCTTTCCTTACTGTTGCACTCTCTGGAGTGATAATAGTAAATTTTACCCTCCCGCTATCCTACGCTAAAAATATTGAATATTTTTTATTAATATTAAGTTAATATATATATGTATTAAAAAATAAAAATGTATGTTGATTTTTTATAACTTACATAAATTATTTATTAATTTTAAGGTTATTTAAGTATTTTTAAGTATGTTTCAGTTAATTATATTTATTATTTTATTAATTTTACATTACTTTTAATACATTTAAAAAATTCGATATTTTAACAAACTATGGGGCCCATTACGATACCCGGCGTAAATAATTCCGCCAGGCATGGAAGCGGCAAAAATCCGCCCGCACACACCGCCTGAACACCGACCACGCCATTACGATTACACAAACCGAATACCGCCATCGGCGGAAAAAGCACACAAAATACCGCCCGCCAACGTCCGAGTCGGAGTCAAACCGCCCGCCACGGACGGAAACACGCACGACAACACAAAACCGCCCGCCCTCACGGCCGACACACCGCACGTGAAATTACGATCGCACCGACATGAGCGCGGAAAAACCACAAATATACCGCCCGCCAGCGCAAACAACGCCGATGAGAATCGACACGGCAGAAGCCATGGCGCCAACGTACCTGCACAGAAACCATCCGCACACAAAACCAATAGCACACAACATGGCCAACAAGTCCACACAGCAAGGCACGCACAAATACACAAGCACAGTACACATCCCGAAAACACCCCCCGGACAAACAAAAAATACAAAGGCCAGAACACCAGACACAACACACCTGAAAACAACAGACCATGAGGACACACCCACATAGGTGAGTACAAAAGCAGCACTCCCACAGACCACAACCCCTTGCTACATTGCAAACCAGAGAGGAGAGGAGAGGACACAGTGACACAGCAAGGACAGCAGCACACCACAGAAACGCACACATCACTACCACCACCACCACCACCACCAAACACCACCACCACCACCACCACCACCACCACCAAACACCGGCACCACAAACCCCCTGCACATTACACAACACACACCGCACCAGCACCACAAACATCATGGCACCACAAAGAATGCCCAAGTTCACGCCCATGGAGCTGACGGTCATGGTCGACGAGATCATCAAGGTGTACCCACAAATCTATGGGAACATGGTCCAGCACACACCACTAGCCACCAGAAACAGAATGTGGAACCGGATCGTAGACCAGGTCAATGCAGTCGGGACCCTGCCCAGGAACAGAGTCGAGATTAACAAACGTTGGAATGACGTAAAGAGCCTGGTCAAGAAGAAGGAGGGCAAAAACAGAGAGCTGGCTGCCGTCACTGGCGGAGGGAATCCCGCGCTCTTTAAGACCTTCAAAGCGTGGGAGGAGAAGGTGCGAGTCGTAATCCATCCGGAGATCCTCGCCGGATTAGCAGAGGGAGTGGAGGCTGGTAAGTACAAACTAATGTATACCAGCACACCGCTATGTACTCACATGCACTACCACCATGCCACAGCTCCCAGGGACAAACACCCCCATGTCCAGCACACAATACACAACACATCACACACACATGCAACAGACACTACCACACACAGCCCAAACCGAACAACTGTAAGATGCGTGGGGACATGTGTACACTAAGCCAGCCACGTAACCACCAACAGGTCCCCAAATATGCCAGAAGCGCCACAACGAGCACCCACCACACCCATGTGTCCGCCACAGCTGCACTAACCGACAAGTAACAGGTAAGTGGCAGGAACACAAAGTGCAGTGGGTGGGACGGTGGACAGCCCAAGTACAACACACACCAGGCCCCAGTCCCACAGCACAGCAAGGAGGAGCATCCCCCACACCCCACAGCCACGTGTCAGCCACCGCAGTGCACAACGACAGCCGAAAGGCAGACATCACGGTCCACAGCAATCGGTGTCAGTGGGTGTCCAGCCACCCCCACGACCCACAACACCCCCCACCCCCACAGACCTGCAACATGGAGCACCCCCGCTTAGAGCCATGTGGCATCCAGTACAGTGCACGCACGAACAACTTGCAGGTGGGAAACTGGACAGGGCTGGATTACTGGAGGCATGAGGACCATAACACGACCAACACATGGGACATGTCACGTAGCAGACGAACACGCAGCACCGCCCACCGTCACGAACAAGTGAACAATATGCACACGGACATGAACAACAGACTCACACCCCACATGACCCATCACAGACATAGCAACACCCAAGGAGCCACGTCTGCATGCACAAGCCACACTGAATATAGTCACACACGGCAGCCACTGTGCAACTGATCACACACAACCGAAACACCATTGAAGTCCTGTCCATGTAGCCCCTACTGCCTGTCAACCACACACCCCACAACTACGCCTATGTAAGACAAACAACACTAGACGCAACAGAGCGGAACAACATAAATGCACACGAACACCACTGAACCCATCAAACACACAGACACACCATGCACAAACAACATACCATCCATCCCATCCGTCAGCCCCAGTCTCATGAAAGGCATGTCATCCGCACAGCTGCCACACATACAGCAGTCACGCTAAGATACATGCCCATGACCAACCATGTGCCAGAAGTCAATGAAGTGCACGACACACTGTGAGCAACAACACACAACATGGGCCACACCCCCCCGAGCACTGCAGTGATGCACATGGCACAGGGCAGCACGCACACCAAGGAGATGGGACAACTGCAATACGTTGGCTGGCACACAACCATCACTCACTCATAACGATGCGTCCAATGCCATGTCCAGTAATCACAACAGACAGCAAATATGCAGGCCATGTCAAGCATGCACACACCTCAAACCATGCACTGTCATGCTGCCACAACACATGTCACGTTCGGCACCCATGGCTCACAGCATGTACCCCAAAAGCATATTCCCTCCCAAATGCGAATCTGGGGCATGGCCCCCATGTTGCCATATGCGTTCCTAAGCGTTCCATTTGAACCCCAAAAGCATATCCCCTCCCAAATGCGAATCTGGGGCATGGCCCCCATGTTGCCATATGCGTTCCTAAGCGTTCCATTTGAACCCCAAAAGCATATCCCCTCCCAAATGCGAATCTGGGGCATGGCCCCCATGTTGCCATATGCGTTCCTAAGCGTTCCATTTGAACCCCAAAAGCATATTCCATCCCAAATGCGAATCTGGGGCATGGCCCCCATGTTGCCATATGCGTTCCTAAGCGTTCCATTTGAACCCCAAAAGCATATTCCATCCCAAATGCGAATCTGGGGCATGGCCCCCATGTTGCCATATGCGTTCCTAAGCGTTCCATTTGAACCCCAAAAGCATATCCCCTCCCAAATGCGAATCTGGGGCATAGCCCCCATGTTGCCATATGCGTTCCTGAGCGTTCCATTTGAACCCCAAAAGCAAAGTACAAACCAGACCCAGGATGGGCCAGGAGCCCGCATACACCAGAGTCACAATAAGTAGGGGCACAGCAACACACCCATCGGCATGGCCAATCCGTCCCATGCCACATGTGCACAGCACACAGTCCCATTGCCAAGCACACACAACTACAGATGCTACAGCCACACACACGCCTCCGGGAAACCCATGTACGAGATTGCACGAACTGTCAATGTCAGACGACAAATACATACTTCGCCAGGTGCAACACAATAACAAATCTCATTCTCTCCACAGGTGACGAACTGCTGGATGCTGGGGATGGAGCCAGCAGCCAGCACAGCCAGCCTACAAGCCCCCAACGAGGACACACGGATCTGGAGGATCTGTCCTCCTCTTCGGACACGGACAACCAAGCAGGCCCATCTGGTGTGGCAGGGCCCAGCCGCTCCCCAGGACCCCTCCTACCCACCAACCCATCATCCAGGGCTGCTGAACATTCACAGCCCCCTGCTGCCACTGTCGTTGCGGCCACACCCACGGTCATTGTGGCCACTACCACTGCCGCAACCGCCACCATCGCCGCACCGACCACCACCGCCGCCACCACCGCCACGTCTTCGCTGGCACCAGCCCCAGCGCAGGTGGTGGCCCGGACGACTGGATCCACCCTGGGAGCCACAGCGAGGACCGTGGTGAGCAATGTGGCTAGTGGGCAGGCCGGTGGCAGCAGGACTGGTAGGAGGAGCAGGGTCAGGGAAACGCCAGCCTCCCCTGGGAGCCATGCCCTGCCTCACATGGCCAGAGTCCTTGGGGCCTATGAAGAGGCCCAAGGACAATGGGTCCGGTCTGCTTCAGACACGCGTGAGGTGCTGGGGGTGCTGAGGTCCATGGACGCCCGTATGGGCCAAATCGTGGACCTCATGGGACAGCTGGTGGTGGCGGTGAGGTCACAGCCAGGGACAGCAGCTCCCCCTCCGCCACCACCTGCCGGGGCGCAGGGTGGAGCAGCAGTGTCCAGTTCCCCTGCGTCCACAGCCAGTGATCACACCTCAACCACCAGCATGTCGCAAGCAGGCACCCCCTCGCAAACGTGGAAGGGGCCGTCCGAAGAGGAAACAGATCTCCCGGGAGGACTTCGCACGCTCCAGTCGCAAGTGAGGCAGCCAGCCAGCCTTCCGCCAGCCTTCCTTGACCAGCCACTGCATTGACTTGGACTACGATCCCACTCCACACAGCCATCTGGATGGCATGTGTGTGTTGGACTATGGACATAGAACCAGTGGGTACACCCTGATCATCACGCAGCCATGACCGACAGCTCATTGTCACTGCACGCACCACTTTTGTCATCACCTTACACACAATCACATGTCACAGTTTGTAATAAATGCACCTTTTTCACTAACTGCTGTTTGTGCCCTGTGTCTTATTTGTACGGAATACAACGGCCACCTTGGGCGGAAAGGCACCTGATGCGTGGCATGGCATTTGAATCCGGAGGGCCTGTAGGGACCTAGGGGTGGGAGACAGAACAGGAGCACATTCAATGAGTGTGTCACACACCCATCACACAGTACATGTCAACAACTACAAGCAATGTACACACATCGCACAGAGCAATAGGGCACAATGCCACAGCCACCAACAGTGGCATACTACCCTGGCCATGGAGCGTTGACACACAGCACGCAGTGAACAAACGGCCACCCTGACACAGCACACACACACCTGCACAGATACAGCCACATCAGCCGTCGTACATGGACACTCACCGTCAAGTGAAGTAGCGGGCGATGAGCTGCTGCCGCACATTACCAGCTTCCTCCTCTCCGCTGTCCTCCTCACTCGAGCTGTCCTGGTCTGCGGGCTGGGGCCCTGGTTGATCTCCGTCATCCACGATGAGGGGGATCTGCTTCCGAATGGCCAGATTGTGCAGCATGCAGCACGCCATCACTATCCGGCACACCTTCTGTGGGGAGTACGCCAGCGCACCCTCGGTGCGGTCCAGGCACCTGAACCTGGACTTGAGGAGGCCAAAGGTACGCTCGACCACACGTCTGGTCCTCCCATGTGCCTCATTGTAGCGATCGTCTGCTGGGGTGCGAGGATTCCTCAATGGACTGAGCAGCCATGCCCCATTCGGATACGCAGAGTCACCTGGGTGTGAGGGACACAGAGAACCGTTGCTAATCCAACTAGACAGGGGACAGCATCGCACAGCCAGCACGCTACACCACTCCACATACTCACCGACAATACAGGCACGATCCTGTTGCATATTGGACATCAGTCGTGGCAAGATGCTGTTGCGCATTATGTGTGCGTCATGGGCCGAGCCTGGGAACTTTGCACACACGTGGGTGATCACCATGTCCGCAAGGCACACCACTTGCACATTCAGGGAGTGCGTGTGCTTCCTGTTGCGGTACAGGTGCTCAGTGGCCTGTGGTGGAACAAGGCCGACATGTGTGCAGTCAATGGCTCCAACGACGTGTGGGATTCTGCCAAGGGCATAGAATGCACCCTTCACTGCCGCCAATTCACGAGCCCTGGGGAAGCGGATGTACCTGTTCCGGTACAGCATCATGGCTGCCAGTACATCCCTCAGCACCTTGCTGAACATGGGCTGGGACATCCCTCCTCCAATGCCCACTGTGTGCTGGAATGACCCAGTGGCGAAGAAATGCATGGCGGCCATCACCTTAGCCGTGGGGGTGACAGCAGTCGGATACACCCTGCGGGGACGGAGATGGGGTTCTAACATGGCACACAGTCGATGCAGGGTTGGCCTGTCCAGCCGAAACTTCCTAATAACCTCTGTATCGTCCATGTCCGCCAGCAATTGGTATGGGCGGTCAATGTTCGGTCTCCGCCTAGGGACAATGGCAGAGGACACATGTCAAAGCAACACGACACATAGCAATTTCGCATACACATCACTGACATGACTGAGTAAGCACAGGAGCCACAGCCCAGCTGTCAAGCTGGGACGGCACGGCCACAATACACTTACACAGGTCTCCCAACAATGGCAATGGCTAGTGATACAAACCACTGCCATGTGCATGCACATGGGGATCTAGGCCCCAATGACTTGCGGGGCGTGCTGATGGGGACTGACTGCATATCCGTCAAGCGGCAACGCCACGGCAACATGAATGTCTGCTGAGCATGGAACTGCTTCCGCGGCTGGATGAGTATGGCACACGACGACGACGATGTGGGCACAGGCTGAGCGGCCAAAACAAGTGGGACCTGTGGCACGAGGGGATATGAGACAGTAGTAGGTGTCAGCACTGCACCCTATGTACAGCACTGTACGGATCACACCTCCCGAAACATTGACAGGTGTCCACATTGACAGCCCCATGCCAAGACGGCTGTGTGCTTGCAGTCACACGTCACAGGTGAGAGGTTACATTGCACGTGCCAGGTGGCAGTCGTACATAGTGGGAGCTGGCATGTGTGTGCATGTGTCTCCTGTTCAGGATCCACCAGATGGGCGCTGACTCTGTACTGACCATTGGACACAGCATGTTCCGTGGAAGGCTTGTGTGTGTGGGATGGTGGCACTGGATGTGCCGCCGTTGGGTGGGGGGCCATGCACAGGGCGGGTACGTCGATGATTGCGCATTGTTGGTCACGGTGGGTGCACCCACTAAGATGTGTTGCCCTGTGTTCAATTCCTATGTCCGCATGATGATGGACTGTAGATGTGGGCAGACTACACATTGGTCGATGTGCTGTCTATATGCATGTGCCTTCACACCAGGCACAGCTGCCCCTGCACATGTGACCCCTGCTGGACTCGCTGCTGGGTCTGTGGAGCTGATGCACCTTCTGCGCGTGGGGCGGGCAGCTCTCCTCACTTCCCTCATTGCGCATGTCATGACTTTGCCGCAGGTGACATGGATCATGGAGGGCCCACATGTACGCGTGGGTAGGCTACACATGATTGTACACTGGTCGCCACCCCCAGTCAGTGTTTCGAATGGGAAGGTTGTCGTGCTGGTGGTATGTTCGATGTGGCGGATGGGCGGGCCTAGGTGCGGGCTTACATTCCGGACATGGGGGGTAGTTGGATTGGCGACTAGTTGCAGTACACACGGGACACGTCTCTTCCTTTCCACATCTGGGTCATCCCTTGTACTAACTGACAGTGATACAGTCATCATCGCCCCAGCCCTCATGTCCTCCCCTCGCTCCCCCAATATGCATGCTCACCTGCGAGGCTAGCGCTTGCACAGGCAGCCCCAAGCTCGCACCAGAGAGGGCAAGGAGTGTATGTGTGGGTCCAGTTGCACGAGTGGGCTGTCTCAGGGTATGATGTGTTGCGGGACGCCGTCCACCTGCGTGGTGCCCCAAATGGTGACCCGGCCTGCATGGACTATGCATCACAGTCTTCGCCTTCCGGATCCGCCACCTGCGACACCCAGTGGCTGTGGCTGCCCTTGCGGCCAGGCCACGTCCGTCTGTGGCTGATGGCCCACACATTCACTCTTTGGCCTCTCTGGGGAGGGCTCGGGGGTGGTGGCGCACGCGCTTGCACTTAGTCGCAATGGCATGTGGCGTGGTTGGTATGATGGGCAATGGATGGGATGGTGCGAGCCACCTCCCGTGACGTCAGTGCTGCTCGTGCTGTGGTGCGTCCCCCTACACTTCCATCTGACTTGTGCCATGCTAGACGTTGAGGTTCTATTGCCTGCGTGATATGACCAGGAGGAGCGCGAGGAGACCTCTCACACACCATGCTCCACTGCCATCCCGTGCCCTGTATCGCCTGTGCGGATTGACTATGTTGGGGTTACACCTGGTCGACTGGGGCTGTGTGTGCCTTGTCAGGGGCATGGCGGGCGCACAACAGGATCCAGCTTGTCCACAGAGGGTGGGCTGAGGTGCGCCTGGTACCGCTTTGTACGTGTGCCCGGCTGCTGTGCACACACGTGTTCACTCCCCCGACAGGTGTCCTCTCACAATGCCCAGGGAAGCGGTGGTGTACTGTTCATGACCCCTCCCAACATGGCGTGCTCCTACTTGGCATGTGCGCATCTACCCGTCGCACCCACCCACCTGAGCACTGCGTCCATACGACTTCACACGACACATGTGTGTCTTCCACAGTAGTGCTACTCATTTGCGTTGACATCCAATACCAGTGGACTACATGGTCATGTCACGACTGCCGTGTACTTCACATACTCTCATCCTCTCTCATTCGTACTTGTGAAATGAGTCAGCGGAGACAGTTTTGGTTTCAAACATTATATTGAGTCTTCTGTCCTCTGTGATGCAGTATAGTGGACACTACTGGCAGCGGGATACATGTTGAGGATATACTGAGCATGATTGCAAATGGGATAGGGTGTGGGGTTACATGTGATTGGCTGTTGCATGTGGGATGTGGGCTTCAGAGTGACATCTGCTTGGCCAAGGCTGTGCTAATGTACATTTACGTATAGCTGCGGAGCTGCGGACTTTGACACAGACGGTATACATGTAGCCTACCAGACCGCTTGGCATCATGGGCACAGTCCATCTCAGTTCCATGTGACAGGTTTGCTGCGGTTGTTCCTCATGCACGCGTGCATGTGAGATGACATCAGGGCATGTGCTTGCGTGCATGCAGCGGCGTGCCACTTGTTGTTGCACTGTGGTGGTTACTGGACATGTCACAGTCACTGGTGTCGTGTTGTTGTTGTATGCACTTGTCGTCCATGCAAAGGTCCTGGTATGGGATTCCCGGGGCGGGGGTGGGAGGGGTGCAGCACCCACAGACTCCAGGCGACCTATTCATGTCCACTGAGCGGTGTGTGTGTCCATGGGCGCTGGATCCATGTCGTGTCCTGGTTGTTCGTGCAGTTCCGTCCATGTGGGTGCGATACACAGAGCCCATGCCACTGCCTCCCACGATGCATGCGGTGTTCCTGGATGTGATGGGGAACAGTGTGCATGTCCCGGTCATATCCGATGTCATGGCGATGTCGTTGATGGTGTGGTTACAGTTGCCGGTCGTTTGGTATGGCTGTTGTGGTGGTGACTGGCCAGTCCGTGCGGAAGCTAAGCATGGGTGCGGGGTTGGACATCATAGGTCACTCGGGGAACCTGCGTTGTGGTCCGACGTATTTACAGGTTGTCAGGTATGCGATGCCGTCCAGCAGGGCTTCCATTTCATTGGTGGTGTACATGTTTGCCAGCCAATGAAGCGGATGGTGGCTGTCAAGGTGTTGTTCGTAGGTTGTCCCTTGGAGGACCATGATGGGGCATGCTGGGTGACATTCGATGTAGCTGTTATCGATGATCCGTCGTGTGGAGGCACAGTGGTCCCATTTCAGTGCGGGTGCGATGTTGGCCACATACGCCATGCCCCCATAGGCAGAGCAGGCCCTGTCGTGTGCGTCCAGAGGGAGGAGTAGTGGTAGCAGGTCCGCCTTCAGACATGCCGGGTTGGAGAGGCATATCTCGACGGGATGCTGGTAGGGACACCTCCGACAGTAGAAGACGGGCATGACGCAGCTGAACAATGTGATGCGGTAAGTCAGTCGGTAACTTACGTTCAGCAGGGACAGGAGATCGCATCCCAATGTATGGCACAGGTTGGTTTTGTACAGCTTGAGCTGTTCGGCGTAGTTGGGTAGGTGTGTTGCGGTTGCCATTTCGCAGCGGTTCGTTGAGGTGGCGTGCTCCGGCTGTGTGTGCAGTCTGCAATGTGCACGCTCCGGGGTTGCTGTGAGCTCTGTGTAGTCGTAGGGAGACAGGACTTGTGTTCTGTTGGCTTGTTTGGAGGACACGGGCCCTCTTCCCACATGCTTCTCAGACAGTTCAAGGTCAGTGCTGTGTGACTCCTTCCAATTAACTTGCATGTGGCCGACATGGGGGAGTGTTTTCTTCTTTCTTCCCCGTCCGTTGTGTGCTTCTGTGATATGCGCTATCTGCCCTGTGGTCGGTCTCCTCGGCATGCCTGTGTTGGTCTATTCTTGGACAATGGCTGTATTCACCGGCTTCTGTCGTAGGGCTGTGGTTTCGGAGTTGGAATGGAAGGTCATTCAGTGCTGTCTGCTCTCCCTTGTGTGGGCGGCAGGCTGCCTTTCCGCTCTGCGTTGGGCCTTGTGTGTGAATGTTATTCTTGGGCCACCTGTTGTCGGTCCCCGGGCTCTTTGGTGTTCCGTTTTATATGTCTTGTTCATATGTGCAGGGTGGTATGGGTGTTTCTGTGTGGTACTGGCGTTCCTCTTCCCGAAGGGGCCCTGCTTCTCCTAGTTGGTGTTGCCGCCGCTGTGTGCTACGCCATGTTTGTTACACTGGGGTGTGTCCTGCTGTTGCGTGTCTTCACTGACATGTGTGCGTCGGTTGTGTGGCGTTGGGTGTTGTCCGTGAATTGGGCGTTGAGGACATGTCTGTGGCCGGCCTGTCACGTGTCATGTGCGTTCGGGGTGGGGCTGATGTGTGTGCTGCTTGGTTGTGTCCCTGTGTCTGTGTGCAACGCATGCATGGCGCTGCGGTTGGCCTCTGCGTTGTGCGCATGTGTGGCGGCGTCATCGGCGCTTTGGGGCCGTGACGGGGTGGTTGGTTCCTAGTCCCAGGTGGTGTGTACACATGTGTTCTGCGATGTTACGATTTGGCCTGTGTGTCATATGTGGATGCGATGGTGGATGTGTAGTGTACACGCGCTGGTGGGGGTTGTCCGCTTTTCCGCCCTTGCACTGTGTGCGCTGTTTGCGTGCACTTGTTGTGTGTGTGCCTACCTGCGTCTCCGCGGTACGTTGCGTCCTTGGTGGTGCATCAGCAGGAGCATGGGGAGGGCCTGCAGTGCTGGATTCATGCTCGGGGAGCCGCTTCTTCGTTGTCCGTGCTCGGCGTCCGTGTTACCGCTTCGGTTTGTCGTACGGTATCTCTTGGCCGTGGGAGCCGTTTGTTTGCGGCATCGTAATTTATGCGCCGGGCGGGACGTGTTTGGTCGGACGGTGTGTGTCAGTTGGGCTGCGCCGCTACATGTACGGGCGCACTTTGATGGCGGACGGTGTTGCTGGCTTGCCGGCGGTGTTTGGCCTACTTTTCGCATCGTAATTGGGCGGGCGTGTGGACTGCTGGTGCCGGCGGTAACTGGTGGTTTTTGCATCCGCCAGCACGGCGGTGGTGCTTCCGCCCGCCATCGTAATGTGCCCCTTTATTATTTACAACGATATTTTGGATTCGATATTTTTGTACTTACCTGTTTGTAGATAGGAATTCGATATTTTGGCATTCTATATTTTATCCACTATATTTTTGCAGGTCGATATTTTGGCATTCTATATTCTGTCAGTGATCCGGACAATGCTCCCATTGGGTATAGTTAAAAGGAACACGCAGTGCACTCGGTTTGTGGACAAAGTGGTTGCCCCAATGCTGGTAACAATACAAATCGGCATAACTTGCAGAATTCATGTACAAATCCTCAGCATTAAAAGCAGCATAATATTTCAAATCAGTAAATAATGCTTCAACTGCATGCACATCCCAATCGTCAGAATTAATATTACTTTTTACAACATCGCCCATTGAAACACGAAGGACATTTGGTACATTAATAATCTCGGTTGGTCCATGAATTTGGAAATTTACCGCATCCCATACGATGCCATCAGTGACTGGAAAAGCTGAAATGTTCACAAATGTGTGGTCCCGTTTCATGATGTGAGATGAAGAATGTGGAGCCAAAGTTCCAGCGGCACAGCTCACTGCAGAGCGTTCTGGTAAATAGTGACCATTGATGAGTAGAAAAAACACTGTGACAAAGCCAATGGACATGAACAAAAAAATCAGGAATAGCACCAACCAGATATATGTCATGGGGGGAGTCAAAAAATTGTCTCTGAACCAGGATACAAGAATGCTGAATTTGGACGGGACAAGGGATGAGGTGGAATCCGAGTCAAAGGAATAACGGGTTGGGCTCAGTGGCGTTGTTGGCAGTTGTGCCACCGACTCGTTGGCGGGGTATGTATACTCAGACTCGTCGTTGCAGGGGGAGTCCGGGTAGTCGAGTAAGCGATCAGGCAAATCTACCATCTCAATGGCAACATCAGTGACCGTTCGGGCTGGAAGACCACAAATTTGTCCGGGAAATGACAGGACAAGAGACCGCTGGTGTAACACTATTCAGGATCGGCCAGATGTTGTAGCTTGACATTTTCCACTGAGATGTATCTGTTCTCTTTGCGACCAGGAATCGGTGGTAAGATGACTGTACGAGTTCCCTTCAAGCCAAGGACTGGAACTGGTGCACGATAAGAGGGGCCGAATTCTTTTTTGTTCTCCACCTTCTCTCGGACCAGGTCTCCAACTTTCGGAAGCCAGCCGGCAACCGGAATCTGCAGAGCAGCGTCTGTGGCTGAAGGTAAATGTTCGATTGCAAGTTTGTCTCGGGCTTCTTGTAAGTCCTGTAACATAGTAGAATGGTTATCTACATCAAAGATTGCCGATTGCGCCGCCATGTCTAGACCATCAAGGTCAGGCACAAACATTCTTATGCCAAAGAGCATTTCGTATGGGGTCCGCCCACCCAGAGGTCTTCTAGGGAGATTATTAAGTGCACGTTGTACAGTATACAAGTGGGCCAGCCAGTTCCTGCCAGTACCTAAGACTCTAGCTGTCAAGGATTGCTTTAAGTCACGGTTCATTCGTTCAACAATCGAGTTGCCCTCAGGCCGATATGGAGACGAAAATTTCACCTGCACCCCCAGTGAACCCATTGCGTCCTTGTAAGCCTTAGAGGCGAACGCTGGACCTTGGTCAGAATGGAAGGTGCCACAGGCGAAAATTCCCACAAAGACCCGCAAATCCCTTATGACATTTCGAGCGTCAGCACTTCGTTGTGGCCAAACCCAGATGAAACGTGTGCACGAATCCACTGCAACTAAGATATATTTTTATGCAGTGTCTGAAGAGAATGGACCGCAGTGATCCAGGTAAACACACCCAAAAGGTCTGTTAGAAATGCAGAGCGGGGTCTGTGGTGGCCGTGTAACCGTGGAAGGCTTAATCTGCTGACAAACGTCACAAGAAAGCACATAAGTACGGGTTTGTTTGTATAAACCACGCCACCAGTAATGCTGCTGCAAGATGGAAACAGTCGCAGACACTCCAGCATGAGCCGAAGCCATGCCTTCGTGTGCTGCCGTTATCAAGGAAAGTCTGCGGTCCGCGTTGGGAATCAGCCGATCACCAACGTCTGGAATTCTTACGTAAGGAGCCTGTTCGGGACCTAATTGATAAGAGTATTTTGAAGGGAAACCCCTAGGGTAATTAGCACCTTCCTTTGTCGCAGCAATAGCTGCTAGAATATCAGTATCTATTTTAGACATGGATCTGGTAACTGCTGCGACTGAGCACGTGGCTACTGCTGATTTGGCAGCTTCGTCTGCCAAACCGTTACCGACAGCGTGTGCGCCCACACGCTGGTGGCCAAGAGTGTGTACCACCTGTGTGAGAGGCAGACGTTGTTGTAGATCTGCCACTCAAACCCAAAGCATTTTATGCTTAATTGTGCTGCCTTTGCATCTCTATAGTCATTTTGTGACCAAAAGAATAGATTGTCATTGTAAGACTGAACACAGTAGTAAGAATCGCATACAATAAGAGTGGTCACATCCGGATTAGCGAACTCAAGTGCTAGCACCAATGCGCGCAGCTCGGCCAATTGTGCAGTACTGTCTCCTAGTGCCTGAGTATGCACTACAGTTGATTTGAACTTACCGTTCACAAAGGTACCTGCAACAATAGCACATGCTGCTGAATAAGCATGCTTGGAACCAGTGGCCGGTTGTGCCGAACCATCGGTATAGATAATACATTCGTATTCCTCAAGCGGTAGCAAAGACAGAGGAGGAGGATGAACGAATTCATACTGTAAAAACTCCTGAGTCTGAAGAGAAGAATCAAAGATAAAAGTGACATCTGGAGACGTCAAAGATGTTGTCCATTGTATCCAACGGGGGTGCAAAGCTTTAGAGTTCGGTACACTTGCTTTCGTCACTGCCTCAAGGGCAGGAGAGGGTGTTACCACCAAAATGCGTTTTCCCTGGGCCAGTGCGCGTTCCTTTAGAATCGCCATCTGCACTGCAGTCAAAACTTTCTCCACAGAGGAAAAGCGCATTTCTGCAGAAGTGTAAAGATGTGACTTGTATGCAATCGGTACTGTGTCACCTTCGTTAAAGGTCAAGTACGTGAAACCCACTGCCCCTGGAATGATTCTAATCACCAGGTTTGTGTGGTTGTCACGAGTCAACAAGAATTTAGATTCAAGTAGGTCTGTCTGCAAAGACTGCAGAATGGAGGAATGCTCCGGAAGCCAGCATGACTTCGAAAAGTTAGGTTGTATCAAGGCATACAGTGGCTTGATACGCTGGGCATATTCGGGAATGTAAGTACGCCCGAAGTTCAGAAAACCCAGTAAAGACTGAAGTTTCTTCAGAGTGGTCGGAGGGCACAAAAGTGCACATTTCTCCAGGAAATGGGGGGCTAAGCCCTTACCTTCATTGTTGAGCTCATAGCCCAGAAACAACACGGTAAATTCAGCAATGTGAGATTTGGCAAAGTTAAACTTATAACCCAAAACCGCAAATTCTAGAATAATGCGGTCCACTCGGGAAAGATGCGGGAATAACTCGTCGTCTGTCAGATAGATATCATCGACGTACGAACATGCATCTCGGTCTATGCCGTCTAACAAAGAGACAACACGGGCAGCGAATACACCTGGACTGTTTTTGTAGCCCATAGGTAAATGCCGAAATTTGAACAATTTACCACCGGAGGTAAAAGCGCTCCATTGGCTACTCTCCGGGGCCAAGTTGTGTGTGTAGAATCCATTGGATAGGTCAAGTGTAGTTTTATATTTTTTACGAACAAGACTGTCTACTAGTGCAGAACTATGTGTGTTTTGCACCGCAAAGGTCCGACAATGTGAGTTCAAATGTCGGTAATCCAAAACTAAGCGGTACGATCCATCGGGTTTAGAAACCGCGAAAGGGGATTATTCATTGGTGATACGCATGTTTCAATTACTCCCTGATATTCTAACTGAGTCAGAATTTCGGAAACGGGGCCTTTTGCTTCCCGTTTGATGGGATATTGGGGTTGTGGCTGTGGCAGTGACCGCAAAAGAATATCATGGGGTGGTGAATCTTCATCCCAGCCCACGTGGTTGCGGTATAACGCTGGAGCCAGGGACACAGCCCATTCAGCTGCAAGAGCCTCCGCTTTGTCCTTGGGGACATGGCGAGAAAAGCTCGGAAGGATTACCTCCTCTCCTTTATGCGCAGCTAGTACGAATGGCGGCGGCCAATCCGCCTCCGCTAACAAAATGTCGCACGAAGAGGTCAGATTTTCCCAAAAAATCCCTTTAATAACACGCTGTATGTCACCTTCAATTTGAATGACAATATTATATAGTCTGTCAGGGGGTGCCACTCTGGTATCTGCTGTCTCGACAGTAATGAATGTTTCAGTTGCTGTCGCCTCCACATGAGGACGTAGCGCCTCCCGCACTATGGTAACTTCCGCGGCGCTGTCTAGGAGTGTCACTGCCCACGTCCAATTCAGGAGTCTCGTTCTCACCGTCTGTGGCATATCTCGCTGTTACAGCGGCAACTTTCTTCTTCTGAAACTGTGGGCGAGAACGTTGAAATTCTTCTGCTTTCCCTCTGACCTGTTGTCGAGGTTGGTCTCGTCCCTGTGGAGCCTCTCGACCCCGACCTCTATCCTGGCGATCTCCTCCACCTGTCTGGGAGGTCGATGGTGCCTGTGAAGAACGAGGAGAACGCGGATCAGGGACTTGAAATCTCTCTGGAGATTTAATTCTCGCTCTATCGCGCAAATCATATGTGCGTTCAGAAGAGACGGAAACTGGGGAAGCGCCTCGCGACCCCGGCTTCTTCTGTTGCTTACCCTGTTTTTTCAACCTCCAGCTCTTTTTAGTAAAAACTCATCCTTCTCAGACTGAGTTTTTGGTTGTTGTTGCGATTGTGTTCGCGATTTAGCAAAGGGCTTAACTCCCAGGCTATTGCGGCCAATTGTTTTGTAAGCCTGTGCAATAATTTTCGGTAATTCGCGCGGCTTGTCCGGATCTGGGACCAAAGCCAAAGCATTAGCTACTTGAAAGTTAACTGCATCGCCCTTGACATTCGCAAGGATCAAATCAGCTACAACGTCGAACACTCCCACCAGTCTCATCCCTAATTCCACAGCCGCTTCAGGGCCATGCTCATCCTGCACTCGTTTAATTACAGAGGGGAGAACCATCATGGAAGGAGTGCCGAAACACTTCGCATATACTGCGGCGAATACCCTACCCCAGTTGTTGCATTCTGCCAACTCGGGGTTTAAGTCTTTTGGCAAACTAATCGTCAAAATCCTGTGTTTTTCCACGGGAGATGTATTTGGAAAAACTGCCTCCAGCTGGTCAAATTTTTCTGCAAGCCAATAAGGAAAATCATCCTTATTTTGTGGGCGCTTGCCCATCACCGAATTAACCATGACAGGACTTATGGTTACACCACCTGCTCCAGCTGGATGGGCTGCAACTCCAGGCGGGGCTCCCTGGATGTTGCTTGTGACATACTGTACTAAAGCTCTATGCACTCGTATTAAAGACGAATGCAAATTACGCAGTTCACCGACTGCCACCGTCATATAACGCGGATGTGGGGTATACCCGGCCAAGACAGGCCAAGTGGCCCCTTCAATTGATAAGGGGCCTAAACGAACCGCGGTAACCGGTTGGGGGAGGGCGCCATCAAACCAAACACGGTGTTGCCATGCCGTGAGCGGTACTTCAAGATTCCTATACGGTCTATAGTGATTAGGAACAGCGGTGGCTGTATATTCATGGAACAAGTTATCATTCCCATCCACCGCCGGAAAGGTGATCCATGAGTAAAACACATCAAAGTGGTAAGCTGGATCTGCTTGTACCACAAAGATCAAATCGACACCCGCGTCAGGCGCTCCATACACTGTCAAGTGAGCTCGGAGCGCTGCGCGGATATGTGCCGCAATTTGGACAGCCATTTAAGGCTAACAAGTTTCGACAACCTAGTATGAGGCAGCACAATATAGGGCTTTGTTTAAAAACCTTTTAACAACTTCAAGCTTGAAAGAACCTATAAAAACGTCAATATAGGAGGTATCGCCCTCACACACGCCTCCGGAGGCGTCTGTGAAGGGAGTTGTGGACAAGCACAAGAACTACTCAAGCGTCTCGCAGATAAGCAGCCCACTCGTTGGTTGCGCCATGTTATAGGGATTCTGCACATACACAGAGCTATGCACAGGATAATCGGACCTCGGAATATAGTGGTGAGCCAACCATACACCTTAGCACCTAAAACCCCAATCCGACTAGCTTTAGCTTCTCATCAGCAACAATGCTACCAATGATTAGACAACCCAGAACACGGTATCTCTCTCTCTCAGGACTCGCAGGAGCAAGAACACCCTTTCATAACTCACTCATACCTGTCCACTACGTGCATAAGAAGAGACACTGTATAGTTTAAAATGTTTATTTCAACTACCGTGCTCTAAGATACAGTACACGTGCCAGTACTATCAGCATAATGCATAAGGATAATATGATCAGCATAGTTACAACTCCATATAATACAAACGGGGAAAGCATTTCATAAAGCAGTGAATATATAGCTAAATGACAATACCACCCTCCCCGTGCTAATAGCTAGTTTATTATAAAAACAGAAAGGGACTGGCCAGATCAGCAAGAACAAGGGACGTTGTTTTTCGCCCTTGTACATGTTGTGCAGACGTAGCCCAAAGGGAACAGGAGAAAAGGTGAAAGACAGATATGCAGACAGTTCTAAAATAGCCGGGTAGAAGCAGAGGCTGGAAAAACAACGGCACAAAGTAACGTGCGCAAAAAGGCATCATGGCAGCCAGGCCTAAGTCAACGTAGCAAGGCAGACCAGGAGGCCACAAACCACAAGACATTACAGTGGTTTGCCCCATAGTGATAAAAAGGTTTGCTTTGCTGCTAGTAGGGGAGACATTCCTTTGCCTGCAGAGGAGTGTAGAGGGTAGATTCCCTCCGCAGGTCTGTCCAGCAGATCGAATTCTGGCAATATGTCGAAGTCCTGGCTGTCAATTTGAGAGCTTCTTAGAAAACACTGATAAAAAAGTGCAGTGAAGTCATTGGGGCCTGGCGCCTTAGAAGGTTTCAGTTACCAAATGACTCTGAAGATCCCGGCTGGTGTGATGGGTTCCTCCAATGTGAGGGCAAGTTGGGGATTGCAACTGAGTCTAAGTAGGTCGTCCAAGCTGTCTGCGTAGTGTTATCAGTAGTGGATAGGGTCTGGTAGTTCAGCATGTGAAGCTTGTAGCTTGCCCTCAGTCGTGGAGTGTAGGGCACCAGTCTCATCCCTGACCTCTACAATGTGCCTACAGGCCTGGTATGCTAGAGTTTGTCTGATGATAAAGTGTTTTGTTTGTTCCCCCCTTCATGGAAGCAAACACCAGCCCCCCCACGCCCCCACATCTCCCCAGTGTCTAACTATGTATCTCGCTTTGTTCAGCTCTACAGTACGCTACTGGCCCCATATCACAGTCACCTACCTCCATTACTTTTGAGATGGGGTCCTTTTATGTTGGTCTTCCAACTGTTTCAACTCCCCTGCCAGGTTAGTTCAGGCTGGTTCATGCATACATTTAAGTTCCGCTGCCTCCTGGATAAGGGTTCACCTAATGACTGCCATCAGTGTGTTCCAAACACCCCCCCGCCCTCCTCCCCGCTCCAGTTCTCCAGTGTCATTCAGGGTCCTGTATTCTGTGCATTTCCCTCAGACTTTAGCTAGCACTGCAGGTTGTCTCCCAGCCGCCTCCTTCTGCCATTTGAGGGTGCGTTCTACTGGACCGTGGTCAGAGGATGTCTGTGGAAGCGGACGGTCTTCTTTCAGTGCCTGTCCTAACCTCTGAGCTTGAAGAACCAGGTCAATTCTGGGACACCTTCGGTGCACTGGTGTGGTGGGATTAATCTATTGTTAAGGGGTGTCAAGTGTGCCCGGCATCAGTCAAGCCCAAATCATCTAACCATGCTTATCTTTCAAGCGATAATTCGGGGTCCCACCGGGGCGTTGTTGCGATCTACCAGGAGTCGCATTCATGGTTAGTATTCTGTTTATCAGGGGCCTGTGGCAAAGTTGGGAGCAATTCAGAGAGTATCTTTTATAAAGTGTTCCTGATCAAGATCGGAGGCGTTTACAGTGATGGGGCTGCCCCCCACAGTCTATGAACCACTGCCCATCTCCCTTCTATGTTGGCTTCATAATCTCGCTCAGTAAAGGGATTTTTAGGGTAATGAGAATTGCTACTCCTGCTCAACTAGGTGGGCAGCGCGTGGTATTAGAAAGGGAAAAAGCTGGATTTTCCTTTGGCCTGGCCCGTATTCAGCAGGTGGGTCTCCTTAAGGAGGCACTCATCAGCTTCAAATGATCTAAGCTCCCCAAGGATGCTGAACATTTGGAGGGATTACTAAGCCCCCGGATGCTGTACATCACAACTTTCAGTGTTGTGTACCTGGGAGCGCCTGTGGCATACCGGAGTCTGCCTCTTTCATCTTTAGGTAAGAGGTTCCATAGGATAAAGTGTCCTTCATCTTACAGTGCTCCCCATCCCACTCCCCTAACAACTCCAACAGGTGAGCAATAACATTTGTAAGCAAGAACAATATAAGACATAGCGTCAATGGCTAACCCTATGGAGCCATAGTACTAATGTGTAATCTATAAGTTAGGCAAGGGATTGTCCATTGCAAACACATTGTGAAGGGGTATTGGCCCAGTGAATACCTTAAAAGGACTCCAGGCCCCTGCCCGACTCCCACCCAACCCCCAGAAAGCAAAGAGAGCAAATGAGCCCCCGCTCCCCAAGGGTATCACTTAACCCCTTCACTGCTAGGCCTTTTCTCCCCCTGTGCTAAGCCTTTTTTGGGGCTATTTGGGGTAGTTCGCGCTTAGGCCCCTGTAACCTTTTGACCACGTAAGGTATCCACGCCAAATTTGCCTCCTATTCTTCCAGCATCATGGGGATTCTAAAGGTACCCAGGGTTTGTGGATTCTCCTGGAGGGGACCCAGAAATTAGCCAAAATACAGCTAAATTTTGTTTTTGGGGGGAAAAATGGGAAAAAAGTGCTGCAAATGAAAGCGTCTGGTTTTTTCCCTGCAAATGGTATCAACAAAGGGTTTGTGGGGCTGAAATCACCATCTTCCCAGCTTTTAGGGACTGACAGACTTTTGTCAGAAAACCAAAAAATTTTACACAGTTTTGGCATTTTACTGGGATATAGCCTATTTATGCTATTTTTTGTGCTTTCAACCTTCTTCCAGTTAATGGTAGAAATGGGTATGAAAGCAATAATGGATCCTGGAAAGCTATACATTTTGAAAAAGTAGACAAAATTCTGAATTCAGCAGGGGGTCATTTGTGTAGATCCTTCAAGGTTTCTTTATAGAAACTAACAGTTGAATGTAGGAAAAATTGAAAATTAGTTGAAAAAAACAGGCAACTGTGCCAACGTTTTCACCTGTAACTTCTTCTAATTATGACAGCTGTTTGAAAGCAATATACCGTTACATCCGCTGGACCTTACTGGTTGTGGGGATATATAGGACTTGTAGGCTCACCAAGAACCCGACGAACCCGGAGCCAATAACTGAGCAGCGTCTTGCAATGGTTTTTTATTATGTACCGGATATATAGCAATTAATTTGGGAAAATGTATACATGGAAAAATCGGTATGAAAGACACCTATGTATTTCTGAAATTGGAACAAAATATAGAGTTTAGAAACAGTAGATATTTGCACATTTCCGAAATTGTGAGTACCCATACTAGCATGAGAATTATTGGACATTTTTCAACGTGACTTCTTTTTACACATTGTCTTTCATTTGGAAGGCAGAAATGCATCAAAAATCAATAGGTAATAACAGTTGCTCTACAATTCTGTGTTACCCTAAGTCTCCCGATACAAATGGTACCTCACTTGTGTGGGTAGGCCTAGTGCCCGCGACAGGAAAGCGGCTCAAAGCGCAACGTGGACACACTTTATTTTTACAGTGAAAACTGACCCTTTTTTGCAAAGTGCCTAGCTGTAGATTTTGAACCCTAGCTCTGCCGGCACCTAGGAAACCTAGCAAACCTATACATTTTTGAAAACTAGACACCCAGGGGAATCCAGGATGGGGTGACTTGTCTGGCTCTCACCAGGTTCTGTTACCCAGAATCCCTTGCAAACCTCAAAATTTGTCAAAAAACACATTTTCCTCATATTTCTGTGGTGAAAAGTTCTGGAATCTGCGTGGATCCACAAAATTCCACCCACCCTGCATTTTCCAAAGTCTTAATGAGAAAAATGGTACCTCACTTGTGTGGGTAGGCCTAGTGCCCGCAACAGGAAACGGCCCAAAACGCAACGTGGACACACTACATTTTCACAGTGAAAACGGACCCTTTTTTTGCAAAGTATCTAGCTGTAGATTTTGAACCCTAGCTCTGCTGGCACTTATGGAAACCTAGCAAACCTATACATTTTTTAAAACTAGACACCCAGGGGAATCCAGGATGGGGTGACTTGTCTGGCTCTCACCAGGTTCTGTTACCCAGAATCCCTTGCAAACCTCAAAATTTGAAAAAACAAAACACATTTTCCTCACATTTCTGTGGTGGAAAGTTCTGGAATCTGCGTTGATCCACAAAATTCCACCCACCCCGCATTCCCCAAAGTCTTTCGAGAAAAATGGTACCTCACTTGTAAGGGTAGGCCTAGTGCCCGCGACAGGAAACGGCCCAAAACGCAACGTGGACACACCACATATTCACAGTGGACACGGACCCTTTTTTTTCAAAGTGCCTAGCTGTAGATTTTGAACCCTAGCTCTGCCGGCACCTAGGGAAACCTATACATTTTTTAAAACTAGACAACCCGGGGAATCCAGGATGGGGTGACTTGTCTGGCTCTCACCAGGTTCTGTTACCCAGAATCCCTTGCAAACCTCAAAATTTGAAAAAACAAAACACATTTTCCTCACATTTCTGTGGTGGAAAGTTCTGGAATCTGCGTGGATCCACAAAATTCCACCCACACCGTATTCCCCAAAGTCTTCAGAGAAAAATGGTACCTCACTTGTGTGGGTAGGCCTAGTGCCCGCGACAGGAAATGGCCCAAAACGCAACGTGGACACACCACATTTTCACAGTGAAAACGGACCCTTTTTTTGCAAAGTGCCTAGCTGTAGATTTTGAACCCTAGCTCTGCTGGCACCTAGGGAAACCTAGCAAACCTATACATTTTTTTAAACTAGACAACCGGGGAAGCCCAGCGAGGTATGGCTTGCATGGGCCCCCCAACATTTTCCTACCCAGAATCCCGTGCAAACCTCAAATGTAGCTGAAAAAAATCACTTTTTTCTCAAATTTCTGTGTGGGAAAGTTCTGGAATCTGCGTGGATCCACAAATTTCCTACCACCCAGCATTCCCCCAGGTCTCCTGATAAAAATGATACCTCACTTGCGTGGGTGGGTCAAGTACCAGCGACAGGCAAGGGCCCAAAACCTATTGAGGCGACATCAAAATTACCTATCACAAAACAACCTGGTTTTGCAAGGGGGGTCCCCTGGGTTTTTGGCCCCGGGCTCGGTGGCCATCCTAGGAAGCTACCAAACCCACACATTTCCAAAAACTAGACACCCGGGGGAGTCCAGCGAGATATGGCTTGTGTGGACCCCCCAACGTTTTCCTACGCAAAATCCCCTGCAAACCTCAAATTTAGCAGAAAAAATCACCTTTTTCTCAAATTTCTGTGTGGGAAAGTTCTGGAGTCTGTGTGGATCCACAAATTTCCTACCACCCAGCGTTCCCCAAGGTCTCCCGATAAAATTGGTACCTCACTCGCATGGGTGGGTCGAGTACCCGCGACAGGCAAGGGCCCAAAACCTATTGAGGCGACATCAAAATTACCCACCTCAAAACAACCTGGTTTTGCAAGGGGGTTCTCCTGGTTTTTGGCCCCGGGCTCGGCGGCCATCTGGGAAACCTACCAAACCCACACATTTCTGAAAACTAGACACCCAGGGAGTCCAGGAAGGTATGGCTTGCGTGGATTCCCAACGTTTCCTGCCAGAATCCCCTGCAAACCTCAAATTTTGCTGAAAAAAATAAATCTTTCACACATTTTTGTGTGGGAAAGTTGTAGGATCACTGGGCAGACACAAATTTCCTACCACCCAGCGTTCCCCCAGGTCTCCCGATAAAAATGGTACCTCACTTGTGTGGGTAGGCATAGTGGCTGCAACAGGAAATGGCCCAAATCGTACTGTGGAGACTTCAAAATTACCTATAACAAAACTACCCGGTTTTGGGGGGGCACCTGTTGTTTTGGCCCCTGGCTCGCCGCCATCTAGGGAAACCTACCAAACCCACACATTTCTGAAAACTAGACACCCTGGGGAGTCCGATGAGGTATGGCTTGCGTGGTTCCCCCAACGTTTCCCTACCCAGAATCCCCTGCAAACCTCAAATTTAGCTGAAAAAAAACACATTTTCCACATATTTTTGCGTGGAATCACCGTGTTGGCACAAATGTCCTACCCCACAGCGTTTCCCTCAGTCTCCCAACTAAAATGATACCTCACTTGTGTGGGCGTCCAAAGCAGAATTGGCTAAAAACGTATTTTTAAAAAAATGTAGCGCTTAGAATTCTCGGTGCTATACCCTTAATCCCTATGTTTTGGGCTCTTCCCAGTCACAGGCCTTTGGCCCACCCACACAAGTGAGGTATCATTTTACTCAGGAGAACAAGGGGAACGCTGGGTGGTAGGACATTTGTGCCGGCACGGTGATCCCACGCAAAAAAGGAAAAAGTGATTTCTTTCAGCTAAATTTGAGGATTGCAGGGGATTCTGGGTAGGGAAACGTTGGGGGATCCACGCAAGCCATACCTCATTGGACTCCCAGGAGTGCCTAGTTTTCAGAAATGTGTGGGTTTGGGAGGTTTCCTAGATGGCGACAGCCCAGGGCAAAAACCAGGTGCCTCCAAAACCAGGTAGTTTTGTTACATGGTAATTATGAGTCTCCACAGTACGATTTGGGCCATTTCCTGTTTCAGCCACTATGCTTACTCCCACAAGTGAGGTACCATTTTTATCAGGAGACCTGGGAGGACGCTGAGTGGTAGGAAGATTTGTGTCTGCCCGATGATCCTACAACTTTCCCACACAGAAATGTGTGAAAAAGTTGATTTTTTCAGCAAAATGTGAGGTTTGCAGGAGATTCTGAGGTAGAGAACGTTGGGAGATACACGCAAGCCATACCTTCCTGGACTCCCCGGTATCTAGTTTTCAGAAATGTGTAGGTTTAGTAGGTTTCCCTAGATGGCCACCGAGCCAGGGGCCAAAACCCAGGGACCCCTTGCAAAACCAGGTTGTTTTGAGTGTGGGTATTTTGATGTCGCCTCAATAGGTTTTAGGCCCATGACTGTCGTGGTACCTGACCCACGCGAGTGAGGTACCATTTTCATCGAGGACCTGGGGGAACGCTGGGTGGTAGGACATTTGTGGATCCACGCAGATTCCAGAACTTTCCCACACAGAAATTTGAGAAAAGTGATTTTTTCAGCTAAATCTGAGGTTTGCAGAGATTCTGAGTAGGAAAATGGTGAGGGTCCACGCAAGCCATACCTCGCTAGACTCCCCGGGTGTCTAGATTTTCAGAAATGTGTGGGTTTGGTGAGTCTCCCAAGATGGCCGCAGAGCCCGGGCCAAAACCAGGGGACTCTGCAAACCAGGTTGTTTTGCGATAGGTAATTTTGATGTCGCTCAATAGGTTTTGGGCCCTTGCCTGTCGCTGGTACTTGACCCACCCACGCGAGTGAGGTACCATTTTTATCGGGAGACCTGGGTGCAATGCTGGGTGGTAGGAATATTGTGGTTTTTCTGACAACAGAATATTATGCCACAGTAATGCAAGGAAAATGCGTGACTATAGTCACATTTTGAGGTTTGCATGGCATTGTGAGTAAACAAACTTGTTGGGATCCATGAGAGGCACACCACCCAGCACTCCCCATTTTTTTTTTTACTTTACAGAAATATCTAAAGTTGGTACATTTTCCTAGAGACAGACTACACCCTAGCACAGAAAGACAGATGAGACAAAAATGACTGCCTATCCACCTGTTCCTCAAGTACACACACATACTGGTTGGATTTGGCACGAAGATGAGTGAAAGGTTCAAAATGTATATTTTATTAACAAGAGATTTCACAAAAAGGAAATGCACTGTTAATAATTAAAAGGTTTAAAACCTGAACCAATGACTCACAGCTCGTGAGCTGTAAAGCCACGATAAGGCACCAACCTCTTTACAGGCCATTCACACACCTTTCATACTTGACACACACTTTCAAACCACCAGCTGCGGCCCCAGCACATTACAACACTCACATCCACAGACAATGTGGAGACAATGTACACCCTGGCAGAGAGAGACAAAAAAGACAAATATTCCTTCAAAATGAACAATTCCTTAAGTACTCACACATACTGGTTGGATTTGGCTCGAGGGTGAGTGAAGGTTCAGAGCGTAAAATTCTATTAACAAGAGATTTCACAAAAACGAAATGCACTGTTAATATTTAAAAGGTTAAAAACCTGAACCAATGACTCACAGCTCGTGAGCTGTAAAGCCACGGCAAGGCACCAACCTCTTAACAGGCCATTCACACAACTTTCATACGTGACACACAAGACCATTCACACCGCCAGCCACGGGTCCAGCACATTACAACATTCACATCAACAGACAGCGCCATTCAAGGGCCCAGCACTTTCATACGCCCACATGACTGACACAGCAATCACACCGGCTGGTGGTTGACATAGTGTCTGCAGTGGCGTTTGACTAGCAGAGTGTGTAATAACCAGCAGCAAGTCACTACTCACACACTGCCAGCCAAATGCCAGCCCACGTACATTGCCAGCCAAGCACCATCTCACCCACACTGCCAGCCAAGCGCCAGCCCACGCACACCACCAGCAAGCGCCAGTCTACGCACACTGCCAACCAAGCGCCAGTCCACGCACACTGCCAGCCAAGCACCAGTCCACACACACTGCCAGCCAAGCGCCAGCCCACACACACTGCCAGCCAAGCACCAGTCCACGAACACCGCCAGCCAAGCGCCAGTCCACGCACACCGCCAGCCAAGCGCCAGTCCACGCACACTGCCAACCAAGCGCCAGCCCACGCACACCGCCAGCCAAGCGCCAGTCCACGCACACCGCCAGCCAAGCGCCAGTCCACGCACACAGCCAGCCAAGCGCCAGACCACGCACACTGCCAGACAAGCGCCAGTCCACGCACACCGCCAGCCAAGCGCCAGTCCACGCACACCGCCAGCCAAGCGCCAGTCCACGCACACCGCCAGCCAAGCGCCCATCCACGCACACCGCCAGCCAAGCGCCAGTCCACAAACACAGCCAGCCAAGCGCCAGTCCACGCACGTCATAAATTCTTTTTTAGCAAGAAAGAAAACACAAACCAATTGCAACTAGATACAAAACTATAACTTCAAAAACAACAGCAGTAACTAAAGACATCATTCTATTGCCAAACGTGAAACTGAACAACAACTATATAAAACCATACAGACCAGGCAGTACACTATTAGACTCACGGTTGCTCCCAAAAACTCTTTTGAGTGTGTACAATCTGAAACATGTGGGCACACACAGCCCAGGATTAGAAGGACAATCGGCCCAGTGCATACGACTCTCCTTCCGCATACCTCTTCGCAAGCAGAATCTACATCTCTTACAGGGATTGTTTTTTTGGGGCGTGGGAGGAATTAAATCAGGAAAGTGGCCATCTTTCAATCTAGCCACATCCTCCACCACTCCAACTCTAGGAACACTTGTCTGTTCCACAACAACAAGGCTGCCTATCACAGACTCCTGAAACTGAACAAAAGTCATCTTTGACGCAGGAGAACACTCCTTGAACAAAACAAAAGCATTAAAAGTTGCTAAATTGAATAGATGGATGGCCAACTTCTTATACCAAATGTAAGCCTTACGAACAGCAGTGTAAGGTTCCAACCTCTGATCTACTCTATCGACACCACCCATGTGCTTATTGTAGTCTACAATGCACACAGGTTTGCGCACTTCAGCAACCTGACTCCAAACAGTCACAGGTGAAGTACTCTCATCATGAATGGTAGTCAGCATGTACACATCCCTCCTGTCCACAAATTTCACAGCTAGCAGTTCCTCACTACGCAAGGCACTGCACTGTCCCCTCTGAAGCTTTTTGCAAACAAGCTCTTTTGGGTAACCTTTACGGTTAGAGCGGATTGTGCCACAAGCAAAAGTGTCCACTTTGAACAAGTCCTTAAAAAATTGCACAGCAGTGTAGAAGTTATCAAGGTACAAATGGTAACCTCTGTTAAACAGTCCTCTAGCAAGATCCCACACAATTTTCTCTGGAACTCCAAAAGTTGACGGACAACCAGGGGGGTCAATAGTGGAATTCCTACCAGTGTACACCCGGAAATTATAGACATATCCTGTCCTACTCTAAGACAACATATACAACTTAATTCCATAACGTGCCCTCTTGCTAGGAATGTACTGCCTAAAAACCAAACGGCCCTTGAACAGGACCAAAGCCTCATCAACAGCTATTTCTTTCCCTGGAGTATAGATCTCTGAAAATCGATCTACAAAGTGATCAAGAACAGGCCGAATCTTAAAAAGACGGACACAGTGTGGGTGATCTTGTGGCAACGCCAAAGCATTATCAACAAAATGCAGCATCCGAAGCAAAAGTAAATACCGATCACGGCTCATAATTGCAGGAAATATGGCCATTGCCATCAAGGGACTGGTAGACCAATATGAAGCCAGGGACGGCTTCCTTATCAAGCCCATCAAAAAAGTCAAACCCAAAAACTTCTTCATCTCATCCAGATTTGTGGGAGTCCACCGGGTAGCTCTAGAGCGGGGCCTAAGTCTGGCACTGTTGTCCCTCAAAAACTGTTCAGCATACAAATTAGTCTGCTCAACAATCTCAGCCAAAAATACATCATCCATGAACAACTGAAAAAACTGAATAGGCAAAAAAAATTCACAATCCACTCCACACCCTGCATCACCACTAAAGGCAGGCAACACCGGCTGCACCATGTTTGGATCAACCCAGAGTCCAACACTTCCTGTAGGAAGCCTTGCAGCCTCAGGCTGCAATCCAGATGTCTCTTGCTGCACCATCGGCACATCAGTGTCCTCCTCTAAAACAGGCACTTCATCCGCACTGAGAGTAGCTTCATCCGCACTGAGAGTAGCTTCATCATCAGATGATTCCTCGTGGACAGAAAACTCACTGCCAGAATCTTGCACTCCCTCCTCTCCCTCAGACACACTGTCAGTCTCATAATCCTGCTCAGAGGAAGATTCAAAAAGCATACCAACCACCTGCTGAACAGTAATTCTACGGCTAGCCATAATCCTTACTAATAAAGGTAACTTGTCAAACAAGTCAACAACAACAAACACTTTGTAAAATAAGCAATAAACAAAATGTGTCTTTATCACAAAGACCTATATACTCCAAAACTATACCACTCACTTGCCAGAAGCAGCTAGACTCACCACCACCTACTCTGCACAGCCACAGTAAGGATCAACAATATCCCACTAAAAAAGAAAAAGAAAAAAAGAAAATTACACATAAGACAATGCAAAACACATCGCAAAGAATTTCATGCTCAAAACACTAACTAAATATGCTGCCATTACGACACCACTTACAAAAAAATTAATTCATGCATGACAATAATACTCATTTGGAGTAAACATAACAAAAATGCTTTTCTTACCAAATAAATGCAACTACGCAAAACTGCAGAACAACCACTGCCGAAACCGCAAACAAGAATCAAAAGCTTTACACTAGAATAAATAGGAGAAAAAAACATTACAATCACATATGCAAATAATGCACCAGTCCACACACAATCCACCAGCCAAGCTAAGAGGTAGGTGGGCCTAAGGGTATAAATAAAATATTCACCCCCGTAAAAGGGGAGCAACCCTTGCCCAAGAGGCCACTCCCCAACACCAACATTTTAAAAACCCTGGTGTCTAGTAGCTTCTGCCCCCCTTGGGGGCAGATGGGCCTAACAACATACTGCTGATCTGCCACCCAAAGAGGGCAGAAATGGGCACAATCATCCTCCCATAAAGGGGAGAGACCCTTGTCCAAGGGGCTGCTGCCCAACATAAAAAAAAAAATCCCTGGTGGCCTAGTGGCCATATAAAAAAAAAATCAGCCGATCTGCCCCCCAGGGGGGCAGAAACGGCCAAATTAATGCTCCCCAAAGGGGAGCGACCCTTGCCCAAGGGGCCACTTCCCACAAATGAATCCCTGGTGGTCTAGTAGGCCACTTTAAAAAAATGACGAGATCTGCCCCCTAGGGGGGCAGACACAGCCAAAACATATTGCCCCCAAAAGGGGAGCGACCCTTGCCTAAGGGGCCGCTCCCCGCAAACAGTTGAGCAGATTTTTAATAATAAAAAAGAAAATTCCCTAGTGTCTAGTGGGCATTCCTGCTGCACGATCGCATGATCGTGCAGCAGGAATGCTTAAAAGAGGCATCAGGGGAAAGGAAAACCCTTTCCTTTCCCCCAATGCCTCTTTTGTTTAAATACCCCCCTCCCCCGAGGAGAAACTTACCTCCTCTCTCTTGGACGCGCTGGAAGCAATGGCTTCCAGCGCGTCCGGAATCCTCTACGTCATTAGATGACGTGGAGGGGGAGCGGGGGGAGGCAGGGGAAGGGCTTCCTCTACCATCCCCGGTGGGGGCACCTTAAAGGGCGGCCCACGGGGGGAGGGCCAGCGCTTCCCCCGTGGGTGGGTGCTAGGACGGCCGGGAGCCGTCCGACGCACACGCCCAGCGTGACGTCAGACGGCTCCCGGCTGTCCGACGCATGGAACGGGTTAAGATTCAGCAACAAGAGTAGTCCTGGCTGCATATGGGTATTCAGAGAAGACCACCCTCCTTTTAGTTGTCGTTGCACGACCTTAATAATAATAATAATAATAATAATACTGGAGCTTATACAGCACAAACAGCTACCTCAAACAGAGGTGTCCCGGCGCTCTAACAGTAGGCATTACGCGCATAGAGGTCCAGGCATTGATCCCAAGCCTAATCATGCCTAAAGAGCCATGTCTTCAGCGCTTTTCTGAAACAGGTCTCTGAATCAACTTGGCGGAGGTTCCCAGGCAGGGCGTTCCACATTTTGGCCATCCTCACTGAGAACGCTCTTCCACCCAGACGGGCTTTCGCAAAGCAGGGGGTACAAAGCAAATTTTGTGAATTTGACCTCAGAGATCGATTTTGCTTATAGCAGCAAAGTCTTTGTTTAAGATATCCGGGGCATTTACCCTTTAGAGCCCGGTAGGCCAGAGTCATGGCCTTGAATTCAATTCGTTTGGCTACTGGAAGCCAATGAAGCTCGTATAAGTGCGGAGAGGCGTGATGCCGAAAAGGTATGCGTCTGATCAGTCTCGCAGCCGCATTCTGTACAATCTGGAGACGTCTAATCGAATATTTAGGAAGGCCGAGGTATAAGCCATTTGCGTAGTCTAGCCTAGATGTCACTGTGGCGTGGACTACGGATTTGCAGCAATCTTCTGGCAGGAAATGTAAAAATTTCCGGAGGTTTCTCAATTTTCTGAAGCAGGTAGCAGAGACCTGTTGAATTTGAGCCGAAAAGGAAAGATCAGCCTCCCACCTCACGCCTAAATTTTTAATATTAGTGGCGGGGGTAGGAGGTGGGCCCATTTCTGACGGCCACCCCAGATCTGGAGCAGGCACTGGGCCCTTTCCGAAAAACAGTACCTCTGTTTTTCCTGCATTGAGTTTTAACTTGTTTTTATTCATCCATAATGCTATGTCTCTCAGACAACCTTTAAAATTCTTGAAAGCATCTTCCGTCCGCTCTTGAAAAGGGAAAACCAACTGGGTATCGTCAGCATAGGAGATCGCCTTCACCCCCCAGTTGGCAATCAAAGAGAAAAGCGGAGCCAGGTATAGATTAAAGAACAGAGGGCTCAGCCCTGAGCCCTGAGGAACACCACACCAAAGGTGTTTAGGTTTTGATTCAAATGTTTGTAAGGCGACTCTCTGAGTGCGACCGCTCAGATATGATTTCAGCCAGGCCAACACCTTCCCCCCGAAGCCCATGTCTTGTAGTCTCTGAACCAACATAGCATGATCGACTGTGTTGAATGCCGCAGACAGATCCAGGAGCACCAGCAACGCTGATGCCCCTGAATCAAGCGACCCTCTCACTGACTCAGCCACCTGGAGGAGTGCGGTCTCCGTGCTGAAACCCGCCCGGAATCCAGATTGTGTGTCATGCAGAGAGCCATGGCTCTCGATAAAGTTAGTCAGTTGGCGCTGGACCAACTTCTCTAACATTTTTCCCGGCGCGGGCAGCAATGAAATTGGCCTGAGATTGTTGAGATCTCCTGGGTCACCATTTGGTTTTTTCCTCAGAGGTCCTCAGGGACCTTCAAAGATGTTTCAGGAGTTGGGCCTTGGGATCTCAGTTGCAGTCTGCCGGCAGTTTCTAGAACTTCTGGTAAATGTTTGCCACCCCTCTCAATGGAACCGCAGCTACCTTCGGTCACACGCAGACTACTCTTCCTCTAAGTCTGGCTGTAGGCACAGAATCCATTTGGCTTCCCTAAGAGAGCCCATGACCACAGAGCAGCCCTCCATGGAAAAATAATGCGGAATGGGTGTCTCCATTTGTGTTTTACGCCTTTGGAGATGAGGAAGTCAGTGACGGGTTCACATATTCTTTGCTAATGTCAATGCTGAGAGGTCTTGGAAGAAGATGAGTTGTGAATCCCTTACTGAAAGTGAGCCTCCTTCACGTTCTTTGAACATGATGACCTCTTGATCCGCATAAAGGTGGATGCGGACTAGAACATCTGGTAACCGCTTCCCAGCTCTACTTAGGGGTACCACCCTATAGGTTCTGTCCATGGCAAAAGGATCACCTTTTGTTCTTTCTAGGATAGGTACTTTGGCAAACTGCCATCCGGTACACTGATAGGAATGCCCCAGATGCAGATGTTTTTGCACTGTGATCTTTTTTCGAGATCCTTACATTTTTCTTGGAGCAGGATATGCTGGTCCTTAAGCGGAAGGATCTGCTTCTGCAGAGCTTCGCACTCCTCGGCTTGCCTAGCAACGGACATTTCAGGTCAGACAACCCTCTCTCCCAGGTTGTTGATGTCACGCTGCATAATACATAGGTCTTGCTCTGGGCCAGTTTTGACACCTCTGATTTCCTCTTTAAGTTTTTCAAAGATCTGAAGAAGGAGTTCCCTGGCGTTTGTCTGGGGCTAATCCCTGTGGGTCCTGAAAGGGCTCCCTCCCTCGACCCCTGTCCCCCGTTGTCTTGAGTTGAGAGGCCTGCTGAAGGACGAATCTAATGTCAGAGTTCTTCTTGCATCCCCCTACCCCCGTCATGACCGCTTTATGAGGAGGTACCTTTGCTACAGTCTGGTTGTATGATGCTAGTTCTCTCACTCAAAAATCTATCTGTGCTACATGGGAGCTTTAGGCCATTCAAATTAAGGCAGAATTCATATGAACATTAGGTGGCTACACTAGGTCATGGTCCTCAAATGTTAGGGCCCAGACCACCTGTTCACCCACTCCTGGATGTTGGAATCAGCCTCAAGTTTGAAGCCAGATTAAGGGGAAAGCAATGAGAGGGCCTGTCACAATCCTAGGGTCCACTCAACCTCAGCCCTGAGTCCGCCCAAGCAAGTGTGTCCTAAGTTCCAAGCCCTTCCATGGAAAGGGCACCCCAGCCCCAGTTCTACCCCAATCAGGCTCCTAGCTGGGCATTCACTTTTGGATAAACTCTCTTGTCTTCCAGGCTGCCACAGTTCAGGCCATATCCACAAAGGTCTTCATTTAAAGGGCTGCTGGCACACATCTCCCAAATCCATGCTGTCTGGGCCAGTTTGCACCGCATGAAGTGATGTAAGTCAGGGCCACTCATTCGGCCAGCAGTACCTCAAGACCAAGTTGTCCTGGGGCACTCGGAGCCCGATCGCCTGCCACCCCTGCCTCTCATTTTGCTTCTGTTTGCATGGCTGAGTCAGAGACACCGTAGCATCCTTGTGGGCCTACACGACACCCGCTATCTTGCCTGCTGTGCCCATGGCCTCAGGTCTCCATTTCACAGCTCCCAGCGCAGGAATACCTTGCAGGGCATTTGGGTGAGGAATTGTGTGAGCAGGGTGGAGAGAATTAGGCATCCACCATCTTGCACGTTCATCCACACCCCCCATACTTTTTGTGCAGAACTTGTAAGTGAAGCATTTCAAATAGGAACAAGTACTGAGGTAAAATTGTCCAGGTGCCATGTGTGCATGTCGTGTTGTGTCATCTGTAGGAGTGGGCGTAACTCCTGTAACTCCATGTAATGTAATCACATGGAAATAACCAACAATTCTGCGAAATTCAGCAGAATTACACAAGAAGATATTTCTGCATTAAGTGCTATTTTCTTAGAGCAAAAGTGCTACGTCGCTTCCAAAATGGATGCAAGGAAGCATTTTGCGGTAACAAATAACCTAAAAGCAACAGAACATGAATAGCGAGCAGCTCGTGGGGTAGGATTTCCCCCCAATTTACTTCCAGCATTTAGCACGGGTTTCTTGGCTCACAATGCCCTCTCATGTCCAAAATAGATACAAGGAAGCATTTTGAGCTGAGAAAATAGAGCTAAATGCAACAGAACATAAACAACAGCTCGAGCAGCAGCTCGCGATTGCTAAATGTGCTCTTGAGGTAGGATTTTTCCCCCTAAATAGTCTTAATTCCGTGAGGGGGCGTAATTGCGTTATTATCTGTAATTCCGCATTAAACAATAATGTGAAGTTACCCAAATCACTCCGATTACTCTGGCGTAATTGAAATTCCTCCCAGGCCTAGTCATGTGCAACCGACTAGTATAGTCAGACCCCAGGCGATGTTGCCATTGGCCCACTACAGGGGAAACAAGCTGTACGAGCAACTTCTGGTCCCCAAGCAAGGCCGGGACGGAGCAGATGGGTCAGTTAGTGACACAAGGATGGCATCTGTGCATATGTTCAGAGTGTGTCTTTTCTTATCTTGACGCCCAGAATAATTCTGGTTAACCATATCCTCTACACCATTGGCTCCAAATAGAATGCTACAAGCAGAGTAGAGTGGGGGTACCCGTGCTTGGTGAGTCACAGGAACAAAAAAAAGCCAGAACACCATTAAACAGCTTTGTGTCCACACTCAATAGAAGTTGTCCTGCAGGGTGCCATGTGAAGTCTTGCCTGGTTTAGGAATACTGCGAAGGAAGCAACCAGCATAAATGCTGTCATGGATCCAGACTCGACTAATGGGTTGAACAGGTGTGCGAGGAAGGGGGCAAGAGCATGACCGAACGTGTTATAAAAGAGCCGCCTGATGCCGTCCGGGCCCGGTGATTTATTTAACTGGAGCATGGCTGCGCCAGATATCCCAATTTCCAGTTGAGTAGGTTACTCCAACGCGGTTGCATGTGTGTCAGATCGCCTTCACACTTTTGTGTTTGCCAAGTATGCATCTACCCACGTATGGCTTGCAGTTCAGTTCTGTAGAGGGTGCCACACTAGCCCCAGAATGCTTTCTTAATGCCACCGTCACCACTAACTGAAGCTCCTGATTGGTCTATAATTTCTGAAACTCTTTGTTTGACCACTCTGCCTTCAATTTGGATGCAACAAATTTTCTCGCCTTGTGATCGCCACCGTAGGATTGTTGTCTAGCGCAGAGCAGGGCATGCACATTCCATCTTGTCCAGATGCAGCATTTGGACCTGTGGTCTTGTTGCTATAAACTGCATCAAACCTTGTTAGAGCCTCTTCTTCAGTGCACATCACCAGCTTTTTCAGTTGCACTTCCGGACCTCCTGTTCATCTCCCCTGCCTTTGTTTGTCCTGGGTGCAGCTGTTATCTGTATTCTTCTGGCACTGGGTTTAGGAATAACATCTGCAGTGTCGTTCTCAGCCATACACTGAGTGATAGTTCTCTGTAGCTTCTCTTTGTTTTGTAGAAGGCCATCCCTCTGTCTTCACATCCTGGCCACCGCGTGGGGTGTCGGAGTAGCTGGAGTACATGCAATGGAGGCATGGTCTGACATAGCTATATGTTCTAATGCTGAGTGGAGGATTCTCATTGTCATCTGCAGTCACCAAGATGTAGACCAATATTGCACACGTGAAGTGATGCTGTGAAATATGTATGGTGTTAAGACGTCCTGAAAGCCATACATCATTCAGGCCCATCTTTTTAAGTCAGTCCCTTCCCATCGGAGTGTCCCTAACAGTCCCGTTCTCTGGGCAGACTTATCTCAGTTGTAGCCCAGACATATATTAAAGTCCCCACCTCATCTGACCTCTTTGTCAGTAGTCTGTAATATCTGAAATATCATTTTCTTCAGATTCTTCCTTGTCCATCCTTCAGGTAGTCTGGGTGAAGGAGTATGAGCTGACAGCCCCAAGACCCATGCCTGCCCATACTCCACAGGAGACGCACCCCCCTACCCAGGGCATTCCTTCATGCCGCAGCATGTCTCATCTAGGGCCTGAAAAAATATGATCACATCACCCCCATCCTGACAGAATTACATTGGCTCCCCTTGCTAGCCCGCACCATCTTTAAAACTAGGTGCAACATTTACAGAGCCATCACAGCCTTCATCCCCACTTATCTTGTAGAGAAACTCATCATCTCTAGAGGTTTTCGGCACACCTGCAGCCAGGACACCATCAGACTGCAGACAAGAAATATAAAAGAAGAAAAAAACAAGGCAGCAGACCTTTCCCATCGATGCACACAGGATCTGGAACAATATCCCTGTATCCACCAGGCTTGCTACTACACTGCTTCAATGTGGAGAGCTGAAGAGAACGATATCAGATGCATGAGCGGTCGACAAACCAGCAACCTCTTCTACCACTCATTGCCTTTATGCTGGTCTTTGACCATGTACAGCACTTGCTGCCGTTTGGCTACATTGACACCATAGAAAGGCCACATGCATTAATCTTTATCTGAAATGTCCAAGTCATCAATCCCCATGTTGTGTACTTCCCCTTAGAATGCTGGGGTCATGAGGAAAGCTATTGCATCCTTTTTGGAGTGACTGGAGGAAATGAACTATGCCAGAATTTCGGTTTCGGCTGAAACCAGAATCTACTGAGCAGGTGTGTCTCTTGAGGCAAATGCCTCCCTCCAGATTGTGGAATATTCAGAATTGTGAGTCTCTTGGACAGGCATATGCGTTGAAGCTAACCCTCTTACCCATGGTTACCCCTCTCTCTAATGTGCCTATAGCCAGCCGTGTCTGGGACAGCTCCTACCTTCCTCGCCACCCGGGACTGCCCCTGTGGACTCATCCCTGTACTACCGCAGACGGACCACTGGGACCCATATGTTCCAATGACCAATAACCAGCACTTCCCAAATGAACAGAACTGCACCCGATAACCCCCCCACCCCATTGAACCGTACCAGAATGTTTAATAGTAGCTAAAAACTGTGCGCAAACTAGCTGGAAAAAAGTCTTATATCCCTAGGGCATATCTCAGAGTCATCAACCTCCCCCCCCCCCGCCACCCCCACTTCACACCTTTGCCTGACCCCACCCAACCTCTTTATGACTTCACTGGCCTTTCTCTACCCCAAGGTTATTATCCCCAGCACCCCACATTCACTCTTTGGCCATTCTGGGAGAGTCCCTGGTTCTTTCTTATCTGGTCTGCTTTTTTCGCTCTGACTGCTTTTTGTTTTTTTTGCTGCTGAATGACTGCAGATGTTTGTCTTATCCTCTTTTGTTTGCATGCAACCGTCCTCCATCTTCAACTTGTTAAAGGACTCATCTTGTGTTCCATTTGCAGAGACCTATCAGGCCCACCTTGTTCCTGAGAGGCACACCTAGAAGTTGTTTAGCTACTAGGAGCGATCTCAATTGATATAGATGGTCATTCCACTGAAAGATTATGCAGAACAGGAGATTCCACCTGTAGGCCACTCCTCGATCACTCAGAAAGACTTGGAAGGTGCATCATGTTTTGTGTATCATTGTCAAAACATCCTGGAACAGGAACACTGTTGCCTTCAAATATTATGCCATCCATTATCCTTGCCATCTATATTATGATCGCTTTCTACTTAAAGCAGTGAACTTGTGTCAGGATGAGGGGAAGACCCTCTCCCCAGAGAGGATGCTCCTGCTGTATGATGTGCTTTGTCTAGAACTGTGTCGTCCAGACTCTACAACTAAGATGTGCAGAACATCTGTATAAAGTATCTATGTCCAGCATATTTTGGTCCTTTACCATAAGGAGCTCTCATCTCAGAAACTCCATCTCCTCCTCTTGCGTGTTTCCTGAGTCCTACGGCACAGGTACCCAATTCGCCCAGAAAGTCAAATGCTGCTGGACTTCATGTAGTTCCTCTGCTAAGTCCTCACTCAAGATGGTCAGGTCTTCTCCCGTCCACTCCTGAATAGATTCTCCATAAAGGACTTTGTTATTGGTGCTTCATCCTCTACCGGCCTTGGTGTATGCAAACTCAAGTTGAGGACATAGGATTATCTTGAGCTGTGTCGATGCTTATGTGCGACAGATGTGGCCAGCATCTCCTTGCGTGCATGCTCCTGCTTTCCTTTTTCCACTGCCATGCTTATTTCTGTATATGATGGGGTCTTCTGCTCTTCGTCCACTAGCTAGCCGCCGTTATCCTGGCCTGTTCTGTTTTAGTACCCCATATGTATCAAGTGGAGAGGTGTGGTGCAGCGGCCAGGGCAGCTGACTTCGGAGCACAGGGCTCACGGTTCGATCCCCGGCTCCGGCGGCAGCTCAGCTCAGCACCATGTGACTCTGGGCAATAGCTCACTTAATTTCCACGACGGCCCCCAGTGCCTTGAGACCCGTAAGGGTGAGTAGTTCGCGCTTTACAGATTTAGATTTTTTTTTTTTTTTATATGCTGTAGAACAGCGAGTAGGGGCCTTATACTGTGGGTTCTTTTTTCCTGTGTGTGTCGTTTTGGCTCAGTGACCCACACCTTGGTCATCCAAAGAGGCCTGAGGCCCAAGTAAATGCCGCCGGAATGCCTTGGTCATCCAAAGAGGCGTGAGGCCCAAGTCAATGCCGCCAGAATGCCACTCCGCAGTGGTTGGCAGTACCCCTTGACCCCCAGAGCATTGGCTCGGCTGTCCTGTTGCCAGGAGCTGGGATACCCTCTGTAATTTAATGGGGTGTTAGCTATGTGTAGAGGGGCACCTATTTGTGGCAGGTATGTGAGCTCTTGTGCCAGCGAAGTTACACCCAGTTTCCACTTGGTATCCCCAACCAGCCCATCATCAGCAGTCCCCACTCACTTTCCTGGAAATGGCTCTGTCTGCTTCACTGCTGTTGTATTCTCATCTGCTGTTTTTTTCTCCTTTCTGCCAGCCTGGTGCTGGCACACTGCAGCCCAGCTTCATATCTTGCCAGCTAGGCTTCCTGGGCACTTTCCAGGCAACTTTCGTAGGCTTTTCCAAAATAGCAGCCACTTTCAGGCCTTTTGCAGTGCAACCATTACCTTGGGTAAGCCGTGTGTTTTCATGGCAATCTGGTGCTTCTTCAGCCTTTTCCTTTCAATCCGCCTGCATCCATTGAAGTCTGGGTGTCATCCTCACCAGGCTACATACATAAAGGTCCTCTGTTCAGCCCTCCAAACAATAGGGATACAGGTTAGCAGAGGAGGCAAGGGCAGAGGAAACAGCAAGACTTTCTAATCCCACGCAATCTTCATTCCTCCCCCTTAATTTAGTATAAAACCAGTCATGAGCAACCCTCAGTGTAATGGTCAGGTTGAATGATTTAATGCAGCTCTGAAAGCAGATATAAGAGTTGACTCTTGCAAAAAAAAAAAATACATGGTTTAATGTGTTCAGAAAGAGAGATTACAGGAATAGGGACGAACAACACAATCTATTAGTCTGTTTCTGTTGTTGATGGGACAGGTTTCAATATGTGTCCTCTTTGATAGATAAAAAAAAGCATGATGAGAGAGAACAAAGTTCATCACGAATCATAGTAGCAAGCACAAGCGGCTGTACCACAGGAATGAAATACAATTGAGTAAAAAAACATGATATGAGAAACAGAGTATACTCATTTATTTGAAAACTGGTTGAAATTGCTTTACCAGGATTCACAGAGAAAGGAAACGCAAGATTTGATAAATCAATGAAAATAGATTGAGTGAATTCAATAGTGTTGTAACTCAGGGTGTAAAGATATGGAGTAAAACGTGTGTGAGGGAAGAACAATGTGAATCCAAAGAGTAGTACTGAAACGGCTCTAACACACATTGTTGATGACGCCTTGAGATCTCTTGAAGAGAATGTACCCTGCCTACTTATCCTTCTTGATCTGTCCTCGGCGTTTGACACGGTCAAACATAAAAACCTGACTGATCTTCTTAACTAAAGGATGGAGCTTTCGGGCCCTGTCTTAAATTGGTTTACCTTGTTCTTACAAAATAGAATTTAATTAAAGAATTAAAGTTAACCACTCCCTCGCAACCAGTACACCGGTCTCAATTGGAGTGCCTCAAGGTTCCACACTCTCTCTCACGCTTTTCAACCTGTTCATGGAACCACTGTCCGAAATTCTGAACCGCTCTAACATTCAATACCACATGTATGCCGATGACACTCAATTGTACTTGAAAATTTCTTCTCCGGATGACATCAAAACTCTTAACTGTGCGCTGCTGAAAACTCAACAATGGTTAACTCACAATCACCTTTTGCTAAATACACTCAAGACAGAATTCCTCCTGACTGCCCCCCACAATCATTCTTCACCCATTCAAGACTGGCTCAAACAACTTACAGCTCTCAACTGCACTCCACATGTTGTTGACTCTGCGAGATCTTTAGGCATAACTCTGGACAAATACCTGAATATGCAAGATCACATCAGTGCAACTACAAGGGGAGCCAATCATCAGCTCAACACATTAAGGAAAATCAAGCCATTCCTGCCCGCTGAGGACATTCAGTCTGCAGTCCCATCCCTAGTCATCTCCCGCTTAGACTATGGAATTGTGACCCTGGCAGGTTTACCCAAAGCTAGATTGGCACCTCTAAGAGCCACTCTGCTGCCAGACTCATCAGTGGTCCTAGAAAACATGATCACATCACACCAGACCTAATTCAACTCAATTGGCTGTCTATCAAAGCAAGGATTCGCTTCAAGATAGCCTGTCTGACGCACAAAGCTATTCATGATAACATCCCAGTTTACCTGGCTAAAAAACTCAAACTATCTGGTTTGAATCAGACCCTAAGACGCTCTAACACGCTCCTGTTGAAACCTCCCAAATTCAAAAAGAAAAGAACCTACAACCGCGCTTTCTCTGGTCTTGCTCCAAGAATATGGAAAACTCTAACCCCTCGACCTCCTCATTCAAAAAACAAGTCAAACAGTTACTCCTGCATAACCATCTACAGCAATAGTCCTGAAGCCACCATAACTAACTTTTATTTCTTGTTGATATATTTGATTTCTCATTGAGCGTTGCAATTTTTGTGACTCTACATGCACCATAAGATTGGCTGCTCTTTTGTTACTTTACATGTCCCACAAGGTGGGTTGCTCCTGTTTGGTATTTGTGCTTGTTAAGTTCCTTTATGTTGTTGTATTTATGCCTTTACCTCCTTTTCACTTCTACTCCTTTGTACAGTGCTCTGAGACCCTCACGGGTCATGTTCGCGCTGTATAAAACTTTTCAAATAAATAAGGTGGTGAGCCTACCCACTGTGAATGTTAGAAAGGAGTAAATAGAAATGTGAATGGTATTAGGAGAGAGTTACATTTTAAGACAATGGTAGCCAAAGGATCAAGTATGGCAGTAGTTATCTGAATCAAATCTGAAAATTAGAGAGACAGCTGTTATATTCCATAAAAGTACCATAATATAGGCCCCGGTAACTTCATTACCCTTCACCTATATTCTTCCCTACATTACACTTGTCACAGTTTACAGGGACTGACCTTTTACCTAGATACGACACTGCATTTAGAACACGGGTTTTCCCTAGTTCGAGATCTCATACATTATGCATGAGGATTCTTGGATGCACAGCAGGACGACCATCTCTTGTATAATATCTATGTATAAAGTTCATGCCCGACGTCATCCTTATGCTGACACAGTAATACAGCGAGGTAGGACCCCTGGGGAGACCTATGGGTATGTATACATCTCATCTTGCTAAGATAGGGCAGAGGAGACCGAGACTTCCCGGCCGACACACTGACCTGAGACGCTGAGGTTCCTGCATGCAGACACTCCAGCTCGCAGTGGTCGAACATCCCTTGCGGGATGTCCAGTTCGAGACCAGGCCGGGGTCCCATAGTCTCTCACTTCAGGTATTGGGGTTGACTAAATCCTAGAGGGATTCCTGGCTTAACACCTATACAATTGGTAGGTACATTTAGGTACATCTATTTAGGGAAGCATTGTAGGAGTACGCATCTTTTATCATGTGTTTTATATACTCGTATATATTCATGACTATCGTAAGATGGTAGAACTATACCATCCCTTTACCTTTTTAGTACTGCTAATCATTTATATCTTATACTGTCTAAAGGTTGTTGCAGCTCATCTATTCTACACCAGAATAACAGCTGTTCAATAAATACTTATTGAAAACGCCCAGCCTGTTTATTCTGTGTATATCCCTGAGACTGACTAAGTAAGCACGAGTGACTGAGCGAAAAGTAGTATATTGTTTCCACGGTCCTGAGAGATCAGGGTTGTCATGTTCGATGGTTGCCAAGAACTGTTCTCTCCTTGGTAAGAGGAGATTCTAGTGGCAATGTGAGCTAGTTGGTATAAAAGGCCAACATGCACGGTGGGGGTGTTCAGAGTCAGTCTGACAACAATCCTACAGTGTATGCTGTTCAAACGCGCAGATCCTGTATAATTGTTATAGGAGCTACACGACATGGCACCACCAACGTTGGTTGGGTACTATTTAACAGTAGAATCTGAGTAGTTCAGTCGTGCTATTCTCAGAAATCCCTGTTCACAAAACACCAGAGACGTCTGGAGTGGGTGGGCAAAACTACGCCAGAGCTGAGTAGGCAAAATATCCTATTTATTGGCTGTTGGTTAATCAAGCTTGAAGGACACAGTGTTCCTAAAATTGTGCAAAACACCTTATCTTAGTTCCCTTGAAAAGCTCTTCCTTCTTTTTTAAAAACAATGACTGAGGAAGGGGATAGAGTTGTGCAAGAACTAAATCTCTCAGCAGATGAGGAAGATGCAGATGCAATTCACATTGCAGAAAATGTTAGAAATGCAGTCACCCTGAAACTGCTTGCGCATGGTCTAACACCGAGGGGGGCGTAGTACCTTTCGTGATTGAGGCACACGAATCATACAGAACAGAGGTATTTTATTTGTGGGTTACATTCCCAGCAGCAAATGCAACACCAAAAATATTTCATTTCTACACAGAAGATGAAACACCAGCGGAGTATTGTCCGTATGAGGACATTGAAGTTCCGCTCACGTACCAGGAACACTTATAAAGGTTTAAAGGCGCCCTCCCCCATACAAGAAGTAGAGTAAGACTAGGTCCGCTCGGAAGAGAAGGTGCAACATGGCCAATATTAGCGGCCTACACACCACACCCTGACATCGAAACAATGCCAGGAGGAGACTTACTGATACTTCACAAAGAATTAATAAAAATGTACAGAAACATGACACAGTTTGTCATGAGGACACTTACAGTCCAGCCGGCAATGGTTACAACAAATACAACTCCAGTTCAAGGTACAGCAACTAAAATAACACCACAAACGTTACACGCAGTAATGGGTAAAATGTCCGCAAAACATGAACAAATGCCATTCTGGGTAGCTCAGTAAATAACACAGGTAGAAGCAGTATTTCCGAATACTAGCCCATATGAAAAACACAGAATACTGACAATCTGCTTGCCCATGGGGATAACACCACAGATAGAGGATTGTACCATTTGGGGTACAGTTTTCGCTGCCATATATACCAGAACTCATGGTATCTCGTCATTAGCAGTAATACTAGATGTATTAAGACAAATAAAAAATGAGTACGGAGCAGTGCCTGCTCTGAACTTAGGGATGAAATTACTAGGTAATTATGCCCAGGTATCAGCTATAATATTAGCAAATATTAAAGGGGAGGCAGCATCAGTGGCTATCCGCCAACGCCTAAGGGAGTTCAGTCCTTTACAACAGGAGCACGAACTACCTAAAATAATTGAAACTGCGTATGCAGAATCAGGCAGGGACAGTTTGGGTGGAAAAGCATTGAAGCCACAACTGATGGGTAGTCCCGAAAAGGAGACCTTCAAGCAGACAACTACTTCCTCAAAAAAGAAGTGGGACAATAACAAGAAACAAAAAGTTAAAGAAAACAGATCTCAATCCAGAGGTAGATCTCCTCCACCAGGAGCCCTCCGAAAGGAGGTATAACCTTAGGAATAGGCACAATATTGACAGGTATTAGGATACTGATACACGTTCGTCTCGTTCCTTTCAGGGTTCAACGAAAAACTCTGAGAGGGAAGGTCGGTCAGACAGACAAGAAGAGCGTACAAAGTCCAAGGACAAGCAGCACGCTCAAGAATATACTTCCAAAAAAGAAGATAAACCAAGACAAAAGCCATGGTTCAAAAAGAAGAAGGTTGCAGGTCTAAAGATCAGATATGCCCAGAATTCTGAGGACTCGACTGCTGAACGGGGAATGGGCTCTGACGATGCTAGACAGTACGGCAGAAGTAAAAATAGCTCGCCAGAACCTGATGGAATTTCTGGTGACAGCGGACATGAATGATTATATCACGGTGGAAATACCTGATACTAGGGTAAGTGTCCCACATAAATTGTATGAAATAACACTCCAAATGGAGGGGGTCAAATGCAGGACAGTTAGAGGTCTCTTTTGGGAGAACCTGAAGTTTGGCGATGACATTTTGTTAGCTGAACAAGATTGGCCGCCAACATTAGTCATGGATTGCCCTAGGAGAGAAACGGTAATTTTACCAGCATTTTCCCACCCTGTTCCCAGATATCTAAAATATACATATGTACGGGAGTGGGCGGTAGCCCTAGCACCGGCATTATACAAAAACCATGTTGGATGGAATGAGGATTCAACCCACCACATTATTCCACAAAAAAATACTCTGACTGCACAGAGGCAGTATCCAATAAAGCAAGAAGCTAAGAAACAGGTCAGGGAGATCTTAGATCAACTTGAATACCAAGGGGTGATTGAAACTTGCACCTCTCAAATGAATAACCCTCTGTTTCCCGTATCAAAACTGGACAATTCATATCGTTTAGTTTTAGATTACAGACATTTAAACACTTGCACTAAGACATTTGCAGTACAAAATGCACACAGTGCCTAATGAATAACATTGTGCGGAAAAAATACAAAACCACGCTTGATATCTCAAATGGATTTTTCTGCCTGAATATAGCGCCTGAGAGCAGGTATTTAACCGCATTCTCCGCGTTAGGCTCCCAGCGACAATTTTGTAGACTACCCCATGGGTATAAGAACAGCCCGGGGTTGTTTTCAGCCAGAGTAACTGAATTACTTCAAAATCTGGATGAAGATGCATTGTCCTATGTGGATGATATTTATCTAACGGATGGCGACCTGGAGGAACACTTGAACAGAGTGAATACCATAATTTTGGGATTTGCCTCTGAGGGTTACAAATTCAACCTTAAAAAATCGAAGATAGCCCACCTTAATGTCCTTTTTCTAGGATATGAGCTTTCAAGTGAAGGAAAAAGCCTAGCAGCTAATTTTTAGAAAAATGTGCGCTGCTCCAACCTGAAAAATCATTAAAAAAATTACAATCAATCCTGGGATTCCTGAATTTTGGCAGAACATACATGTTGGATTATGCAGAAAGAGTAAAACCTTTTTACGATTTAATAGAACCTGACTTTTCAGTTAGACAGTGGACACAGGAACACACAGATACTCTTCGTTCCTTACAAGCTGACATGATAGCTTCCAAACACTTACAGACACGCGTGAACGTGCGCAACCTGGTGATCCTTATAGTTGCAGGTCAATCAGGGTACACCAACCTAACATATAATGAAGGTGAGACAGTACCAATAGCATACAAATCACATTTGTACACAAATGCTGAGATGCACTTTGCATCAACAGAAAAAATTCTGACAGCAGTACAGACTGCTGTAGTGAGAGAAAGAGCACTGGCTCAAGGGAAGCGTATAATAGTCGTTACCCCAGTTCCAGCCCTAGAGGCTGCGACAAAGGCAAGCGTTCCCAACGCTAAAGCCTTACATCCAAGATGGATACAATGGGCTAATTCTCTCACTGCAACAGATGTAGAATACAGGTATGACCCAAATCTAAAAACACAAGCATTTCTGCATTATGAACAAGAATATCCTCTACCAAATGAAATAATGCCTCTAGATCAGTATGAATATATAATTTACACTGACGGTTCTGCTCAACCGGCCATAGGGAGTAAACAGCAATACAGCACGGTGTGTGCTATCGTTAAAGGGCGTATGCAGGATGGAAAGTTTCATCCGAGTTGTACAAAAACCCAGTCTCTACGAGACTGCACAGCGCAGCTGGCTGAATTAAAAGCACTGTTACTGGCACTGGTAAATACGGATCGAGAATTCCCCACACTAATAGTGTATGATTCCTTTTACTGTGTGCAGTCATACAATGAATATTTACATCACTGGGGACAGAATGGGTTTAAAGATACAAAAGGTGGCACAATTAAGCACAAAACGCTATTGGAAAAGGTAGTGGAGTTGAAAAACGAACTACCAAGGGCTCACGTGATACACACACCGAGTCATCAATGTGATGGCGTTCACGTTGAAGGGAATTCATTGGCTGACGAAGCCGCAAAGGGGGCTGTACACACGGCTTCCGTAGCTGCAATCACTCGTTCAAAAACGAGAAAAGACGGTGAGATTATGGTTGCGATTATTGCTACACGCAATAAATCAGCAGTACCGAAAAGATTTCCACTCAAGTACTCCTACAAGTTAGATGCAAACAACGTTCCATTTGCTCAGATTCCTGGAGTGGGGGATAGAGTAATACCGAATATGGATCGTAGGTTAGGATTAATTCTAGCAGCACACGAGGGTATAGGTTCTGCACATGCAGGAGTTACAGCGACTGTTTCTCTACTAAAACAACGCTACTGGTGGCCAGGTTTAACAAAGCAAACTAAGGACTATGTCTTGAAATGAGACATTTGTCAGCAGATGAAAGGATCCACAATAACACGTCCAGTGCAGACACCGTTACTAATATCAGACAAACCACTTGCGTGTGTTTATTTGGACCACTGCGGCCCCTTACAAAGTGATGGGGCTTACAAGTATATCATGGTTGCAGTGGATTCCTGCTCTAGATTCCTATGGGTGTGGCCCCAGCGCTCGGCTGATGCTCGAACTGTTTTTGTGAGTCTTTATAGGGACATACACAATAGGCACATTACATTCTGACCGTGGCCCCGCGTTTAGCTCTCAGGCGTACAAGGAGGCCATGGGAGGTTTGGGTGTAGCATTGCGGTACTCCTCTCCGTACCATCCCGAGGGAAATTCGGTCGTGGAGAGGAAAAACCAGGACTTAAAGCAATCTTTAACAGCTAGAGTATTAAGCTCGGATGGAAGTTGGGTAAAACATCTGTATGGAGTTCAAAGGGCCTTGAATAACAAGCCAAGAAGTTCTCTGGGGGGTGTCACTCCTTATGAGGTCCTGTTTGGGACGAGAATGTGGGTACCTGATCTTGATTGTGAAGGCACAGTGGTGGATGAAAAACCTTTTGACATCCATAAACATTTGGCTGTTTTACAGGATCTAAATGAATTCAGGGCACTACAAAGTAACGTCCAGGTGAAAAGGACCGCCACTGGGGAAGTCAAGTCTGTCACGGCAAGACCTGTCTGGATCCCTAAAGTCGGGGACCTGGTCAGGGAGAAGATAGCGGACAAAAAATAATTTGGGCCATCATACAGAAAGCCTGTACCTGTCCTGGCAGTTGAAGGAACAAGAACAGTACTTCTGCCGCCTCTTGCCGGTATAAAGGAGAAAAGATTTGTCTCGATAGACCTAATCAAACCACACTATGTGGCCGATACTGAGTAGTAGGCCGCGTGGACTCCGGAGTAACAGACACCCTCCTCTTGCAACTATACAAGAAGTTCAAACAGAAAGACTCATCACGTTTGAAGACTCACCTGCACGGAATGATGGACTATGCAACAATGCCATGGAACTCGTTCCTCTTGAAACTGAAGTTCAAACTCAGAACTTAAATGAAAGAAAAATTTCAATTCGACCAAACACGGATATCTACGTCAACATGCCCCAACAAGAGCATGCTACAGTTTCCACAAGACCTGTGTAATTACCAAAAATTGACCGAACTGCATCTGGCTATTTCATTGACTTTGATACGTTTTCATTGGATCCAAGTGAACCTGAAACGATGCCAGCCCAAAAATCTCGTCTACAGCGAATTAAAGATTTTCTGAACTTTCTGAAAAAGACTTACCTAGTATCACCTTGAGTAGAACTCTGGGTAATTACCGGGATACTTTTCTTTCTTTTCTGAATAGGCTTAGTAACTGTCTTTAGTATGCTTATAAATGGAACTTATCTTCGTGAAAGCCCTGCAGCAGAAAAAGTGAATGTGATTCTGAAACCGCATCTATCATCACATCGTGAAAAAAGAGACCTATCATCAGTGAACATTACAGCAGTTCCTATACCTGACAATATAGTGTGGGACAAGGTTGATTACGATATATTTGGTCCAACCAAACTTTTAAAAATACCACATTTATTTAAAATTTCTTCGAGTGATATCATTACCTCGAGTACATTTTCCGATGATTGGGATTATGAAACTGTAAATAATATGTTGTCTGATTTAGAAAAATCTGCTGCTTTTTCTAATAATGAAATGTTGGAAGACACATCAGACTTTGAAACAATGTATTGCTATCAACACTATGGTCATCATTTTCTGCATAAATTTGCTAATCCCAGAAATGTTTTCACATACCACCAATGGGAACATTGCCCGACACCGCCGAAAAGCAGTTCAAAGACATTTGCACAGAAATGTCCATATTTTTCAGGGTTTAACACGTCAGACCCAGCCTCATATTATTATAAGGTTGCACCAACACCAGCACAGAAAAATATGTTGACAAACACCAAACAGATTTATTCTACTTCCTTTATTGCCCAATTGTCTGAACAAGGTTTCGACTTATGGAAAGACACCATAGACTTAAAATCTGTCTGGGGCACTAGAGACTGGCAGGTCCAGGGAACAGAGGCACTATTTAGAGCATGCCTTATTCCTCAGCAAATAATGTTTTTTAATGAAACGGTGCAACAAACGACCTGTGTTGGATTAGCCAAGAACAAAGATTTGAATACACCTCGGATGCCCACACCATCACACACTGAGGGTAATATAACATCACAAGAAGGGATTACGCTAGATGAGATCACGCAATACAATAGATCAGACCCCAATTGGAATGGATGGTTGATTTGGAAGTTATGCCTCGATTGGCTAAAGACCTCAACACTTACACATGTGAAACAACACTTATCCTTACTTACAGAGGATGTAGACCTACGGGATTTTTTATTAGGTCCTAGGAAGCCACGTCATAAACTTTTCTATTATGCAGTCTATAATGAGATTTGGAAAATATCACAACAAGAGGCCGCGGAAAGATTACGAGAAATAGATCGTGTAAACCTAGAGAAAGCTCTAGCAGTGGTCGACAATGGGTTAACGACACTAACCTCCAGGATATATTCACTGGGCAACATTGTATCTTCTGCTATTGATGTACTAGAATAGGATTTGTCCATATTACAACACGGGCAATCACCATTGCGTTCTATTATGTTATTAAGCTGGACGCTGCAATCTTTGTGCGCAGGCTATGTGCCCTGGCGTTTCATTAACAGCACGTCTCTGTTTTCTTCGTACAATCTGACAGAAAAACAGATAGAAATGGCACAGAGGGAGTAAAGTATACAATGCTGCGTATTGAAAAACTGGACAGATTAGCATTTACAGTGGCAGAGTCACCGTCCACAGAATGGCTAATCCATGGCAACATAACTCTTCCGGTCACAACTTTTCAATTCCAATATTGCCTTGAACAAATGCAGGTAGGCAGATATGAAGAAATGGGTAGGGAATTCATCAAGGAATCTTGGGAATTACCGTACAGGTTTCGATGCCGGAGTGGGAAAAAGAAGTGTTTCTAAGCGGTACAAACTGCGAGAATACTTTAAGTGGATCATTCATATGCCAGGATATAATGCTTCATGGGGCCTGTAACGGTTCGGTAGCGAACTTATCCTGTCACTTAAAGGGTTCCCCAGCAGCTGTGATTAATCCGGTATTCAGGCTTCTCTCGAATGGGAGTTACTTGATGCTGAACGATCAAGGTTGCTGTGGTATGCTTCCGGGCATCGCATATCTGGTAACCGTGAGTTCCAGGGTTACTTGCTGTATGCAAGTATTGTTTCCACCAACACATACAGTCAGGGAGGCGCCGTTATGGCCTTCACTAAATATTTCATTAATACGGTTTGATGCTTTGAGCAGAATGAAAGCCATGCTTATACAGAAATCTGTGCCCTTAACCTCCGCTCGAGAGATTTTTGATCTTCAAGTCGCAAGGTCTTCGGCAGAGATACTAGCACTCATACGTACAAACTGCCCCTTCCATTTCGCAGAATCGTATCTTTAACATGTCTGATACGACAGGCATCGCCCACCTACTTAAGACCATAGGTTCTGGACTATTAAGCACCTTTCAGACGGTCCTCGGAGTTATACCAAACTTTATACACTCCGTATTTGGAAGCATATTTGGAGGGCTGCCGCTGATCCTGTTTCTAGTAGCAGGTATTCGGATTTTCATTTTTCTGCTACGCAATGGACGTCCCAGTCACCAAGGAGATGGTAACAGTACTCCTGGAGCGAAAATACCGTGATCGCATGGTACAACATCTAGGCACACCTCGCCTAAGAGAACTAAGTGCATCTTGGTTCTTGTCATTTAGACCAGTCTGGATGGACTGCATCTTACCTGTCCTCTGATGCCTGTTTTGCGGAGAAGAATGCGTGTTAGATCTCTGTCTGACATTCCCATCATGTGCGCAACCGGACTTTGATGCTTTACTGGACCCGATAACGGCCCATGTTCTGCAGTGTCCCCAGTGTATTCCGATGTTGATGGTGGCATTCCTAGAGCCACCACAGGTAGTATCAGCTCCTGTTGGTATGGACATCGGCTCCTCCTCTGACACCCAGGCCTTGGATGGCGCGCAGGCTGCCCCAGCATTGGTTGTGGACAGTACGAAAGATCATCTGTGCTCAATTGACATAATCTGCGAGGTGTTACAGGGACCGTCGTCTGCGGAGGCAGGCAACGAGAATGTTGCGTCTACCAGCCAGGACACATAAACATTTGACTCATTTGGCCCGTCGTGTGCTGGGAGAAATTCAACCTTTTTATTTTTTTGAGAAACAAACTGAAAATTGGAACTCCATAACAAAATTAACATTCTTTTGAGCATGCATGGCTTTCAAATGCTTATGGTTATTCGAACTATACCTACGGACACTTTAGGGCTATGGCTTGAGTGACAATTTCCTTTTTAAACTTTTTAAAGATTTTTTAGAACTTTTTAAACATTGTTTTTAGCACAACAAGAAACTAATGTTTCTTTTAAACACTATTTTTGCGTACCAGTATCTAGTAAGCCTAGTAGTACGTTTAGACTTTAACTATGTCGTCCATTCGGAAGAGGAGTGGGTGTTATATTCCATATAGCTACCATAATATAGGCCCCAGTAACTTCATTACCCTTCCCCTATATTCTTCCCTACATTACACTTGTCACGGTTTACAGGGACTGACCTTTTACCTAGATACGACACTGCATTCAGAACACGGGTTTTCCCTAGTTCGAGATCTCATTATTATTATTATTAGGAAGCTTATAGAGCGCAATGGTTACTCCAACCGGAGTGTCCCCGCGCTAGGACATAGCTGGACCCAAGCAACCCTCCCAAGCTGCCCCCCAGTGAACGCGGACATCCACACAAGATGGCACCTTACCACTTTAGCCCTCCCGGGGGGAGACGGAAGAGCCAAGTTTTCAATTTCTTGCGGAACAGAGACTCCGACTCAACTGTCCTCAGATCCACTGGGAGCTCATTCCAAGCCTTAGCCGCCAAGAAACCAAAGGATCTTCCGCCTATCCGCGCCTTCCGCACCCTAGGCACAGTCAATCTTGCACTGCCCGATGATCTCAGATTATGAGCAGGCTGGTGGACTGTCAGGAGAGGCCGTAAGAAGCGCGGGCCCCTTTCGCCAAGGATCCTGTGACTCAAACATAAAGCCTTAAAGGTAACTCTGGCCCGGATAGGGAGCCAATGCAGTTCCTTCAAAGCTTCTCCCACCGACGCCCTCCTAGGTACATTCAGGATAAGCCGGGCAACGGCATTTTGGACCTTCTGCAAGATGTTAAGATTTTTGGCAGTCACCCCTAGATACAAGACATTGCAATAGTCAAGGCGAGACGTGACCAACGCCTGAACAATAGTTCTTTTAGCATCCAGCATACATTATGCATGAGGATTCTTGTAAGCACAGCAGTACGACCAACTCCTGTATAATATCTATGTATAAAGTTCTTGCCCAACGTCATCCTTAGGCCGACACAGTAATACAGCGAGGAAGGACCCTTGGGGAGACCTATGGGTATATATACATCTCATCTTGCTAAGATAGGGCAGAGGAGACCGAGACTTCCCGGCCGACACACTGACCAGAGACGCTGAGGTTCCTGCATGCAGACATTCCAGCTCGCAGTGGTCTAACATCCCTCGCGGGGTGTCCAGTTCGAGACCAGGACTGGGTCCCATAGTCTCTCACTTCAGGTAATGGGGTTGACTAAATCCTAGAGGGATTCTTGGCTTAACACCAATACACATGCTAGGTACATTTAGGTACATCTAGTTAGGGAAGCATCGTAGGAGTACGCATCTTTTTATCATGTGTTTTATATACTCGTATATATTCATGATCATTGTAAGATGGTAGAGCTATACCACCCTTTTACATTTTTATGTGATGATATCCTTTTACCTTTTTAGTACTGCTAATCATTTATATCTTATACTGTCTAACAGTTGTTGCAGCTCATCTATTCTACACCAGAATAACAACTGTTCAATAAATACTTATTGAAAACGCCCAGCCTGTTTATTCTGTGTATATCTAAGACTGACTGAGTAAGCATGAGTGACTGAGCGAAAAGTAGTATATTGTTTCCACGGTCCTGAGGGAACAGGTTTGTCATGTTCGATGGTTGCCAAGAACTGTTCTCTCCTTGGTAAGAGGAGATTCTAGTGGCACTGTGAGCTAGTTGGTACAAAAGGCCAACATACCCGGTGGGGGTGTTCAGAGTCAGTCTGACACCAATCCTACAGTGTATGCTGTCCAAACGCGCAGATCCTGTATAATTGTTATAGGAGCTACACGACACAGCAGCATGTTTTGTTACAGAGATCACAAGAGAGAGTGGTAGGTATTTTTTTCCTCCCCCCCGATTTAATACTCCTTTGTAGACTGGAAATCCTTGGTGTGGTCATCTCTCACACTTTTTGCCTTTCCCTATCCTGTTTTCCGATATTCATTTTTGTTGGCATTAGGACACTGAGCGGTTTACCACTGCTCTCTCCCTAAAACGTGGTAAAATGTGTTTACACTTGATTGGCACATTTAATTTACTTATAAGCCCCTAGTATATGGTACTACATGTAACCAGGGCCTATAAATTAAATGCTATTAGTTGGCCTGCAGCACTCATTTTGCCATCCAATACAATAGCCCATTAAAACATGTCTCAGGCCTGCTATTGAAGCCTGTAGTGCAGTTTTAAAACTGCCATTTTGACCTGGAAGACTAAGCCTTTTGTCAGGCCTAAATCTCCCTTTCAATACATATATGTAATCCCCTAAGGGGGGCCCTACTCAGCCCATAGCGTAGGATGCATTGTATTTAAAAAGTAGGACGTGTTTTAAAGTTTTACATGCCCTGGTAGTTAAAATCTCTTTAAGTGGTTTTTCCCCTACGTGCTGCCTTTCTCTGCCATAGGATAACATTAGGTTACCTTATTAGATTTAATAAGTGCTAATTTTTGATTGGGAGCAGGTAGAGATATCAAGTTTTGACTCAAATGAATTGCAATTTAATGGTAAAGTCAGAATTTAGGTCACAATTCTGAAAATTCCACTTTTAGAAAGTTGGCAGTTTCCTGTCCTAACCATTTGTGCCTGCTGCCAGTGTCTTGGGTCACATAACAGTAAGATAAATGGGAACCAGGTGTTGGCAGGATGGATCAGGGCCAAGCTGTTTTCTGTCCCACTTTCACTTCACAGGGCTGCCTCCAGCACATACACAAAGAAACCCGACACTAACCTTTTGTCACCCTAGACGTCTTGGGGCCTTGCCAGGTGAAGGGAGGAACTTTCCAGAACCAGATGTGGGGGTAGCCTAGAAGATTCCCCCACTTTAAAGGCTGGCACCAGGTACAAATATTGAACCCTCAGGACCCATCTTCAGTACACTCCTGGACCTGTGGAAGACTTCACAAGGATTGCTTTATACCCCAGAGGACTGCCCTATTGTGTGAAGCCTGCCTTGGAAGTGGTGTCAGAAGTGCTGCTCCTTCCTTACCGTAAAAGTTGGCACAAACAAATTTTCACCAAAAAGTGGTCTGAGAACCAACAGAAAACTGGGACCTGCTTGCCTGCTGATCCGCCCGAGGTACACCGCCGGTCAGGCTGACTTCTTGATAACTCCCATTCTTCTCCACGGCAGCCAATCCTTTTCAACAAGACCTCTCACTGAAGGTATATGGCCTTGTAGATCCCTCATCGGCTAAAGCCTGCTGCTTCGTCCTGCTTGAGACATTCGACTTCCTAAAAAGTGACAAAGCCCAAAGGTAGAAATCTTCACCGCAACTCTCGTCTAGTGGACAAAGCTTCCTCCTCCTTGGACACTGCCGGCTGTCTTGCCCAGCTGAACTTCTCAGGAACTTTTCTTCAAAATGTCTTCCAAGTCCCAAGGTAAGCCAAGACTGGGCCCAATCCACCATGTGTATCTGACCCACACTCCATTGAGGTTTGCCTTAACTTTTGACTTTGCCCTAATCTCGCCTGACTAGATGCCCGCGGTTGGCGTTTTGAGCTTTTAGGCACAAGATTTTACTAGAAACTTTCAAAAATGTATAACTCTGGTTCTACTGATTGGCTTTAATTTGCTTTATTGTCATTTTATTTAATATTTTCTCTATTTTCCTAAATTGGTTTGGTATTTTTCTTGTGTTTTCACTTTATTACTGTTTGTGTGCTGCACAACTACTTTACACATTACGTCTAAGTTAAGCCTAACTGCTTTTGTGCCAAGCCACCAGAGGATTTAGCACAAGTTAATTTAGTGACTTTCGTGGTTCACCTTGACAAGGACTGTGGCTGTAGCTTGAGTAGGGTTTTCACCCCCCACCTCCCCTCAACCAATAACCCAATTTCTTACACTCCTCCAACAGCAACACAATAGTTTGATGGCCATTTAGTTCTTTATGATAATCAACATTCCCCAACAGTGTTTCTTTTAGATTATGCACTCTCTTCCACTCAACATTTACATTACAGAGTGACTGTTAGTGGGTTCCTGGCAGGAATTCCAAGCACAGAAGCCAGTTCAGCGAAGAGGAGCCGTCCGTGGAGGTGAGACACTACTGCTGATAGTGTGACAGTCTCTTCAGCAGCGCAGGGTGCTGAGTTACTGTTGGTGGGTTCCTAGCCTCACTTCCAAACCCAGAAGCCAGTTCAGCGAGAAGGAGGAGCCAGTGGAGGTAGGACACTACAAGCACTTATAGCACAACAATCTATCCTTCAGCGCTGGACGTCTCAAGGTCAGGGCTGGGCCCATCTTCACCAGCCATCAGCCGGAAGAGGCTGGGCCACCCCTCTTGGTCTTAAGATCTGGAACACAAGGTATGCTCTAATCTTTGAAACGGGAGATCAATTGCTTTTACCAGGCTGGCTGCTAAGGTTTTAACAGACAACCACCAGTCCTCAGTATGGAGTGTGTACAAACCTGCTTAGTTCATGGGGTACTGAGTCTTGTGTAAACAACTAGATTGTAACATTGGGGAAAAGGAAGGCAGTCGGTGCCCCGCTGGAAATTACATTGACAAAAAAAATCTCCTAAATTATCCTCAAAGAACAGCACACTGAGGGAAATTGATGTTCTAATCGGGGAAGTGGAGAGAATTCTGAATCGGACTAGCAATTTGTGCCCCTCCTCCTCTAAAAAGCTGATTGCTAAACTATTTACTAAGAAGCCACGCCAGGCTTCCAACATGGAGGGCAGTTTGCCCCCCACTGTTATTAATGGGGCTGCTAATGTTGAGCCTTTACAACCAAATTAATTGCTTGCATTTATTACTCCCTTGGTCTCACGTCAACCAACTGTGGTCGTTCGGGCCAGATGGACATGTAGAAGCACTTCTGCACTAGTGCGGGACTCTCAGTGCTAGGACTTATGGGGCACATGCGCATTCAGCATTGAGCCGACGCTGTGAGCTCTGAGGGAGCAGAGGGCTGGAGCTCCCGTGCAGTGCCCGCCCGGGCGCGCGCGCCGAAGCCAGCAGCCCCCGAGGAGCGGGGACCCACCAAGTTCCTGAGACCCTGACTTGCCGCAACAGAGCCCCCTGCGGGGATCGCACTTTCGCCGGCCACCAGTCCCTCCTCGCAGCCACAAGTGCAGGAGTCGTAGTCGGCTCCCGCAGAGACTGGCCTGCCCATCCCACTAATGTTCGGTATCGGCCTACCAGAAAGGAGAGCAAGGTCGGCCACAATTACCAAATCCTGCAAACGGACTTGTTACTATAGCCAAGGCCCACCACTTGAAGCTTGTAGTCCTCCAATAGCCTCCAAGCACGTAGGCCCTCGTCAAATAGAGCATTACTGCAATGACAAAGAAAGGAACATGGCAGGTAGCAGCAAGGCCAAAGTCCAAATTAAAACCTAAACCAGAGGACATGCCAGTACATACAGCTGTAAATGGCGACAGCAGAAACTCAAACGACTCAAGATGTATGACCTGCAGAGTTGGGTACGGGCCCGGAAGCCCACCTCCACTGAGAGCAGTGCAGAGCATGACCACACAAACCAGCACAACCAGGGCTTCCAAGGCATAGGGAAAAAGGCCTGTTTAAAAAAAAAAAAGCAAAGCCCATACTCAGGCACAGGCGCAGTACCAGGGACAGGCCTAGCTCTCGAATCGCCGGCAACAGAAACACTTCATCCAACTATCACACGATCAGCACCCAGCCATTCTAAGGAAACAAGCCACCTCTGGGGAAAGAAAAGGAACCACTCCTGCATTCATTTGGGAGAGTTAAGTGCTCCAACTATTGAGTTTTCTTCAACACCACCGGACTTCATAGTCTTTCCCCAAGTCACACCGGACAGCAAAAAAAGCTCACTTGACATTCTAACAAACCCCTGATATTCCGGCCACACAAAGAAAAGCAGCAAGGGCTCAGCCAAATCAGGAATCAAACACACATAAGGGCAATGAGGGAACATGCATCATCTTAGATTCTCCCTTCGAGCCAGAACTAAGCTACTCGCTGCAGAGGTCACCCTCATTATTGCCATTTGAACTCTCATTTGCGCAAGACAATCTGTTAAGGTCGGTCAGCACTTCTTTGACAGCAGCCATAAACACCTTTGTCGTATTGAATAAAGAGAGGAAAGGTAATCTCTTCATGTATTTATTGTTGAAGAGCTGCCAGGCAGACCGCGGCAGCAACCCAAGCCATCACCAACTGATATCTTTAGAATCTCATGGCACAGAACACCCACACAGTGAGGTTCCGCACAGGAATCCAAACAAGCACAGGCTACTACATGGGTCCTTTCTTAAAATTAAAACAATAACAGCATCCAAGAGAACAACAAAGCAGCAAAGAAGAAAAAACAGCAAAAAGAAAGCAAACGAGAAAAGGAGCAATTAAAATAATAACAAAACGATTCCTGAAAAATAAAGAAAAGGTCATTACAGTCAATACAGCTTAAAATCTGTAACAAGAAGGAATTTGCCTTAATACAGCTTAAACTCTGTAACGAGAAGGAATTTGCCTTTTACGAAAACTACGCCTCAGGACATTCGGTCCCGTACAATCTAAAGTCTCCTCCCTAACTTTGTCAACAACATGCCTACCACTTGAATCACTCTTCACAAGCAAGCACTTGTTCCACCACTGACCATTGACAAGTTTAACAGAACTCTCCTTCACTTCAACGACCTTGATGGGTGAACTAAACTTAGAAGAACCCTTTCTCACATGGACAGGTCTCTTGACAGATACAAAATCTCCCACACTGATCTCTGTGTTTCTGGCACACTTCCTTGAATCAAAGTACGCTTTTGCTTGCTCTGAGAACTCACCACACGACTCCTGACACTTTCATCAGTCCATCGTTTCCTTTAACCCACCTGCTCATCCAACTTGGACAAAACACAGTGGAAGCCTTCCGACCACGTAAAAGTTCGAAAGGTGAAAACCCCGTGGTCGAATGAGGGGTGGTACGGTAAAACCACAGCATGCTCCTAACAGAATTGGACACAATACATTTGTTCGTCAAAGCCCATTGTATGCATTCACCTAGTACCCTATTCATCCGTTCAACAAGACCATTGGTCTGTGGGTGGAACAAAGAACTCTTGAGATGTTTAATACCTGAAGCACACAAGAACTCTTCAACTTCACGAGCAACAAACTGAGTTCCATTGTCTGTCACTATAGACTCCGGAAAACCTTCCTTCATAAATACTTCGTTTAAAAATTCAACCACCGTTCTCGAACTGACCTCCCTCACAAATTTCACCTCTGGCCACTTTGAGTAATAGTCCATAAGAACTAATGCAAACTTAGATGACGAATCTAAAGCGTGGAACGGACCTACAATGTCCATGCCAAGTTTCACCCATGGAGCAGATGGTAATTCAATGGGTGTCAAAGGAGGAGTCCGCAACTTGGCAGTTTTGTCACAACTGGAGCAAATCACACAAGACTTAACATGTTCATCTACCTCTCTGTCCATGTAAGGCCACCAAAAGGAATCACGTAGTCTTTTTTTCGTTAAGGTTGCACCTAAGTGCCCCTCATGCGCCTGCTTGACTAGTTTTGCTCTCAAGGTGAGAGGGGAAACACGCTTGTCTCCTCTCAACAACAACCCATCATCAATCGAGAGTTCATCAGCAATTTGTAAGATAGTCTTAAATTCAAAGTTTAAATTCCTTTCTCTAGGCCATCCTTTCTCAACATACTCCATAACCAATTTCAAAGAAACATCAGAACTAAGAGCTTGGCGCCATTCACTTTCTGATATGGCACACAGCTTTGGAAGATCCACAGCAGCTACAATAAACTCCTCTTTGTCCTCCTCCCCCAATTCAAATTCCTTTTCCTCAATGTCAGAAGATCGTGACAAGAAATCCGCACAACCATTTTTATTTCCTGGGATGTACTCAACATTAAAATCGAACTGAAGTAGTTTGGAGGACAAGCGTGCAATCCTAGGAGTAAAAGTCTGAACATTCTTCCCACTGAGAATGAAAACTAAGGGTTTGTGATCCGTACGGATACAAAATTTTCTCCCCCAAATGAAGTTCCTAAATTTCATCACCCCCCACCAACACGCCAACAACTCCTTTTCTATAACTGAATATCTTTTTTCAGAATCAGACAAAACTCTCGAAGCATACCCAATGGTTCTGACATCCCCTTCTTTTTTTTGAGTCAATACAGCTCCTACACCAACGCTGCTCGCGTCAACAGTAAGAGTGCACACAAGTGAGGGATCATAGTGCTTTAACACTTTGGATGAGGTTAGCTCGTGTTTTACCCACTCAAAGACATCCTGACACATACCACACCATTCAAACGCAACACCTCTCATCATCATTCGTGACAATGGTCTCAACTTGCTTGCAAAATCCTGAATGAACCGTGAGTAAAATTCACACAGTCCCAAAAAAGTCTTGTCAGTGGGTGGTTTGGACTTCACAATTGATTCAACCAAGCTAGATTTAGGATGGATGCCATGTTCGTTAACTAAATGCCCTAAGTACTCAACCTCCTTAGTCTTAAAAGCACACTTATCTCTTCGTAAAACTACACCATTGGTTTGAAATCTTGACAAAACTTCCTTCAAGATTATGTCATGTGTAACCTCATCAGGTGCAAAGATGAGAATATCATCTTGGAAAACAGATATTCCCTCAATGCCCTTCAACATATTGAACATGAGCCGCTGAAAAACTGAAGCAGAAGATGCAAGCCCAAAAGGCATGCGAACATACTGAAAAGAACCAAAGGGGGATACAAAGGCCGTGAGGTGCTTAGACTCAAGAGCTAATTCCACCTGATGGTAGGCGGATGCCAAATCTAACTTAGTAAAGACTTTTGCTTCCTTCAAGCTCGCCAACAACTCATTTATATTGGGTAGTGGGTGTGAATCTACCCAGATTTCTTGATTCAAACACCTGAGGTCAACACATACCCTAAGCTCCCCATTCTGCTTCCGTGCGACAACCAACGGAGATAACCATAAGGACGACTCAATTGGTTCGATTATCCCTTTTCGCACAAAGAATTAAGCTCTTTTCTAGATCAAGTCTAATACTGAAAGGGACATTCCTCAATTTATGTCTAACAGGGCAAGCACCATCCTTCACTACAATTTTATGCTGGAAGTCCTTAATCTTCCCTAACTTCCCTGAAAACACATGAGGAAACTCACTGATGAGAACTTCAAGATCAGGGTTGTCTCTAACAACGAGGACCTGTTCCTTGGTTCCAGGTCTTAGCACCATTCCAAATAGTCCTTGGTGGAACCAACCCAAGATGTTTAACCCTCTGTGTGCAACATACAGTTTACCAGCAATCCTCCTCCCCTTGAATTCCAAACACATCCTCAATGTAACCAGATAAACTGATTTCACGTCCCTCATACGAGACCGCCTTGCGATCAGGAGGTATAAGGGGTCTATTCGGCCAGGTGGTGTTGTAGAGGCTTAATGTGATCATCGAAATACGTGCGCCAGAATCAACCAATAGATTTAATACTTGATCACCGACCAATATCTCAACGAAAGGATCGACACACAGATCTGGATCACCACTAATAATTCCCTCATCTTGAACTGCAACAACCATATTGCTGAGATCTTTAGCGATCAAGTCTTCATCTTCGTTATGCACACCTCTATCTACCACACACTTTACAGATGACGGCTGATTATATGATTTGTTCTTGCTTGACTGGCAAACTTTTGCAAAATGACCGGTTCTGTTGCACAACCTGCAAGTAACATACCTCGCCGGACACTTGCTACCCCCCAAGTGAGCTTTGTAACCACATCTGAAACAAACACTAGTTTGTGTAAAGAATGAGTTTTGACGTTCTTGAAAACCTTGACGAGGTCTGTCTGTGGCTCTTCCGTCTTTATCTTTGTGTTCCTTAGTCTGTACAGCCAAAACAGTTTCACTGATTTTATTCTCCAGTTCCTTGGCTGATAGTTGCGACGTCTCTATACTTTTTGCTATCTTAATCGACTCTTCAAGAGTAGGATTCCCCATAGATAACAACTTCTGTTTGATGGATTTGTCATTGCAATGACAAATAAACTGATCACGAACCAACTGATCTGCAAAATTTTCAAATTGACACTCCGCTACCAGTCTTCTCAAGGCTGTGATGTAATTATCTACATCTTCTCCTGTATTTTGTACTCTTACAAAAAATTTGTGGCGAAGAACAACTATGCTTGGTTGCGCATCAAATCTTGTTTTAAGTTTTTTTATAGTGTCCTGAAATTCATCAAGTTCCTCTGCACCATCAACAACCGGAGGAGGAGGAAGATGTTTTAAGATTTCCCTTCCTTCATAACCTAACGAGTGCAATAATAGAAATTTTTTCCTTTCTACTCTCTATCTGTTAGCACCAATCGCACCCAGGTAGGTTTCAAATCCGTCGAACCATTGTTTCCACTTTATTGGTGGTTCTCCAGGTGTCTCCAAAAAAGGTGGAGGAGGCGAAACTGCTTGCATCTTTTAATGATGATGAAATTTTCAACTTTTACACTATGTTGTCCTTCACTGAGTTTAGTCTCCTAGTTTCCGAATTCAGTGCCCTTAATAAGATTTTGTCCTGCTTTATTTAACAGCCTCCCTTTTTTTTTTACAGGCTCTTGTACATAAAGTTTTTTTTTTTTTTTTTTAACTCCGATTCTTGACCATACTCAAGCTTAATCTATTGTTGCGTAGGATAGAGTCAGCTGGTAGCTCGCCGAGAGAAAGAACACTTGTTATATCATTCTTTGCTCCTTCTCCTTAAAGAGCATTGTGACATCACAATACCAACCAGCTGTATGATTCAGCGTTGAACCACAAGGAAGAAGCTGTGCGGTTCAGCATTGACCCGCAGACACGTTGTCAGGGGAGACATCAACACGACATTCACATTGCGTCACTCACGCCTCCTTTGTGGAACGCAGGCTCCGTCTTGCGTTTCACGAACTGTGGCCTCACCGCACATGCCTTAATCTGCCACTATTTCCCCTGCATTTCTTTTACGCGGCGTCCTGGTTTGCTTTTCTCCTCCGAAGCGTAGGCGATCACCGTGGCAATCTCAGACAGCAGTCCGTGCTGTCGACAGTTTTCGGTGACTTGTTGCGGACATGGCTTTTCCGAAATAGTAGTGGGTCCGTTGTTGGGCAGCTCTTCAGCTCGTCGCCAAAAAGGATGTCGTATTGAATAAAGAGAGGAAAGGTAATCTCTTCATGTATTTATTGTTGAAGAGCTGCCAGGCAGACAGCGGCAGCAACCCAAGCCATCACCAACTGATATCTTTAGAATCTCCTGGCACAGAACACCCACACAGTGAGGTTCCGCACAGGAATCCAAACAAGCACAGGCTACTACAACCTTATCATGGCAATCAGAGAAACTCCAAATGCAGATGGAAACTCTTCAAGTAATGGCACTCACAATGGCTGACATAGCCAGGAAAGTAGATAAGATTGCCGAGGTCAGCAGTAGCATGAACCACCAAAGCAAACTACCGATGTAAGGAATAGCGCCCCCAATACACCGTTTTATCCTGTATTTCATATGAATGCTCAGTCTCTGGACCCTCCAGAACAGGGCCATAATACCACAAAAATATCTACTACACACACATATGCCCAGGCCATCTCAGGGGCTGTTATTGGCCAGTCCGCTACTGCTACACAAGGGGATAAATTACAACAGTCCCGGATTGAAAAGCTTTTGACAGCCAATAATCATAGCGTCCCCCTAAGGCACAAAACACAGGGACTCAAATTCCAAGGCAATCAATCTTGCATTTTTGATAGTGATTCAAGTTCATCCTTCCAAGGCCAGCATCCTGATGGAATTCAGCCCACTTTCTACCAGATTTTCCCCGGCAGCCACACAGGTTCCCTAATAACAACAACAACAAAATAAGTTCCCTTGGTGGCAGACGATACACGGGTAGTTTCCACGAATCAGAGAGGACCTACAAACATGGAGTTACCACCAATATTCAAAGGGGCACCCAACGCCCCAGGGCAGGAATCAATTCATCAAGGAAGCTCGGCCAACAAAGCAGGATTAACGGAACAGCCACACAGGCCTGCAGCAGCTCCCAGTGTAACAGAACTCACAAGAATTGCACAAGGGATAGAACCCTGTTTTCCAGGTCAATTACAAGATCCAAACAGCACCCATACACTCGCCCCTATAATTCCACCAACACAAATGGTCTCCCACAGCGACACTCGCCATTGGCCAAGTAATTACACCCCAGGAGATGGTCAATCGTCAAAGATGAGTATGACTCCACTGTACATATTCAAAGGCAAAATGAACATCCTAAACAGAGCAAACAATCCTAAACTTCTACAACACATCCAGTCGCTGTCTCACATTACCAGTAGGGATATTATCAGGGTGCAGTTTGCCACCTTGACCTCAGACTCAGGGAGGGAACCGACGATCGTAAGATGGCAAGATGCCAGTACATCAACAAGAGTGTACAAATAAAAAGGACAATTTGCTGACTGGGAAATTGATATCCAGATGATTGAAAAGGAAAGTATCCATTCATCCTACAAGCCCCCTCCAATAACACCCCCATGGCATGCATTTTGAAGGGGACCAGCCGAGGGGAGACTCCATTAGAACATGTAACTATGAACATCAGGTGTAGGCTTGACAGTCAGAACAGGGGGAAGGCAAGTAATCACTACCAATAAAGGCTCTACACTCTCTCGCCCTCCACTCTCCCTAAATTCAGCCTACTGGGGCTGGGTCACCTCCAACCTGGCAGATAAAATACAGGCATGCCCCTAGCCCCAACAATTCTTCGACATCATGACATGGAATGTCGCGGGCATTCACAAGACTCTGCAAAACTTGGCAGCGATCACATTCCTCGAAGGGGTGGAACTCATCTGTGTGCAAGAAACATGGGCAACAACACCATCCCCGTTATCAGGATACGTGGGATTTCACAAACCGGCCATAAAAACTAACTTATTTTGGAGGCCCTCTGGAAGCATCTCCATATATATCAAACACTCCCTGAACTTGAATTTCACAGAAATAAAAGACACCTCTGACATGGCCCCCTACCTATATTAATAATCAATGTGTACCACAATCCTCATGGTCAAGGGCCTAATGAAAAGCTGGCCCGACTGATTGAGCAGATCCAAACTCTGATAGCACAGCACGCATCTTTGGAAATTATCATTCTTGGAGACCTTAATATGCACCACCTGGGAGAATGAAACACCCATGGCAGCACTACCGGAGGCACAGGAAGATTTAACATCCTTCTTCAGACTTATAACTTAGAATCAGCACAATTCATACCAACACAGGCCGAGCCAGGGTCAGCCCATCCACCCACTATCAATAATCAAACAACTATGGATTACATCCTATTGAGCCAGCGTTTAGGCAAAATCACGCTAAGTTATGATGTGCTCCAACGGAACAAAAGCGATCACGCAGCTCTTCTGCTCTGCCTAAATGCTACATCGGGAACACGCCATATCCTCAGCCCCCTTGGGAGGTCAAACGGCGAGGAACAGCACAGACTCTTTAGAAGAATAAAATGGTCACAGATGACTATTAACAAATTTGACAGATAGAAATCTACCTGGACAGGTTGGCCGACATCGATAAATAAGATGGCCATTATCGGAGCTTGGGAAAAGCTTGTACTAGAACTGGGCACGCCAAACATAAAAACAAGTACGGCAACCCATACCCTTGGCACAGTTCTGGAGATCAAACAAAGTGCACAGTTTCTAAAATTAAAACAAAGGGCACACAAGAAAATAAATTCTGAAGCTTCTAAAAAGCAGGTAAATATAGCAGCAAAGCAACATACTCAACTCATCTGGACATTTAAACAGAAAGCAAATGAGCAGAAATGGATAGAGATCTTCGAATTGCTGGCCCCCAGTAAAATCCAACAATTTTGGCGATGTTTGAACAACTTAACACACGGGCCTCAAACGGAGGGAACTCGGTCCCAGCAGAGTCATGGGTAGCGCATGTGAAGGTACTCTATACTAGAGACCAAGAAACCACCTGCCTAAATGGATATACACCTCAGCGCACACCAGAAAAAACGAGAACCAAGGCGCCGAATGTCCCCCGCGCCCAAGCGAAGCAGCGGTACGCACTATCATAAAGGATCCAAAAAAATGGAGCCCCAGGCCCAAATGGCCTGCAAGGTTCCCTCTTCAGGGAGGGTATAAACTTCTGAGCTTCAACCCTTACACTGTTGTATGCTGAATGCAGGCTTCTATAAGATGTACCATACTCATGGAGGGGCTCCCTTCTGCAGCCAATTTTTAAGAAAGGCGCAAACACTGACCCAAAAAACTATAGGATGATTGCCCTGCTGGATATCGAGGGAAAGGCCTATGCTAGCACCCTCCTGCAGGAGCTAGCAGACTGGGTACACACCGAAGGCCTCCTACATTCTATCAGACCGGGTTCAGATCAGGGGGCTCGACAATTGACAACATCACAGTCCTTTCTTACCTAGCCCAACAAGCAGTAGCCCGCTGCTTCCCCCCAGTCTTCGCCTGTTTCATCCACTTCTCAGCAGCTTTTGATGGGGTAGTCCGCAACATCCTCTGGCGGAAACTGGAGGGGTGGAACATCTGCCCGAAATTACTGCGGGCTATTAGGTGGCTGTTCTCCAGAACCTGGGTAAGGATTAAACTCACCAGGGAGTCCACCACGGAAAAAATTGCCACAGACCGAGGGCTAAAGCAGGGGTGTGTCCTGGCACCATTATTATTCAACCTTTACACCGCTGATCTGGGCCCGGCGCTGTGTGGGGCTTCCCTCGTCACACCAAAAATTGGAAATAAAAAAATCCACCTCATGCATATGCTGACGACCTAGTTCTTTTAGACCACACAAAAGTAGGCTTCCAAAAATCCCTGAATGCACTGACTGAATATAACATCAAGAATGAGCTGGTTGCCAACGCGAATGTGTAGGAAAGTAGTATCTACTTCTTATGGTTACCCCCACTTTTTGCTTGATGTGATGCTGTTTTTGACTAGCCTGACTGGGATCCTGCTAATCAGGACCCCAGTCTATCTGCTTTCTCCCTAAATTGGTTTGTTCAGTACTTAGGTACATCCCAGATTGGATACTGGGGTACCCTTGTCAGTCCCTAGTATATGGTACCCATGTACCCAGGGCATAGGTACCCCAGAGGTCTCCCATGGGCTGCAGCATGTATTATGCCACCCATGAAAGACCATTCAAAATGGAACTACAGGCCTGCCATTGCAGCCTGTGTATGTTGGTGCATGCACCACTTACTTAAGATACAAGTTTACTATATCTAAGGGTCACTGCACTTAAAACCTATAAGTCACCCCTATAGCAGGCCTTTGCAATCCTGAAGGTAGGGTGCTTGGTTCTAAATGAGAGGGTGCACCTGCATGAGCAGGACACCCCTGCAGCCTACGGAGTCCATTCTACCGGGTTGTCAGAGAAGCAGCCATATACTATATAGAGGGGCATCGCGTAATTACGCAGTGACCATCTCGAAACCGGCTGCAACGATCCCCATCATGTTTGGTATCAAACATGTTGGACTCATACCCCCTCACCGTTTACGGTGTGGGGGTATGATTCCAAGCACTGGCAGAGCCCTCCGTTAGGCTCTCAGTGTTCTCAGTGCCAACCTTCTAGTCCCGGACAGCACAAAATCGTTGCTGCCGACCAGAGACACATTTCTGCCCTCCTGCTGCTGAGCCAAGCTCGAGCAGAGGAAGGTGGAACAATAGGCGTCCTGTCACAGGGAGGTGTGACCAAATCCCAGACAGGATTTAATGAATTGGGACCGGGTGGGTGCGCTTGCCAGTGCCTGAAAGTCTGCATGAGGGGCACATTTGGTGTCCCTGTGCATAGTCCAGGTCAAACCAGTTCTGGGAGCAGTTGGCGCGAAACTGGACTAAGGGCATGGGAGTAACCTCCCCCCTGTACAGACCCTCCCCTGGGAGGGTCCCCTGAATCTTCCCAACCCTTTCCCTAGAGTACTTAAGGGCTTACCTGGGTGTAGGTCCCTAGATTCATCGTGGGATAAGATTCAGAACTGAAACCACTGCACTTCTGCCGTCTGTTCACTCTGGACTTCGCTGGACTTCGTTTGGGCCTGACTTCGTCTCCCTTTCAGTCTACTGCATCGTCTGTGCCTGTGAACCATACAGGATCCGTGCAGGACCTGTGGAGCATCCATGGCACTTGAAGGAATCTCCCTTGGAGTGAAGGAGTCACTTCCCTGCATTCGCAAGCACCTCAACACTGCTGACCGGTCTGCTGATCCCAAGCTCCTGCGGACTCCAAAGGGTTCAACAACACAGGTGGTGGTTTTCTACGTCCCTCGAGGCCTGAGCTGTCCTCTCACCGAATTTGAGGTCAGAATCCCTTGTGGGGGCCGCATTAACCGAACCCCTGTGCACTGCGTACTTTTGCAGTTGCAAATGCTTGTTGGCAACTTTGCGACAAGAGCATTGGGCTCCAAGTAGCCAAAACCTCCGGCAAATTCTTCCACCAAGATCTTCAGCCACACCATCTCGTGGGCACTGTGGCCTGCTCCTTTTGGTGAGCTGCTCGAGGCCCTCTTGCGACTCCTGTGCCTCCGGCCTGTGGGTCCATTTGAGGGTCACCTTTGTTTTCCTTGGGCTCCCCTGATTGCTCGGGCCTGCCCTGACTCCCCTGCTTGTGGTGAGCCTCCTGGACCTTGCTGGTCCCAATCGTGCACTTTCTTGACTTCCTGCGTCGTTTGCATTTGCCAAGACTTGTTGGTGCTCCCGCCGGACACCGACCACTCAACACTCGACATCCTTCGTGGGACAGCTCGTATCCGGGTCCTGGTCTCCCTCAGCGTCGCCTGGTCCTCACAGCTGCAGAGTCAAGGTCACCGTCATCTTTCCTGAAGAACCCTGTAGTGTAGTTCCTATTTCCCTAATAGGCTCTGCGCATTGGAATAATATAACCTATAGGCTTGACATAGGACTAAGGTCGGTATGTCCCTATCGAGTATATTAAACTTAATTACTTGTGCCAGCTACCTCAGAGGCCACTAGAAACTCATTGAGAACAAGAAGGGAGTAGTTTCTGGCAACCGAAAAACATGACAACTTTGTTTCCCTTTAGAATCGGAACACGTCTCAGAATCGTGGAAACAATAGATAACAGTTTCACTCAGTCAATCGTGCATGCTTAGTTTCTACAGAGTTACACAGAAAGGAAAGACGGGCGTTTCAATAAAAGGGTTTTATTGAACAGTCTTGTTTCTCGTGTAAGAGATATGTGCTGTTATGATCACAAGACAGTATGCAAGATAAATAATGTACAGGGTAAGCAGTAGAAATAAATAATACTGCGCTAGCATTATCTTTTAGCATATATTCACGTACATAAATAACATGAGCTAAAAATGCGAGTACTCATACGATGCGTCTCTAATCTAGTTCTACCCCAATGTACCTAACCTAGTCTAGGTGTAGGGAAAGGTAAGAAGTAGGTGGAGTATTCTCTAGTCTGGTATACTAAGAGTATGTTAAGTATAGTACGCCAAGTATGCCAAGAGTCCCTCTAGGTTCTAGTCAGCTCCATACCTTGAGAATGAGAGAGGTGGGAATCTCTTGCCGGATCTGGAACTCTAACACCCCGCGAAGGGAGTCAGAACACTGGAAGCTGGATTCGTCTGCGTGCAGGAATGACAGCGTCTTCTCAGTGCGTCAGGCCGGGATACGGGCTCCTCTGAAGTCGAGGTCTCCTCTAACTTGCTTGGGCAAGGGAAGGTATATTTATACCTGGTAGGTGCCTTGGATTGTTAGCATTGACGTGAAGTCGGACAGAGGAAGACGTCAGGAATGAACCCTTAAGGTATAACGGTTCATACATAATAGATGAGTTCTTGGAGAAATCAATAGTCCTGTGCTAGGGGAACTCCCGAAGCTTAAGGGTCTGGTTTCTAAGAACTCGTTGTGACGTTAGGGTGGACGGATGTCGGTGACCATGCCTGTATTTGGAGTGCACGGTTAATGCCTAAATAAGGACAGGGATTCTATGCCTATATAAGGGCAATGCGAATTGTGCCTATATAAGGACATGATTCAGGAAAACCTATATACGGACACCTAAAGCGGAATACAACACCCACTCCACTTTCGAATGAACGATAATACTAAATGCTAAACATTTAAATGCTAAACATAAAATTGAGTACCACATGTTGCTAAAAACATTTCTAAAAGCATATTAAAAGAAGTTTAAAAATAAACTGTTGAATGCAATAGGTACTGTACATTTAAAGCATCGTTTTCATTCTAAGCATATAATGGAAGTAAAATGCAACGTGAATGAAACAGAAATATATACATATGATGAAATGGTCGATAAGTTCTCAAAAATCAAAGCCATTGCATATCATGGAATTAAATGAAATGTTAGACAAGTAAGGTGACAATGTGTCCCTGGAAGTATTCAAAGAAGTCCGTTTTATAAGACTAGTTCTACTGTAAGCAGACTGTTCATTTGCCATGTCATTTCAAAAATTTTAAAAAGAAAAAAGTTCAATTCTGGGAAAAGTTCCAAGTTTGAAAAATATGAAGGCCAAATTTTATTGTTGCCCTGGTACACTGTGAGCCGAATCAAAGTCAGTGTATGGGTCTGGCGTAAACATGAGATCATCTATTTCCGTAGCCAAAATATCGTTCACCGAAGCTGGTGACATTTGGAACACCTTGTTCAGAAGGTTAATTGCACAGAGATGAGAAACATCGCCTTCAGCAGAAGATGCAATGTTCGCGTCCGTTGTTACCTGTGTGCCTGTTGATCCATCTCGTACCTCAGCAGCTGCCGGAAGCGTCTGTGAGATCTCAATGAATGCCGTCATCAGGATTGGAAGCCTCTGGGGACAACACACAGCATGGGCCGTTATCGGGTCCAGCAGAGCATCGACATCCGTCGGCATGACTGATGGGAGTGTTAGACAGGTGTCTAGCACGCATTCTTCACCGCAAATCAGGCAGCGTAGAACAGGTAAGATGCAATCTTGCCAGATTGGTCTGAATGACAGGAACCACGTTGTATTAAGTTCCCGTAGACGAGGCATGCCCAAAAGCTGTACTATTCGCTCACGGCATTTCCGTTCAAGGAGAGCTTTCTCCACATCGCTCGGAGTGATGTTGGCGAATAGGCTTGCCATAGCGTAGTAGGAGGAATAGAAGCAGAATTCCTGCAACAAGTGCTAGAATTAACGGCACACCACCAAACACCGAATGGGCGAAGTTTGGGATGATTCCGAGGACAGCCTGGAAAGGTGCTAATAGTCCGGAACAGATGGTCTTAAATACATGTACAATTCAGCTTGTATCAGACATGTTAAAGATACGTCCTATCATTTCTATGAAATGTATAGGGCAGTTTGTACGAATTAAAGCCTGTATCTCAGCCAAAGTCCTTGCAACTTGTAAATCATAGATTTCTTTGGCCGAGGTCAGAGGCACTGTTTGTTGTATAAGCATGGCTTTCATTCTGCTTAAAGGATCAAATCGTATAAAAGAGACATTCAACGAAGGCCATAGAGGCGACTCCCTGACTGTGTCTATTGGGGCAAACAATACTTGCATACAGCAAGTGACCCTGGAGTTGACCGTTACTAGATATGGGATGCCTGGCAACATGCCACAGCAACTCTGATCATTCAACATGAGGTAACTCCTGTTAGAAAGTTGGCCAAACGTTGGATTAATCACAGTAGCTGGTGTACCCTGCTGGTGGCAGGACAAATTTGCCACAGAACCATTACAAGCCCTGTGTAAAGAAATGTCCTGACAAATCAGTGAACCGCTTAGTGCACTTTCACAGTGTGTACCGTTTAGAAACACTTCACGATCCCCACTCCAACATCTATATGTGTAAGGTAAATTCCAGGATGTCTTAATGTATTCTTTACCCAACCTTTCATATTTGACTGCTTGCATCTGTTTGAGGCAATACTGAAACTGAAAAGTAGTCACAGGTAGACTAATTTTGCCATGAATAAGCCATTCTGTAGCTGGTTTTTCTGCCACTGTGAATGGTAATTTTTCCAGTTTTTCAATGCTCAGCACTGTATACTTTGCTCCCCTTTGTGCCAGTTCGATCTGTTTATCAGTTAAATTGTATTCTGCAAACAGAGCCGACGTGTTGATAAAACGCCAAGGCACATAGCCCGCACGCAAAGATTGCAGCGTCCAGCTTAATAACACAATAGAACGTAACTGAGATTGGCCTTGTTGTAACATGGCTAAATCTTGTTCCAGTATGTCGATAGCAGAGGATACAATACTGTCCAATCAATAAATTCTGGAGGACAAAGTTGTTAACCCATTGTCGACCACAGAGTTTTCTCTAAATTAATACGATCAAGTTCACGTATTCGTTCTGCAGCCTCCATCTGTGACACCTTCCATGCTTCATTATAAGCAGCATAGATGCCGGCATATATGAAACGTTTTTGACGCGGTTTTCTTGGTCCAAGCAAGAATTCCCTAAGGTCTGCGTCTTCTTTAAGTAAAGATAAGTGTTGTTTCACATCCTTAAGTGTAGATTTTTGCAGCCAATCAAGGCATAATTTTCCTACACTGTATGTTGTTACTACCCCCGGATGTTGTCTTTGGACGTATCGTGGGTCTGGCCTATGAATAGTAAACCCCTGTGTTTTATTCAGGAATCTCTCTTGACAGTTGTTTGTGTCTGTGGGCCAGATCAACCATTTTCTCCAATCAGGATTTGTTCTGTTGAGTTGTAGTATTGTTTCAACTGTAACCGCTGCCTGTGTATTGTTATTACTGGCAGGTGTTGGTACAGAAGGAGTTTTCATGTCTTTGATCTTGGCTAAACCAAGGCAAGACGTTTGTTGCACAGTGTCATTCAAAAACATTATTTGCTGAGGGATGATACAGGCTCTAAACAAAGCTTCTATCCCCTGCACTTGCCAATCTTTAGTACCCCAGACAGATTTTGTGTCTATTGTGTCTTTCCACAAGTCGAAACCATGTCTAGACAGTTGGGCAATAAAAGCTGCAGAGTAAATCTGTTTTGTATTAGTTAACATACTTTTCAGTCCTGTTTTGTTTACATTTTTATAGTAAAATGTTTCTGGATCAGATGTATTGTATCCTGAAAAATATGGAAACTTTTTAGCAAATGTTTTTGAACTACCTTTGGGTGGTGTAGGACAATGCTCCCATTGGTTAAACATAAACACATTTCTAGGTGTTGCAGATTTATGCAAAAAATGATGACCATAGTGGTTATAGCAATACAGCTGTTCATAGTCTGATGAACCCTCTAAATATTCACTATTAGAAAATGCAGCAGATTTTTCTAGATCAAACATTATGTTATTTACAGTTTCAAAGTCCCAATCATCAGAATAGGCACTGGATGAAACAAAATCACTTAGTGAAATCTTAAATAAATGTGGAATGTTCAAATGTTCCGTAGGGTCGAATATGTCGAAATCAGTTTTGTCCCACACTATACCATCCTGTATAGGAACGGCTGTGATGTTTACTGCAGACAAGTCTCTTGTTTCACGATGGGATGATTTGTGTGGTTTTAAAAGTAAGTTCACTTCTTTTCTTTCAGTGTTCACATGGATGTATCTGCCATTTATAAGCACGCTGATAGTCATAACCAAAGCTAGCCAAAGCAGAAAGAAAAATATTCCAGAAATAATCCATAGCTCAATCCATGGTGAAACCAGATAAGTCTTTCTCAGAAAATGAAATAAGTCTTGTGCTTGCTGTTTAAAAGTTTTTGATGCTGGCGACGTCTCAGGCTCACTCAGATCCTCAGAAAACGTATCAAAGTTAATGAAATAGCCAGAAGCAGTTCTGTCAATTGTTGGAATTGCATCAGGATTTGTAGAAATCGCTGGAACCAGTTGATCACTTGTTACATTGGTGTAGACAGGTGTATTTGGACGAGCTGTTACTTGAGTTTCAAGAGGAATGAGTTCCATAGCATTGTTGCTCAGTCCTTCATCTGTTACTGCTGAATTCTCAATGGTTATCAGTCTTTCAGTCTGAACCTCTTGGATAGTAGCGAGAGGAGTGCGTCTGCTACTAGGTCGGAGTCCACGAGGCCTACTATTTAGTATTGGCCACATACGGTGGTTTGATGAGGTCGATGGACACAAATCTTTTCTCCTTTTTTCCAGCAAGGGGCGGCAGAAGTACTGTTCTTGTTCCGTGTATGGCTAGGACAGGTACTGGTTGTCTGTAAGAAGGTCCAAATTCCTTCTTGTCTGCAATTTTCTCTCTGACTAGATCCCCAACTTTTGGAATCCAGACAGGCCTTGCTGGGACCGCCGATTTTTCCCCAGTGGTGGTTGGCTGCAGGAACACGTTGCTTTGTTTTGATCTTAGTTCATTTAGATCCTGTAACACAGCCAAACGATCTTTGATATCAAAGGGTTTATTTTCCACCACTGTGCCTTTACATTCTTGATCAGGCACCCACATTCTTGTCCCAAATAGGACCTCATATGGAGTGACCCCCCCCTAGAGAACTTCTTGGCAAATTATTTAATGAGCGTTGGACCCCATAAAGATGTTTGACCCACCCATCACCCGAACCTAATACCCTAGCTGTTATAGACTGCTTTATGTCCCGGTTTTTCCTTTCCACAACAGAATTTCCCTCAGGATGAAACGGAGAGGAGTACCGCAATGCAACGCCCAGACTGGCCATGGCTTCTTTGTAAGCCCGAGAGCTAAACGCAGGGCCCTGGTCAGAATGTAGCGTGCCTATTGCGTATGTGCCGATAAAGACTCGCAAATCTTTTATAACAGTTCGAGCATCAGCCGAGCGCTGAGGCCATATTCATAGGAACCTAGAGCATGAATCCACTGCGACCATTATATATTTATAGTTACCGTCCCTTTGCAAGGGACCGCAGTGGTCCAGGTAAACACAAGCAATGGTTTGTCTGAAATTAACAAGGGTGTCTGCGCAGGACGTTTCACTGTGGAGACTTTCATCTGTTGGCATATTTCACATTCTAGAACATAGTTCTTGGTCTGTTTCCTAATGCCAGGCCACCAATATCTTTGTTTCAGTAAAGATACTGTTGCAGGAATACCTGCATGGGCAGAGGCTATCCCTTCATGTGCTGCTAGGATTAGTCCTAATCTGCGTTCCTTGTTTGGAATTACCCTATCCCCCACTCCAGGGATTCGAGCAAAAGGAACGTTGTTCGCATCAATTACATAAGAGTACTTGACTTTTTTGGTAACGCTGCACCACTGCCTTTGCTCGTAGCATTGACAGCCAACATTATCTCACTGTCTATTCTCGCTTTTGAACGAGTGATCGCAGCTACGGAAGCCGTCTGAACAGCCCCCTTTGCGGCTTCGTCAGCCAATGAATTCCCTGCAACGTGAACGCCATCACGTTGATGACTCGGTGTGTGTATCACGTGAGCCTTTGGTAGTTCGCTTTTTAACTGAACTACTTGTTCCCAAAGCGTTTTATGCTTTATTGTGCCACCTTTTGCATCTTTGAACCCATTTTCAAGCCAAGTTTGTATATATTCATTATACGACTGAACACAGTAGAAAGAATCGCACACTATTGGTGTGGGGAATTCTCGATCTGTACTTTCAAGTGCCAGTTTGAATGCTTGTAGTTCAGCTCGCTGAGCTGTACAATCTCCTAGAGATTGGGTTTTTGTGACCATAGGTCTGAAGTTGCCATCGCGCATGCGACCTTTAACGATTGCGCACGCTGCACTGTAAGCTTGCTTACTCCCTGTAGCAGGTTGTGCGGATCCGTCAGTGTAAATTATGAATTCGTACTGATCGAGAGGCAGAATCTCAGTGGGCAGAGGACATTCATGTTCATATTGCAGGAACGCTTGTGTTTTTAAATCAGGATCAAAAACATATTCAACATCTGTGGCAGCAAGAGAATTAACCCATTGTATCCATCTAGGATGTAATGCTTTTGCATTTGGAATGCTCGCTTTTGTGACCGCCTCTAAAGCCGGTACTGGGGTTACGACAATAATGCGTTTCCCTTGGGCTAGAGCTCTTTCTTTTGCTACAGCGGTTTGAACTGCTGTCAGTATTTTTTCAGTTGAAGTGAAGCGCATTTCTGCTTGTGTATACAAATGAGATTTGTATGCAATTGGTACTTTTTCACCCTCATTAAATGTTAAGTAGGTGAATCCGCATTGACCCGAAATTATTCGGATGACTAAATTGCGTTGATTTACTCGTGTTTGTAAGTGATTTGTTGCTAACATGTTAGCTTGGAGTGAACGCAAGATTTCTGTGTGTTCCTGTGTCCAATTTTTGATTGAAAAATCAGGTTTGATTAGTGCGGAGAGGTTTAACCCTTTCTGCGTAATTTAGAATGTAAGTTCTTCCAAAATTTAGGAAACCCAGGATGGATTGTAAATTTTTCAGCGTCTTTGGAGGTTGGAGCAGCGCACACCTTTCTAAAAAGTTGGCTGCCAAGCTCTTGCCTTCACTTGAAAGCTCATATCCTAGAAAAAGGACATTGAGATGGGCAATTCTGGATTTTTTAAAGTTGAACTTATAGCCCTCAGAGGCGAAGCCCAATATAATGGTACTGACCCTGTTCAAGTGTTTATCCAGGTCATCGTCTGTCAGATAGATGTCATCGACATATGACAATGCCTCATTATCATAAATTTGTAGAAACTCCGTTACCCTCGCTGAGAATAACCCCGGGCTGTTCTTGAACCCTTGTGGGAGTCGACAAAATTGACGCTGGGTCCCCATTATTGAGAAAGCTGTCAAGTACCTGCTTTTAGGTGCTATGTTTTGACAAAAGAAACCATTTGAGATATCCAATGTGGTTTTATATTTTTTACGCACAATGTTATTCATTAATGCTGTACTATGTGCATTTTGCACTGCAAATGTTTTAGAACAAGTGTTTAAGTGTCTGTAATCCAAAACTAGACGATATGTATTGTCTGGTTTGGAGACAGGAAACAAATGATTGTTCATTGAAGAGGTGCATGTTTCAATCACCCCTTGGTATTCAAGTTGATCTAAGATCTCCCTGACCTGTTTTTTAGCTTCTTGCTTTATTGGGTACTGCCTCTGTGCAGTAGCTTCATTTTTTAGATATATTTTATGGTGAGGTGAATCCTCATCCCATCCTACATGATTTTTGTATAATGCTGGGGCCTGGGCAACTGCCCATTTCCTGGCATAAGTATATTTTAGGTGAATTGGAATATGGTTGGAGAAGGCAGGCATAATAATGTCCTCGCCATGTGGGCACTCCCTGACAAATTGCGGTGGTCAGTCTTTTTCTGCTAGAAGTATATCATAACCCCTTGAAAGTTTTTCCCAAAAGAGTGCTTTCACCTGTCTAGGTATGTCTCCCTCCATCCGGAGTGTTATTTCATATAACGTTTGTGGAGTACTAACCCTGGTGTCTACAGTCTCAACTGTAATGTACTCATTCAAGTCCACTGTCTCCAGAAGTTCCTTCAGGTTCTGGCGAGCTATTGTGACTTCTGCCGCACTGTCCAGCATTGTCTGAGCCCATTCTCCGTTCTTGAGTTGTGTTCTCAGTATCCTCGGCATGTCTGACCTTCAGACCTGCTACCTTCTTTTTTGAGAATTGAGGCTTTGATTTATTTTTCAGAACGTGTTTGTCGTCTTTCGATTTCACACGTTCTTCTCTATGTTCTGACCGTCCTCTTCTTTCCGATGTCTGTGACGAGATCTGAAAGGTACGAGAGGAACGTGTATCAGTATCTTGATACCTGTCAGGCTTTTTTAAATTATCCCTATTCCTGAGGTTATACCTCCTTTCAGAGGGCTCCTTTTGAGGAGACCTACCTCGGGATTGAGAACGTTTCTCGTTTGAATTTTGTTTATTAGTTTCCCACTTCTTTTTAGAAGATGTAGGAGTTTGTTTAATAGAGTCCTTCACAGGACTTTCAGATAGTTTTGGCTTTAATGGTCTTCCACCCAAACTATCTCTGCCTAATTCTGCATAAGATTGTTCTATTATTCTGGGTAGTTCAGTTTGATGTTCTGTAACATCAAATTCCCTTAATCGTTGGCGGATCGCCACTGCTCCTGCCTCTCCTTTAATATTAGATAATATTATTGTTGAGACCTGGTCGAAATTTTCAGTAATTTCATACCTAAATTCAGAGCAGGCTCTGCCCCGTATTCGTTTTGAATTTGTTTCAGGACATCAGGTATTACTGCAATTGACGGAATACCATGTGTTTTAGTATAGATGGCAGCAAAGACTGAGCCCCAAGTGGTGCAGTCTTCCAGTTGTGGTGTGATCCCCATTGGTAAACAGATTGTTAGGATTCTGTGTTTCTCATAAGGGCTAGTATTTGGAAATACTGCTTCAATTTGAGTAATGTTTTGAGCTATCCAGAATGGAATTTGCTCACGTTTTGTGGGCATTTTACCCATGACTGCGTATAGAGTCTGTGGTGTAATTTTTAGTGTATTCCCCTGTTGAGGGGTTTGATTTGGAAGTGTCAATGGTGGTTGGACTGTGAAAGTCCGCATGACATATTGAACTAATTGTCTGTACATTTTTATTAACTCTGTAAGTTGAGTAAGTAATTCCTCGTCTGACATTATTGCGAGGTCAGGATGAGGAGTGTAGCCGGCTAGAATCGGCCATGTTGCTCCTGGTCTACCTACTGGATCGAGCCTGGTAATGTTTTTGTGATGTTTTAGGGCGCCTTTAAACCAGAGCTGATGCTCCTGGTATGTTAGTGGAATTTCAATATCCTTGAAAGGAATATATTCCTCTGGTGGTTCATCTTCTTTGTAGAAGTGAAACAGTCTTGTTACTGAATTTGATTCAGGGAATATTATCCATGAATAGAATACCTCTGTCTGAAAAGATTTGTGTGCCTCTATCACGAAAACTGCTCTACCTCCTCTTGGTGGTAGGCCATGTTTTATAAGTTTTAGAGTGATGGCTCTTCTTAAGTTTGATGGATGTCTATAACACCCTCCTCAGGTTCATTTAAACCTGTAAAGTTAAAAACTGTTACGACTGGGTCAGCCGCAGCTCCACCGTTTTCGGTGGCATTGTCCCATGTGGACATTTGTTTTTTGAAAAATGTAGAACAAGTTTCAAGGAAACAAAAAGATAAGGTGCACAATATTTTGGAACACTGTATCCTTCAACGTTGAACAAACCAAACAACTAATATATAGGGTTTTTTGTCCTAATTAGTTATGGCGGATATTTAACCCTACCCACTACAGACGTCTTATGGAGTATGTGAGTAGGGGTCTCTGAGAAAAGCACGACTGAGTTACTCAGTATCTAGCGTTAAATTACTGCCTTACCAAACTTTTGGGCGCCATGTAGTGTAGTTCCTATTCCCCTAATAGGCTCTGCGCATTGGAATAATATAACCTATAGGCTTGACATAGGACTACGGTCGGTATGTCCCTATCGAGTATATTAAACTTAATTACTTGTGCCAGCTACCTCAGAGGCCACTAGAAACTCCTTGAGAACAAGAAGGGAGTAGTTTCTGGCAACCGAAAAACATGACAACTTTGTTTCCCTTTAGAATCGGAACACGTCTCAGAATCGTGGAAACAATAGATAACAGTTTCACTCAGTCAATCGTGCATGCTTAGTTTCTACAGAGTTACACAGAAAGGAAAGACGGACGTTTCAATAAAAAGGGTTTTATTGAACAGTCTTGTTTCTCGTGTAAGAGATATGTGCTGTTATGATCACAAGACAGTATGCAAGATAAATAATGTACAGGGTAAGCAGTAGAAATAAATAATACTGCGCTAGCATTATCTTTTAGCATATATTCACGTACATAAATAACATGAGCTAAAAATGCGAGTACTCATACGATGCGTCTCTAATCTAGTTCTACCCCAATGTACCTAACCTAGTCTAGGTGTAGGGAAAGGTAAGAAGTAGGTGGAGTATTCTCTAGTCTGGTATACTAAGAGTATGTTAAGTATAGTACGCCAAGTATGCCAAGAGTCCCTCTAGGTTCTAGTCAGCTCCATACCTTGAGAATGAGAGAGGTGGGAATCTCTTGCCGGATCTGGAACTCTAACACCCCGCGAAGGGAGTCAGAACACTGGAAGCTGGATTCGTCTGCGTGCAGGAATGACAGCGTCTTCTCAGTGCGTCAGGCCGGGATACGGGCTCCTCTGAAGTCGAGGTCTCCTCTAACTTGCTTGGGCAAGGGAAGGTATATTTATACCTGGTAGGTGCCTTGGATTGTTAGCATTGACGTGAAGTCGGACAGAGGAAGACGTCAGCAATGAACCCTTAAGGTATAACGGTTCATACATAATAGATGAGTTCTTGGAGAAATCAATAGTCCTGTGCTAGGGGAACTCCCAAAGCTTAAGGGTCTGGTTTCTAAGAACTCGTTGTGACGTTAGGGTGGACGGATGTCGGTGACCATGCCTGTATTTGGAGTGTACGGTTAATGCCTAAATAAGGACAGGGATTCTATGCCTATATAAGGGCAATGCGAATTGTGCCTATATAAGGACATGATTCAGGAAAACCTATATACAGACACCTAAAGCGGAATACAACAACCCGACATCGGAGGGCATTCGTCTTCCAAGTCTCCTGGTCACTTCCGAGTGACATATACTCTGTCCTCTCTGCTTTCAGGTACCCCTCTTCAAGAATCCACGTTTGGATTCCCACGGACACTTTCTCCTCTTCCAGCAGCGGCACTTTCCTGAAGTCCTCTATTGGGTTCTACAGCGGTTTCCGACACCACTTCGCATGTATGCACCCTGCTTCCCTGGTGTAGTAACGTGGGTACTAGGGTATCCATGGGTGGGGTGGCTCTCCAACCTTCTTTCTTCCACTGGGTTTCTTCAGGGTCCAATGGGAAGGGTTCTTAATCTTTAAAAAACCAACCGCGACTTGCACATAGACTTGTACGGAGCACGCGGTCGTGTTCCCACACTGCACACGCTCTCCGTGGGGTCCCTATCTACTCACCTTGGGTGGTTCCTTGGGGTCCCAGCAATTCTACGTCCTCTCGACACTGTCTTTACTCGAGTTGTTTTTCTTATACCACTTTCTTAGTATATGGTTTGGTCCCCCCCTGGGGTCACTGTGTATTTCATGCTATTTACTGTGTTTCTTTGCTAAAGTATTGTGTGCATTGTGTTTATCTCTGTGTTGGAGATACTTGAACATTCTAGAGAATATTATATAATAAATACATATTTTTATAAATACTTGGTGTGGTTCTTTTCACTTCATCTATACTATAAGATTGCATTCTGGTAAAACAAGCTGCTTTACACTCCTTCTGGACTAAGCCTGAAAACTGCTCTCCACAGCCACCACTTAGAGAGCTTTCTAAGGTTGTCTAAGACCTCTTAAATCACCATAAGGGTTGTCTGGACTGGTGCATGGTGTCCACTTACATAAGTGTACATCATATACCAGGCCAGCCTCTCACAGTGAGCAAATCCAAAATTGTGATCTTTGGCAGCTATCCAAAAAATAGGCTTACCAAGTGGCGCCTGGGCACACTTAGTCTGGAGTGTGTACAAAGATATAATTATCTAGGAGCTTGGCTGAGTGAAACTGGCTGCCCATTGCTCCACCTACACAAAATGAGGCTGTAAGGGAAGATGGTCACGTATGCCCTTTGTAAGCTACATGCCACCCTCAAAAGTCCAACAACAATGGCAATTCGAAGGGTAATACGGGCCAAACTGCTTCCGTCTGTCAACTATGCTCAGCAGGCATTCCCGGGTATGTTAGCTGAGGACTTGGAAAAAATACAATGCACAGAGTACAAGAAACTATTCCATCTGCCCTCTTGCACAAGAAACACTTTGATCCATCTGGAATTCGACCTTTGTTGAGGCCCAGAACTTTTTGCACCCTTCACAATTTGGTTTTAGAGCAGGATTTTCTACTGAAACTACTTTACTAGGAGTCACTGAAATGCTGCAACACCGTTTGGACATTGGTGACACGGTGGCCCTCATTCTTCTTGACCTGAGTGCGGCATTCGACACGGTGTCTCACACCGTGTTATTGAAAGGGTTGCAATCCCTGGGTATTGAGGGCCTTGCTCTCCAATGGATTGACTCCTTTCTTACCAACCGTACGTTTCAGGTCTTCTCCTCCACGGCCAGTTCTAAAATTCATCGTTCCCCGTATGGAGTGCCCCAGGGCTCGGTTCTGAGCCCTCTCTTGTATAATATTTATGCTCGCCCACTGGCAGACATTGTGGAAGAGGCAGGGCTGTCCATATTTTCTTATGCTGATGATACTCAGCTAATTTTTTCCCTTTCTACAGCGAAGGAATCTGAATCTTCGACTCTCCAGTTTGGTTTGAGGAAAATTGCGTCTTGGATGCAAGACAATCTACTCAAACTAAATGGAGAAAAAACGGAAGTTCTGATCTTAGGGAAAAAACAAGATCTTTGGGGTCCTCAGCACTGGCCCCTGGAGATGGGCGTCTTACCCCAGCCTGCTCATCAAGTACGTAACCTTGGTGTGATTATCGACGATCAGTTATCAATGAAACATCAAGTCGTGAAGGTGGCCTCAATCTGTTTCACCATTCTCAAATGGCTGAAGAAGATTCTTTGGATGCTGCACATCTCCACTCAGTGAACTGTGGTCCAGGCCCTTGTAACATCTAGGCTGGACTACAGTAATGTTTTATATCTGGGTTGCAATAAGGATGTGAAACAAAGATTGCAGGTGGTGCAAAATGCGGCGGCCAGATCGCTCTGCCAGGTCCCTAGTACTGCCTCTATTTCAGGCTTTCTTCGTAACCTTCACTGGCTTAAGGTGAAGAATCGTATTAAATTCAAAGCCTTGAGCTATATGTTCAAAATCAAAACTGGTTCAGCTACCTGCAGCCTTTAGTCCAACCCTATTTACCTTCACGCACTCTTCGCTCCACTACTCAGTTTAAATTTACTGTTCCTAGAATCAGATTGAGGCGCATGTGCGGTCGATCCTTTGGCTACCTAGGACCCTCCCTGTGGAACTCTCTTCCCATTTCTTTACGTAAAGAAACGGTTTATGGTAATTTTCGTAAACGTCTGAAAACTTGGTTGTTTAACTTGTAGTTCCTTTTCTTTTCCCCCCTTCCTTTGAGGCTGGCGTCGGGAAACCCCTTGGGGTAGCTGTGCGCCTTATAAACTCAAATAACATAACATAACATCCAACAAAAATTAGAAGGCCTGGCCGCTTTAGAGAAGTACTTCTACCTGGCAACTGCGGCCCCAGACAACTCTATGAAGGCACTCATAAAAACCAGCTTCATAAGACCAAATAACCCCTGGTCTGCCAAACTCACAACAGCAAAAGAATCACTGCACTGGCCATTGAGAACTGGGATCCAAGCATTATCGACTATACAACCATAAAAACCTCAATAAAAACAACTGTGCCGCCTGTCCCGCACTCTAGATGTGGAATCTCTCCAGGCAAGGGACCTTCACGAAATCATGTGTCTGCCACAAACACTTCAAACAACTAAGCCTCACCTCACTCAGGTCATGGGGAGACGGGCCCTAAACCGGATCTTAGCTTCAAGATTACACCTGCTTCCCTAAACCCCTTCGATGCTCATGACGAGCTCAGCTCGTCATGCTGCGCGGTCGCGCTGTGCGCATGACGAGCTGAGCTCGTCACGACCACACCCGCGATCGGAATGTCCAGCACCTGGGCGGAATTCCGATCGCGGCAAAGCGGTTAAGAGAATTATACCCAACCTGGAAATCACTTACAGGCATTACAGAGTGCAGACTATGTAAACACAAAAGGGAATCTCTGGTACACATACTATTATGCTGCCCGGCACTGCGTCAAGCCCGCCGAATCCATCTCCGGCCCATTTTGCTCCACCAAGGCACTCGCACAGCAAAGGAAGCCGCCCGCCAGCTTTACATCTTGGACACAGTGAAGGACATGGCAAATTTTGGTAAATTCATACAACAAACCCGCTCCCGCCTGAAAGAAAAAATGGCACTTGCGGAGAGCGATTAAAATCTAGATGAGCCCCAAGCTCCAAGAAGCATCACCTTTACAGGATCACTCATTTCGTAGATGACTCGGGGCTAATATGGTCATTATTGATACTACCTACTCAAAAAATGGCCCATAGATATACCAGCAGAATGAGGGATCAAAATGCACCGGCATAGCCTAACATCTTACAGAAGATCTTTTTGGTTTTTTTTATTACAAAGAAAATTACCCGGGCATCTGCCACAGTGTCGGGTACTGCCACTCTGCGTTATATACTCTTAAAATTGTAATGATTTTAAGTAATCATACAAATACAAAAATTCATTCATTCCAACTGTGGTATGTGAAAATAGGTTTGACATATTGGCATCTGTTGAGATGAATACTTTGCCCGCTGATAATATAAAAGATGTATGCTCTATTTCTAACACTCCGTAGGGCCCCAAAGAGCAGTGAGGTATGCCATGTTGTGAATGAAAAAGATTATGGAACTCTCAAGACACTGGTGAATAGGCTCTCACCTCTTCTCCCTCCTGAGATAGAGGCAATATGTACTATCAGGCGGATGTGGCCACTCAATGTGTAGGGGCTGTCAAAGTTAGCTCAGCAGATGATAGTCGTCCTCAGCACCTGTGAGATTGAAATCCCAGGGGTCACTTTCATTATACCCGAGGGCGACACACACAATTGGAAATAACTGGTGGGAAAGAACAAACTATGTAAATATTGGAATGGGCAGAGAAGACATTCCTCTAGAGCCAAAGAGAAGTTAACCCAATATGAAGTATGAAACTGGAATAATTATCTCCACGCCCCAATACCTGTAAAGCAGTCAGGTTCCTTATATAATAATGCAAAGGGTGGCCTTGTGCACGCTGGCACTCTGGCAGGGTGGGAGCAGTAAAGTATAATGGGGGCAAATCAACAGTTCGAAGAGAGTTCTATACATGAATTATATGGCTACGGTGATTCCCTGATCAACAAAGTAATCTTTGGGATTTGAGACATGCGCAAATGCAAAGCAGTGATACATTCTGATGTTTTGTGGGCTACCTGCTGCTCAGCGCATGGCAACACATATGATTACATTGAAATCCTATCATCATCACAAGACTTGGTAGATGGCCTGGTAGCTATGGGGGTCCGCTCAATGCCCCCTGTATCTTTACAGATTCACCTCAAGTTTAATCCGCCTCCCTCAGGCAAAGGGAGGCCAAATGTTAAAACCACCAATAGCCAAGCGCATATAGAGGCGCCTTCCTCAGCCATGTAAACAGCGCACTGACTTAGTAAACAGAGCATCCACCATTGTGTTCCATCCCACTGCAGGGCTAAAGTCGAAACAGTCAGATTCTAGTTATTGATGCCGAAGATAGATGCTTATTCCAGGAGACCTGGTGTATGAGCCCAGTACACAGACGTGGCTTCACTATTATGTTACTGATGTGTTTCAGGGTCAGGGGAGACCATCTGGGGGATTGTGATATAGGTGAGAACCTCATTAAATTGTAGAATTAAGAAGCTGTCCCTAAACTCCCAACATCCAGAGCTTGAAGATCACCTCATGTGAGGACAACAGCCTACGAATCTTCAACCTTTGTAGTCAGGAACAAGGAGTTGCAAATAATATCTCGACTTGAGTCCCATATTGAATGTGATATAGGAAAGGAACTATTAATTGTTGCTAGGGACTTTAATGCCACCTTTGAGCCCCTTGACAATTTTGAATATGCCACTATAGAGGAGGAATATCTTAAGTGCAGAATCTTGCAACTAGATTCACCACCTATAAATAGATGAATGGTTCTGTTAATCCAACTATTGGAAGACTAGTAACCTAGGTCTTAGAGCATGTAATGGTCAATTTCGGTCAGATCTAGCTGGTGCCCACACATTTAAAAGGACAAACCAGTCGAGCAGGATAGATTACATCATGTTAGACCTCCAACGCTGGCGATATATGAAGGACATGGTGGTACTAAAAAGGAACGCTAGTGATCAGAATGCACTTCATCTTACGATGCAAGGGTATTTGCTACCTAGAGCCATAGATTCTACTCTCTCGAACAATAAGCGAGCATTAAAATTGTCTTATGTTAAAAGCCATCTATATTTAGTTTCTCAAACCTACAATAAAGTTGCATGTACACTAGATTTAATGATAAATGCGGGCAAAGCAGCCAAGGAGACCACAGGCACTTTGACTGCCCACAAGGACCTATTTAACACTTTATGGTTTAAATCTTTTTTTATTATTAAGTTTTGCAAGTATAACAATAGCCACCACCTACATCCACAGGCGGGTGGGGAAGTCAGTATGATGATAGTCTATTGAGGACTGAATGGAGAGTGATAGAAAGAAGGGGAGAAGAAAGATTAGGAGGGGGTCTGGGTAGCTAATGGCAGCCATTATTCCAGTGAGGGAGACATGTCTACGTAGGAGAGTAAATTTATCTTGTGGGGGTATATTCATCTGTTGTGGGGTGTGGCTTAGTGAGTCGAAGTATACGTAGATATCTCAGGCAAGTGAGTTCTGTGAATTCCGTTGATAAAAATCTTATAGTGGAGCCCCATGTTTTATCAAAACGGGGGAGTTTATGCATGGCGTTCACAGTTATTTTCTCCATGCCAACCACCTCCCATAGTTTATTTAGCCATTCCGCCATGGTTGGGACTCCATCCGTTCCCCACTTAGAAAGCAACACCTGCGTGGCAGCCCCCGGTGCCGGTGTGATGGCCCTTCCCAAGCACGACCTGCAGGGGTAGGTTAAAGAGTTGGGGAGACCCAATGGTATGTAACTAGGGAATCTGGGTATATCTGTGTGGTAGGTGGCATTGATATCGGGCAGTATTGAGTCCCAGAAAGGTAGTATCTTCGGGCAGTGCCATAACACATGTGTAAGAGTACCCACTTGTTGCAGTGACGACGGCAGAGGTTGTCTCCCCCGGGCTTCCAAAGCGCTGCCCTAGCCGGAGTACAGTACCAGGAGTGCGCTATTTTGAGGAACATTTCTTTCCCGGCGAGGCTGCAGGAGGCGGCTCTGGCTCTATGAATTATGTCTTGCCATTCTTTAGGGGGGAATTCGCGTTCAAGCTCAGACTCCCATCGCCTCTGTGCAGGGGACTTAGTTCGTTGTGTTGGTGTGAGTAGGAAGGTGTATATATCTGAGAGCAGACGCGTGTCCGATCCCCGCGTTATGTACCATTTCTCAAATTTTGTTAGGGGGTGGCTTGCATGTGGGCGCATATGGGCTTGTGTAACCCAGTGCCGCAAGGCAAGGTATTGCCAGTGTGCTTCTCTGGGTAAGCCAAAGTCAGAAGAGAGTTTGGGAAATTCCATTATCCCCTCCACGTCAAAGAGGTCGCCAATTCTCTTGCAATTAGCCTCCTGCCATTTGATGTAGCTATTCCCTTCTCTAGCCGGGGGGAACTCCGGGTGACCTATAAAGGGGCTCAGTGGGGACTTGGGGGTTGAGAGGCCATGGGATTCCTGCACTGTGTCCCATGAGTTTAGGGTGGCCCTCAGAACTGGGGAGATGTAAACCCAGAGTGGGCGATATCGTTTAGGTAGCCAAGGTACCTTCCAAACATGTATGCCCGCGATTGCGCGGTAAATAAAGCACCAGTGTTTCTCCGGTCTGTGCCATTCGATCATATAGCACAGTTGGGCGACTTAAAAATAGCGTTCCAGGTGCAGAATACCCAGCCCTCTGTCTTCCTGTTTCAGATATGTCTGGCGGCGGGCCATACAGGCCCTCTTCCCGCCCCAAATGAAGTCCCCCAGAAGATGTTGCAATTTGGCCAGGATCAGGGGTGGGGGCTGTAGCGGGAGAGTCTGCATCACATATAGGATGCGGGGTAGTAGAGTCATTTTGATGGCGGCCAGTCTACCCATCCATGACATCGTAAGTCTCTTCCAGGTCAGGAGTTCTGTTCGTGTATTGGACAAAAGGGCAGCATAATTTTTCCGGGCTGTCCTGTCCACTGTGGGAAATTTTTGCAACCCCAAATAGGAAACATCCTCTGGGGGCCATATAAATGGAAATTTCGCTACCAGGCGCATCTGGTCAGTCTTGGGGATAGTTAAGCTAAGGGCTTGCGTCTTTTGAATGTTAATTTTGAAGCCAGAGACTTGGCCAAATTCTTCAATTTCCTGCAGAAGGAGGGTAAAGAGGTGAACGGTTGTGTGAGGAAAAGCACATCATCAGCATGGAGAGAAATCTTGTGTTCCCGGTCGCCCATCCGGATCCCAGTTATTGTGCAGTGCTGGCGAATATGCTCCGCGAAAGGCTCAATATATAGAGCGAATAGTAAAGGCGATAACGGGCACCCTTGACGGGTACCGCTTAAGATCCGAAAAGGGCGAGAGGCAACGCCATTCACCCTGATTCGTGCCTCCGGGTTATTGTATATGCAGTCCACCCACCTCAAGAACCTCGCACTCAGACCAAACCTGGTCAGTGCAAATTGCAGGTAGGGGCATTGGACCCTGCCGAAGGCCTTCTCGGCGTCTACTGACAGAAGTAAGGCCGGATGCTGGGAGCATTGGATCTTATCAAGAAGGTGGCACATTCGCCGAGTCCCATCACAGCATCTGCGTTCCGGTATGAAGCCAGACTGGTCCGGATCCACCAGTCCCTGCATATATGGAGCTAGGCGTGCAGCCAGGATGCTAGTGAATATTTTCAAGTCAACATTTAGTAGGGACATGGGGCGGTATGAGGCACAACTTGATGGATCTTTACCCGGCTTCAGTATCACGCCACTTCCGCCGCCATGCGCATGGAGGGAGCAAGGGTCCCGGTGTCACTGAATGAATTAAAGAGACGTGTAAGCAGTGGGGTAAGACTAGAGGCAAAGGTTTTATAAAAATCGGATGAAAAGCCATCCTCCCCGGGTGTTTTGCCGGGGGCGAGTCCCTCTATGGCCTGCAGCACTTCGTCTGGGCGAATATCCACATCTATTTTAGTTGCCTCTGAGGCCGGATGGGAGGCTACTGGTGCTTGATTCACATACGCTGCTGTCGCACCGGGTGTGGGGAGTCAGCTGAATAGAGGGCAGTGTAGAATTTCTCGAATTCAGTAGCTATGGAACTGTCCATTCGAAGTGTGTTCCCTTGAGAGCCTGTGATCTCTGCAATGTGACGTGTAGTTATCTGGGCACAGAGTTGATGTGCCAGAAGTTTCCTGGCTTTTTTCCCCCCTTCATAGTAGCGCTCTTTAGTATGTAAGAGGGCGTATTCCACTCGGTCATAATCCAGAGCTTTCAGTTGCTTTCGCACGTTGGTGATTTGACGCCTGGATTGGACCGAACCTGTGCGTCGGTGCACCCCTTCCAGTGCCCTAATCTGGCCTTCCAATTGATCCCTTTTATCTCTTCTTTTCTTTTCAGTCTAGCTGATATAGCTATAAACTGGCCCTGAATAACCGCTTTCAGAGTGTCCCACAGTAGAGGGGCAGGAGTAAGGCCATCGTCATTGGTTTCTAAATAGGTTTGTATGGTCCCCTGTATCTCTTTAATGTTTGTGTCATATGTGAGCAACTTGTGATTCAGCCTCCATGATCTTTGGCAGGTGTATTCCCCAGGCAACTGCAGCGCGAGGGCAATGGGAGAGTGATCTGAAAACACCGCCCCCCCCTATCTCATAGCCAATGTGGCATGCGGGGATGTCAAGAAGAGATCTATATGGCCATAAGTTTTGGTGCGCTGCTGAGAAAAAGGTGTATTCCCCAGCACTGGGATTGTGCTGTCGCCAGAGGTCCACCAAGCCTACCTCTTTCAGCCGCTGTTTCATGGAATCTGAGAGTGCCCCAGAATGTCCAACTCTTTGAATAGATCGGTATAGCTGGGGTCAGGGAGTATATTGAAATCTCCGTCCACTATAAGATCCTCATCTGGGGACACAAGAATAGTGGCCAATGCCTCCCTAAGGAACGTCTCTTCGTGATCATTTGGTCTATGTATGGAAGCAAGCGTGTAGATATGTCCCCCCCATTGCTACCCGCAGCGCGATCATTCTCCCAGGGATCTCTGCATGAGTGTCTAGCACCTTTCCAGGGAAGTGCGTTGCGACGAGAATGGCGACCCCTGCCCTCTTACCCACCATGGAAGAGAAGTGTTGGCGGTCATACCATCTCGAGCGAAGGCGTTTCCAATCAGCCGGCAGTAAGTGTGTCTCCTGTAGGAGGCAAATGTCACAGTGGGAGTCTCTAAGCAGGGTGAGGAGCGCGCGTCTTTTAGTAGGTGAGTTCAAGCCTCGTACATTAAGGCTCAATAGTGCAACCTTAAAGGGAGCCATGAGAGACAGGTGAGGTGTAGCCGTATAGTGTGTCAGGTACTCTCATCGGAATGGTCATAGAACAACTCTCCCACGTCCCACTCCAGAAAGGGAAGGCAATATCTGCTACAGAGGGAAAAGGGGGACGCCTAGTCCATTTCCACCCTGTGAGAACCAAAAATGTAATGTGTGTTAAAAATGACAGGGTCCAGCAGTGGACTTGGAAGTGTTCCCAAGTGAGTGGAGACCCATGTTGAGTCCCAGCAGGGCCTCTGGTACCTCCCGCAGATCAGAGAGGTCTGCCCATTAAGAAGCTGCTCCAGGGTACCCCTCCTGATTCCCTCTGTGGGTTCTGTGGCTCCCGCAGATGTATCCTTCCTCAGTGCACCAGAAAGCTCCAATGGTTCCCAATCTGTAGAAAGAGTGCGTCAAAGAGGCGCAGGAAAGTAAAAAGAAAGAAAGAGCTGAGAGAGTAGTGCAGCAAGATAAACATGAACAACATTACTGTAGTGTGAGGGTCCATAAGGCCGACCTTCATTTTGGTCAGGGAGTAGTGACATAGGAGTGAGCTCCACTCATCAAGGGTGGGTTTCGCGTTCCATCCCAGAGGTCACAGGCAAGGATTAGCTAGGGGAGGACAAGGATAGAGTAGTGCGGATCTGGAGTCATGGTCACCCCCCTATCATCGCGGTTTTGCGACCGTCAGAGGAGAGCTTCTCTTTCCTTCTGGCTTTCCAATTTGGAGGGACGTAAGCGTGTGTCCTTCCCGGTCTCACGTCGCCTTTCTGGTTTCGGAGCCTTTGAAATCACTGCGTCTCCAGATGGGTGATCCAGAATCTTCCCATCATCGAAGTCGGTTCCCAGCACTACATGCGCTTCTTTCAGGAAGCGCACTGCGCGCATCTCCTTGTTCCAGACAAAGATCAGCCGAAAGGGGTGTCTTCAACGGTAATGAACCCCTTTCTCTCAAAGGTAGGCGGTGGCCAGCTTCAGGGCTTTATGTCGCTGTAGCGTGAGGGGGAGAGGTCTTGATATATGCCCACCCGTAGGCCCTCAAATGATACGATCGCCATGTCTCGGGTAGCGTTCATGATGGCTTCCTTCTGCTTGTAGGAGTGAAGGCATGTAAGGATGTCTTGCGGCTGTCCCGGGCCTGATGCAGGCCTTCCGGCCAGGTGGGTGCGATCCAGGGCAATCACTTTATCACCTAGCATCGGTGTAAAGAGTCGAGTCACAAATTCCTCTAGTTTCCCGGCATCTGCCTGAAGTGGCACTCCTTTGATGCAGATATTGGAGCGCCTTGACCTGTTTTCAAGGTCCTCAAGGTGAAGGCAGAGTCCCTGAGCTCCAGTAGTTCCCGAGCATAATCAGTTAGCTCTTCCTCTTTGCGATCGCCAGACCGCTCCAGGGAGTCCACACGGTCACTTAATTCCAGGATCTCAGTCCTGATGTATTTATTTATGTATTCCAAGTTTAATATAGAGTGAACATGACCCATGGGTATCATAGCGCTTTACAGTTACATGTCGTAAATCGTTTAGAATACAGCAGATATAGAAGTAGTAAACACACAGTTCCAATGGGTACCTTTCGTACCTGGGTACGACAATAACAACAGTAGGACCAATTAAGTGTAGTAATGTACAGCCTAAGTGCATTCATAGCGATCTAGAAAGTTTACTCTTAAATACGCTATTGTCCTGTTGACGCAAACTCCTTTACCAGATCCAATTGGCACTAACTCCTTGATCAGTGGTGAGGTCTGTTATGGTGCCTCTGTGATCCTTCTTGAGTAGGCTGCATCCAAACCCGAGAAGGACTAGGCAACACCTAGCAACTGACCGCGATGCAGATGATCAGTAGTTGTTTATGGTAGGAATTTGCTCATTATGAAGATCTTCGCTTCCCTCTTGAAGATTGACGTGTTTGGAATTCTTCTAATGTTTGGAGGAAGCGAGTTCCAGATTCTGGGTGCAGCTCCGGAGAAGGCTCTGTCATACGTTATCTTCTTCTGAAAGATGGGAGGTTTCAGCATCAGGTCTCCGGCACTCGGGGAGGGTCTGCCTCCTCCAGATAACTCAATTTTCTGGGCTAGGTACATTGGTGTTTTGTAGTGGAGCGCTTTGTGGGTAATACATGCCAGTTTAAGCTGCATTCTGGCTTCATACGGAAGCCAGTTTAACGCCTTCAAGTGTGGGGAAATCTGGTCGTATTTTCTAGAACCTGTAATGAGTCTTGGGGCTGCATTGAGACAGGCTTTTAGTGGTGCTGTGGAGATCTTGGGTAGTCCTGTTAATGTCATACAGCCGTATTCAATCCTCGAGATGACTAAGGACTGAACTGCAAATTTGAGGTCTGACGTAGTAATGATTGGTTTCAATTTCCTAAGGTAGTTCAGGTGAAAACTGGCCCTTTTCGCCATTGATTTGATGTGGGCTTGCATGTCTAGGTTCTTATCGAGCGTGATTCCTAGCGATTTGGTCGAGTCAACTAGGACAGGGGTGCAATTTAGCGCCATGATCAGTTTGGTCCATTTCTTCACATCTGTGGAGCTTTTTGGGTGGGTGGGAAATTAATAGGAATTCCGTTTTTTGCATATTTAGTTTAAGATGATTGCTAGTTAACCAATGTAATGACACCTTTAAGCATTATTCATTCTCTTAATCTCCTCCAGCGAAGAGATCTTGATGTAGATCTGAGTGTCGTCTGCATACATGTGATAGGAGATGTTGGCGTGCTGGAGAATTTCTGTAAGGGGTTCGACATATAGGTTGAATAGTGATGGAGATAATGTTGAGCCTTGCGGCACTCCAATCGAATTAGGGGATGGCGGTGACAGCGCCTGGTTGACCATGAATCTTTGCGTTCTGTTCTGTAGGAAGAATTTAAACCATTTAAGCACATTTACGGATAATCCCATCCTGTCTTCAAGACGGGCTAGTCATTTTTCATGATTTACCATGTCAAAAGCAGAAGACAGGTCAAGAAGAACTAGTAGACCTGTTTCATTGTGATCCAGTGCCTGTAGTGCTTCATCCACTATATGTAGGATTGCTGTTTCCGTACTATGGCCTGGTCTGAATCCAGATTGGCAGTCGTCCAACAGACTGAATTTAGCAATGTGTTGGCTCAGTTGTTGTTGCACACATTTTTCTAGTAGTTTGGCTAATAATGGAATATTGGTCACTGGAGAAAAATTGTTTGGGTCGGACGGGTCCCCTGTAGGTTTTTTAATGATGGGGAGGTCTTGATCTGTTTTTAGGCAGTCTGCTAAGGTTTCTTGAGACAGCGAGGCATTGATTATCGTTGTTCATATGGGGACGACGATGTGATTGATTCTTTTCAAGCATTTTGAGGGGATGGGATCATTGTAATGGTTATTTGGTTTTATAGTCGAGAGAGTTTTGGCAATAGCATTCTGGTCCTATAACTTGAAGGCCGACCATTGTGCTTTATTTTTAGTCATAGATTGTGCGGGGTGCATGGTAACATCATTCTGGGATGACAATGGGCTAGAGAGGTTGTCTGCTGCCATCCTGAGCTCTCTTTCTAGAGAGTTGGCTTTGTCTGTAAAGAAGGCTGAGAATTCCTCACAGCTCAGTTGGGTTTTTATAGATTCTTGAGCAGATTTGGCCAAATTATTGGATTGTTGTTTTAACATCTCGAAGAGTTTACGAGGTCTGTTTTTAGCATTATCCAGTTTAGATCTAAAGAATTCCTTTTGGATCTGCGAATGCTTTTGTTGTAATAGCTTCTAGTTTTCCTGAGAGATTTTAGCTGGGGGGGGATGATGGGTGCTGTCTCCATTTCCTTTCAGCTAGTCTCAGCTTCTGCCTTTCTTCATTTAGTGTCCCATTAAACCAGGGATTTTTTTCTTTCTCTGGAATTCTTTTCAGTCTTAGAGGCACGGAGGAGTTGATTATATTCGTCATCGTTGAGTTATAGTGATCCATGAGTTCGCTTACGTTCATCATGTTGTTAGGCGGGTTTAAATCCTTCTTGCAGTGTGCCACTAATTGTTCATCGTTTAAGTCTCTAGTGCCCGAACCCACTGTTTAAGTCGGACAGGTTGCGTGGTCTTATTCTTTTTTATGGTAGATATATGGAAGGTTATGGCATGGTGATCCCACCAATCGCATGGATCAATTGAGTGTATTGTAACAGCCTTATCCCTAGAGATAACCCAGTCTAGAGTGGACCCTTTCAAGTGTGTCGGCAATGTGCAGGCTTGAGTAAGACTTAGGTCTGCTAAGAAATCTTTGAGTACGTTGACCTGTTTGTCATTACTATTGTCCCAATGTAAATTAAAGTCAAATTAAAGATGTTTTATGTCAGCGGCAACATCCTGTTGTAGACCTGCAAAGTCCTCTCTTAGGGTGCCAAACAACTGTTCCAGAAATTGGCAGGCGATCAGCTTTTCTGCACCCGCATCAGATGGGTCCGTTTCTCTCTCATGGGTGGGGGGTAATAGCTGGTCAGTGCCACTCCTGTTGGTTTTCCTGGATCCTGACTTTTGCAGGAGGTCTTTAAAGCTCGCCTCCTTCTTTGCTCAGTAGGACGTCATCCAGAGGAGACTTAAGCACACCGGGGTCTAGAGGAGCCTCACTGGGATTGTGATGTGGGCCCAAGTCGTGTACGGGCGGTGCGCGTGGTTCACACCTAACGAGTTATTGTGGTCCACCTGGTCTCTGCCAAATGAATCTTATGTTGTATGACCTTAGGCTGCTGCTCTTCTAGATATGCCCAAGGCTATGGAGGATCCAGCCACTTTCCCCCTAGGTCGCCAGGCCTGGGTGCTCTGCTCAGGGATTTGAGTGCCTCTGCAATGTCGGGAACCTCCAATGTGTCTGTGTAAGTCCCCGGTAGCAGCGTGTCTTGATTCCCCCTAGGTTGCTGTCACCATTGTTTCCCTATGGCTCAGTGACCCCCAACTCAGCGCGACAGCAGGCATGCACTCCTCACATCAGCTGTAGGCCCAGACCTACCTCCTGGCTGCCAGCTCCCGTCATAGACCGGGATCTCACTCGGATGTCTGGCGTCACGGTTGCAACTGTACGTGCCGCCTAAATGGCTCTGCGGGACGTCCCGGCTCACCACTGGTAGTTACAGTTCCTCAGATTCTCCGGCAGCTCTCAGACCCGAGTATCTTGGTCCGGGTCCCTGTGTGCAGCGCCTGGAGTCTGCGGCTGGGTGCCGACCATGCCGTTATTGCCTTAACGTCCCAATCCAGGGCCTGAGTCCTCAAGATGGCCACCAACTTTCACTGCGGGCTGGAGACGTACCTCAAAGGGCGGTGTCGGCCCCAAGGTTGGCTTGGTATGCGGGTCGGATCGCGAGCGCTGCTCTGGGAGGCGGCCCGGCACTCCGCTCAACAGCTCAGTCCTCCGGGTCCACCAGTCGAGCGCCGTCCAAATCTTCCAGGCCGGGGCCTCCACATCCGGCACCCCAGATCCACCGCTAGGCTCCCGCCACTCAGATGTTCACCTCCGCCGCAACGTACCTCTCTCTGCCAGCAGACAGGGAACCGGCCCGTCGTCAGCATCGCATCCTCCTGGTCGCGTTCAGATTCCGTGGGTCACCATATCCCGGGAAGGTCAATATGGTAGCTATTTTCGGCCACAGCTAGCAGAGCTCTGTGAGTGAGCTGTTATTCCGCCATCTTGGCCGGCCACCCCCCCCCCCCATTTAACACTTTAGAGCAATTTTTAGCATGGAATCCAAGCCTACATTTAAGCAGGGAGCCCAACCCTCCTGGTTGAATAAACAGTGAAGTGAAGCCAAGTCAGCCCTCATAGCCTCTATTAAATCTAAAGACCATGGGGAAATTAAATTCGCCAGGAAAAATTACAAACACACCCAAGAAGTAGCTAGGTCTTAATGGGAGAATGAAATGTGGCATTATTTGACCATAGCAACTAAAGTAGGGGATAACAAATTATTCTGGCACGTGGTAGCTCACGGAAGTCTACATCTTACGTCCAAGCCCGACTCATCTCAGGCTGAAGGCTTGTACTCGGAAAACCTACAAGGTGCAAAATGGGTTGGCAGATACCGATTTACAGGTGACCAAAGAAACATCAAGTTTCTTAGTGATTTTGTTAGAAGAGTCTCATAATGCTATTAATGGGATAATCTGTGGGAAGGCAGTGAGGTCGGATCGAATACCTCATAATCTATACGCTTCAGGGCCCCATGTTCAGGCACCCTATCTTAAACTTACGAATTGCATTTAGGAGGATGCCAAGTTACCCAAACCTTGGTGCAAAACTGAAATTATACCGATTTATACAAAGAATAGTCATGAGGATCAACATAATTACAGGCCCATTAGTTGAACTGACAGCTAGCTTGCAGAAGCTTTTCAGCCTCCAGATAGTGGGGAAACTTACAAAGATGTGTCAAAAATAGGAGCACGAGAAATACCAGCACTGCTATTTGCGGACGATCCACAACTAGATTCAAAATCCCATTCAGATTTGCAGGCCCTGATCGATCATTTTTGATATTTTGCACAAATCGAGGATTGGAGCTAAATACACTGAAAACTAATTTGCAGAAGGCCCATATTAAAGCGCATAACGAAACAATTCAGCATGTCTCAGATTTTGATTATCTTGGCACTAGGCTGACAGGCAACTTGTCTTGGATGCCTGAAATCAATGACTGTACTAAATTGCAGCATCAATCCATGGCCATCCTCAAATTTTATAAGAAAACAAAAACAATCTTGCCAGCTATTGAAATATATGTTGAGGCTAAGGGGGCGGATTTATACGCATCTGAACTATAGGGACATGTTAAGGATATCAGGGTAGAGTGATGTAGAATAGATTTTTGCGATCATTAGTAAATCTTCCATGGAGCACCCCTTATTTTCCACTGCTCACTGATTTTGGCTTGCACCTGACTGCTTATATTGTCAAATTAAGACTACTCTTGAACTGGCGTAGATTGTGGCAGTCCGGCCCATACAGGTCAGACTTAAAAGAAATATTGCACACAAACCATCATCTAAGAAATCCGTGGCTACCATACATTAAAACTACACTATATCATTTAGGCTTGGCTGCCTTATCGGAGTATCCTCCTGACGCTCACTGTGGGTCCAAGACAGTCAAAGAAAAATGTAGGTCTTTTTGATGGGAAGAAGAGTTGTGCAAAAGCACGCTTGTCAATTTGACATACAGGTTTCTGGATCGTAAATGCATACCGTCTTTAGAGCCCTTTTTAAATAACATAGCATGCCCTATGGACAGGCAATTGTATGCTAAATTCAGAAATTAGATTCTACCCACAAATAGCTTCTGTATACGATGGGGCAGGAAATAGCACTAACAACAGATGCCCAGATTGCAAAATCGCGATTGAGTCAGTTACACGGTTTTTTGTTTTTTCTGTAATGCATATTTTGTTTCGCATAGGAAACTGATTTTACCTGTGTGCCTTAGGGTACAGACTGTATGCAAAAGCCCTGAGAATTTTAAGAACTAGCACTGATGGATTTCTGGTTTATAGTATAATGACATTTTTTACTTCTGTATGGATTTTGAGAAGGAAATTTTGTGGCATAGTACAATATAACTTGGATGCCAGACTGATGTATTGATTGCATATATTTTAAACTATCCATATGAGATGTGAATGAGAAAGGAATGTTATGTTACAGCTGAACATGTTGGAATGTCAAATGATGAATTAACTGTGTTTTATGGATTATTTTTATTTGTGGTTTTAGATTTTCTTGCATGATTAGACGATTGCACTTAGTTTTAAAACGGATTGTAATATGCTGTGTTTTGAAGGATATTTCTTTTATCTGAAACAAACAATATAATAACATTACTTCAATCTTCAGACACATTAACAAAATCTGCTTTCCATCTGCAAATTGTACTTTTATTTCTTATAGCAGGATATAGGTCACTAAATGGAATGAAGAGTCACAACTATAGTAGTCCACCTCTTGTTTCCTTTGCTTGGAAGTTTTTTGCATCTTTTTCCAACCTGTCTTTTGTAAAATGTTGTGTACTGAAACTAAGTGCTTATGTTCTTACATACAGCATTCTAATACCCATCGTATGTAAATCAGCACTATATAAAACTCAAAATAAATTCACACATTACCCTGTTGCTCTACAGCCTTAGCAACAGAAGCAACCTTCTACAAAGCAGTATCGCCCATTACTCACTGCTTTTCTTGAATCCTACAAATCATTGAACGCACTATCAATTAGTTCCATATTTGCTCATGAGATAGTCAAAAAATGCACACTGAAGGCAAGGTTTGTAAGGCAGATAGAAATTCTCCAAAATGCGGTACTTCTAACCGTACCATTGTAGAAAATGTAGATTTGGCCAGCACCATATGAAAATATGGCTTCCACATATTCTACACCAGATGTGGCTCCTTCAAAACAATTCTTAATGCAGTGCCGAGGACACGCTTCTGCCAGGGGTATATTTCTCAAGAACAACTCTCAATGACAATGGAACAAATGTGACTTTATACAAGCATTTTTTGATTCCATCAATTGCTTCAAAGTCATTAAAAAAGCCCCTTTCTACTTTTTCACTTATTTTCCTTTCCACTGTGAACATGGCAGAGGAGCCTCCCTCCGTCACATTTCCTAAAACACAAACCACAATCTACTGCAGAGAAATACATGCAACTCATTTGCAGGTAAAAAATTAAAGTCACAGTAGTTGGGCAACTAATATCAATTGCAGAACTGTACTTGTGCTTCTAAAATTAATACTAATCATGTGTCAGTATTGCAGAAACAGCCTTAAATTTGGTTTCAGCTTCAACAACTATAACAAACTGTTAGTGTGCTTCTAAGTACATCAAATGTTTATGTAATGGATCTTTCTTAAATCAAGTGTCAAATTAATTAGCATTGACTTAATGTGTGAATTTGGAGATATTCAACAAGACTAATACAAACATTTCTTGTTGTTTTTGCACTTTCACGGTAGTGTTTAAAATGGGAGCAATTCTCAACCAAACTTCGCCTACCTCGCGCTGAACACTTGCTATAGAAACCTGCAAGTAAGCTCTTTATTCTGTGCATCAAACTGGTGTGCCACTTGGTTGCAGGCCAGCATGCCAGCAGTTTACCAAATAGAGAGTCTCTAGTGTACACACATTCTAATTTCTACCACCTCTGCACTCACATGCCCCTCTATGCTACAACTCCCTCATTGCAGCTATGGTTTAGGCACTAACACATGTTCCAAGCTAGACAATGTAGAAAGGGGATTACTGGCAAAACATTGTAAACACGCAAACTTGGACGTTAAAGCAGGTGAACTGCACATCAGCGTTTCACAAAAAATGATGCCAGTACAACGGAATACACAACAATTGATACAGCCAATGCAATAAGAATGATACCCAAAGGATACTATAAGGTTATTAACAGCAAGTGTGGTCTCTCGCAGGAAGGATGTAGGAAATAAACTATTTTGCATTTTTTCACAGCTTTAACAGTTACAAAGAACTCTCAGCTGATTACTGGATAATTATCAGAGAGGATGTGTAGGAGACACTAATGTGTTCACTAACGTTTTAGTGTCCACTAACATTTTAATCCCCATTACCAGCACTAAACTGAGCATGAGGAACAAGATAATGGAAGGCATTTGTTAAGGATAATATGGTCATGGTAAGAAGCCAGATATAGAATTCATGACAGACTACATTCACCACCTTACTCACTAGTTGTGATTATTTGTCAGGTGGATACTAGATGGCCTGTATAGAAAAGATGAGATTTCTCAATAGGACAAGGCCTCTGAAGACTAATAGGGCTGATGCAGAGCCAGTCACACACAGTTCGTCTCACAAGTGACTTATCCACCCTTTGTATTCATTTCAAAACAGCCTATGGATACAAGAGTGTGCTAGTGGAGTACCTCTAAATACATATGTAGCTCGGGTTTTTAAATATTTTACTTGTGATCTACATTAGGTGAGCAGAAAACTCAACCACAATGTGGAGGAAATGGGTTAGGCACAGAATAACACAGTGGGGTTGGGCACTGCAAACTAGAGTGCAGAGAATGAACCAGGACAATACAGACGAGCACGTTCAAATACATCCTGAGATGCAATCATCAACTGATCCACACCATCAGATGTGCATCTCTGGCAGACAGCATCAATGCCAGCACCAACAGAAGCAAAGAAATCTAAACCATTGTGAAGGATTACACCTCAGTAGTAGCTGTCTCCTGCTCAATCACCCATCGCAGGATCTCTGGCCAAAATCTCTCTCAATTCTTCAGCAACAAAATCACTGCCATTTACAGCAGCTTCAACCTGTAACCGGAACCGATATATGTCGCCAAGCGCCTCTCGATCTTATCCAAAGAACCAATGTTAACCACATGGCCTGTCATCACCCCAGGAGAAATTGCAGCCACCATGAAGTCCATTCACTCAGCCCTGCCCCCACCACACCTACTGCAGAGGACTGCAACCCATCAGTGGCATGATCACACCCATTCTGAATGCCTCCACCTTTCTCACACCCTTCCCAGATGCTTGAAAACACGCAACTGTCCTCCCACTGCTGAAGAAACCCTGAGCAGACCCTTCAACGCTCGCCAAATACAGACCGATCTCCCTGCTATCATTCTCAGACGTCTTTGAGAAAATCAAGGGACACCTCACCAAATACTGCTTTGACCACCAACTCCTCGACACCACTCAGTCTGGTTTCAGACCAAACCACTGCACAGAAACTGGCTTGATCGTCGCCACTGATAACATCTGCATCATTCTGGACAGAGGAGACACTGTGGCCCTCATCCTCCTGGACCTCCTAGCAGCCTTTGATGGTCTCCCACCCCATCCTCATCCAATGACCGTCGTTAACGCAAACACAATCCCTCTAACCAACATCATCCGCTCTCATGGCATCAATGCCTTTTCTTAAGCTGACAACATGCAACATTCTCTCCCTCACAGACAAGACGCCCAGTACCCGGCTCAACTTCAATTTCTGCATAACTAAAATCATCCACATCTTGACAGTTGGTCTACTGATGAACATCAACAAGACTGAAATCATGATCTTCGGGAAGAGTACTTCACGGTGGGACTCCACAAGGTGGCCAACAGAGCTAGGACCGACACCCATCCTCACCACGAAGCTCAGGATCGTCATAGACATCAAACTCGACACGACCACCCAAGGCGATGCGGTCACCACCTCATGCTTCCATACCCTGAAGATGCTGAAGAAGATTTACAAATGGCTCCCAATCAGCACCCGGAAAAACATCACACACTCTCTGGCCACAAGCAAGCTGAACTACAGGTACACCTTTTATATCGGGATCAACAAAAAAAACCTGACCAACAGACCATTCACAACTCAGCTATCAGTATCACTCTTAGCCTCCTACACCGCACTCACATTAGACACTTTAATGAGCTCCAATGGCTCCTCATACACAAACAAGCACAACTCAAACTCCTCACCCAGACATTCAAGGCACTACTTAACAGCAGCCCAGCATCCCTCAACAATCGCATATGCTTTCACAAACCTTCCAGACACATCTGCTTGTCTGGACTCCTACTTGTACACATCCCACGGCAACGGATAACCAGAACCGGTGGTTGAGCCTTCTCCTACACCGCTCCTGAGCGTGAACGACCTGCCATTAAACAAGAGCCTCTTCCTCACTTCTTGAATTCACTTCTTGAATTCAGCAAGAAGCTGACGACCTGGCTTTTCGAGTAGTCCCACTAGACACCAAGTTTGGCGAGGCTCAAACCTGCTCAGCACCAGTATACCCTCAACGGATGATAGCACGTGCCACAAATCTGCAGAACATAACGTAACAGTAGTATCCAAAGACCACAAGTTTGAAACCTAGTAGGAGAAACTAGACTTTTTACCCTTACAAAATGAGTTTGCTAGTAATGACATGCTATCTGCAGTGCTAGGAACAGCAACTACTTAATTAGTTATCATTATTCATGTAAAAAGTGTATGAATAACAAGCAGAGGCAGCAAAAAAAGTCCTAGTGGAGCACGGGACCTGATGGGGAGGCAGGAATAAAAACAGACAAGGCAAGAGCACAGATTTGGAGAGCAGGCAGAAAGACATATAAACAAGGATCTGCTATTTGGAAGGGGAAAGGGCACAAATACTGGGAACAACAGACTTAGAAAACAGGGAAACAGAGGGAATGAGTGGGCCAATTGAAATGCGACAGCGGAGACAAGAAGCAAGTAGAAAAGGATCATGTGATGAGCCCAGATGAAGTACAATATGTGAACACAGATTAAACAAAAGGAGGTGGGGTATCTTGAAAGTAAAAAAGCATATCACAGTTTATAAACAGAAATGCTTGAATTAGTGTTGAATTAAGCAACAAGTGAATGGTGTAACAGGGTAGAACCTATGTAAAAGAAAGTGAGCAGTCAGACAGAAATGGGTATTTACACAAATCTCTCTCTTATGCCATAGGAACATTTTATTTTGTTTTGATGTAAAGTCAATCTCAAAATGCAAACTGAAAAGCACAAAAAAAAATGTTTTTTGTATCAGTTCTTCCTCTCTGATGCAATTTACCTTCAACAGTTTCAAATGCTTACCACAAAGATGTATAACTGGACCCAAGTAAAGCATGCTGTCTTGGAGGGCCTCACCCCCATCTAGAAGAGATGAAGCAACCTATACTGGCGACCCAAAAACGCACAACTTTAGCTCAGTTTGAGAGAATGCCCTAGACAAAAGAAATGTGGGGTCAAGGTATGGGGTTCATTCTTGTGCTCTTAGCTCTATAGCGTTTCAGCCCATGTTTTGCCATACAATGGCAATAGTCCCAAAAGTAGTCACTGAACGGAACTGATTCTGTTATACTAATTCTGTGTGCCTTTTTTATTAGGTCTTTGACAAATCTGGCATCACCTTTTAGAATGGAAAAAAAGACATTGAACAACTAACATTTTCTTCATTAGAGTGACCTGCATTTGTCTGTATATGGTCCTGTAAGAAAATAGGATTACCAGGACCTTTTTAACAGTTTGGGAGATGTAAGAAATGAGCCAGTGGTCTGTAAAATATTGCACTTCCTTTACTAGTAGGTAAATGCTGCTGCTCTTGAGCACATTTTAGGCTATGCATATAGTTTACAACATGGTTAGTGTGCATCAGACATCACTGTGGGCCGTTACACAACCTAATGGGACATTCACTTTCTCAGGACAGTCTTTACTTTGTTTTTCATAAAGGCAGATCTATACATATTTCGTTTACTAGTCAAGCATCTGTACCACTGCATCAAGGTACGCAGACATTTTCATTCAGAAAACAATTGCTTTAAGCCAATAACTGTCATTTTTAATACAGTTAATACTAGAATGTATAAGAAAATCCTTCACCTTCTCAACTTAAAAGTTAACTGAACAAACACAGGGAGAGTAGAACGCCTAATACATGCTGCCTCTAGGCTTTCAAAATACATGCCTCTTCCACTAGCACAGCAATCAGCAGTGCTGGTAAAAGCACAGAAGATAGCCATGGGATGGATAAAATACATAAAGGCATCACAAACCCCCAGAATTTGTAAATGGTACCCTCATTTAAAATAAAACATAAGCGCAAAAATTATCATTTTTTTCTTTACTAATGTTACAAAGAACGGTTTTCAAAAAGTAACAAAATAATATTATTCACAGAGAAAGTTTCCTATATTTTGCCCAGATGCTTCCATAGATCGACAAAATGCTAACTGGCTCCTGTCACTAGCAAAGTCCACCATAACCCGGCTCTTGAAAACATTCCTCAACTTAAGCTGTTTTACCGCAAAAACTGCATCTTGCCTGCGTTCATACAGGATCAAAGCCCTGCTACGTAAGCCATCACGTAACATCTTTGCCACCGCACCATACCGACGTACGACTACAAGCATATCTTCCCAGAGAAGATTAGCAGGAATGCTATCTATCCACATGCAGTTCGTCTGTTCGCTCTCTACAAAATCCACCACAACATTGAACCCCCCAAAAAATTCTTGATCTAGTGCTTTTGCCGCATTAATGAGACTGATGATATCACTGAACTCTACCAAAGCAAAACAGCAAGTTGCATTTCGTGGACTTTCTTTAACATCAATGTCCAAAATGTTCTCAAAGCGGGCACAGACAGTGTCCAGCTTCTCTGGGGCAATGGTCTTTGGCAAATTATCAATTAAGAGCATCCTTGATGATCGAGGATGAAATTGAATCATTGCATTGTCCCACATGGTTATAGCGTTATTGTCTCGAGCTTTTGCATCAGTCCAACGGGAGATGTTTCGCCGCTCCTTTTTTTGCAAGTCCTGTTGGTTTTCTTGATCTTTTTCTGTCCAGGGAGAGACAGTAAGCTTTTTGTTAAACAATGTTTTAGGAGCGCTAAAAAGTGCACTTTGTTGCTCATACGGTCGGCTAAAGAACACAACAGCATATCTCATTGTGGATAGTGTAAAGATCTCCACAGAGCTCACAAGTCCATATATCACAAACATTTGATAAATACGATCTTTGATACACTTATCATCATTTACCAGCTCACTAATGTCGATCTTAACACCAAAGCTTCTGGAAGGAGAGTTTTCCTCAGTATGCAACTTCTCTGGTGATGCTGTATGGGGAGTAGATTTAGATGGGGACTTTGATGATCTTGAGGAACTTTTGCCCTTCAAACCTGGAGATGAACTCCTCGAACGGGACGATTGAGAAGATGTTCGAGAAGACCGACTGCTTTCTCTACTTCTGGATTTGGAATCTGGTGATCGAGAGGTTTTTCTCTGATAAGAACTGCTTCCATGACCGGATAAATGGGATCTGAGAGGGTGGCTCTCAGAAGATGAATCTGATGATGTACTATCCTTTTTCTGAGGAGATCGGCTTCGAGATGATGAGGATTTTGATGATGATCTGCTCCTTCTGGAGAATGAGCAGCTCCTAGACTTGGTTGAGTGTGAGGTTTTGCTGACCCTCCTGACAGGGGATCGCCTCCTAGAGCTTGACGAATAAGCTGGATGGCTCTCTTTTTTTGTGGTAGTTTCACTTCTAGACATTGATGAATCTAGCCATTTAACTGACTTCTTTTTGGGGCTAGGACTTCTAGAACGAGATGAATGTGTTAATTGACTAGTCCTTTTTAGAGAAGAGTCATTTCCAGAACAGGATAAACGTGTTGACTGGCTGGGCCTTTTCACAGGGGACTGTCTCCTGTGAGGCAAATGTAAAGACTGTCTGCTGTCCTCATTTGAGGAGGGTAAATGCAGTGACTGTCTGTTGGTCCTCCTCTGAGAGGAAGTATATGAACTGGGTGACTGGCTGCTGCGATGGCTCCTCGAAGACGATGAACTTGTTGACTGGCTGTCACTGCTCTGAGAGGATGTGGATGAGCTTGAGGACTGCCCCCTTTCACTCCTCTTGAGGGGTAAAGAAGAGGGCCTTGAGGAGTGGTAGCTAGCACCTAAGGGAGATTTGCTTCTACTTCTTAACTTCTGTGGATGGTCCCTAGTTGGAGTCAGAGCTTTCATCCTACCTTTATTACGTCCACTATAAGTTTCCATTTTCCATTCTTCCCCTCTCAGCTGTGTAAATCGTTCGGGGACAGTTCTGGGAACACACTGTGGATTACCAACACCTAGGCGGGTTGCAATTTGACCATGGACATCAATAGAGTCTACTGGAATTGGACTTACACCAGTACTATATCCATCCCCTTTAGCAGAGTTGGCCTGAGGAGTCACCATGTACTTCTGCGTGATGTGGGAGGCTTCATTGCGTTCAGAAAAACCGGTTTGTGAACCAAGTGGCACATAGGTTCTATTGTTCCCCCCTGACTCATTTGTGGGACCATAATTGGGCTTACTAGCACCCATGTGCAAGGGGGCCGCATGTTGGCCCCATGCAGTACTGAAGTTCACTGGTGTAGTACTAGGCCTAACTTCAGGTTTATGGTTGTCCCCTTTAATCCAGGTCTTCTGAGCAGCGGCAGTGGGCTTCTGTGCGATACTGGCGCCTTGTTGATATCCAGATTGGCGCACTTTTGAGGCAAGACCCTCATGAGCGGTTTTGTGATCTCCTGGCACAGTTGTGGGACCACACTGTGGCTTACGAGTATCCAAGAGGGTCCCATGTCGACTTCGGCCAACACTGGAGTCAACTGGAGCAGTACTAGGCCTAACCTGTGGCCTTTGGCCCTCCCCTTTAATACAGGTCTTCTGAGCAGTCGCCACAGGCTGCCGCGTCACCTGGGCAACTTTCTGAGACCCAGTAGAGGGCGCTTTTGGGCCAGGCACCCCCTGCCCTCCACTTGCAATGAAAGCGCACAGCACATGAGGCGGTATCAGTGAAGTGCGGGTACTCTTCTGAGCTGGGGCTCCACGGCTGCTGCTGGAGAGACTCACGACCTCGGGCACCTTCCATGCATTACTTCTGGCCCCTGTGACGGGGGGGTCCCCACTCTGCGCAGGCCTGGGGCTCCCTTGGTCTATGTTGAGCCCACCGGGGGCACCCTGTGGGGTTCCTCTGATGGCAGTGGGTTGCTTCTCCTGTCCAGCCACGGGGTTTCCCGTCTCCTGCACACGGGACCGCCAGCCTGCCCCCCCACGACGGACTGCAGGGCCAAGGGCGGCAGCTAGGCTCCAGGGGGGTATCGCTGGGACGAAGGCACCGCGCCCCTGGCAGGAGCTGGTGAGGGCACCCCCGCCGCCTCTGTCCGTGGACGTGTGCTCCCCCATGTCCCCTCAGAGTCGGAGAGTCCCGCATCCGCCGCCTCCGCCGAGCGTAGTTATGGCAGGCGCGCATGCGCGCCGCCGACCAGGATGGTGAGGGAGAGGACGACGCATGCGCAGCCGCGCCGAGCGCGAGCCCAGGCGCCTCACGTCGTTGTCCCTGAACAGCCATCGACTGGATTGTGTCACATAACCTACAGAAACATGTAAGCTGCACGGCCTATGTTAGTTCAGAATTTTATACTGAAATCAGATTGTATTATTTGAGATCACATAGTATGTGTCCAGTTTGATGGCAATTTACAGCTTAAATGCCTATAAAAATGCTCGAAAACTATACATTTGTAACAGTATAAAATAAAACTGGTTTTAAAAGAGGAAAATGCCAATTTCTTTCATTAAACGTCGAGGCAGACCGAAGAGGACAACTAAGCACGCCGTTCGTTCGAATGAATGGCGCAATGCTAAAATGGCCGCCGCGCTCGCCAAGACACGGTCCTGTTTCTATAGTTGCTATGACGGGCAGCTTGAGAGGCGCGTATGGGAGCCATCTTGGAATGGAATTCTTTTGTTGAATTAAGTTATATTTGGAGACCCTGCTTCTCTTTCCTTTAAACCTTTTGCAAAAAATTAACCGCTGAACCGCCAAAACATCTGATATATTCCACTAGAAAAGTACTTTTGGTATTTTACATTGATTAGCATTACTAGAGCGACTAGATTTCGAACACAAAAGAGGGATAGGCGGTTGATATAGAGGTAGGACAACAATTTGAGCGGAGCCATGGTAACATATGTAAAGATGGTTCTTGGACAGAAGGTTGAAGAATAAGTCTTTATTCAGGAGCAAGCAGGTACCTGTCATACAACAACGACAGCCCCACACCAACTGACTCTATCCTCCTATTCCAGAATCCTGCTATGAAATATGCTTCCAGTTACCATGACACTGAAAGCATCTTAGCAAGGATGTCACATCTTCTCTCTTTACATTGAACCAAAGAACTAAACAATATTGTTATACATTAATTTCATTATAGTGAAAAGAGTGAGCAAGGTGCAAAATTGAACACAAAATAGAGATAAAAAGTATATAGATAAAAAGTATATAATCACAATTAACATAAGTCACCCTACCTCCCCCTTATACACTATTTGGCATTACATGACATAACTTCTATATTTTACCGGTAAGTTCACTTCTCTCCCCACACGTGTTCTTTTAATTCCACTACAAGAAGGTGGTGCTTCCTCTATGGGAAGTAGGATGTGGAGAAGCAGAATGAACCTTCTCAATTTCAGTAACATCATCCCACATCCAATTCATGGATGATGATTTGTTTTCCTTACCAGAAGTTGAATAGATGTGATTTTTATCACATTTTGCCATCCTACTTGTGATGCCATATTTTATTATCACTTAATTTGGCTGATTTAGAATAAGTTTCTAAGACTTTCATAGGTGCAGAATATCTGCTTTCCCCTTTTTTACTTTTGTACCAAGCTTTATTTTAACCAAATCTCCAACATTCAGATCCACCTCCTTAGTGCAATGGGTTTTTTCAAAATTGGTTCTGTAGCATTCGTGTATTTTGCGTAAGTTAGAGCGGACAACAGCAGGTGACCATTTTCCACACACACTTTTACAATTCCACGCCACATTGTCTTTCGTAAAGGGTTCTCTGCCCCTTAAAATTCTGAATGGACTGTAACTCGTACAAGTGGGAGTAATTCTGTATGCCCAAATAGTACTAAACAATTCTTTTTCCCAATCTTTTCCAGCACTCAGAGAAGCTTGTATACTACCCATAATCACCTTGTTGAAGCGCTCAACTATGCTGTTACCGGCTGGATGATATACAGGGGTCTTTCTCTCACTAATGCCATTCCTTTTTAAAAACGTTAGAAATTTTTCTGACGTAAATTGTGGGCCATTATCACTAAGGATGTTTTTTGGTATACCTTCTCGTATAATCAATTTCTCCCAAAAATGTATGACTTCTTTCGAATCGTAGTTTTCAGTAATCTCAATTTCAGGCTGTTGGACTTTGCCCTTTTTCCCAGAAATTTTTCGTTTTTCCCCTAGCCTTTTTACCATGTGTGAAACTCACTCAAGATGGCTGCCACAGGTCCCTGCTACTCCAGAGGGGCCTTACACGCATACACACTAGTAGCCAGGGTCAGGCTGGGACATAGGGATACAGTATCCATTCCGTCCCCGCCTCTGGGCCACATAGCCAGGCATGTAGAAGGTTCCAGAACCTTCCGGGCTGTGGGAGGAGTTATGTTTTGCCGCCTTTGGGAGAGTCACCTGACCTAGGGGTATAAAAGGCTTGGAGGGAAAACTTTCTAGTCAGTTGAGTCAGTTGATGAGGCACCACTGATCCTGGGAGAACCTCCGCCGGAGTATAGGCTTTAGGGCCTAGGGGGGAGACCTACACTACTGCTGCTGACAGGGCTGAGGCCCTGCTGTAGTAAGATAGCTGAGGAACGCCCACCACCCATTGACCTTGCCCAGTGTGAGGGGACCCAGGGAACCACCTTCAGCGTGCGGGGAGGAACATCAAGCACTCCCAGACCACCAACTCATTCCCCCCCCCCTCATAAGAAGAAACTTCTGACAAGAAACTTTGACAAGAAACTTATAACACGAAACTTCTGACAAGAAACTCCTGACAAGAAGCGCCTAAGAAGCAACCAATCTGGAACAGTCGCCAGACACCTTAATTTGAGGAGGCCTGACCGTCCAGCAAGGCCTGAAGCCTAAACTGCCCAACTGGGGATCACCAGGTAAAGCGCCGTACCCTGAAGCGCTAGACCTTCACCCCCTATTCATTCCTGCCTGCTGCTGGGCTGCCCCTCAAGTACTTTTCCAGTCAGCCCTGCCCACAGGCTGCTGGTGCGCCCTGCGTTCTGCCACCCCTCAGGTCACTGACCTTGCGAAGAAATCACCGCCGCGGCCACCGCCGCGTGAGGAGAAGTGCCGTGTGGTGAGGTGCGCCGTCGTCGCGCCTCACCGAAGGGAGCGCAGAGGTGAGGGAAGCCCCTTGAATAGATGTGGTGAGGTGCGCCGTCCGCGCCCTCACCGAAGCCTTCAAAAATATCCCCACATCATTGCCACCGGGCCCAGGGCCCCACCGCCGCCGTTGCGGCCGAAGAAATCACCCCCGCCGCCGTCGCGGCCGAAGAAATCACCACCGCCGCCGTCGCGGCCTAGCGCGACCAGCGAGGCATCCAGGCCCCACCGACGCCGTCGCCGAGCAACCGGCGACGCCGGCCGCGCCCCCAGGAAGGCCGCGCAGCGATAGGGCGCCGGCTCCCGCCACGCCCCCAGCGCCGACGGAGGCCGAGGAAGATCCTCGGCCGTGCAGAGGGAGACGGGGAGTCTGCCGGAGAGGACTGCTGGCTCCCGCTCCCATCCCCAAAGTCCCTGAGCCCGCGAAAACCACTCACCTGATCCCGGGGGCCGGAGGAAGGTGATACCGGCCCCTGCAACGTCCCGTCAGTCCGGCCTGAAGGCCGAGGTACCCCGACCGGGCCCCGCCCTCCAGAACACGGGCCGGGCCTGGGGGAGTGCCAGTCGCTAAAGAAGCGCGACCAATGAACAAGCACCAGGTGAGCCCAGGAGGCCCCTAGGGCCCACAAAACGCCACTGGGGGCCGGGGGCCACCATTAACCCCTAAATTAACAGTGTTACTTTCCCCATGAGGCGAGGCCCCGGAGAGGAGTGGGCCTAGCCTGGAGTTAACCCCTAAGGGACATAGAAGCCCCAGGATACAGGACATGTTGGGGGGTTCCCCACAGTATTTATTAATTTATTGCAGATGCCTATTGTAATTACTGCCTAGGCCATGCTTTTAACTGCTAAGTCTTTACTACAGGGGGAAAGTGTTTAATTGAATGGAGCTGAAGTGTACACCACCAAGAGTTGAAGTGTTTTATGTTACAGGTGTACTGGAATTGCGACGCCCATTGTACTGAATGTGGGCGCGCCTAGATTAATGCAGGCCTATTTAAATGTAACGTGAAAAGCCTTCTTTTAAGTAATTGAATATGCTAAAGTGAACTGCATGTTTAGGCCCATGTTTTATTAACGTACCTTGAGATCATTATTAAGTGCTACGTTTAAGAGATAATTCCTGCGGCCTCTTAGTGGCCTACAATGTTGATGAGCTATGATGCTTTATTTAAAATGTGCACCAGTTGAGTAATGCAATGAATTTGAATGTAGATCTGAATTAATCTGCCTCATCTGATGCTAACTTGATTTATATATAAAAGATCTTGATTTTAAATACAAAAGCCTGGTGTGGTGTCATATTATTGCGTTCGCATTTCTGAGTCAAAGTAAGAGTGTGCTGCACAACTGCCTTACACATTGCCTTCGCGTGCTTTCCCGCTTCGCGCCATGCTACCGTGGCGGACTCGGTAAACCCGGTTCCAACACAGGCCATTTGGAGTAGTTGTCAATAACAACCAAGATGTGTTTAGCAATACCCTGATCATCCACGATAGGACCCAGCCAATCAATACTTAGATCTTCCCAAGGATGGTCTGGGATATGTCTGATGCCAATGCTAGGTTTAAATACATGCTGACTTTTGTCAGAGTTTTTGCAAATGGAACACCGTTTTACAAATTTTTCTGAATCTTTATCAATCCCTGGCCACCAGTAAAACATGTTTATTTTATTTTTGAGTTTACCGATCCCTAGATGGCCTTTGTGATTAATTTCTAAAATTCTGGGACGTAAGTTCAAAGGAGCAACAATTCTTTCACCTCTACATAGGTAGTTAGTATTATCAATGCACAATTCTTCTTTAACTTCCCACATTGCTCTAAGGTCACCTTGCAGATCACATTTGTTAGGCCAACCACTGATTACATACTTAGCAGCTTCCTTAAAGATTTGTCGTGTTCATATTCCGTGTCCCATTCTTTTTTAGTAATGGCATTGGCAGAGTCATACACAATAGCCACATTAAAGTCATCCCAATCAGAACACTCTGGGGCCGATTCCGATCTCGGCTGGTAGGGCTCCGAATCGGATTCGGCTTAACCGGATCCGATTCGGAGCCCTATTTCCCGACCGATTCGTACGCGCGTCCGGGCGAGCGAGTACGATGCGTATTCGCCGACCGACTCGTCCGGGCGTCCCGACCGCTCCGACTGACTCGATCCCAGGTCGAACCGCACCGACCGACTCGCACGGACACGACTCGCACTGCGCAATGGAGACGTTCCCCGGCCGGGTAAGTACGATGCGCGCCGCTAGCAGTCCGACCGAGCCGCGCACTCCGGCTCGAAAGAGCTGTCGGAGCCGTACTTTGGGGGTCCGTGTCGGACCCCCCTGTACGCGTAGCCGCGCGAGTCGCACACAGGGGGGACCCATGGGTCCCCCCTACCTGTGCGTGTACGGCGCGAATCGCTTCGCCGCGTACACGCTGTAGGGGGCGCCCTTGTCCGCATCGCACCCATTGAGTCAATGGGAGCCCGTGTACGCGTTGTACGACAGGCTCCCATTGACTTCAATGGGAGTCCGACCGACTCGAGTCCGATGGCATACGTGCGCATCGTACTCGTTCGGTCGGGCTGCATGGGTCCGATTCGGTCAGAAATCTCTCCGGGTCCGGCTCGGTCGGAGAGATTTCCGGCCCGAATCGGAATCGGCCCCTCTGTATTTTGTGCAGGTAATGGAGATCCGCTGAGATAATCAGCCACTTAGTTCCTTTTCCCTGGTAAGTATTCAACTTCGTAATTGAATTCTAACAACTTTAAGCTCATCCTTGCTAGGCTGGGAGTAGCTTTGAGTATGCCCTCAGATGTTAATACTTTTAGAAAGGGTTTGTGATCAGTGCGCAGTGTGAATTTTGTCCCCCAAACAAACTGTCTAAACTTCTCCATTGCCCAGACAGTAGCTTACATCTCTTTCTCAATAACTGAGAGTTTCTCCTCAGCAAGAGATAGAGAACGAGATGCAAAAGCAATTGTTACTTCTACACCTACTTCATTAATCTGAGACAAAACTGCTCCGAGTCCCTTTCCGCTGGCATCTGTAGTAATGATACTGTGGGCAAGACTATCGAAAGCCTGTAACGGAAAAGCAGACACTAATTCATTTCTGATCATGTCAAAATCTTTCTGACGGTCTTCATTCCAATAAAACTCTTGTCTCACCTTGAGTAATTGCCTAAGGTTATATGTTTTAGTAGCAAAATTCTGTACATATTTGGAGTAAAACTCCGCTAGACCAAGGAAAGATCATATATCATCTTTAGATTTTGGAACAGGAACGTTGGTGATGGCAGTGATCAATTTTTTCTTTGGAGAAATTCCATCACCACCTACTTTGTGTCCTAAATAAGTAACAGACTTCAATCCAAACTTACATTTTTTTAACTCAGCAGTTAGTCCCTTCTTGGCTAGGATGCCTAACACCATAGTGAGTCTCTCGTCATGTTCTTTCCTGTCACGTCCCATAATTAGAATATCATCTTGAAAATATGTTACCCCCTTTTGATTTTTGAAAAGTTTGTACATTAACCTTTGAAAAACCGCAGCCGCCGAGGCTAAACCGAACGGCATTCTAATAAAGCGGTAGCATCCAAAGGGTGTAATGAAGGCGGTTAGATTTTTACTAGACTCGTGTAGTTGGATTTGGTGGTATGCAGAGGTTAAATCTATTTTAGAAAACCACTTGATGCCTTTGGATTGAGCTAAGAGTTAATCTATTCTTGGTAAGGGGAATTTGTCAACAAGGATGTTCTTATTTAAGTCCCTCAAATCAATACATAGACGCAAACGGCCATCAGGTTTGCGTGCTACGACCAATGGGGCCAACCATTCCGCACTTTCTATCGGTTCGATTATGCCCTTCTTTTCTAATGCATCAAGGTCTGCCATGACACCTTCCCTGATGCTAATGGGGATGTTCCTGGGTTTGTGACTTACGGGAACCGCATTGTCCTTTAACACTATTTTGTGTGTGAATCCTTCTAATTTCCCAACTTCTCCAGAGAAGACTGTGGGAAATTGCTTGACAATGTTGTCCACAAATTGCTTTTCATCCAATAACATTACCTGATCTTCATTTTTAGGATTGAGAATAATTCCTAGTGCTCCCTGGTCAATCCAACCTAAAACTGAGGGTCCTTTTTCAGCTACATATAACTTGCCTAATGTTTTCCTGTCCTTAAATTGGAAGGTCTCTTCAATAAATCCAACCACGGGAATTTTTTCTCCTGTGAAAGTCACAGGCTGTATGTCGGGTGGTTCTAAATTCTTGTTTAATGTCTTAGCAAATACGTTTTCCCACACAGTGCGTTGAATGATGGTGTAGGGAGAGCCTGAATCGGGTACAATTTGTAATAGTACACCTCCAATTATTATGTCACACACGGGTTTCTTTTTAGATTTAACATTTACATTTAAAACAACACTCTCCAGATCACACTCATCTTCTATGCATAGTATGCCATCATCACTAGATGAGTCAGTGTTGTTGTCATCTTCTATAGTTTTCTCATCAACGCATCCAACAACTTTTTTTATTACTTCTATATAATCTTCTCCTGCAAACCTTTGTAAAATGGCCAAATTTTCTGCAGTAAGTGCATTTGGCTCTTAAGGCAGGACACTTCTTGTCATTGGCAAGATGACCATTGTAACCACATCTATAACAAACAAAACTTTTGTTATTTACTTCACTTTTGCTAGACAATGAATATTTCTTACTTGAATCTACGATGGCACGTTTATCATTTTTTTTTGCATCTGTTTTTCCTTGAGAAATTTTACTGACAACCTGTCCCTCTTCATTGTTTTTCAAAGCCACTTTAGCACACCTTTTAGAAATCTCTGCTTTTTTTATAATGGCGAAAATTTCATTTAAGGGAGAATCCCCACACACCCATAACTTTTCCTGAATAGAGGAATTGTTTGAGTGCATGACAAGTTGATCTCTAATAAAACTATCATGTAAAGTGCCAAATTCACAGTTTATAGCCAATTTTTTTAAAGAGGAAACATAATCTTCAACAGACTCATTTTCGTTTTGTTTCCTCTGAAAAAACTCATATCTATTTATACCAACACATACATTGGGATGATAATGAGCGTCTAAATCTTCAAGAGTTTCTAAAAAAACATTAGCATTTTCTGTGGGTCTTACCTTCTTTTCCATCTGATAATAACCTCTAGAACCTTCTGGGCCTAAACTATGCAACAACATTTTTTTCTTCCTAGATGGTGTAAATTCATCTTCGTTTTCCTCCTCTAAAGCAGATATATAATTTAAGAAATAGTCTTTCCAGTCAGACCACTTAAGTAGTGGTTCACCTAGACGATGTAAAAACGGTACTGGTGGAACTAACCCACATCCTTGAGATGCCATTATATAAGGTACTATATAATGAAAATATAATCACACGTAAAAATTTCTGTACTATACTGTGTACTTAAGTTCCAATAGTGGCCACAGTGGCTATAGAGTTTACTAAATGCTTGAGTAAGGTGTGCACATCACCGTGTGCAAAGGTTGTCTGAATAACTTTCTAAGAAAACATATAATAGCAAAACTAATGTATATATAATAAATGCCAAATTAAGGTGTGCACATCACCGTGTGCAAAGTTCATAGGAGAACACTTGTCGAAAATCTCTGTCTGTATATAGTTATAACGAATATGCGGTGTGCATATCACCGACGAAATAGAAAGAAATAAAAAATCGTGGTAAGTATGCTATCCAAGTTAGAATAAATAATACCGTCTTGAAAAATTTGGAGGTCCCACGATGTACGATCAGCTAGTCCCTCTTACATGGCGTGGAAGAAGGCTTTCTTATCTTCGGAAGAAGATCCTACGGCTGGTTGCTAAGAAACAGCCAAGCGCCCAAATGGCCGCCACGCAGGGTCACGTTGCGTGACCTTACGTGAGGACGTGTGTAGATCAGGAGTGCACAGTTCACGTCAGGGCGGCTCTGGTGGCGTTCGGATGAAGACGTCTCTGAGTGTACAACTCACGTCACAAGACAGCTCAGGAGAATTGCAGCTAGAATGATGCTTCCGCCGGAATTCGTGAAGGATGGAATCCGGTATCCTTTTGAAAGATGCGGAGAGACCGAGGATTCCTCCAACAGTTTTCTTAGAGGTACAAGTCTCACCTTCTTTGAACGTACCGAAATTTGTAATCCGCGCACAGTTCAAAACCAGCCGACCTTGAAATACCCAAAGCAGCCAAACCATCCAGTGTTCCACTCACAAGGGAAATAGCAACACAGTTCAAAAGTCCGCAGTCAAACAGTATTGTCCTCCTCAGCGAGGGACAAACCCGACAAGGTTTCAGAGTAATTAGAAAGGGTGTATTTCCATCGAAGGTCTCCTCAATTAAAGTGAATTGGGTAGCATCACGATTCACCAGAAAGATCGAGAAATCCAAAAATGTACCCAGAATCCTCTGTAAATATGACAAGTGCCTTCCTCTGCTTGCTCCTAGTCCTGGCCATCCATCGTCGCCAAGATGTAAAGATGGGTCTTGGACAGAAGGTTGAAGAATAAATCTTTATTCAGGAGCAAGCAGGTACCTGTCATACAACAACGACAGCCCCACACCAACTGACTCTATCCTCCTATTCCAGAATCCTGCTATGTAATATGTAATATGCTTCCAGTTACCATGACACTGGAAGCATCTTAGCAAGGATGTCACAACATAACGGCTACAATGGCGGCGCTCAATACATAGTGACTCCGATAAGGTGTTCACTGTAGTTATCTTCGCTACACCCAGGGTTGCTTACCTTACAACAACGAATGATTAAGTGGGCCATAGAAAGATTCCAACCAGCAACATATAGGTTGCTCTCAGGGGACCAGACTAGGAACATCAACCACATACCTATTTATTTATTTAATGCATTTTTATATAGCGCAAACTTTACCCGAAGGTGTCAGAGCGCTGTACAATAGAACCAGTTGCGTTACATGAGGAAAATAATACAGATTAAAACGTTACAAAAATAAACAGAAGGCAAGAAGGTAAGGTAAAACCATAGAAGGTAAAGACACAATATCAAACACAGCAAACTTGGATGAGGAATGTACACGAAAATATTACAAATTTACAATGAAGGACGAACTTCCTTGAGGGGCCTGAAAATGAGTGTATTAGTTCTGAAAGTGTCTTTGGAAGAGAAGAGATTTGAGGTCAGCTTTGAAGATCCGGGTAGAGGAGGTGGCACGGAGCAATGGAGAAAGTGAGTTCCAGATTCGCACGGCATTCCCTGAGAAGGATTGAGCCATCGATCTTTCCTTTTTGAAGGAGGGCGGCTCAAGCAGAAACTTTTCCGCATTCCGAGAAGGTCTAGAAACTCCAGAGATTTTCAGTTTATCCGCCAGGTAACAAGGGGAGGAAGTGTGCAAGGCTTTGTGGGTGATGCAGGCAGTTTTGTAAATAGATCTTGCCTCGATGGGAAGCCATCGAAGAGAAGACAGGATAGGGGTGATGTGGTCACTTCGTTTGGACCCCGAAATAAAGCGAGCTGCTGAGTGGAGGACGGATTTGAGAGGGGAGAGATGGGATTTGGGGAGTCCAGTCAGAAGAGAGTTGCAATAATCCAGTCTAGAGAGAACCAGCGATTGGACCATGGTTTTTAGGTCTTGCTCCGGGAAGAACCGTCGAATCCCCCAGAGAAGGCGCAGCTGGTAGCGCGCATTCTTAGCAATAGCGTTGATGTGGGAAATTAGGTTGAGTCTTTTGTCAAGTATGACACCCAGGGATTTAGCGCTGTCGACAATGATGGGCTTATTGTTGAGAAAGTTCAGCTGATCCATCCAAGATTGAACAGGAGGAGGGGAGCGAGAGGTAGATAGGAGGAGGAATTCAGTTTTGGAGGGATTTAGAATGAGTTGGTGAGCTAACATCCAGTTGTGAATAGAGTTGAGAGTAGAGTTGAGAAGTGAGTAGTCGTGTGCGGAGGACACCTTGAGGTAGATTTGAGTGTCATCCGCATTGAGATGGTAGTGGATCCCAGATTTACTTAGGAGGTTCCCTAATGGTTCCAGGTAGAGATTAAATAAAGTGGGTGCCAGGATAGAACCTTGAGGGACGCCTTGACCTACCGTCAATGGAGACGAAAGATTGTTTGCTATCTTGATCATTTGGGATCTGTCCGAGAGGAATGAGGTAAACCATTTAAGCACTGTGCCTTCCAAGCCCATTCTCTGTTGAAGAGTGTTAAGGAGGGTGTTATGATTAACAGTGTCAAACGCTGCAGAGAGGTCTAGAAGAATTAGAAGACACGATTCCCCAGAGTCGAGTATATGCAGCGCATCATCAATCACTTGCAGCAGGGCTGTTTCAGTGCTGCAATTTTGAATGAAGCCAGACTGGAAAACGTCAAGAAGATTATTGTCCGTGATATGTATGGAAAGTTGTTTCGCAACACATTTTTCTGTGATTTTTGAAAGAAAAGGGAGGTTGGTGATGGGGCGGAAGTTGTTGAGGTCGTTTGCATCAGCGGAGGTTTTTTTTAGAAGAGGGGTAACCTGACCTGTTTTGAGGGCAACAGGAAGGGAGCCTTGACTGAGGAAGAGATTAATCAGCCTGGTCCAGTAAGATAGAGAATGGGTGTAGAAATCAATGGCGATGTCACTAGGGATGGGGTCAAAGAATGGTTGGAGGGATTGGTTTCGCGGATGCATTTGAGGAGGTCATCTTCCGATATGACGGCAAAGTTCTGCCAAGTGACTAAAGATTTTCGCTCCTCAAGGGGGGTGGGGTGAGTGACCTGATCCACCAGTGATTTTACCTTTTCATCAAAGAATATAGCGAATTCTGCTGCTTTCTTTGTAGAATCCTCAGGCTTGATGGTTGGGTGAGAGCAGTTAGGGTTTTTGATGAGGTCAAAGAGTTTTTTGGGTCGAGGAGGGATCTGAAATGTGATGCTTTTTCATGGAAGATGTGGTTGTGGTATTTGGATCTTGCTGAACGTAAAGAGAGAGATTGGTGGTGGATGGAGATTGTCTCCAACGTTTCTCCAAGATTCTTAGGTTCTTCCTTTCATCATAGAGGGCTTTATTGAACCAAGGTGCTGAGGGGGTGGGCCTTTTCCTTTTGCTTTGGAGTGGAGCGACCTTATCGATTTCGACTGCAAGGACTGAGAGGCAATGGGAGGTGAGATCATTGACATCCACGTTAGGGTCTGGCCTAGGGAGAGAGCGCATAGCAGAATCACAAAGAGTGTCAAGATCAATGTTTTTAGTGTTGCGGAACAAGGTAGAAGCCCTTTTAGGTTGGCCAAGAGTTATAACGTGCGATAGGTGAAAACAGAAGGGAATGAGGAAATGGTCAGACCAGTCTACATGGATGGCGGGAGCAGTAGTGAGCAGGTCTGCTTTAGATATAACGAGGTCCAGGATTGAGCCCTTAGCGTGTGTAATTTCCGAACAATGTTGAATAAGATCATTAGCTGAGAGAAAGGTGGCAAGTTTGTTGGCAGCCGAGTCTTCCAAAGAGCCCCAGTGGAGATTGAAGTCACCCAGGAAGATCTGTCTATCACTTTGAGAATATTGGTCACTGATGAAGTCGGTGAGTTCCTCCAAAAGGAAGAGCAGTTGCCGGGCGGGTGGTAAATGGCATGGAACCTGAAGGGTGGGCAGTGTTGTACTTGGAGCTCTAGAGAAAGGCATTCGAATGTACGGAAGAGGGTGGTAGGAAAGGCTTCAATTTGGAGGAGTTTCTGAAGATGATAGCGACACCTCCCCCAATTTTGTCAGTTCTGTCATTTCTGAGGATGGAGTAGGTGGTGGGTACCAGAAGATCAAACAGAGTATGGGAGGAGTCGTTGAACCAGGTCTCAGTGAGGAAGAGCATGTCGATATTGTGGTGGGTGATAGTGTCAGAAATTTCCAGTTTGTGTTTGATTGCGGATCTGCAGTTGTGGAGCACACAGTGGAGCTCTGACGCAACTGTTTTGGTGATGGGGGCGTTTGGGATAATAAGGGAGATAGGGATAAGATTCTTGTAAGAGGGTGCCAGGGAAGAAGAAGGCTGGATGGTTCTGACCGAAGAAATGGTCAGAATAGTGAACAGAGGAGAGTTATTAGGAGAGGAAAGTGGAGGGGAGTGACATTGGTAGTCTTGTAGCTAGCCAGTAAGTTGGCGATGTCTGCAGAGGACAAATTGTGATTGGCTTTATAGGAGCGCGGGAGCAAGGAACTCTTAGGGAGTTTGGGGAAGTGAGAGTCTGCCAGGTGAGTTGGATTGTTAGGAAAGGAGGATATCCTATGTTCCTAGCTCATAACTGCCAACATTTTAGAAGAGAAAAGTGGGCGATTTAAAAAAGAAATAAACGGGAGAATGCATTTCTTCCACTTGACTTCTATTAAGGCCTGAATCTGGTCTATTGCATGTATGGGACTTGCAAGTGTGTTGCTCAGACCTGCCAAATACCACGCATCATGCGTTAGACTAACGCATTTCAGTGTGGTGGTCCGCATCACTGCACTGAAATGCACTGTCACGCGTTATAGCGTCTCAGCAAGCCGGAGCGCTGCTAAATGCACCATAACTTAAGCTGGAGTGCCGGTCCGGCAGGCTTGGGGGCTGGCTCAGGCTGCTCGCAGGCAGTTGTAGCTGCTCTTGTAGCAATGTAACAACATCTGATTAGAGGATTCTTTACCCAAGTCACTCTGCGACTGATGTCAGAAGTCAGTGCGTCCAATGGCTCGTACTGACACAGTCAGTGAATGTGAGCCTGTTAATAGGCGGCCGGGTGAACGTCCTGCCTCCCTCGACGCGAGCCGAACGAGCAGCAATTCATGTTTGTTGGCTTCTGGCAATGCAGCCGAACGGCAGGCAACTCGCCGCTGCGCTGTAAATCAAATGAATAATCCCGGACCTGACCCATTACCCCTCCGACGGCCACCAGCTGAGAGTCACTGAACGGGCGCAATGGGCACCGCCGTTCGGAATGACTCCAGTTTCAGTACCCCACCAAAGCAGTACACCACAGTCCAGGCTGTGCAGCTGAGCTGACCTGAATGCCCGGCGTTAGACTGCTGCTGCCTGCAGGAGAATCCGAGTGGTACTGATTGCCCCCAGTTTACTGAATGCCACCCTTGCAGCAAAGAGTAAGTGGAGTGCGGTATCTCTGCTTTTGTTTTAAATTCGAATAAAATTTGCTTTATAATAAATAGTGCGCCGCGCACTGATTAGTATAATTTCCCCTGACGCCATTCCTCCGACAGTCACACAAGACCACTGACTAATTGTCAGTGAACTTGCTCTCCCACCCTCGGAGCTCCACCATTGAGTGAGGCCCTCCTCGAGCCCCTGAACTCTTGAGTGTTGCTGGTGTTCGAGGCCCTCCTCCACCCGCAGGATCACCTGCGCCTCATCCCTGGTGGTCCAGTGGACCCCTGTTCTCCTTTGCCTTGCTCCGCTGTCCGCTCCGTTTTTTTTCCACTCGTTTTGCCTCTCCCTCTGTCTTTTTCTGTTCTGCACTTTTTCTGCCTTTTTCTAATTTTTCTACCTATTTCCTTATTTCCCTTAGCCTCCCTGGTGGTCCAGTGGACCTCTGTTCTCCTTTGTCTTGCTCCGCAGTCCGCTCCGTTTTTTCACTCGTTTTTCACCCTTTTTAAATCGTTTCTGTACTTTTCTGCTTTCTGTGCTTTTCCTGCTCTCTGCCTTATTTCACTCTTGTTTCTCCTGTTTTCCCCCCTTATTCCTCATCTCCCGCCCGTTTTTCCCCACCGCTGCTGCCCCCGCGGCCCCTCCCCCCAGCACGACCAGCGCGACCAATCCTCTCCCCTCCCTGCTCCCGCCTCCCAGCTGTCCAGCCCTCCCCGACCCCTACTTAATGGCGGCCGCGCCACTGGTGCGCCAAAGGCAAGCCCGTCTGCGCCCGTCCGCGACCAGCGCCAGGAACCCTGAATCTCCACAACGCCAAAGCTACGACCCGGCGGCACTCCACGCCCTCAACCCAGGCAGCAACAACAACTGCAAGCGAGCGTCACCGGCCGACACCCACGGACCCTTCAGCTGTCACCGCTGCCGGCATACCTGCAGCACCGCCAAGACCACGGACCCAGCGCAACCCACCCGCAAGAACACACCCGAACCGAAGACCCTGCAATGCATCCTCCTCAACGTCCGATCCCTCCACAAACACGCCACCGAAATCTGGGACCTCCTCGACAGCACCACCCCTGACGTAGCGTTCCTCACCGAAACATGGACCAACAGCTCCTCGGGACCGGACATCGCCATCGACATCCCGCAAGGATACAAGATCTCCAGGAAGGACCGCCCCAACCGCACGGGAGGAGGAATCGCCATCATCCACAAATCCACCCTCCGCCTGAGCACACTCCCCGATGAGCCCACAGACTTGATGGAACACCTTCACTTCAAGATACTGGCCAGCCCCACCACTACCCTCCGAGGAACCCTCATCTACCGACCCCCTGGACCCCGCGGACCTTTTGCCGAATCCATCACGGACATCATCTCCCCGCATGCCATCGCATCCACCAACTACACCCTGCTGGGAGACCTCAACTTCCACCTCGACAACCAACTGGACCCCAGCACCACATCCCTCCTGGACAACCTCCACAACATTGGACTCCGCCAGATCGTGACCGAACCCGCGCACTCAGCAGGACACACCCTCGACCCCCTCTTCACAACAGGAAACTCCATCACCTTCAGCCACACCACCGAACTCCCATGGACCGACCATTGATGCGTTCACTTCACCTTCAGAACACCCACCACCCACAGACACCAGCACCTGCTCCCACGTAGAAATTGGACCAGAATCACCACCGACCAGCTAACCTCATCACTCAGCAACTCCACCCCTACCGTCGCGGAAAATGACGACCCCAATGCCGCAGCCCAAACCCTGCACAGATGGATCACCGACAGCGCCAACACCTTAGCCCCCCCAAGAAAAACAACAACACCCACGCCAAGAAAGCTAGATGGTTCACCACCGAACTTCAAGAGTCCAGACGCACCTGCCGCCGCCTCGAAAAAGACTGGAGGAACATCAAATCCACAGAAGCCCACAACAACTTCAGAGCCACCACCAGAGTCCACCACCAACTCATCAGAAAAACGAGAAAAAAAGCGATCAAAGACAGAATCTCCACCCACGCACACAACAGCAAAGAACTCTACAACATCATCAAGGAGTTTGCCCAACCTACCAGCGAGTCCGCCGACATCCCACCCTCACAAGACCTCTGTGACAAACTCAGCACCTTTTTCCACCACAAAATCAAGAGCATCTACGACAACTTCGACGAAGACAACCAACACACTGAACCCTCACCAACCACCCCCGACACCATGAAGCCAACGATCGACAACTGGACAGCCCTCACCACCGAAGACACACTGAAGACGATTAACTCAATCCACTCCGGGGCCCCCACGGACCCCTGCCCCCACCACATTTTCAACAGAGCCGCCGAGACCATCGCACCCATACTCCGCCACACCATCAACCGCTCCCTGTCAACCGCATCGTTCCCCGATGACTGGAAACACGCCGAGATCAACCCCCTCGGCAGACCCCACCGACCTCAAAAACTACAGACCCATCTCCCTGCTCCCCTTCCCAGCGAAAGTCATCGAGAAAGCCATCAACAGCCAACTCGCCACATTCATCGAAGAGCACAACATCCTCGACTCCTCCCAATCCGGCTTCAGAAAAAAACACAGTACGGAAACCGCCCTCCTCGCCGCAACAGACAACATCCACACCCTACTGGACAAAGGAGAAACTGCAGCCCTCATCCTCCTCAACCTCTCAGCGGCGTTCAACACAGTCTCTCACCGCACCCTAATACGCAGACTCCATGACGCAGGGATTCAAGACAAGGCCCCCGACTGGATCCGCTCCTTCCTCTCCGGCAGAATGCAGCGGGTCAGACTCCCCCCTTTCCTCTCGGACCCTACACCAACCACCTGCGGAGTCCCCCAGGGGTCATCCCTCAGCCCCACGCTCTTCAACGTCTACATGGCTCCGCTCGCCCCCATCGTCAGAACCTACGGACTCAACATTGTGTCATACGCAGACGACACCCAACTCATCCTCTCCCTATCCAACGAACCCAACACCGCCAGTCACAATTTCCGAGAAGGCATGGAAGCCGTCGCCAAATGGATGAAAAACAGCTGCCTTCAACTAAACACCAACAAAACGGAAGTACTCATCATGGGCCCACACCCCGACGCCTAAAACGACACCTGGTGGCCCCCCGCCCTCGGAAGTCCGCCCACCCCCACGGACCACGCACGCAATCTGGGAATCATCCTAGACTCCGAAGTCAAAATGGACCGCCAGATCAACGCCGTCTCGTCCTCCTGCTTCCACACCCTCCGCCTCCTATGCAAGACCTTCAAATGGATCCCCCTCGAACACAGAAAGACCGACACTCACGCCATGGTCACGAGCAGATTTGACTACGGCAACGCACTCTACGCCGGAATAAACAAAAACCTCACACGCAAGCAACGGAACATCCAGAACGCCGCCGCAAGACTGGTCCTCAACCTGCCAAGACACTGCCACATCTCCCAGCACCTGCGCACACTCCACTGGCTCCCCATCGAAGATAGAGTCACCTTCAAGATGCTCAGCCACGCTCACAAGGCCCTCCACGACACCGGACTAGCATACCTGAACAGCCGACTCAAATTCCACGCACTCCAAAGGACCCTACGATCAGCCCAGCTCTCCTACGCCGTGGTCCCCCGCACCAGAAAGACCAGATCAGGCGGCCGCTCCTTCTCCTTCCTCGCGGCCAGAGCCTGGAACGCCCTACCTCTCCACCTCAGACAGACAACATCTCTCCCCATCTTCACAAGAAACCTCAAAACCTGGCTCTTCGACAGACCCCCTCCTTGATGGACTGGAACCTGCGAACCCCCTCCCCCCCCCCCAGCGCCTTGAGACCCTCACGGGTGAGTAGTAGCGCTTAACAAACACGTGATTGATTGATTGACACACAATAACTTAAGATGGATGATGGAAAAAAGGCTTGGGCACCCCACGCGGTCTAAAATTAATCACACTGTATATGCGGCCGGTAACTGTAGGGTATCGTTTATTGGCTGGTACGCTCCTTTTAATGTACTCCTGCCTCAGCCTGTCTGGTCTGGCACCAACGCTTGCGTCAGTCAGCCCGACTACTCAGAGACTCTTCTGTGAGGCTTGCCCAATGCTGGTCAGTGCTGCCTGCGGTGGCACTGGAGTCCGCGAGTTAGCTGTTGACTCTAAATAACACCAGCCAAATGCCATACAAATGATGTAAAGTTCGCTCGTACGGGTTAACGTGCAGTTAATTCCAGATTGTGACCTCAGTGGTTGCACATGGTTGTTAAAGTTATTCATTTCCGGTAAGGATCAAAATCTCTTGTGTTATGCTGAAAGGTTGGTCCAAAGCCCACTAAATCACCTAGGGTGTCTGAAAGTGCCACATCGAAAGCAGTCAGAACACAGAATTCTCCGAAAAACAATACAAAGTTAATTTACCACTAAATATGGAAAACTGCACTCAAGTTGCTCTTTTTTCATTTCACCACTGCCCCTCCTCCTCTCACTTACCGGCCTGTGGCACAGGGAGACAGGTCAACTAGCCTCTCCTCCGCCACTGCAGAGGGCATGCTCGAGTATACCCAGTATGACTGCTGTATTTTTATTGGTCTCGCCTCAGCTAGGATTGCCTCCATTCCATGAAAGAAATATTGGGCAGTTGCTGTTGTTTTAAGAGTCTGACAGGCCCGGGTATGATACTAAATAGGATTTTAAACAAAACCATATATATTTATTTGTAACATCACTTTTTTGCCTTTGTTTCATTTAATTATTAACCACGAATCGTTAAGGTAGCTTAGAACACATTTAACGCCTTCGATGCGCGTGACGAGCTCAGCTCGTCATGCTGCGCGGTAGCGCTGTGCGCATGACGAGCTGAGCTCGTCACGACCACACCCGCGATCGGAATGTCCAGCACACGAGCGGAATTCCGATCGCGGTCAAGGGGTTAAAAGTGCTTTCTATTGACATTTGCTGTTTGAAGTATGTAAAAATACCGACTTTCAGTGATTTTGCTTGTTTTTGCACTAACAAGACATCAAAATACTGGTGGTACCAGTAGAAAACCGGCTAGGTGGCAACCCTAGCCTCAGCAGTCTCCCCTCCCAGAGCATTTCACCACCACCCGGCATGGGGGCTGCAAGCGCTGAACCCTTCTCTTGCCCTCCATGTGTGTTGTGAGAGCAGGTCCAGGGCTGCAATGCCTGGTGTCCATCCCAGTTGAGTGCAGCAGCCTTTCAAGAACATTGACGTGATCCAGCTGGCTGCGAGACTGAGTGACGGTATAACCTCCTAGTTGCACTTACTACGCTATGCTATAAAACTTGCTTTTTAGGCCGCACAGTCATGAATGATCAGATCAGTGATCATCTTCTGAGCAGCTGCATTGCATGTCTGCCCTCAGTTCCTGAGCGCTGCAGTCACGCAGTCTGTCTCCGGTCAGTGCCCTTCCATTTATGTTACTTTGGAGCAGTTTTAAGATCTTCTTAGAGTTTCTCATTGCTCAAATGAGTGTAATTTCTGATATTTAAATGTTTGCCTTGTCTTCATTGCTTGATTTTGCTCACGAGAAAGTGTCACTCAGTCGTTGAAATGTCACTCATAATTACACTGAAATTATGAAAATGTCACACATAGCAATCTGAAACCTTGGCAGCTATGGCTGCTGCAAGATCAGATATCAGAAATGCAAATATACGATTTTTCCTTACCTGTCAGGAGCACGGAGAAATCGCTATGGCAGGCAGAGAGAGTGTGAAAAAATGTTGTGCACTGGCCTGCAGGAACAGGCTACTGGCAGTGCATACTCTGAGGCACACAAGACCAGTCCCTGTCGGCTGATGCCCGCAGAGAAATCAGGTTGTTGTATTAAATAATCAGGAGGTAGGGGACTAGCCTTGAAATCAGTAGTTTCCTACCTGAATCGGGAGGGTTGGCATGTATGCTAGCTGTGCACTTCTTGCAAAGATCCGTGTATATACAGCCACTCATAGCACATCATTTTCTAGTTCAGGCGGTAAAAGCATTTGCTACAATGTAATTACAATATAATTAATGCAGTTATTTCATTCAACTAAAATTATGCAAGAGAAGGGGCAGATCAATGTAATTCTATGCCAAGATCGGAGGCTCAGATTATGGTTGAACTGTCTTTACTGTTTTCTCACAGCAGTTAGACCTTTCAACCTTAGGGTGGGTCTTCTGTCCGACTTTTTGACTTCTTCCTCTATTTTTCTTACCTTGTTTTTGCTGGTATTAGGACTCTGAGCACTTTGCCAGTGCTAAAGTGCATGTCCCCTGTAGGAGAGTAGGATCTGCTTCTCATAGTTACCCCCACTTTTTGCTGATGTTTCACTGTTTTCGACTTAGTCTGACTGGGATCCTGCTATTCAGGACCCCAGTCTAGCTGCTTTCTCCTCTAAATTGATTGCATGGACTTATAAGTCCCTAGTATATGGTATACTATGTACCCAGGGCATAGGCACCCCAGAGGCCTCCCAGGGGCTGCAGCATGTATTATGCCACCCCTGAGAGACCATTTAAAATGACACCACAGGTCTGCTACAGCAGCCTGTGTAAGGTGGTGCATGCACCCCTTACTTAGATATAGGTTCACTATATCTATCCTAGTCACTGCACATATAAACATATCAGTCACCCCTATGGCAGGCCTTACCAATCCTGAAGGCAGGGTGCTGGGTTTTATGTGAGAGGGTGCCCATTCATGAGCAGAGCCCCTCTACAACCTTCGGAACCTTTGTTCCGGGGTTGTCTGTGATGCAGCCAACCATATATACTTAAGTGCATTATAACCTAGCGGTAAATGCTAACTTTAAAACGGCTGCATGGAAAAATGTCGTGTTTGGTGTCAAACACCTTGGAATCATACCCCCACACCAGTACTGGTGTGGGAGGTAAGATCCCACCCTCCTAGAGGGAGAAATATGACAACACCGGTACACCCGGTACCAGCTTTCTTGACCCTGGCATCACAAAATGGATGCTGCCAGCCACAGACACGAGTCTGCCCTCCTGCTGCTGGACGAAACTCCGGCAGGGGAAGGCTTGACAATAGGTTTCCTGTCACAGGGAGGTGTGACCACCTCCCAGACAGGCTTTAGTGTATTGGGGCTGGGTGGGTGCACTCTCAGAGTGCTTTGATGTCTGCACTGGGGGCACATTTGGTGTCCCTGTGCATAGTCCAGCTCAAACCGGTTGCAGGAGCCATTTGCTCCTGGTCTGGCGCGAAACTGGACAAAGGACATGGGTGTAGCCACCCCTCTGTCCTGACCCTCCATTAGGTGGGTCCCCAGAGTTAGTCACACCCCTTCCTTGGGTATAAAGTAGGGACCCCTGGCTACAGGACTTTAGATTTTACCTGGACTAAACTCTGCTACAGAAACCAAGTACATTCGACGATCTGCACAACGCTGGATGACTGAAGAATCTCCCTTGGAGTAAAGGAGTTACTCCCCTGCTGAGCAGGCACCTAAACGCATCTGACCGGTTTGCATCTACGAAGCTCCTGAAGGACTCCGAAGATTTCTGCAATACAGGAGGTGGGTTCCCGTGGTCTCTGAGGTCGATCTGCGCTCTCAGCAATTCTGAGGCCCGTATCCCTCGTGGTGACCGTGCAACACGAACCCCTGGGCACCGTGTACATTTGCAGCAGCATATGCTTTTGGCGACCCCTGAGGCTGTGCTTTGGGCTACTTGTAGTCCTGACCCCGAGCAGTAATTCCACTGAAGATTTCCGGCCTACACTCCACGAGTGTTCCGTGGGCTGGCATTTGGTGATTCCGCTCGAGGTCCCTTCGCGATCCCTGGTCCGTTGGCCTGTGGGTCCCTGTGAAGGCAACTTTAACTTTCAGTGGGCTTCCCTGGTTGCTCCAGACGTGCCCTGACTCTCCATCGCTTGGAGAGTCTCTAGGACCTTGCTGGTCCTCACAGAAGCCTCTTTCCTCTGACCGCATGGGTTGCAGTGGCCAAGGCTTGTTGGTGTTCAATCAGGACACTGACCCCCCAGCCCTCGACATCCTTCGTGGGACAACTCGAATCCGGACTTTGGTTGTCGCAGACATCTCCTGGTCCCCGTGGCTGCAGAGTCAAGCTTCACCTCTACGCACCTGAAACACCCGACATCGGTGGGCATTCGATTGCTCCGCTCCTGGTCACGTGAAGTGACCCAGACTTTGTCCCCTCTGCTTTCAGGTTCTTCTCAGCTCCGATCCAGGCTTGGATCACCCCGGACACTTTTCTTCTCCACGGCAGCAGTACTTCTTCGCATCACGCCATTGAAAACGACGAGGGTTTCCGACACCACTTGACCCCTATGCACCCGGCTCCTCTGGGATAGGTAACACGGGTACCTCGGTACTCTCAAGGGTGCTGGCCTTCGAACCTTCTATGTTTAGCTGGGTTTGCTTAAAGTCCGCTCCGAAGTGTCCTTAATCTGTAAATTTCCAACCGCGACTTTCCCATAGAGTTGTACGGAGCTCGCGTCTGTGTTCACACACTGCACCCGTCCTCCGTGGGTCCCCTGTGTCACAACTTTGGGTGGTTCCTTGGGGTCCCAGCGATTCTACATGCTCTAGGCACTGTGTCTAGTCAAGTCGTGGTTCTTATACCACTCTCTTAGTATATGGTTTGGTCTCCCCCTGGAGCCCACTGTGTATTGTGCTATTTACTGTCATTCTAGTGATTTAATATTGTGTGCTTTGTTCTCTAATCTCATAAAGAGGTTAGTAGAGAGTGTTTAGTAATAAATACATATATTTTATATATACCTGGTGTGGTTCTCCTTTCATTTGGTCATTCAGGAGGTTATATACTGGTAAAACAAGCTGCTTCACATTCCTTCAAGACTTAGCCTGAAGGCTGCTCTCCATAGCTACCACTAGGATAGCTTTTAATAAAGGTTGTCTTTAACCCAATCATCAATAAGGGTCGTTTGGACTGGTGCAAGGTGCCCACTTTAATTAGTGGACATCATATGCCAGGCCAACTTCTCACATGCCCTATCCTCTATACATGATAATATTGGCTTATCCCCAGCTGGCATATTTAATTTAATTATAAGTCCCTAGTAAAAGTGCCTTACATGTGCAGAGGGCCTGCAAATTAAATGCTACTAGTGGGCCTGCAGCACTACTTGTGCCATCCACTTAAGTAGCCTTTCAAACATGTCTGAGCCTGCCAGTGCAGAGCCTGTGTGTGCAGTTTAAACTACCATTTCAACCTTGCAAAATAAACCTTTTGCCAGGCCCAAACCTTCCTTTTTTTTTTTTTTTTAATTTCTTTTATTGATTTCAAACACAAAGAAAATGACGAACGAGCCATTGTGCTCTATGGTCATCGGGATGCAACCCGGCAATCATATTACTATGTTCGGCCAATCAAAGACAAAGTAAGAAGAAGAAACATCCCCCCACCCTCCCCGCCCTCCTCCTCCCCGGGAGAGAACACACCTTCATAAAATGAAAGCATGAAGAGCAAACCTTCCTTTTTAATACATATAAATCACCCATAAGGTTGGCCCTGGACAGCTCAGAATGCAGGCTGCGATGTATTTAAAAAGCAGGACATGTACTTTTAAGTTTTACATGTCCTGGTAGTGAAAAACTCGTTTTTCACCACTGCAAGGCCTAAATCTCCCAGTGGATAACATTGGGATTGCCTTATTACTTGTTATAAGTGTCATTTTCAAATGGAAAGATGCCATTGGTTCAAGTTTAGTGTCTCTGGATCCTAATTTAAAATCCTAACTAATGGTGAAGACAGATTTTAAATTATAATTCTGAAAATGCCACTTTTAGAAAGCAAAACCAACAATAGATGGACAGAATGCAGAACAAGGTCATACATTCACCCCAGTACAGAGATCTGGACCTAAATCCATCATTTTTTGCTCACCATGCCATTCCAGTTTGAACCCAGCCATATGCAAATCAGTCTTGACCCTGTGCCCAATGGGAACAGTCCAGCCTGAACTGCCAGGCCAGGTCCTCCCTGGACTGGAAACAAGCATCCTAGGACCGGTTTCGGGGTTTCACCCCTCATCAGCCAGGATAGCTTGACTCCAGTGGCATGGAGAGCACGGGACCCACGACTGGGCATACCCGTCCCACTCAGGGTGACAAATGCAAAAACAACAATTGATGGACAGAATGCAGAACAATGTCATACATTCACGCCAGTACAGAGATCTGGCCAAAATCCATCATTTTTTTGCTCACCATGCCATTCCAGTTTGAACCCAGCCATATGCAAATCAGTCTTGACCCTGTGCCCAATGGGAACAGTTCAGCCGTGGGTCCCGTGCTCACTACACCACTGGATTCAAGCTAGCCTGGCTGAAGAAGGGTGATGCCCTGAAACCGGTCCCAGGATGCTTGTTTCCGGTCCAGGGAGGACCCGGCTTGGCAGTTCGGGCTGGACTGTTCCCACAAGGAACAGGGTCAAGACTGATTTGCATATGGCTGGGTCCAAACTGGGGTGGTGTGGTGAGCAAAAAAATGATGAATTTAACCCAGATCCTTGTGACTGGGGGTGAATGTTTGCATTCTCCAGCATTCCGTCCATCAATTGTTTCTTTTGCAATTGTCGCCCTAAGTGGGAAGGGTATGCCCAGACGTGGGTCCCGTGCTCACTGCACCACTGGATTCAACCTAGCCTGGCTGAAGAAGGGTGATGCACTGAAACCGGTCCCAGGATGCTTGTTTCCGGTCCAGGGAGGACCTGGCTTGGCAGTTCGGGCTGGACTGTTCCCACAAGGAACAGGGTCAAGACTGATTTGCATATGGCTGGGTCCAAACTGGGGTGGTGTGGTGAGCAAAAGAATGATGGATTTAACCCAGATCCTTGTGACTGGGGGTGAATGTTTGCATTGTCCAGCATTCCGTCCATCAATTGTTTCTTTTGCAATTGTCGCCCTAAGTGGGAACGGTATGCCCAGACGTGGGTCCCGTGCTCACTACACCACTGGATTCAAGCTAGCCTGGCTGAAGAAGGGTGATGCCCTGAAACCGGTCCCTGGGTGCTTGTTTCTGGTCCAGGGAGGACCTGGCTTGGCAGTTCGGGCTGGACTGTTCCCACAAGGAACAGGGTCAAGACTGATTTGCATATGGCTGGGTCCAAACTGGGGTGGTGTGGTGAGCAAAAGAATGATGGATTTAACCCAGATCCTTGTGACTGGGGGGGAATGTTTGCATTGTCCAGCATTCCGTCCATCATTTGTTTCTTTTGCAATTGTCGCCCTAAGTGGGAAGGGTATGCCCAGACGTGGGTCCCGTGCTCACTACACCACTGGATTCAAGCTAGCCTGGCTGAAGAAGGGTGATCCCCTGAAACCGGTCCCAGGATGCTTGTTTCCGGTCCAGGGAGGACCTGGCTTGGCAGTTCGGGCTGGACTGTTCCCACAAGGAACAGGGTCAAGACTGATTTGCATATGGCTGGGTCCAAACTGGGGTGGTGTGGTGAGCAAAAGAATGATGGATTTAACCCAGATCCTTGTGTCTGGGGGTGAATGTTTGCATTGCCCAGCATTCCGTCCATCAATTGTTTCTTTTGCAATTGTCGCCCTAAGTGGGAAGGGTATGCCCAGACGTGGGTCCCGTGCTCACTACACCACTGGATTCAAGCTAGCCTGGCTGAAGAAGGGTGATGCCCTGAAACCGGTCCCAGGATGCTTGTTTCTGGTCCAGGGAGGACCTGGCTTGGCAGTTCGGGCTGGACTGTTCCCACAAGGACCAGGGTCGAGACTGATTTGTATATGGCTGGGTCCAAACTGGGGTGGTGTGGTGAGCAAAAGAATGATGGATTTAACCCAGATCCTTGTGACTGGGGGTGAATGTTTGCATTGTCCAGCATTCCGTCCATCAATTGTTTCTTTTGCAATTGTCGCCCTAAGTGGGAAGGGTATGCCCAGACGTGGGTCCCGTGCTCACTACACCACTGGATTCAAGCTAGCCTGGCTGAAGAAGGGTGATGCCCTGAAACCGGTCCCAGGATGCTTGTTTCCGGTCCAGGGAGGACCTGGCTTGGCAGTTTGGGCTGGACTGTTCCCACAAGGAACAGGGTCAAGACTGATTTGCATATGGCTGGGTCCAAACTGGGGTGGTGTGGTGAGCAAAAGAATGATGGATTTAACCCAGATCCTTGTGACTGGGGGTGAATGTTTGCATTATCCAGCATTCCGTCCATCAATTGTTTCTTTTGCAACTTTTAGAAAGTTGGCATTTTCTTGAGTTAGCCATGTGGTGCCAGCAGCCTATCTCTGGTCACATGATTGCCTGTAGTTGGTAGTTGGGCTTTGCATATTCCTCCTAGACAGCCACACACAATGGGAGCTTAGGTGTGACTGAATGGGCCATCACGGACAGGATGGGAGGAGCTGGACCCAGCCTTTCTTACACCTGAATAGGCTAAGTCCTGTCCCCACTCAAAGGGCTGTATAGTCCCTGTAGTTAGTCTGAAGCCAGGGCAGGGATGGCAGAGCATCTGTGTACTTCAAAGATCTGCCTCCAGAAGATTCTCCCCACTTCAAAGCCACAACTGGGTATAAAAGAAGGACCTCAGACACCACCACTTCAGTACATTTTTGAACCCGTGGATACTCTGCCAGGAAGAAGGACTGTTGTGCTGTTGAAGGACTGCCACTTTGCGGGACTGCTCTCTGCTGGAGCCCTGCTTTGCTGTGCTGACCTGCTGCCTGCTCCCCTCTTGCCTGTGTGAGAAGGACTGGCCCTGCATCTCTTGAACCCAGATTCCAGAGTGACTTCAAGGGCTAGTTGGTTGGCCTCCTAATGTGAAGCCTCAAGTACATAACAGGCTTCCAACCCCCTGCACCTGGACTCTGCCATCTGTGAGTATACCCTGCCAAGTGGTGCCAGCCCAGGACCCTTGGAAGTGGGCCTAAAGTGCTTGCCAGGGGAACCGACATCTTCTCTGGTGAGTGACGCATCCCTGAGCAGAACCAATGCATCTTGTCGGCTAAGTGGTGCATCCCGAGCAGAACGCATGCATTACTGCTGTTGCGCAAGGATTAGACCCGTTGCAAAAAGACTTGCATCGCCGCGGCAACCCGCATCTTGGGACCAACACATCGCCTTTGGAACTATCACTGCAAGGCGTCTTCCCGGTGCAGGCCCTCGCTTCGCTTGTCGATGGCAGCTTCGACAATGACCCCAAAACTTTGCATTGCAGCTTCACCGCTTATCGGAATTGATGCATCGCCTCAGCTGTGCATCACATCCCCGACACCAGACTTCTTTTTGGTTTTGTTTTATTTATTAAATTCAAATCTATTTTTTTAGCCTGGTGTGGGATCTTTTTGTGTGGTGTTTTTACTGATTTACAGTTTGAAGTGTTGCGCAAATACTTTAAGCATTGCCTCTAACTAAAAGCCTGACTGCTCTGTGCCAAGCTACTAGAGGGTGAGCAAAGGTGAATTTAGGGTTTGCCTGCACCTTACCCTGACTAGGATTGTGGTTGCTGCTTGACCAGGGCTCACACCCCAGGCAACTATTAACCCAACTTCTAACACATCCATTAAACAAAACTACATTACCCATAAGTCATGTGTTAAAAACGACAAACACATGGGGTGTGGCCAGAAAGATGGCAGAGTAGCGGTGCAACCCGCGAGCTCCGTCGGCCCTGAATTTAATCCTTTCTAGATCCTGCTTTCCCAGTGGAGCCTGCCGCTCAAAATGGTGTCACAATTATCCTGAATGTGGCCTGCAGGAGTGGGGCAGTGGGGAATCAATGGGGGCCCCCCAGGAGATGGAAAGCCGAGTGACGTCTTATTCAAGGAATGGCCAGGCCCTCCAACAAAATGGCAGCAGCAGGAAAGTGAGTGACCCATCAGTCCTGAAGGCGAGTGTGGCGAGGCCACTGAGGCCAGCAAGGGGGCAGGTGAGGATGTGACGGGAAGCGAAGTGCCTTCGCTCTTCCTGCTTTTTCCCACTTCGGTCTGCCAAGCCAACGGCGGGGCCCTTGCAGCCTCAGAGGGGGCACAGGGCTGGGCCGCGCTCTCCGGCAGAGACAGCGAACCAGAAGGGCTGAGGCACCGGAATGGAGGCCGGATGGCCCTGACGGTCTGAAACATCAGTGGGGACAACGTCATCTGAGGTGGCAGCAGAGGGAGCGAGAGCACTGCATGTCGGCACCTCCCACTCTGGGCAAAGGCCTTGCAATCCAGCCTGGAGCTTGCATTCTCCATAATATCCTTCTCCCGTGAACTGGGCCGGCAGCGAGTATAGCCTGGGGACTACAGATGAGTCCTGTGGGTCCCGGAGCATCGGCGCCGCAGTGGGGCAACAGGTCAGTGCCCAGGACGATTGCAGTGGGGGCAAGGCACCTCGACCTGCCAGCTCCCATTGCATTGCGGGGACTGCGAGGGCTGGGAGCGCAACACTGAGACTGCGGGGGAGCAGTACAGAAGCGGTGCGGGGAGCGATAGAAGGTGCCAACATGTCATCTCTGTGCTGCTGTGCGGGATGAGGTGGAGCAAATACTGGGCCCTTGGACCCTGATTTCCCCCCTTTTCTCTGTCTTCCAGGAGCTGTGAGGTGCGCAATGCCTGGGAGTGAGTGGTGCAGTCGTGCTTCAACTGGGCCCTACAGACTTGTGTGGGGCCATCGCTGTGCGCCAGGTGATACTTGGAGAGAACTGAGGCCCCCCACTTGTGACCTTGGAAAGGACTTGGGGATGCCAGGCTGCCAGAGCTGGACAGTTAATGGCTGATCCGTTGGTAGACACGGCTTGGTGGCAGTGCTAAGGTTAAGCAGTGGGGGTGACTGCCTCACCGAAACACTGCATAGACAGTGCACTGACACGAGGGGTCATCCTTCTGCTCTTCTTCTGCTTTCCTTCTCCGGCTGGGTTAATAGAGGCCCCTTGGGCCCTCGCTCCCAGGTTCTGGGGTAAAACCATAGTTCTGCATGACGGCTAAAGATAAAGACACAAAACCACCCGCCAGGGAAAAATGGACTGCTACACTAAGGTGGTTGATCCACCAGCAGAGGAGGTGTTGCAAACCATGCCAGACAATGAAGCCTTGTTCCTCACGATTCAGTCCTCCTGAGAAGCCCTGGAGGGGAGGGTGGGGGACGTGTGCTCTGAGATCTCTCTCCTGCGTCAAGACCTCCGTAATGTGGCTGAAAGAGTGACAACAACTGAAACCAGAATCTCTGAGCTGGAGGACACGATCCGAGGGCTCCAGAAGGAGGTGACAGAGGCCCGGGCCAGCACAAAGGATGTGGTCTGGAGGATGCGGAACATCGTGCTAGATGTAACAACTTGAGATTTGTGGGGTTCCCCGAAGGGGTCGAGGGACCTAACATTGTGCTATTTTTGGACAATTGGCTAAAAAAAGACCCACCCCCTGACAATTTCTCCTCCTGCTTTGTAATAGAATGTGCATGCACATAGAGCGCTGAGTGGGAAGCCCCTCCCCAAGACCTGTCATCGCAAGATTTTTTAACTTCCAAGATTGCAACATGATCCTCAATAAGGTCTGGCGCCTGGGGGAAATACGCCAAGAAAACTCAAAGGTCCTTGTATTCCCAGACTATACATGTGAGGTCCAGAGGCAAAGCCGCACCTTGGACTCAGTGAAAGCCAAGCTGCAGGCACTTTAGTTGCAGTGCATGCTCCTATTCTCGGCGAAGCTTAAAGTCCTATTTCAGGGGAAGTCGTTCTTCTTCCAGACTCCAGAGGAGGCATGGGCGTGGATCGAGGAGTGCCCCCGGCTGACCGGCAGGGGGACAGAAGGACTGGCCTGAGATCATATGGCGGAGAGGGAGCACTGACGAAGGAGACACCACGGATCCAGAGGAGTGGGTGCCCTGCGACGCAGACGGGCAGAGGGAATTCATGGCAGGGTGAGCGGGCTGGGGAGCGAGAGGGGGCCTCCTCGGAATCGTAGGGTGACCGGACGGTGGCGATAAAATAGACCAGGAGGTGTGGACTAGGGGAGGGGATCCCCCATGGTTCCTCGGGAAAGGAACAGACAACCGGGTCAGACGAACCGTACCCCATTACGGCAGCTATCGCCGATTTGGAACGTCAACCTGAGAGTCATCCTCTGGACGAAACTGTTTAGCCTGGCTGCGGGGGGTGACATAACTGAGATGGCTATATTGTTTTGGGGCTGGGGAGGAGCAGGGAAGTCCACCCATGCCCTCCAACAACTGCTCATGGGAACTGAGCATGAACTAATCCTTTACAGGACTACAGGCCACTGCTCACAGAGGTGGAAGGCTCAGGTTGCATTTGAATATTTTTGGGGTCTACATTTTTGAAGAAGGGTGGTGGGTTACAGACCTCTCATTCTCCCCTGACAAGTAGTTTCAGTTAAGTTATGTGGGGGGCTCCTGGGAGGTGAGGTGGGGGTAGGTTTTAGGACTGAGTTTGGGGTTGTTGGTTCTATTAGTTCACAGACAGGGGTACAGACGCTTCAGTCTGTATTCGGTCATAGACTGGGGCACCTGACCACATTGAGATGCTATACAGAGACATGGCACAGGTTAAACCCTTAGACACCACAGTACTTTTGGTCCTGACATGGAATGTCAATGGGTTGGGTAGCAAAGTGAAAAGGGGCTTGGTAGATCAATATATCAAGCGACTACAGCCAGATTTTATCCTTTTACAGGAAACGCACCTCCAGGGGACACACTGTTGATTCCTTGGGAGCGGGGCATACACCACAATTGTGCATGTGGGCTACACCACCAACTCCAGAGGCGTCGCCATTCTGATTAAAAAGAAACCACAATTTAGGGTGACTAAGAAATGGACAGACCCCTATGGCAGATTTGTGTGGGTGGAGGGGTTCTGGGGCAGGACTGATGTCACCTTACTGTGCGTATATGCACCCCCGAGACTGCAACCATCCACAACGGCCAAGCTTACTGAGATTCTTTTGGAGGTGACTTCCTCGCTACACATGGTGGGGGGTGAGTTTAATGACGTTATGAATGTAGATTTCGATAGATCAGAGATGTCCGGGTCGCCCCCATACAATACCCTTTATAATGTTTTGCCACTACGATGCGCCTTTCGGACCTTTGGTGCCGCAAGCACCCCATGGACAGTCGATACTCATACTTCTCTGGAGCACATAAGGTCTTTTCAAGGTTGGACTATATATTCGCCCCAGCAGGGGAGGTGGGCACCAATCAACAGACAGACTATCTAGCTAGAGGGCTCTTGGACCACTTCTCTTTATTGGTCGAGTTGGGACAGTAGGAAAGAAGTAGGGGGACTGGATGGAAACTCAGTGCTTGGGACTTGCAGGATCGGGAGGTCGCCATAGGACTTCAAATTGACACCGAACTTTAAGGAAAATGAGGGCTCATTTACCTCCAAGGTGGTGTTTTGGGAAGCATACAAGATGGTCCTCCGAGACAGAGCACAGAATTTAGTGGCCCAGAAGAGGAGGAGAGTGGTGGCGGCCCTGGAGGTCCTTAAGAACCAGCTCCTGGAGTTCAAGGGTGCCCGCGGTGTGCCATTGACCCTCCTACACTCAAGAGGATAGAGATTCTGATTACTGAGTACTGGGACTTAGCACAGGAGGGGGCAAAGAATCAGATGCTTGCCACACTGCATCGTTTGTACAAAACAGGTGATAAGGCAGGATTACTCCTGGCATGGCTGGGTAGGAGGGAAACGGAGGCCAGGTGGGTGCAGAAGATTTTGGGCTGGGTGGGGGAGGCACACGACTCATAAGCAAATTGTGGAGGAATATGCCCGGTATTATCAGTCATTTTACAGGGCTTGGCCACTGCACAATGCATCTCGCATAGCACAATATTTGGCTACAGTGGTCACCCCGGTGTTGAATGTAGAGGCGCGAGATACCCTGGAGGCTAATCACGTTACCCGAGGTCCAGTCCTCTATAACAAAACTGAGGACCGGTAAATCCCTGGGGCCCAATGGGATCCTGGCGGAATTTTATAAGCGCCACGCTGAGCTACTGGGGCCCCATCTGTTACGATTGTTTGTGGAGGCAGCTGTACAGGGAATTCTCCCACCAGATCTCCGGCCCGCCACTATCGTGGTGACCCCTAATGAAGGCAAGCCGAGGGACCGTGGCATGCAGTACCACCCAATTTCTTGACTTAATATAGAAGTTAAAATTCTGGTCACAATACTGGCCACACGGCTCCCGCAAGTAATGATGCCCCCGATACACAGGGATCAGTCGGGCTTCATGCCTGGCAGGTCAATGCGATACAACTTGAGGCGGACGCACAGCTGGTTGACAGTGGTGAGGGACCGACCAGCCACACATGTCTTCCTCGTGCTAGATGCGGTGAAGGCATTTGACGTGGTGCATTGGCCCTTTCTGGAACAAACCTTGTTGAAGTTCGGGTTTGGTCCCAAATCCCGGAGGTGGGTGGCGGTGCTCTACCAGGCCCCGGTTGCATCACTGAAAGTAAATGGGGTGATGTTTTTAGACTTCCTAATTGGCTGGGATGCCCACTGTCTCCTCTCTTGTTTGCCCTTACCATAGACTCCTTGGCATGTATGGTTCATGATCAACCTATGGTTCAAGGGTTCACAATATCCGAGGCAGATGACAGTGAAGAAAAAAATCTTGCTTTATGAGGATGACATCTTGCTATATATTACTGACCCGACCATGACTCTTCCGGCGATGTTTCAACTATTTGAGGAGTATGGGGCTCACTCAATTTACAGGAATAACTGGGATAAGTTGGTGGTCTATCACCCCAGGGTGCAGATGAACACGTCCCTGCTCCCGTGAAGCCTAGTAGTGGTGGCAGAGGGCTTTACGAACCTGGGGATCTTTATGACACCAGAGAGAGAGCTTTGCCTCCACAGAAATCTGGGGAGGGTGGTAACAAAATTTCAGGAAGATGCAGAGAGGTGGAGAGGGCTGCCCCTCACCCAGATGGGGTGAGTGGCCATCTTTAAAATTATCACTCTCCCCAAGCTGTTATATTTCCTACAGAACACCTACTACCTGGTGTATCAGGAGATGTTAAAATGGATGGAGGGGGACGTGAGTTCCCTGTTATGGAATGGGGGACAACCTAGAATCACCCTTAAAACACGGCAATGTAACGCCTACAATGGGGGGAAAGCTCTCCCTGATTTAGAAGCCTACTGTTGTGCGACACATCTAATCAGTATCAACAATTGGATATTTGCCCCTCAGGACCACTCAACCTTCAGACTGAAATGGGCGAAGTTGGCGATGCAATCGCATACGCACTGCCTTTATGGGGGAAGGGAGTTACAAACATTGCTCCCGGCCATGCAAGTGGCCGTTTCGACATGTGGTAAGGCCACAAGATGTCTGAAATGGACGCGCGAAATCACGCAGGAAGTGCCCCCATGGGAGGGTGCATGGCTCACCGAGGTGGGGAAGTTACAGGGGTTTGGGTCCTGAGACATGATATAATAAGGGATTTATAAAGCATTTGGCTACTCGGGTGAGTGGCCCGGTGCTAGCTCCAAGGCAATCTGCACAGGCAAACAGTGACACTATTCCTGTTGACACATCCAAGTTTTAATTTTTTTTTTTTTTAAATGATGTCTCAGCTGTCGCAAGAATCCAGAGGAAGTTTATTCCAGGCAACCGGCCCGAGAAGGGAGAAGGACCTGCCTCCAATGCTCGATGAATCTTTGGGATCTTAGCCAACAGAACCGTAGAAGATCAGAGACTTCTAGAAGGAACATACTCCTTAATCCTTTCCCTTGCCTCGGTGGCCCGCAATGCTTTGTGAGAAAGAACAAGAGTTTTAAAAAGAATCCTTTTTAGGTCGAGCCTCGAGTAGCGCGCAAGCGCTGCTCTGCGAGACTTATAGTTAGGGAGTTTGAAAAGCTGACCAGACGCTCGTGCGTCATGGCCTTTTCCCTGCGGTTACGCGCGCAGGGCCGACATCTGTTTCCCATTATCGTGCCCAGACGCGTGCGCGATAATTGGAAACACATGCCTGCCGTGCGTGTAATCGCAGGCAAAGGCCATGACGCACGAGCGTCTGGTCAGCTCTGCAGGCTGCCGCGCTCGCTCACCCCCGCTCCTCTGTTGTTTATGGCTATCGCTGGCACAGTATCCCTTGCATCTTGCCACATCTCCCTGCAGTCAGCACGACCACATTAACTCTGTCACCCCTGTGAAGAATGGGTCAGGCGGGTAGGAGTACCGATAAGACAGGAGGCGCTCCAGATGAGCTTGGCTGCAGTCAGTGTAATGCCAAACTGGGATTTCCGACAAGGTGGAACCTGAACTGGACCACACCTCTCCCTGTAGCGGGACATCTGGCTTTACCACCATTTGTCACTTTTAAGTGCACTGGAAGAGCACCAGGTTTGGCCAGTCTGTTTACGCGCCTGTTTTTGTTTAGGGTTTCTTTCAGAGCGCACGCACGTCACGCTCGTGGGAGATGAAGGCTGGTGCGGAAGCGGCAAATCTGCACCTTCCTTCCCCGAAAGCATCGCTCGCTGCACGTAGCGGAGGGGTGTTCACTGGCACTGCTCACCGGGAGCTAGAATACCCCTGTGGCAGTTCCGGAGTGGGCTCTGCCACAGATGAGGGCTGGACACCGAAACAGATTGTCGCGGCTCAGCCCGGGTCAGAATTGGGTCCTGCAGTTTTTGAAAGCGAAATTCTGGGAAATAATTGTCAGACTGGTAGTTGTTGCTACAGTAGAATAAAGAGGTACAGGGCGGATAAGAGTGGGTGGTATCCTCAACCACGTGCGTGGCAGAGTCCGCATATTCACGGCAGATTACGGACCCTTCTTGTGATTTATGGTGATTCACTTTCAGTTTTGCTGGTTGGTACATTAGGGGTGACTTTGGGTGGAAGATTAGAGGAGGAATCTTTGATAAATTTGGTCTCAATTCTACTACAGATTGAGAGGAGATAAGATTGCAGGTTAGACGGTAAAGACTGGGTTTCTTTATCACGTTCAGTTTGCAGCAGATCTCAGGAACGCAATCTGTTACAGAGCATCTAGGGGTGGGTTCTTGTGATGAAAGAAAAGTGCTGATGCAGCTAAACAGAGTAGAGGTCACTTCAGATTAGGGCAGAGTCTTCAGCCGATTGGAGCTCAGTGCCAGTGTAGGGGTAACGCGTTGCTCCTCTGGGGTGCCCTTCATTTCACTGAGGTGAAGGAGGTGTTCCAGGCTAGAGAAGTCGCAGGGGCCGTGCGTAGTGCAAGCCGAGGGGTCGAGTATGAAGAATAACCGAGGGAAATCAGTTATTTATTTGCAGTTTTATATAGCGCGAGCTCGATCCGAAGGTATCAGAGCGCTTTAGATGAGCACCAGTTGCATTACAGACTGACACATTCATTTTTAGGCACGGGAGATTAAGTGATTTGCCCAGAATCACAGGATGTTTGAGCGTCCCTGCCGAGACTCGAACCTGGTTCCCCAGCTTCAAAGTTGGCCGCTCCCCATCCTATGTCTAGTCAGGGTGTTCAGCCCATTGACCAGAAATGAAATGTGAGCGGTCTCTTGTTGCCTGTGTATGTGGTCATAGTCACTTGAACAAGGCTTGCCATTCCCCCAAAATTGTTCACATGATTGCGCCCTGAGAGAGCGCAATCTGCTCTTACATCGCACAGTACCGAATAAGGGTGTGGCGTAAGGCCAGAGCTGCCGACTTTGGAACTGGGGAACCAGGTTCGAGTCTCGTTGTCGACTCACCCTGTGATTCTGGGCAAATTACTTAATTTCCCTGTGCCAACCAAAAAGGTATTTGTCCTTGTGTAATATACCTGGTCCTCATGTAAAGCTCTCTAACTTCGGGTCGAGTCCGCGCTATATAAAACGGCAGAAATAAAGGCGTTTAGCGCACGTTAACGTGGTGTCTTCAGGAAGTAGCAAATAGCGCTGTCCGTGCCACTAAAACGCAAGTAGAGGCATTGGCTTTATAGGCGTTTATTTTGGGGTGGGTGAGACAGTAATACATTGTCAACCCACATGTCCTGCTCAGGAGTGAGACCCACTCCACAGATTGTGGCATTGCCCCCCTGACGGATCGTTCGCAGGAGACAGGGCCCCGTGACCATAACACCACTCGGGGAGACGGAGGGGTGGTGTAGGAAAGGGGGAAACACATGCTTGCCACATCCACTCACAGGGAGTGGGAGAGAACGTTCACTGGGTGACTGTCTCTCAAAGACTCTGTGCGTGTGGACCATCTTAGCTGATGTGCCCTCACAGTGTAGGAGTCCTCAGAATCGCCAGTGATGCTAGCAAGCTATATTTTAGTGTAAAACACGACAACGCATTTTGCACTAAAACATAGCACCAAAAACACAAGTGCCTCAAAAAACAGCTATTCGAGTTTTGGTCGTTCTCTCCTGTGCTATATTTTTGTCGTGTAATTATGCAACATGGCATAATGGCGTAATTTGGGGACTTTTGCGTAAAAACCGTAACCTAAAACCCCCAAAGTATGCCAGCATAATTACATTTTTGCCCAGGTCAGTAGTAAATGGGCTACAAGGAACTATGGACGGATGAGGGCACGAGAACAATACATGGGCTACAATCAAAGGGTGCAGGAACTATGGAGGCGCTTCTTTCAGAGGATGCAGCAACTATGGGTGGGCTACAATCAGGGAACAGGAACTGTAGGCAGGCTACTACCAGGGGGCCCAGAAACTAGACACTAGCAATAATCAGGGCATGGGAACTATGGGCTGGCTACAATCAGAAGGTGTAGGAATTATGGACTGGCCATGATCAGGCTACGGGAACTATATAATGGCTAAAATCAGAGGGCACAGGAACTATGGACTAGCAATAATCAGGGCATGGGAACTATCGGCTGGCTGCAATCAGAAGGTGTAGGAATTATGGACTGGCCATGATCACGCTACGGAACTATATAATGGCTAAAATCAGAGGGCGCAGGAACTTTGAACGAGCGGTATTCAGGGTGTGAAAACGATCAACAGAGTTTAATTAGATAGCACAGGAACTATAGATGGGCTACAATCAGAGGGTGCGGAAACTATGTACAGGCTACAAACAGGGTGCGGAAACTATAGACAGGCTACTGACAGATTGTGCAGAAACTTTGGACGGTCTTCAATCAGAGGGCAGGAACTATAAACCGGCTACAATCCAAGAGCGCAGGAACTGAATGCGGGCTACAGTTAGGGTGCAGGAATCATAGACGGACTAAAGTCGGGCACAGGAACTATAGCTGGACTACCAGGGCTGGATTAATCATTAAGCGAAATAAGCACGTGCCTAGGGCATCAAGGGAAGGGGGCACCACAGAAATGTTCCATTGCTGGATTTATCATGGCCCATATGGTGCAAAACTGCAAATGGTGCAGCTGTACCTATAAAGTGGAAGTATAAAAAATAAACTTTGTTTTCCATCTTACTGTAAGTTTTGTTTCATTTTGAAAAATAACATTATATTTTATGGTTTATTGTTTATATTTTGAATTAGATATATATAGGAGCACCAAAATCTTTTAAGTGCTTAGGGCGTCTTAATGTGCCCTGCAGACTACAGCCAGAGCACAGGCACTATGGATGAGCTGCAATTAAAGAGTGCAGGAACTATAGGCGGGTTCAGTGCTGGAATTAGAAACAAGCACTGGTATAGCCAATAGGTCTCGCCCTTGGGACCTTATAACTGTTTAGCCATGCAACAGTTGATGTTGTTGCACCAAGGATATTGTGCTGCATAACTAAATACTTATAAGATCCCAAAAGCGAGACCTATTGGCTATGCCAATGCTTGTTTTATTGGGAGCCAATGAAGAGCCTTCAAGCGAGAGGAAATATGAGACCTTGGGGGGGGGACTCAAAAGAATTCAAGCTCCCAAATTCTGGACAACCTGTTGTCTATTAAGAAGATAATCCGGAAGACCCAGGTACAGAGCATTTTCATAGTCCAACTTGGACGTTATCATAGCCTGAATTACCATTTTGTTGGCAGGAAAGGAGAGGAAGAACTTTTTCAGGATGCATACCACTGGTTGAATTTGTGGTTGAAAAGACAGGGCCTTATTTTGATACCTAAATTCTTAACTGTATCCTGTTGAGGGCCAGGTGGTGGAGCGTCATTTGGCTATTGGTATTTCCAAAGTGGGGAACCTGCTGTAAAATGGGGATCTTATGCCTTTTTCTCCATTACAATGTGAATATAATATGCACTCCAACCAATTCTTTAAGTACGCACAATTACAACACGCCTGGCAGGCAGAGGGGCTACACGGGGGGGACATCCCGGAATATGTGCCACTAGAAGGGTGGCTGTTAATGGAGGAACTGTGGAACGGAGCGGTCTTCCTTGCCTACAAGACACTGAACAACAATATGCCAGATACCCTAGGTGGGCTGCGAGAGAAGTGGGAGCAGAATGTGGGTGAAGTGGAGGATGTGGACTGGGAGGCCGCTTTGATACACTCGAGGGAGGTGGCAATAAAGTCAAGACTATGGTTGATTCAATTTAGGATTCTACACAGGGTCTATTATGACAGACAGAGACTACATGGTATGGGGAGGGTGGTGCCTCTGACCTGCATGCGGTGCGATGGGGCAGACTGGAATTTCCTTCACACACTATGGGGCTGCCCACTAATTCATGAGTATTGGGTGGCAATCATTGAGGAACTTAGTGCTATCCTGGGGAAGACCATCCCACATGAGCCAAAGTATGTTCTTTTGAGAATCCCCAGTTATGTGGATGTTCCACAAGCCAAACTATTGCTCAGCGGCCTACGTCTGGTGGTGGCAAAAAGGGACATAACTCATTATTTGGGGGTGAGGTAAGCCCCAACAATACACGAATAAAGACAGGTATGGGCGTCTATATGGCGGCAGAAAAGGTTACGTGTGGGGTGGCTGGCTCATGTACTATTCACTGGGGTCTCCAGGACAGGAGGTCGGACAGATCCCTGGTGCATCTGCTACCTAGCGCAGGGTGGCCCGAGAGGTGCAGAGCTGATAATTGTTTGTGGGATTCTGCTATTGTCTCTTTTTTTTAGACAAAGCCCAGTCCTCACTTAAGAGAGTGTTCACACCTAAGGTTTTTGGCTGGGCCGGGCGTGGTAAGGGACGCTCGTCTGGCCGTCTTTCCTCCTACAGTTCCCGAGGTGCTCAAGACTCAAAGAGATTTGAATGATCAACCAGAAGGGCTACACCCCCTTCTTCACTTCCCTTCCAGAAGCAAATACCAAAGAGTATGTGCAGGAAGGGACTCAGGCAAAGGGTTCCCAAGTTCTGCAGGTAAGGATTCGATATTCTTTCCTCGCAAATCTAGGGGGCAAGGCAGCCAAGTGTCTGCAGAAGTGGAGAGAAATCTCTTCTGATGCTTTGGTTATCCAGAAAATCCAGGGGTTTCACATAGACTTTTGGGGATCTCCCAGGCAACCCATCCATCCGATGCCTGTATCCTTCTCCAAGGAGGTCTTGGGTCTGATAGAGGAAGAGAGTAATGACCTGATTTAGATCTTGGTGGGACTCCTATCATCCCTCTGTAGTTGAGTTTACAAGTACTCTGTCAAGCTGATGGATTCCTGCCCTATTTGGATGTGAGCTGGCTGATCCTCCATCTGCACTGATAGAGTGTTTTCCGTCGCGTAAGCAGCTCACTTCAGTCGACACGGTGGACTCCTCTGCTGGCTAACATTACTCCGTTGCCATCAGGGTGGCAGGATTGCATCAAGCCTATTTAAATTTCTCAGTTGTGCTGGTGTTGTCCTAGCGGTGGATTACTAATGGAGGGATTCCGTCTCAGGACGCTTTCAACATTGTACTATTCCTGTGGCTTCTGGGTGAATGCTAGCATCACACACCTGATGTGTTTTGGCTAGTTGTTTTCGCCAGCATACCACACTATAAAACAAGCTGCATTACAGACCATGATCTTTTGCCATTCCATTGCAGCAGAATATTGTTCATGAGGACTTTTTCGGTGAAGTCAGGTTTGTTTTTGCTTTCTCTGTTTCTCTGTTTCTTGTTAATAATGGCAGGGAGGAGAAATCCTCGTTTTACAGAGGGAGAATAGTTAGTCATGGTAGATGAAATTATTAGAGTAGTGCCACAATTGTTTGGAACCCAAGTACAAAATACAACTATTGCTCAGAAAAGGCAAATGTGGACCAGAATAGTTGACAGAGTGAAAACTGTAACAAGCAACCTGCGCGCACAGAAGGAAATCAGGAAGAGGTGGAATGACCTGGTCTCCAAGTGTCACCTGGAAGCCGAAAGGACTGGTGGTGGTTCTCCCAGGCCCCCCTTACAATTATATCCCTGGAAGGAGAATTCTTGCAGATCCTTAAGGCTTGCCAGGAATCCCTTGTGGAGTGGAGACTGGTAAGTTATACTTTTGAATGTGTCACTAAACTTAAATGTAATTTTTGCTTTTAATTTAGCTGTTGGTAATGTGTTTTGCACCTTTTTGAAACATATAGGGCCAGATGTACGACCATTCCATTTTGCGAGTCGCAAATTGCGACGTTTTGCGACTCGCAATTTGCGACTCGCAAAATGGAATGTACAATAGTGTCTCAGACACTGTTTGCGATTCCTAATGGGGTCGCAAATGACCTGCCTCATCAATATTCATGAGGCAGGTTGCAATTTGCGACCCATTGGGAATGGCCTGTAATCACAGGGATGGTGGCCTGCTGGGGTCAGCAAACCACCATGTCTGTGACTGCTTTTTCTATAAAGCAGGTTTTTTTTTTTAAATGCAACCCATTTTCCTTAAAGGAAAACGGGATGCATTTAAAAAAGAAAAATTTAACATTTCTGTTTCATTTTTAGGTTGAGCCTAGAGTAGCGCGCAAGCGCTGCTTCTGGCGAAGACTTTATGTAGTGGGCATTTGAAAGCTGACCACACGCTCGTGCACAATGGCCTTTTCCGTGCGGTTACCCGCACGTTTCAGGCACGATGCACGAGCGTGTGGTCAGCTCAGCAGGCTGCCGCGCTCGCTTGCCCCCGCTCCTCTCTTTAAAGCTTTGTTGTAGTTGCTTTCACTTTCGCGGCCGCCGCATTCTTACAGCGCGCGCACCACTCGCGTGCTTGTTTCTGTTTCCTACTGCCATGCCACGCACTGCTGTCTTCCATTCTGTGGCAGTGGTCCTGTTACCATCAACCCCAGGTGAGCCTCTAAGTATGCTGTAGCTGATGAATACTAAATATATGTTCACCAGGCCTGCATCACAGCTAGTGGTGAAAAAAAAACTTTTGTGCAGCATATTTTTGCCAAAGCGATCTGCACACAACGAATGCATATATTTTCCCTCAACCCCTTTTCACTTCCTTGCCTGGCTCAGCAGAGTGGCTCACTTGGCAAGTGCTGCAGGGTGGGGGGGTTGTTAACAAATCGATGTTCATGGTCACAAAGGGATTCTGCCCATCCCCAAGGAAGTGACGCGCATCAAAGGGAGACAGTAAAGACCTGTCTCGTCATATGAAAGAGTAACCGCACCCCTCCCTTCCAGGGCAGGCGTGGAGTCAGCTCAGCCTGGCAGGTGACAGCATGCTCTTCCCTTTGATGTGGACAGAAGGAAGGGCCCTGTGTGTAACCCAAGACCTTTCTTTGTTGCCAGGATTATTTCTACATCTCCCCCGCCCCCTCTCGACCTTCTCCTCCAGGCTGGATGATTAGAGAAACGAGATGCCATTCTCTCGAGTAGTGTTGTCACGTACTACGAGCATCCATCAGAACCACTTAAAGTGTGATTCAAACCCGGCTGTACACACACAGATGCTGACCCTGTAGCATAAAACACACATATTTGCATCAATAGGCTGTTTCAGCAAGATGGCTCAGCGAGCTACTCTGTCAAACCCGGACTGTCAACAACCCCACCCAGACCCCCAGGTTCCAGTGGTGCTCGTTGGCCACTAGACCGTTCCCCTCAGTGGCGTAACGAAACTTGAGGCCCCTCTTCTTCCCACCCCCACCCCACCGCAAAGAAAGTAAACGGACCTTCCCTCTTCCCCCTCAGTCAGGCAGGACCCCTTAGACCAGTGTACTGTGCTGAGGGGGTGGAGGCCTGGAGCTGGCCTCCACCCCCCACCGCGGGGGCTGCGGGGGGCCTATGTTACGCCATTGCGTTCCCAGTCTTGACCCCGCCACCCCTGTTTCACTGGGGCACGCGGCGCGGAGTTCCGGCTCTCTCCAGATACGGGGTCCCGGGAGGCCGGGGAGCAGACTGGCAGCTGGCCCCTACCCCCTCGGGGTCTCTGGGAATGCGGTGATGGCGGTTCAGGTTTCCGAGACATTAACGGGGTTTGTCTGCACGAAAGCAGGATTCCAGCTATGTCGGCATTAGCGAAGGATTCAGTCTCTTACCCACCACTGCTTTGGTTTATTGGAAAAAAATGAAGAGTGCAGTGTCCCAAAGGCGTTCTTAGGAGCCAAGGATGCGTAACCTGGATTCCAGTTACTGACTCACACTTTCATCACCCTACACATCCTGTTTATCTCACTCTGTCAGACTTGTTTTGTATTATGAAGTATTTTTATAGTGTGAACCTATTATTTCGCTCTTACTTCCTCTGGGTTCAAGGCTGATGATGAAAACAAAAGCCAATAGGTTTGGCGGGGGTTGCTAGTCTTTTGGCTTTGTCAATTCTTGTTTAGAAATGGTTTTCATAGAACTTTGCTGTTGCAGGGGCCCTCGTCAACATAAAAAATTCACGGGCATTTCTGTTTCATTTTTTAAGAGTAGGCAGTGGTCCGTGGGACTACTGCCTGATCTTAAAAAATATTTTTGCATCCATTCACAAAGGGAAAGACCCGTTTTTTGCGAGTGGCTAACCAACCACTTGAAGTAGGTGGTAAACTGCGAGTGTTTTGCAACCGCAAATGCGGTTGCAAAACAATGGTACATACCATTCTGACTCGCTATCAGGAAGGGACACCCTTGGCACGCCCCTTCCTAAGAGAGACTCGCAAACAATATTTTGCGAGTCACCGACTTGCAAAATAGCATTTGTACATACCACCACCCTTTTTTGCGGTTGCAAACGGGCCGATTTCCCGCTTGCGATTGCAAAAAATGGTCGTACCTCTGGCCCCCATAACATATATATATATATATATATATATATATATATATATATATATATATTACCTACTGGCCGTTCGCAGTAGGTAGTTATAGTTAGGACCTTGTTTCTATTCAAAAACACGTTTTTTCTTTTGCCAATATCTTTGGCGCCGTTTGACGAATCTTCGCGACATTTTCAAAACTAATGGTTCACTCAGGTCAGCTCCTGTCTTGAAAGTTTTCGGGTGATTCGTCAAGCAGGGGCCGAGAAAAAAGGGGGGTCCCAAAACGAGTTTTCCCCATGTTAATTTCCATAGGAACTTTAGACAAAGCTACAGCCCCAACTGCTGAACGGAATTACACCAAATTTGGCAAAAAGGTAGGTCTGGTCCAGAAAGAGTGCTTTTTTTAAATGGTGTAAATCCATTCAGTAGTTGCTGAGAAATTCAAAAAATAAAAATGTATATATCTGGGCACCGAGTAGGGTTCGCGAACCCTCCCGAGCACGAGCTTAATTCTGATTGGCTGCCAGCACTCCAAACCAGAATGTGTTGGCAGCCATCTTGTGACTCGGTAACCGAGTCACAAGAAAACAGTATAAAAAACATTAAAAAACAAGAAAAGGGGGAAGGGTAGAAACACCCTGACCCCTAGGCCTGCTCATGGGGTCCCACAAGGACCCCCAGGGCCCATAAAAGCATTTTTGTTTAAAAAAATCGGCCAAATTCGCGCTGGGTGCGTGAATCCGGCCGAATTTTTTTTTAAAAACGAAGCGCGGCCTCCCGTGCTTCGTTTTCTATAAGCCCCCGGGTGGGCCAGGTCCCAGGGGCAATACCTAATTATATAGCGGGGGCCCTTGGGGGCCACTGCAGCCCCAGGGACCGCCACCCCCGGGGCTTAGATAATTATATGCGGGGGGCACCTCCCCGGGGCTTTTTAAAAAAAATGCATGGGGGGACTCCTGCCCCCCCACGCTGCCCCAGGGACCGCCACCTCCTTGGGGCATTTGCATTTTAGGGCAGGGGCCTCGCGGGCCCTCCCAAGCCCCGGGGACCGCCACCTCCCCGGGGCTTTAAATTATTTTGGGTGGGGGGCCTCGCGGAACCCCCCAAGACCTGGGGACCACCACCTCCCCAGGGCTATTTTCAAAATCAAAGTGTGGGGGGCTCGAGCCCCCCACACTGCCCCGAGGACCACCACCTCCACGGGGCATTTAATATGTAAATATGGGGGTCCGTAGCAGACCCCTGACCCCGGGGACCACCACCTCCCTGGGGCTATTTACATGTTGGGAGGGGGGCCGTGTGGCCGCCCTCCATGGCCCTGGGGACCGCCACCCCCCAGGGCTGGCTCCTGCAATGTCCTTGGGTGCCCACCCCAGGACATTGCCGTTTGCAATGGCAGGGCGTGAGCATGGCTCCCGCCCTGCCATATGTGGTCCGTCGGCTAGATTGCCGACTTTGGTGCTGGAAACCAAGGTTCGAGCCTCTGGGTCGCGTCCACATCCTGTGATTCTGGGCAAATCACTTAATTTCCCCGTGCCTGAATGTGTCCTTGTGTAACGAAACCGGTGCTCATGTAAAGCGCTCCAATACCTTCAGGTCGAGTTTGCGCTATATAAATATGCATAAAAAAAAGAAAAAAATAGCAAACACTGCTTTGCTTCTTGGAAGCGAGAGCAGGAAACCTGCTCTCGCTTCCAAGAAGCAAAGCAGAATTGCTTTAGGACAAGGGGAGCTGCATGTTAGCAGCTCCCCTTGCCCAAGAGCAATGCCGGCTCCCGCAGGAGGCGGCGAGCCGGCAGGGACCGTGGGGGCATTGGAGCTCCCCCCACGGTCCCCATCAAAGAGGCCAGGCCCCGGGGGATGGGGTCCCCAGGGCCAGAAGTGGCCCGGGAGGGGGGCCACTCTGCCGCCCTTCCCTTTATTTAAAAAAAAAAGGAAGGCTGGCCTCGGAGGATGGGGTCCCCGGGGCCATAATTGGCCTCAGGAGGGGGGCCATGAGGCCCCCCAAAAAAACCAAGGTGGCCAGGCCCCAGGGGATGGGGTCCCTGGGGCCAGAAGTGGCCCAGGTGATGGCGGGCCACGCGGTCCCCCTCCCAGGAAAAAAAAAACGAGGCCAGGCCCCGGCGGATGGGGTCCCCGGGGCCAGAAGTGGCCCAGGGGAGGGGGGCCACGCGGCCCCCCTCCCGGGAAAAATAAAAAAAGAAAATCATAAAAATGAGGCCAGGCCCCGGGGGATGGGGTCCCCGGGGCCAATAGTGGCCCAAGGAAGGGTGGCCACACAGCCCCCTTCTTGTTTTTTTTTTAAAGAAAAAAATGCTCAGGCCCTGGGGGATGCGGTCCCCGGGGCCCAAAAAATACTAAAAGAAGGGGGGCCACACAGCAACCCTTCTAAAAATATATTAAAAAAAGAAAAGCCGGCATCTCGCCGGAGGCCCCGCCCCCTCCCTGCACCACTCTGCAAACGCGCCCCCTGGTGCGTTCTATTTTGGGGGATTAAGTCCCCTTGAATGCTGAGGGTCCCTGGGGGCCAACTAGCCCACCAGGTCTGCCAGTAAGCCCCACACAGTGGGATTGCTGAGAGGTGGTCTGAGGCCACGCCCCTTTATACACCACTCTGCAAACGCACCTCTTGGCGCACTGCTGGTGGGGTGATGAGGTCCTCTTGGGTCCTGAGGACCTCAGGACACAAGTGGACTTCATCCCCCAAGCAGCAGCGCGCCAGGAGGTGCTTTTGCAGAGTGGTGTAAAAAGGGGGCGTGGCCTCGGACCACTCTCAGCAATCCAGCTGTGTGGGGCTTACTGGAGGTACCTGGTGGGCTAGTTGGCCCCCAGGGACCCTCAGGAGGCAAGGGGATTTCATCCCCCAACCAAGAGCGCGCCAGGAGGCGCGTTTACAGAGTGGTGGACAAAGGGGGTGTGGCCTGTGTCCACTTATCAGCAATCCCACTATCTGGGGCATACTGGAGGTATCAGGTAGGCTAGTTGGCCCCTAAGGAACCCCAGCAGCGAAGGAGACTTTAATCCCCATCTAAGAGCGCACCAGAGAGTGCGTTTGCAGAGTGGTGGGGAAAGGGGGCGTGGCCTGCTATGACAATTTAGCAATCCCTCTGTGTGGGACTTACTGGAGGTAATAGGAGGGGTAGTTGGCCCCCAAGGTTGTCCTTGGGGCCAACTACCTCTCCTATTACCTCCACTAAGTCCTACACAGTGGGATTGCTAAGAGGTCTTCGGAGGCCACGCCCCCCCCTTTCTCCACCACTCTGCAAACGCGCCTCCTGGCACAGTACTGGTTGGGGATGAAGTCCACTTTACTCCTGAGGGACTTTGGGGGCCAAGAAGCCCTCCTGGTACCTCCTGTAAGTCCTACGCAGCGGAATTCCTGAGCGCTGGTCGTAGGCCCAGCCCCCTTTCTGCACCACTCTGCAAATGCGACTACCAGTTAAAGAAGCATTTGTAATGTAATAGGTCTCGCGTTTGCGAGAGTTAGAGCTATTGGCGTTGTAAATGTAAAAGATTTTTACTAATGTTTTTTGGTGTAGAGTGGATGTACGTTGTGTGTAGTGTAATTATGTGGTATGCTGTGCAGTGAAATTATGTGAATAGAAAGTATGTGGTATTTAGTGTATAGGAATTATGTGGAGTGGGATTATGTGTTTTGGAGAGTAATTATGTGGTATTGTAGTCTATGTTGTGGAGTGGTAACCTCAGGTTTAGTCTTCCTCGTTTCCATAGAAGATAAACTATAAACTCAATGAGACACAAAAAAAGAACCACTGAGGAGCACTTCTGGACCTAGTCAGAGGTATGAGCAGGGCCACTGGAATTATGTGACTGTTCGGCTGCACCAATTTTCACATAATTAAACATTTTCCGCATTTGCCAAATATTCCATCATCTGCTGCCTATTCTGCAGATTTGAACAAAAAAGCCTTGTTTCTAGCTCAAACGGCTCAAATGTTCCCAAAAATGCAGCGTCATGTGTTACAGCGTGGTGGAAGGCCCTTTGCAAAGCTGGAATGGTCACATGTTACTTATTGCAAAATGTGGGTGTTAAACTGGTACTAATGGTGCACAAACCTCTTTCTTTCTGTGCCTCTCTTGCCTCTTTCTGCATTTCTCTTGCTTCTTTCTGCACCTTTCTTCCTCTTTCTGCACCTCACTGTCTTCTTTCTGCACTTCACTTGCCTCTTTCTGCACTTCTCTTGCCCCTTTCTGCACCTCACTTGCCTCTTTCAGCACCTCTGTTGCTTTTTTCTGCAGATCTCTTGCTTCTTTCTGCACCTCTCTTGCCTCTTTCTGCACCTCACTTGCCTCTTTCTGCACTTCTCTTGCTTCTTTCTACACCTCTCTTGCCTCTTTCTGCTCCCCTCTTGCCTCTTTCTGCTCCCCTCTTGCCTCTTTCTACACCCCTCTTGCCTCTTTCTGTACCCCTCTTGCCTCTGTGTGCACCTCTCCTACCTCTTTCTGCACCTCTCTTGCCTCTTTCTGCACCTCTGTTGGTTCTTTCTGCACTGCTCTTGCTTCTATCTGCACCTCTTTTGCAAATTTCTGTATCCCTCTTGCCTCTTTCTGCACCCCTTTTCCCTCTTTCTGCACCCTTCCTGACTGTTTCTGCAACTCTCTTGCCTCTTTCTGCACCTCTGTTGCTTCTTTCTGCACTTCTCTAGCCTCTTTCTGCACCCCTCTTGCCTCTTTCAGCACCTTTGATGCTTCTTTCTGCACTTCTCTTGATTCTTTCTGCACCCCTCTTGCCTCTTTCTGTACCCCTCTTGCCTCTTTGTGCACCTCTCCTTCCTCTTTCTGTACCTCTCTTGCCTTTTTCTGCAGTTCTCTTGCCTCTTTCTGCACCCGTTTTGCTTCTTTCTGCACTTCTCTTGCCTCTTTCTGTACCCCTCTTGCCTCTTTGTGCACCTCTGTTGGTTCTTTCTGCACCTCTGTTGCTTTTTTCTGTACTTCTCTTGCCTCTTTCTGCACCCCACTTGCCTCTTTCTGTACCCCTTTTGCCTCTTTGTGCACCTCTCCTTCCTCTTTGTGCACCTCTCTTGCCTTTTTCTGCTGTTCTCTTTCCTCTTTCAGCACCTCTTTTGCTTCTTTCTGCACTTCTCTTGCCTCTTTCAGTACCACTCTTGCTTCTTTCTGCACCTCTGTTGCAAATATATGCATCCCTCTTGCCTCTTTCAGTACCCCTCTTCTGTCTTTCTGTATCTCTCTTGCCTCTTTCTACACACCTGTTCCCTTTCTGCACCCCTTTTGCCTGTTTCTGCAACTCTCTTGCCTCTTTCTGCAGTTCTTTTGCCTCCTTCTGCACCTCTGTTGCTTCTTTCTGCACTTGTCTTGCCTCTTTTTGCACCCCTCTAGCCTCTTTCTGCGCCCCTGTTGCTTCTTTCTGCACTTCTCTTGCTTCTTTCTGTACCTCTTTTGCTTCTTTCTGCACCCATCTTGCCTCTTTATGCACCCCTCCTCCCTCTTTCTGCACCTCTCTTGCCTCTTTCTGTACCTCCGTTGCTTCTTTCTGCACTTCTTTTGCCTCTTTCTGCACCTCTCTTGCTTCTTTCTGCACCCCTGTTGCTTCTTTCTGCACTTCTCTTGTCTCTTTCTGCACCCTTCGAGTCTCTTTCAGCACCTCTCTTGCTTCTTTCTGCACTTCTCTTCCTTCTTTCTGCACCCCTCCTGCTTCTTTCTGTACCTCTCTTGCCTCTTTTTGCACCTCTGTTGGTTCTTTCTGCACTGCTCTTCTTTCTGCACCTCTTTTGCAAATTTCTGGATCCCTCATGCCTCTTTCTGCACCCCTCTTACCTATTTCTCCACCTTTCTTGCTTTTTTCTGAACTCTTGCTTCTTTCTGCACAGCTCTTGCTTCTTTCTGCACCTCTCTTGCAAATTTCTGTATCCCTCTTACCTCTTTCTGCACCCCTGTTCCCTCTTTCTGTACCTTTCTTGCCTGTTTCTGCACCTCTCTTGCCTCTTTTGGCACCTCTGTTGCTTCTTTATGCACTTCTCTTGCCTCTTTCTGCACCCCTCTTGTCTCTTTAAGCACCTCTGTTGCTTCTTTCTGCACTTCTCTTGCTTCTTTCTGCACCCTCTTGCATCTTTCTGTACCCCTTTTGCCTCTTTGTGCACCTCTCCTGACTCTTTCTGCACCTCTCTTGCCTTTTTCTCCAGTTCTCTTGCCTCTTTGTGCACCTCTTTTGCTTCATTCTGCACTTCTCTCTCTTCTTTCTGCACCTCTCTTGCCTCTTTCTGCACCTTTGTTGCTTCTTTCTGCACTTCTATTGCCTCTTTCTGCACCTCTCCTGCTTCTTTCTGCACCCCTGTTGTCTCTTTTTGCACCCCTGTTGTCTCTTTCTGCACTTGTCTTCCCTCTTTCTGCACCTCTCTTGCTTCTTTCTGCACTTCTCTTGCTTCTTTCTGCACCTCTATTGCTTCTTTCTGCACCCTTCTTCCCTTTTTTGCATCCCTCTTGCCTCTTTCTGCTGTTCTCTTGCCATTTTCTGCACCCCTCTTGCCTCTTTCTGCACCTCACTTGCCTCTTTCTGCACTTCTCTTGCTTCTTTCCACACCTCTGTTGCTTCTTTCAGCAATTCTCTTGCCTCTTTCTGCAATTCTCTTGCTTGTTTCTGCACCTCTCTTGTGTCTTTCTGCACCTCGGTGCCTCTTTCTGCACCTCACTTGCTTCTTTCTGCACCCCTCTTGCCTCTTTCTGCACCCCTCTTTTCTCTTTCTGCACCTCTCTTGCCTCTTTCTGCACCCCTGTTCCCTCTTTCTGCACCTTTCCTGCCTGTTTCTGCACCTCTCTTGCCTCTTTCTGTACCTCTGTTGGTTCATTCTGCACTGCTCTTGCTTCTTTTTGCACGTCACTTGCCGCTTTCTGCACTTTTCTTGCTTCTTTCTACACCTCTGTTGCTTCTTTCAGCAATTCTCTTGCCTCTTTCTGCACTTCTCTTGCTTGTTTCTGCACCTCTCGCGTCTTTCTGCACCTCTGTTGCGTCTTTCTGCACTTCACTTGCTTCTTTTTGCACCTTTCTTGCCTCTTTCGGCACCTCTGTTGCTTCTTTCTGCACTTCTCTTGCCTCTTTCTGCACCTCTGACTTAGAGGTAATTTTAATCCCCCTGCCCTATTATGTACTAGGGCCTTACAGGGGAGGTCATGCCATTCACAGGGGTACCCCAACCCATAGTGTACCCTAGTGTATGTAGGTGTTTTCACTGTATTCTAAGTGTCTTTCAGCATAGCACTGGCTCCGGGCCTGGTTAGTCAGAGTCAGTTACCACCAGTACCAGTCAGGAAAAAGTTGGGGGCACAGGATGACTTTACAACAAGGCCTCCCTCTGCCCCTCTGTTGGTTCTTTCTGCATATATCTTGCTTCTTTCTGCACCTTTCTTCGTCTTTCTGGACTTCTGTTGCCTCTTTCTGCATTTCTCTTGCTTCTTTCTGCACTTTTCTTCCTCTTTCTGCACATGTCCTACCTCTGTAGGCATAGTTAGAAATTAGCATTTAAAAAACCTTTGAAATTCACTGAAAAAACCATAGGTTTCAGGGACGTTATAGTTAGGAATTAGCATTTAAAAAACCTTAGAAATTCACTGAAAAAACCATAGGTTTCAGGGATGTTATAATTAGCAATTAGCATTTCAAAAACCTTTGAAATTCACTGAAAAAACCAAAGGCTTCAAGGACGTTATAGTTAGAAATTAGCATTTAAAAAACCCTAGAAATTCACTGAAAAAACCACAGGTTTCAGGGACATTATAGGTAGTTGGACATTTCACTCATACAAAACCAGAGAAATTCGGCTGTTATAGTTAGTTGAGCTTACTATAACCCGCGCCCCCGCAATGCACTGCTGATGATGTCACATATTACATCATTCATGACATGGTCAGTGACATCACTAATGACATCTCAAATGACATCACTGATGACATCATCCCCGTGATAATCTGATGCACCTCCTCACACCCTAATATAACCTTTGATACACCCACTCTAAAATACAGACTACCATTTTCGAAACCATAGACACACCAATACCAGCTACTACATACCCACTCACTGATTCCTAGGTCTACAGTACACACATCCACTCATTCACCCATACAGTCACTCATACATGCAGGCACTCATCAATACAGCACTATCATATGCACTCATACACCTATACAGACACTCACACACCGCCATTCATCCATAGAGTTACTCACACACCTAGTCAGTCATGCAAAGAATCAATCACACTCCCATTTACACACCTATACAGTTATACACACACCACCTCACTTATTCATACAGATACTAACACATACTTACTTTCTTATACAATCACTGATACAAGCACACACTCATCCATACAACCACTCTCACAATCACTCACTCTCACATATAGTCATTTATATACTCCAACACTCACATATATTGCCTTTCACATATGTAGTTACTCACACATGTACCACTGAGACATCCATTCACTCACCAGCATACCCATACACACACTCACCCACCCATACAGCCCTTCACAGATGCACTCTTGAACCCATACACCCAGTGAATCACCCACTCACACATCTATGCAGAGTCAAACACCACCCACCCACCCACACAGACACTCAGGCACCCATACAGATACTCAGACAACCAATCAATAACCCATATAGACACTCATGTAGCTACTCACCAACCCATGCAGCTGCTTATACACCAACTGACAAACTGATACAGACTTCACACAGTTTAGTCACTAACCCATGCATTCAGTAAGACACATTTAATCACTCACTTATACAGTCAGTCACGCACCTACTAAATCATCCATTCAGACACTTATACACCCACTCATTCTTCAATACACCTTGGCATATATATATATATATATATATATATATAACATATTTAAACTTTACAGAAACACGCAGTCACTGGATGATGTCATCAGTGATGTCATCAGTGATGTCACTGACCATGTCATGAATGATGTAATATGTGACGTGATCAGCAGTGCATTGCGGGGGTGCGAGTTATAGTTAGCTCAACTAACTATAACAGCCGAATTTCTCTGGCTTTGTACGAGTGAAATGTCCAACTAACTATAACGTCCCTGAAACATGTGTTTTTTTCAGTGAATTTCTAAGGTTTTTTAAATGCTAATTTCTAACTATAACGTCCCTGAAACCTATGGTTTTTTCAGTGAATTTCAAAGGTTTTTTAAATGCTAATTTCTAACTATAACGTCCCTGAAACCTATGGTTTTGTCAGTGAATATATATATGTATATATATATATATGTGTATATATATACATATATATATATATATATATATAATATATAGTTATTTATTCACTGAAAAAAACAAAGGTTACAGGGACGTTATAGTTAGGCTGACATTTCACTCGTACAAAACAAGAGAAATTCAGCAGTTATAGTTAGCTGAGTTAACTAAACTTGCGCCCCCGCAAAGCTTATGACCTCATATATTACATCACTCATGACATGGTCAGTGACATCACTGATGACATCTCAAATGACATCACTCATGACATCATCCAGTGACTGTTTTGAAAAGGTTTATGAGTGTTAAATATATATACCAAGGTGTATTAATGAATCAGTGGATGCATGAGTGCCTGTATCAATGATTCAGTGGGTGTGTGACTGAGTGTGTGACTGACTGTATAAGTGAGTGATTAGGTGTCTCAGTGAATGTATGGGCCACTGACTAGGTTGTCTGAATGTCTGTATCAGTCTGTCAGTTGGAGTCTAAGTGACTGTATGGGTGTGTGAGTGGGTGTGGGTACGTGAGTGGCTGTATGGGTGATTGATTGGTTATCTGAGTAGCTGTATGGGTGTCTGACTGTCTTTGTGGGTGGGTGAAGGGGTGTATGACTGCCTGTATGGAAGAGTGAGTGGGTGAGTCAATGGCTGTATAGTGTGTGTGTGTGTGTGTTTGAGGAGCTGTATGAGTGAGTGAGTGTGTGTATGGCTGTGTGGATGAGTGGATCTGTCAGTGGTATATGGGTGAGTAACTGGGTATGTCAAAGACAGGACAGCATAGGTGAGTGATGGGGTATAGGAGTGACTGTATGGGTGAGTGAGTGAATCAAAGTGGCTGTATGGGTGAGTGTGTGCTTGTGTCAGTGACTGTATAGGTGAGTGAGTATGTGTTAGTATCTGTATGAGTAAGTGGGTATGTGTTTCTGTAACTGTATGGGTGAATAAGTGGCTGTGTGATTGACTCTATGGGCGAGTTGGTAGGTGTGTGAGTAGCTCTATGGGTGACTGACTCAGTTTGTGAATGGGTGTATGAGTGGTTATGTCAGTGGCTGTATTACTGAGTGAGTGGGTGTATAAGTGGCTGTATGGGTGAGTGAGTGGATTTGGATTTATGTGTAGATGTATGAATCAGTGAGTGGGTGTGTAAGTACTGGTATGGGTCTGAGAATGAGTTTGTGAATGGTTGTGTGGAAGTGGGTGTATGAAAGGTTCTATGGGGGTGTGAGTGGGTGCATTAGTAATGTTGTGGGTGAGGTCACCAGTGATGTCATTTGAGATGTCATCAGTGATGTCACTGACCATGTCATGAGTGATGGAATATGTGAGGTCATAAGCAGTGCATTGCGGGGGCGCGAGTTATAGTTAGCTCTGCTAACTATAACTGCTGAATTTCTCTGGTTTTGTAGAAGTGAAATGTCAGCCTAACTATAACATCCCTGTAACCTTTGTTTTTTTCAGTGAATTTCTAAGGGTTTTTAAAATGATATTTCCTGACTAAATTTAAATGCTAATTCCTAACTATAACATCCCTGTAACCCTTGGTTTTTTCAGGGAATTTCTATGGTTTTTAAAGTAGTAGTCATGTTTGCAGAGCGGTGGAGAAAGGGGGCGGGGCCTCCGACCAGCTCTCAGGAATTTCGCTGTGTATGACTTAGAGGAGGTACCAGGAGGGCTTCTTGGCCCCCAAGGTCCCTCAGGAGTAAAGTGGACTTCACCCTCCAACCAATAGTGCACCAGGAGCTGTGTTTGCAGAGTGGTGGAGAAAGGGGCGTGGCCTCCGAACACCTCTTAGCAATCCCACTGTGTGGTACTTACTGGAGGTGATACAAAAGGGGATGATGGACGGAACGTTTGAGCCAATCAAACACTCACCCCCAGTCAACTGATCTGGGTTTAATCCATCATCATTCTTTAGCTCACTCCACCACCCCAGTTCAGACATGGCCATATGCAAATCAGTCTGACCCTGTGCCTCATGGGAACAGTCCAGCCCGAACTGCCAAGCCATGTCTTCCCTGGACCGAAACAAGCATCCTAGGACCGGTTTCTGGCATTTCAGCCGTCATCAGCCAGGCTTGCTTGAATCCAGTGGCAAAGTGAGCAAGGGACCCACGTCTGGGCATACCCCCGCCAACTTAGGGCGACCAAAGCGATACAAAAGGGGATGATGGACGGAACGTTTGAGCCAATCAAACACTCACCCCCAGTCAACTGATCTGGGTTTAATCCATCATCATTCTTTAGCTCACTCCACCACCCCAGTTCAGACATGGCCATATGCAAATCAGTCTGACCCTGTGCCTCATGGGAACAGTCCAGCCCGAACTGCCAAGCCATGTCTTCCTGGACCGGAAACAAGCATCCTAGGACCGGTTTCTGGCATTTCAGCCGTCATCAGCCAGGCTTGCTTGAATCCAGTGGCAAAGTGAGCAAGGGACCCACGTCTGGGCATACCCCCGCCAACTTAGGGCGACCAAAGCGATACAAAAGGGGATGATGGACGGAACGTTTGAGCCAATCAAACACTCACCCCCAGTCAACTGATCTGGGTTTAATCCATCATCATTCTTTAGCTCACTTCCACCACCCCAGTTCAGACATGGCCATATGCAAATCAGTCTGACCCTGTGCCTCATGGGAACAGTCCAGCCCGAACTGCCAAGCCATGTCTTCCCTGGACCGAAACAAGCATCCTAGGACCGGTAGGCTGATAGCCTGAAACCGGTCCTAGGATGCTTGATTCCGGTCCAGGGAAGACATGGCTTGGCAGTTCGGTCTGGACTGTTCCCATGAGGCACAGGGTCAAGACTGATTTGCATATGGCTATGTCTGAACTGGAGTGGCGTGGTGAAGCAAAATAACGATGGATTAAACCCAGATCTGTGACTGGGGGTGAATGTTTGCCATTGTGCAGCATTCCGTCCATCATCTTGTGTGTTTTGCATTTCGCCCTAAGTGGGAAGGGTATGCCCAGACGTGGGTCCCGTGCTCACTACGCCACTGGAGTCAAGCTATCCTGGCTGATTAAGGCTGATAGCCTGAAACCGGTCCTAGGATGCTTGATTCCGGTCCAGGGAAGACATGGCTTGGCAGTTTGGTCTGGACTGTTCCCATGAGGCACAGGGTCAAGACTGATTTGCATATGGCTATGTCTGAACTGGGGTGGCGTGGTGAAGCAAAAATAACGATGGATTAAACCCAGATCTGTGACTGGGGGTGAATGTTTGCCATTGTGCAGCATTCCGTCCATCATCTTGTGTGTTTTGCATTTCGCCCTAAGTGGGAAGGGTATGCCCAGACGTGGGTCCCGTGCTCACTACGCCACTGGAGTCAAGCTATCCTGGCTGATGAAGGCTGATAGCCTGAAACCGGTCCTAGGATGCTTGATTCCGGTCCAGGGAAGACATGGCTTGGCAGTTCGGTCTGGACTGTTCCCATGAGGCACAGGGTCAAGACTGATTTGCATATGGCTATGTCTGAACTGGGGTGGCGTGGTGAAGCAAAATAACGATGGATTAAACCCAGATCTGTGACTGGGGGTGAATGTTTGCCATTGTGCAGCATTCCGTCCATCATCTTGTGTGTTTTGCATTTCGCCCTAAGTGGGAAGGGTATGCTCAGACGTGGGTCCCGTGCTCACTACGCCACTGGAGTCAAGCTATCCTGGCTGATGAAGGCTGATAGCCTGAAACCGGTCCTAGGTTGCTTGATTCCGGTCCAGGGAAGACATGGCTTGGCAGTTCGGTCTGGACTGTTCCCATGAGGCACAGGGTCAAGACTGATTTGCATATGGCTATGTCTGAACTGGGGTGGCGTGGTGAAGCAAAATAACGATGGATTAAACCCAGATCTGTGACTGGGGGTGAATGTTTGCCATTGTGCAGCATTCCGTCCATCATCTTGTGTGTTTTGCATTTCGCCCTAAGTGGGAAGGGTATGCCCAGACGTGGGTCCCGTGCTCACTACGCCACTGGAGTCAAGCTATCCTGGCTGATGAAGGCTGATAGCCTGAAACCGGTCCTAGGATGCTTGATTCCGGTCCAGGGAAGACATGGCTTGGCAGTTCGGTCTGGACTGTTCCCATGAGGCACAGGGTCAAGACTGATTTGCATATGGCTATGTCTGAACTGGGGTGGCGTGGTGAAGCAAAATAACGATGGATTAAACCCAGATCTGTGACTGGGGGTGAATGTTTGCCATTGTGCAGCATTCCGTCCATCATCTTGTGAGTTTTGTACTTACTGGAGGTAACAGGAGGGGTAGTTGTCCCCCAAGGACGTCCTTGGGGGACAACTACCCCTCCTGTTACCTCTAATAAGTCCAACACAGCAGGATTGCTGAGAAGTTGTCAGAGGCTATGCCCCCTTTCTCTACCACTGTGCAAACGCGCCTCCTGGCACACTACTAGTAGAGGGGGTGAAGTCCCCATGGCTATTGAGGGTCCCTGGGGGCCAACTACTCCTCTTGTTACCTCCAGTAAGCCCCACATAGTGGGATTGCTGAGAAGTTGTTGCAAAAGCGTCTCCTGGTGCACTACTACTACTAGGAGGAGTAGTTGGCCCCCAGGGACCCTCAATAGCCATGGGGACTTCACCCCCTCTACTAGTAGTGTGCCAGGAGGCGCGTTTGCACAGTGGTAGAGAAAGGGGGCATACCCTCTGACAACTTCTCAGCAATCCTTGGCACTTGAGGGTCCTTGGTGGCCAACTAGCCCTCTCGTTACTGCCAGTAAGACCCCCACAGCTGGATTGCTGAGAGGTGATCAGAGGCCACGCCCCTTTTCTCCACCACTCAGCAAATGCACCTCCTGGCGCACTGCTGCTTGGCAGATGCAGTCCACTTTAGTCCGGAGGCCCTCAGGAGGCAAGGGGGCCTCATTCCCCCACCAGCAGTGCACTGAGAGGCGTGTTTGCAGAGTGGTAGAAAGGGGGCGAGCCTTGGACCACCTCTCAGCAATCCCACTGTGTGGGACTTAATGGAGGTGACAGGAGGTCTTGTTGGCTCCCAAGGACCCTCAGCATCCAAGGGGACTTCATCCCACACCCAGCAGTGCGCCAGGAGAAAGGGGGCGGGCCTCAGCGAGTTGCTGGCTTTTAAAAAAAAAAATTATTTGCTATTTTTTAGGAAGGGGGCTGCGTGGCCCCCTTCCCTGGATCATTTTGGGCCCTGGGGACCCCATCCCCCGGGGCCTGGCCCTTTTTTTGTGTTTTTTATTAATCAAAGGGAAGGGGGCTGAGTGGCCCCCCTCCTGGGCCATTTTTGGACCCGCAGACCCCACCTCCAGAGCTTGACCTTTTGTTTTTATTATTTGTTTTTTTTTTAAAAGGTTGGGTCCCCCTCCCGAGGCTGATTTCGGCCCTGGGGACCCCATCCCCTGGGGCCAGGACTTTATATATTTTATTTTATTTTTTAAATGGGGAGGGGGCCACTGTGGCCCCCCTCCCTGGGCCAACTTCGGCCCCGAGGACCCCTTCCCCCAGGGCCTGGCCTCTCCATTGGGGACCGGGGGGAGAGCCTCAAGGCCCTGGCGGTCCCTGCCGGTTGCCCGCCTACGGCGGGAGCCGGCATTGCTTTTGTACAGAGGGAGCTTCTAACATGCAGCTCACTCTGTCCAAAAGCAATTGTGCTCCGCGGAAGCATGAACATTTTTAATGCTCTCCTTTCCATGAAGCGAAACAGTGTTTGCTATGGCTTGGCGGGAGCACTGCCATAGCAAACTGCAATGTCCTGGGGGTGGGCAACCCGGGACATTGCTTGAGCTGGCCCTGAGGGATGGCTGACCTGGCCCACCCGGGGGTTATTTAAAAGCAAGTGAGGGAGCCAAGGCTCTTTAAAAAAAAAATTGCTGCAAATTCGTGAATATCACGATTTCGTAGCATTTTTTTAAAAAAACGCTTTATTGCCATGGCGGGGTCCAGGGGGACCCACGACCATGGCTTGGGGATCAGGGTATTCTTACCCTGCCCCCTTTTCTTTATTTTCACTTTTTTGGTGGGGACTCGTTGAAGCTGAGTCCCAAGATGGCTGCCAACACTTTCTGGTTGAAGTATTGGCAGCCAATCAGAGCGGTGCATTTCCCTGCACGAGCTTGTCTTTTTTCATGAAGGCTTCGCGATCAGAAATATATCTATGTTTTTCTTCTTAAATTTCTGAAAAACTACTGAACGGATTTACAACAAATAACAAAAAGCACAATATAGGTAACACCATCTACCTTTCTGCCAAATTTGGTGTAATTCTGTCCAGCAGTTCGGGCTGTAGGTTCGACAACGTGTTCCTATGGGAATTAACATCACAAATGCACCCTTTTATCACGCCCCCATTTTTCAGGCCCCACTGCACAGATCACCCCCAAACTTTCCATGACACGCAGAACTTACTTTGACACTTTTTGGGGAAAATTTCATGAAGTTTGGTCACACGACGGGGAAAAGTTATAGGCAAGTCAAAAAATGCTTTTCCTATGGAAACTAGGTCCTAACTATAACTACCTACTGATATATATATACATATATTTATATATCCATACACAAGGTTGCCCAAAATGGAAAGGCCCACAACAGGTACATTTTCGCTGGAAACAATTTTTTAATGAAGGCTGTCAAATGAATTGTGAAAGGCATGGCAATGCAACCAATAAAAGCCGACGCGTTTCGTGCTCCTGCACTTCTTCCTGGGCTTGATTCATCTGGGCATGCACCAACAGTTATTCAAAGCACCTACGTTCCTCTAAATACCTGCCCCAGTGGGCGCAGCCAACCGTATGGCCTGCTGGTATTTGTAGTGCTTGGTATTACTCCAGTGAGTTTCACGGTGCAGCCCAAATAATATACGAAAAGTTTAAAAAACCACAGTGGGTCACTGCACATCCTTGAACGCATTCACCGGCACCTCGTTACCTCCATACACAGCTCCTGTCCCTTGTACCGGGTCCGCCCTTCACAGCGTCACCAGGGGTCTGCCTCTCAGCAGCGGGGCTCTTTCTACGGCGTAGGCTCGCCGTTCAAAATCCATACACAAGGTTGCCCAAAATGGAACCTACGCCGTAGAAAGAGCCACGCTGCTGAGAGGCAGACCCCTGGTGACGATGTGAAGGGCGGACCCGGTACAAGGGACAGGAGCTGTGTATGGAAGTACCGAGGTGCCGGTGAATGCGTTCAAGGATGTGCAGTGACCCACTGTGGTTTTTTTAACTTTTCGTATATTATTTGGACTGCACCGTGAAACTCACTGGAGTAATACCAAAGCACTACAAATACCAGCAGGCCATACGGTTGGCTGCGCCCACTGGGGCAGGTATTTAGAGGAACGTAGGTGCTTTGAATAACTGTTGGTGCATGCCCAGATGAATCAAGCCCAGGAAGAAGTGCAGGAGCACGAAACGCGTCGGCTTTTATTGGTTGCATTGCCATGCCTTTCACAATTCATTTGACAGCCTTCATTAAAAAATTGTTTCCAGCGAAAATGTACCTGTTGTGGGCCTTTCCATTTTGGGCAACCTTGTGTATGGATATATATATATATATATTTTAATTGCATTTATATAGCGCTTACTACCCTGACGAGGCGTCAAAGTGCTTTTTCGGCGAGTAGAACGCTACTCCGGAACCCATAAAAGATTAGTGTTGAATTGGTATAGTGAAATATGAAAGTAATTTGAGTGGTGGTAGGTTAGTCAGTTATTTGGATTGAGAAGGATAGCGGAGGGATAGAAGAGGGAAAAAGGTTTGCATTTATATAGCGCTTGTTACCCCTGATGGGGTGTTGAAGCGCTTTTTTGGCAAGTAGCATGCTACTCCGGAACCCATAAAGGATTAGTGGTGAATTAGTATAGTGAAATATGAAATTTGAGAAGTGGACATGTTAGTCTGTTATTTTGATTGAAAGGATAGTGGGGGGATAGAAGAGTGAAGGATTGTAGTTTTTTTTGTGGTTTTGTTTGGGAGGTCATAGTAGTAGGAGGAGGCTTGGGATGAGTAAAAAGGAAAGTGGAGGGGAAGAGTCGGAGGGAAGAGTTTAGAAAGGCTTGTTTTGGGGATCGGTATAGTAAAGAGGTGTCAGATGTACAGCAGTGTACCAAACCAGCTCTGTTCACCACTATCCAGTTCACCCCCACATTCAAGCCGGCATTAAGTACAGATGTGTGCCAAGCCAGCTCTGTCCACCACTATCTATCCATTCCACTCCACATTCAAACCTTCAATAAGGACAGAAGTGTATCAAGCCAGCTCTGTCTACCGCTATCCAGTCCACCCCACATTCAAGCCTGGATTAAGCACAGAAGTGTACCAAACCAGCTCTGTCCACCACTATCTAGTCCAACCCACATTCAAGCCGGCAGTATGTACAAAGGTGTACCAAACCAGCTCTCTCCACCACTATCCAGTCCACCCCACATTCAAGCTGGCATTAAGTACAGAGGTGTGCCAAGTCTGCTCTGTCCACCACTATCTATTCAGTCCACACTACATTTAAGCCGGCATTAAGCACAGAACTGTGCCAAGCCAGCTCTGTCCACAACTATCTATCCAGTCGATCCCACATTCAAGCTGACATTAAGTCCAGATGAGTGCCAGGCCAACTCTCGCTACCACTATCCAGTCCACCCCACATTCAAGCCTATTCATTAAGTACAGATGAGTGCCAAGCCAGCTCTGTCCACCACTGTCTAACTAGTCCACCCCACATTCAAGCCGGCATTAAGTATAGAAGCATGCCAAGCGAGCTCTGTCACCCACTATCTATCCACCCCACCCCACATTCAAGCCTGCAATACGGACAGAAGTATGCCAAGCCAGCTTAGTCCACTATCTTTCCAGTCCACCCCACATTCAAGCTGGCATTAACTACAGAAGTGTGCCAAACCAACTCTGTCCACCGCTATCCAGTCAACTCCACATTCAAGAGGCATTAAGTACAGAAGTATGCCAAGCCAGCTGTCCACCACTATCCAGTCCATTCCATATTCAAGCCTGCATTAAGGACAAAAATGTGCCAAGTTAGCTCTGTCCACCGATATCCAGTCCACGCCACATTTAAGCCGGCATTAAGTACAGAAATGTACCAAGCCAGGTCTGTCCACCACTATCCAGTACACCCCACATTCAAGTGGCATGAAGTACAGAAGTGTGCCAATCCTGCTTTGTCCACCACTATTCAGTACACCCCACATTCAAGTGGCATGAATGACAGAAGTGTGCCAAGCCAGCTCTTTCCACCATCTATCCAGTCCACCCAACATTCAAGCCTGCATTAAATACAGAAGAGTACCAAACCTTCTGTGTCTACCACTATCTATCCAGTCCACTCCATATTCAAGCCTGCATTAAGTGCAGAAGTGTACCAAGCCAGCTCCTTCCACTGCTATCCAATCCACCACACATTCATTCCGGCAATAACTACAGAAGTGTACCAAACCAGCTCTGTCTATGCTATCCAGTCCACCCAACATACAAGCCAGCATTAAGTACAGAAGTTTGCCAAGTCAGCTCAGTCCACCGCTATCCAGTCCACCCCACATTCAAGTCTGCATTGAGTACAGAAGTGTACCAAACCAACTCTGTCCACCACTCTCCAGTCCACCCCACATTCAAGCCGGCATTAAATACAGAATTGTACCAAACCCTCTCTGTCTACCACTATCTATCCATTCCACCCCATATTCAAGCCTGCATGAAGGACAGAAATGAACCACACCACCTCTGTCCACCACAATCGAGTCCACCCACATTTAAGCCAGCATTAAGTACAGAAGTGTGCCAAGCCAGCTCCATCCACCACTATCCAGTCCACCCCACATTCAAGCCGGCATTAAGTACAGAAGTGTACCAAACCAGCTCAGTCGACCACTATCTATCCAGTCCACCCCACATTCAAGCCTGCATTAAGTACAGAAGTGTACCAAACCAGATCTACCACTATCCAGTCCACCCCACATTCAAGCCTGCATTAAGTACAGAAGTGTACCAAACCAGCTCTGTCCACCACTATACAGTCCACCCCACATTCAAGCCTGCATTAAGTACAGAAGTGTATGAAACCAGCTCTGTCCACCCCATCTAATCCACCCCACATTCAAGCCTGTACTAACTATAAAAGTTTGCCAAGCCAGCTCTGTCCACCGCTATCCAGTCCACTCCACATTCAAGCCTGTATTAAAGTACAGCAGTGTACCAAACCAGTTTTGTTCACCACTAACCAGTCCACCCAACATTCAAGCCGGCATTAACTACAGAAGTGTGCCAAACCAGCTATGTTCACCACAATCCAGTCAACCCCACATTCAAGCCGGCATTAAGTACAGAAGTGTGGGTGTGGCCAGGCCGAGGACCAAGATGGCCGCTCAGACCTGAAGCTCCGAAGTACCACCGGCATCACGCGGCCTCATCTCGCCACACCTGCACTTTTTTGAATGCCGAGGCTGCAGAAGTTCAGCCTTGCCCGCTAGCGACTCCTTGGGCTGGAGTGCGAGTTGCGGGACACTGCGCATGCTGTGGATGCTATGGCCTGACGCTGCCCCCAGAGGCCCCGTGCCGACAGGGGCCATGGGTGAGCCTGAGGGCAGGGCTTCGTGCTGCTCTGCACCCGGGTTTCACTTGAGCCCTGCTGGCTTTGCGGCCTGTCTTGGCGGCCCGGCACCTGCTGCCTGCCTGCAGCCCATGGTGTGCGGATGCCGCATTTTGACTGGATCCCCCGCCTCACTGCCAGAGATGACTCCCGGGGTTCAGAGCCCAATGGTAGGCCGCTTTAATTATACTCCTGGCGCGATCCTGCTGCAACTTTAACAGCCACCCATGGTGAATTGTGCATCATAAAATACAACATGTGGGCATGAGTTCTATATCACAGCATGTGGCATGAGGGGATCGCTACTGGTGGACGGCTGCACTCAGGCTGGTGAGCCCACACGATGGGCTTAAAGGAGACCGCTGCTGGTGCCTGAGTTGGGATTAATATCTTGAACACAGAGCTTGCTCAGCAGAACCTTTAACACACTGAGCGGGGCGCAGCATTCTGCTAAACAGTAAAATATAAAACACGCTAGCACTGCACCACAGATTGAGCGTGACTTTGGGCCCCTAGTGAACGGCACCTACTATAGGTGTAACTCCTATAGAGTCACATAGCTTACTGTCCTACTGCTACTCAACAGGCCTGTTGCTTGGCCACCCAGGGCCACCCACCCTGCACGATGGGGTGCACGGATCCTCGTCAGCGCCCCTTGACCTTCGACTCTACCAAAACCCCTAGGCGCTGTGAGGATGAGCTGCGCAGCGGCGACGCCCATGGCGCCAGTGATGGGGGCGCCGGAGGGGACAGCGGCCATTCTAGCAGAATGAAAGGCTGGCTTTGGGGCTGTAGATGCGCGGCAGGATGGTATCGCCTCCAAGCGTATTTCTACTGTGGAACAACAGATCTCGGACGTCAAGGATGCCCGCTCCACCAATACTCAACAGATTGATAGACTTGAGAATTTAGTAAAACAAATTGTTGTGTAGTTCCTTTAAGCCTATATAGGATCTGCGCGTTTAGACAACATGCACTGCGGGCTTGGTGTCCAAACTGATTTTGGACACCCCCACCGAGTATGTCAGCCTGTATACCAGCTAGCTCACAGTGCCACTAGAAACCCCTCTTACCAAGGAGAGAATAGTTCTTGGCAACTATCGAACATGACAACTCTGTCCCATCAGGGATCGTGGAAACAATGCTACTTTTCGCTCAGTCACTCATGCTCACTTTGTCTCGGAGAGAGATACACAGAATAATCGATGGGGACGTTTCTCAATAAGTATTTATTGAACCAGCGTCATTCTAGTGTAAAATAGGTGTGCTGAAACAACCACTAGACAGTAACAGATATAAATGATTATAAGCACTAACAGAGTAAAAGGATGGTAGATTTCTACCATAGTGCTAAAACAATGAATACAGGCAAGTATAAAAATACATGACAGTAATAAGGCGTACTGCTACGATGTGACCCTAACTAGATGTACCTAAATGTACCTAGCATGTATGTAGGTGTGGAAGCCAAGAATCCCTCTTCGATAAAGTCAACCCCATTACCTGAAGTGATAGACTGTGGGACCCCGTCTTGGTCTCGAGATGGACACCCCGCAAAGGATGTCAGACCACTGCGAGCTGGAGTGTCTGCGTGCAGGAGCCTCAGCATCTTGCGTCAGTGTGTCAGCATGGATGTCCTTTTCTCCTCTGGCTACCTCAGCAAAATATGGTGTATATATACCCAAAGTGATACCCCCTGGGGATATACCTCGCTGTGTCATGTCGGACTGGGATAACGGAAGGAATGACCCTTATACATAGTTATTATGCAGGAGATGGTAGGCCTGCTGTCCAGCTGTGATTTCAAGAATCCTCATGCATAATGAATGAGGCTTAAGCTTTTCAGAGAAAACCCCATATCATCTTCGGACATTACCGTAACTAGGTAAAAGGTCAGTACTAAGAACCGTTATGCAGTGTAATATCAGGGCAATGTAGGTGAAAGGTGCATTCAGTACTTGAGCCGATTTTGGGGTACCTATATGGAACATAACACCCACTCCTCATCCGACTGGACGGCATACTAAAAATCCTATCGTACTGCTAAATATAGCACGTCAATAAGTCTATAAAAATAGTCCTTAACAATGTTTAAAAAGTCTAAGAAATGTTAAAAAAACACGTATAGCAGGCGACCGAAATCTAGAATATGTTTGTAGATATAGGTTGAACAAAGAGTGACTGAAAGCCATGCAAAATAGACAAAAGTGTCTTGTTTAAAATTCCAAATTTGGTTGTTTTGAAAAAGGCCAAATTTTCCCAGCACACGATGAGCCAAATATTTATGTGTCCGGGCTGGGAGACGCAACATCACTATTGCCTGCAATCTCAGATGACGGTCCCTGCAACACCTCGCAGATCAGGTCAATCGAGCACAGATGTTCCTCCGTATTCACCACAGCCATTGCTGGTGAGGTACTAGTGTCATCCGAGGCCTGAGAATTTGTTGAGGAGCCGGTATCCTTCCCAACAGGAGCTGAAGCAACCTGTGGTGGCTCTAAGAATGCAGACATCAACATTGGAATACGATGAGGACACTGCAGAACATGGGCCGTTATAGGGTCCAGTAAAGCATCAACGTCCGGTGGCGCAATTGTTGGAAGTGTAAGACAGAGATCCAACACACATTCTTGTCCGCAGAACAGGCATCGGAGGAAACGCAGAATACAGTTGATTCAAACTGGTCTAAATGACAAGAACCAAGACTCGCTCAGTTCTCGAAGACGAGGTGTGCCCAGATGGAGTACCATGCGATCACGGTATTGGCGCTCCAAGAGCGTGCGTTCCAGCTCCTTGGTGACTGGGACGTCCATTGCATAGCAGAAAAATGATAATCAGGATACCTGCTATTAGAAACAGGATCAGCGGAAACCCTCCAAAAATGCTTCCGAATTCAGAGTGTATAAAGTTGGGATCAACTCCGAGGATTGTCTGAAAGGTGCTTAACAGTCCTGAACCTATGATCTTAAATAGGTGGACAATATCCATCGTATCAGACATCTTAAAGATACGTTGTACCATTTCTGTGAAATGGAAAGGGCAGTTTGTTCGTATCAGTGCCTGTATCTCAGCCGAGGACCTTGCAATCTGGCGATCATAAGTTTCTCGGGCAGAGGTTTAGGGTACGGTTTGCTGTAAAAGCATGGCTTTCATTCGGCTCAGAGTATCAAACCGTATAAAGGAAACATTCAACGAAGGCCATAACGGCGCCTCCCTGATTGTGTTGGACGGTGGAAACAATACTTGCATACAGCAAGTAACCCTGGAGCTTACAGTTACAAGATATACGATGCCCGGGAGCATCCCACAACAACCTTGATCATTCAGCATCAAGTAACTCCCATTTGAAAGTAACTCGAATACCGGATTAATCACGGCAGCCGGGGTCCCTTTCAAGTGACAGGATAAGTTTGAAACTGAACCATTACAGGCCCCGTGAAGTATGATATCCTGGCCTATGAGAGAGCCGCTTAAAGCGCTCTTATAGTTAGTACCGCTAAAAAACACTTCTGTGTCCCCATTCCGGCATCAAAATCTGTGCGGCAATTCCCAAGATTCCTTGATTAATTCCCTACCTATTGCTTCATATCTGCCTGCCTGTCGTTGTTCTAGGCAATATTGAAACTAGAAAGTAGTGACCGGTAGTGTTATATGGCCATGAATTAACCATTCTGTGGACGGTGACTCTGCCACAGTAAAAGGTAACTTGTCAAGTTTTTCAATACGCAGCATTGTATATTTTGCTCCCCTTTGTGCCATTGTAATCTGTTTTTTAGTCAGATTGTATGCTGAAAATAGAGACGTACTGTTGATAAATCACCAAGGCACATAACCAGCGTGCAATGATTGCAGCGTCCAGCTTAACAACACAATAGAACGTAGCTGTGATTGTCCGTGCTGTAGAATGGACATGTCCTGTTCTAGTATATCAATAGCAGAAGATACAATGTTACCCAGTGAATAAACCCTGGATGTTAATGTAGTCATACCGTTGTCAACTACAGCTAACGCCTTTTCTAGGTTAATTCTATCTATATCACGAAGTCTCTCTGCAGCTTCCTGTTGAGAGATTTTCCAGATTTCATTATAGAAAGCATAATAGAAACGTTTCTGACGTGGCTTTCAGGGACCTGGTAAAAAATCCCTTAGCTCCACCTCATCTGAGAGTAAGGATAAGTGCTGTTTCACCTGGGACAGTGTTGAGGTTTTTAGCCAATCGAGGCACAACTTCCCAACACTGTAGTATGTCACCACCCCCGGATGTTCTTTTTGTACATAGCATTGGTCTGGCCTATGGATACTAAACCCTTCGGTTGTACCCCTGAATCTTGATTGACATCTGTTTGTTTCTGTGGGCCAAACTAACCAACCCTTCCAATTGGGGTCTGAAGTATTGTTCTGTGTGATGTCATCTATTGTATACCCTCCACTTTATGTAAAATTGATGTGTGAAGGTGTGGGAAACCGTGGTGTGTTCAAATCCTTGTTCTTGGCTAGTCCAAGACAGGAAGTCTGTTGCATAGTTTCATTCAGAAATATCATTTGTTGCGGAATGAGGCATGCTCTAAATAGTGCTTCTGTTCCCTGAACTTGCCAATCCTTAGAACCCCAGACTAATTTTGTGTCTATCGTGTCTTTCCATAAGTCGAAACCCTGTTCAGACAGTTGGGCAATAAAGGATGCAGAATAAATCTGTTGGGTGTTAGTCAGCATATTTTTCTGTGCAGGTGTAGATGCAACCTTATAGTAAAATGAGGTCGGGTCAGAAGTGTTAAACCCTGAAAAATATGAAAATTTCTGTGCAAAAGTTTTCGAACTAACGTTCGGTGGTGTTAGGCAATGTTCCCATTGGTGGTATGTGAAACATTTCGAGGGATACTTGATTTGTGTAAAAAGTGATGACCATAATGATGGTAACAGTACATGTTATCATAATCAGATGTTTCCTCTAACATTTCCTTGTTTGAAAATGCAGCGGATTTTTCTAAATCAGACAACATATTATTTGCAGTTTCAAAGTCCCAATCATCGGAAAATGAACTGAAGGTAATGATATCATTTAGAGATATTTTAAATAAATGTGGTATTTTCAAAAGTGCAGTAGGGCCAAATACATCATAATCAACCTTGTCCCAAACTATACCATCAGGAATTGGAACAGCTGTAATGTTCACGGAAAAGAAGGGAGTGAAGAGATATATCAGTCATGGACTCAATCTCCTCTGTAAATTATGAAAAAACAAAAAGTTTCCACTCAGAATTTACAAAATAAAGTGCTAACCTTCCAAAAAGTGACTAAACCCAAGTGAACCATTTGGTTACTAGCATGGGAAAACAATAACGTTTTTAAAATAACCCTCACCCACCAAAAGGTCCCTTGGTGGCATGCTTCATCATCGGGTTCTTCCCGCCCCGCTGCGGGACGGGGCGTGCTACGACCGACGAATACGTGGGAGCACTTTGGAGTGAAGTAAACTATGTGTATTGGTGTGAGAGTGGAAGGGTCAGGAATGAGTGAGTTTAAAAAATACCTGGCTTTATGGAAAAACTAAACTTTAATGCTCCCTATAGCTGGTATTGATAAAAACGGGGAAAGAAGGAGGGAAAAAAGCTTTAATGAGCAGCTCCCTCGCTGGTCGACATGTTTCGAAGCCTACCCCTAAGCTTCTTCTTCAGGACCAAATACCACGGGCAGGCATTGTTCTATGGGTGAGAGAGATGCTTTGACGAATGTTTTAAAAAAAAATCTTTTTATTGATTTTTGACAAATGAAACATGCAAACAAAAAAATCATTAATACACAATGTGGGCTGAATAGTGGGCAGTAAGATGTGATGCAAGGCAGAAGATGTAGCAACAGCTTCGCTGAAAGAGAACACATGGTCGAAGGCCGACATTATATACATGCATATATATGGGTTCACTTCTAATACAGGTACATCTGTCAACAGTAGGCTATATATCACAATCATCAAGGTCCGGTCCCTGTCCTGCCCTGGGATAGGCCCATTCCTCCCTCTTCCATGTCCAGGTCTAATCCGTAGTACTCTATCCAAGGCGTCCAAATTTTTCAGAATTTCCGGGGGCACCCTCTTGCCTTGTAGGTCACCTTCTCTGCAACCATGTAGAGATCCATACTTGACCTCCATTCCGTGAGCGTAGGAAGTCGTTGAGCCCCCCAACATTTAGCTATGTCTCTCTTGGCTACCACTAGCCCTAAGTTGGCCAACATGAGCTTGTGTCGCAGCAAATCGACGTCTGTGGGGATGCCTAATATGAGGAACTTTGCGTCTACCCCAAGTTGAGCTCCAAGTACATCGTTCAGTTCATTCACTATTTTGCGCCAATAGACTTGAATCCGTCTGTATTCCCAGAGGGTGTGTATGTATGTACCACGTTCCGTGTGGCATCTAAGGCAATCTGGGTTATCTGCCCTCCCCATAGAGTGCAAGCGTGCCCTGTCAAAATAGGTTTTGTGTAGGATCTTGTATTGTATGAGCCGTAGTCTCAATGTAATCGCTACTTCACGCAGGTGCATGAGGGCTGCTTCCCAGTCAATGTCATCTAGTGGGCCGGTGGTAAGTTCCCATTTGGCTCGAAGCGGACCAAGTTTGTCGGGCATATTATTGACTTGCGTTTTATATGTCAACAATATGGCTTGGGTCAGAATCTCCTCTTGTAGAAGCCTACCTTCTAACGGGGCATACACCGGCAGTGTCCCTGTGTCCAACCCCTCAGCGTGCCAGGCGTGTTTAAGTCTGAGGTAGGCATAAGCTTGGGAATCACGAAGCTGATATGTAGCCTGAAGCGAGGCAAACGGAGCTAAGGAGCCCTTCTCCAGTAAGTCTCCTATCTTGGAAATCCCTATTAGGTCCCACTGCTTAAAGCCCCTCAGTTTTCTAATCTCGGGCAATCTAGTACCCTCCCACAAAGGGGTTTCCCGCGTAGGCTTCCCATCCCATTTCATTTGCTTTTCAGCACTCTTCCAGGCCGCCAGCACTTGCTGGGTAGCCGGTAGGAGAAGCGCGCCACCTGCTCCTCCATATATGTAGTGCAGTTGAGTGCGGTTCCGGAATTGCAATCTTTCCAGTCTATAGGTAGGATGGTCTCCCGGCGCATGGTTCCATTCATTGATTACTATAAGATGGGCCGCTCTATAGTAGGCTCTTATGTCCGGTAAAGCCAACCCCCCATTGCACGGATTGCATTGTAACGTTTGCAGCGCTATTCGTGGATGGGCTCCATCCCACAGAAGTAGACGTAGTTCACTGCTAATGGTGGTAAAAACAGTTTCCGGTAGTTGGTAATAGGTATTTTGTAAAACATAGAGGAGCTGGGGGAGCGTTATCATCTTATACATAGCGGCCCTCCCCATAATGGTCAGAGGGAGTTTCCTCCACCTCTTCACATCCTCCTGAAAGGTCGAAAGAACTCGTCTGATATTATGTTCCACTCTAGCTACTGGGTCGGTGGTGATATAAAGTCCCAAGTAGGTAAACCCCTCTGTGGAAAGCCGTAAACAGCTCGGTAGGTTTGGGGCTCCACCGCCCCGCTCAGCGGATATAGGGTGGATTTACTCCAGTTAATCTTATAGCCAGCGTGACTGCCATACTCTTCAAAAATCTGCAGTATAAGGGGGAGTGTCTCGACCGGGTGTTTGACATAGAGCAAAATGTCATCTGCATATAATGATATGCGTTCCTCCTCCAAGATTCGGGACTCGTCCACGAAGCCATCTAGTCCTTGGCGGGATCTAACCACACAGGCCAAAGGTTCCAAAATGAGGGCAAACAATAGGGGAGATAGGGGGCATCCCTGTCTAGTGCCTCGTTGGATCGGCCAACTCACAGAAACAACCCCATTGACCCGGACTTTAGCCTCGGGGGCGTTGTATAACAGTGCCAACCAGTCTCGGAATACTGGGCCAAAGCCCAACTTTTCCAGGGTGCACCTCATGAAGGGCCAATGAATCGTGTCGAACGCCTTCTCGGTGTCGAGCGAAAGGAGCAGGTGGGGGCTATCTCGACTCTGTACCGTGTCCATCCAGTTAGCTAGACGGCATAGGTTAAAACGTGTGGCACGCTTCAGCATAAAACCTGACTGGTCTCTATGTATCAGGGGGGTGATAACTGTCAGGAGACGCATAGCAAGTATCGTAGCCAGAATCTTCGTCTCAATATTAAGCAGGGATTTGGGGCGATAAGACCCACAGTCGTCCGGGGGTTTCCCTGTCTTATGGATGACCACCACGGTGGCCATACGGAGATCTTGTAGCAGAATCCCTTGGTCCTTTGACGCCTTGAACAGCTTGAGCAAGTGTGGTGCTAGCAGTGTGCTATTTAGTTTTAAAAATTCACCCGGAAGACCGTTAGGACCCGGGGTTTTGCCCGCTTTTTGGCGGCCAATGGCCTCGGTCACCTCCTCTAACGTAAACTCCCCTTCTAGACCGTCTCTCTCCTCCTGAGAAAGTGAGGGTAGCTCAATTGCATTTAAATACCGGTGTATTTGCGTCTCCTCTGTCTGAGGTTGGTCGCCAGCGCCAGGTAGTCTCTTTTAGTTATTTCGATTTGGCGAAGGGTATGGTCAGTCAACGTGGTGGGGTCGCGTCCCTCTAAACTTAATAATGTGCGTTCTAATTCCTCAATCTCCTGGGTTTCTCGTTTCTTTTTGTGGGCAATTATATTTTGTGCTCTATCGCGGAGTGCCGTCTTAAATGCCTCCCACAAGGTGACTGCCGATTGTACCGAGCCTTTGTTTTCTCGAAAATAAAGTTCGGAGTCCACCCTAAGCTCCTTAGCAACTCTCTTGTCCTGCAGTGCCCATGGGTTCAATCTCCACTGCGCTATTTGGTGGCCACCCCTTCCACCCACCATCATTAGGAGGGGCGAATGATCGGAGATGCCCCTAGCTAAGTAGTCTATGTTTTCCACCTGTCTGACCTCTCCTGCCAGGGCGAGGAGATAGTCCAGCCTTGAGAATACCCTGTGGGCCCCCGAGAAATATGAATACGCTCGTAGATTTGGATGGTGCCTTCGCCACAGGTAAGTCAGTCCCAGGGTCTCTTGGAATCGAGCCAACATTGTGGGCCCGTGGGACCCAAGTCGCATTTGGGTGCGGTCGAGGGAGGGATCACTTACATCGTTAAAATCTCCCCCTACTATATGTATGGCAGGGCCGGAGTGTAGTAGGAGCTCTGCTAGTCTATCCAGTGTACGCTGCTGGAGTCGTGGGGGCGCATATACACTAATAAGCAAAAACATCTTGCGTTTCCAAATGCCCTGTACTGCAACGTATGTCCCATCTGTATCCACCTACTGTTGAGTGACATGAAAGGGAGGAGACTTTTTAATGAGGATCGCCACCCCTCTTGAGCCCTTGGTAAAGCCTGCATGTGCCAGAGTAGTATATTGTCCCCTTCCCAGGAAAGAACAGCTCGAGCCCATCAGGTGTGTTTCTTGTAGAAATATGATGTCAGGTTTAAGCCTCTTGAGATAGCGAGTCACCAAACCCCTTTTGACTTTATTGCCTAATCCGTTGACATTCCATGTCAGTACTGTATATTTGTCTTCTGCCATTGTGAAACAACTCTCGGTTCATCACCTGTCTGGTGCTCCACCAGAGGCCTGCCCATCGTGCCCCCTCTCTTTTCAGCCCCAGTATGTAGTCGAACAAATTGAGCCAAACAATCCCCCTCCCCATAAAACAATCTCAACTCACAACGTGGAACAGTATCCAAAGTACCCCACACTCTTCAGGTACCCACACTACCCCCCAATTTGTCAACATGACAACTAAGGCACGGGTAATCCACTAAGAGGTCTGTAGCCCTCCCTTCCCCCCCCAGTCAATTAACTACACAATAGTAATACAATAACACACAATATACTTCCCTGGTACGGGCCTAAGTCCTGCAATGCCCACTAAGCCTTAGGGTAGTCTTACTGTCTTTTGGCGGCCACCTGGCCCCGTATCTCAGTCCTCTTCGCCATTGCTGGGCAGTTGTTGCTGCTGTGCACCGGCGTCAGGAAAGGTCAGCTCCAGTGCTTCCAGTCGTTGAATGTTTTCAAGTAGTGGGTGCTCACTGTCTGCGTCCGCTGAATCTTCGCTCTCCGACAGTTCTGTCTGGCCAGTGTCATCCGATCTGATCAGGGTTCGTGATGGGCGTACCCGCACCACCTCATCCTCCGACTCCGACAGGTGTTCCTTAGTGTCTCTGGATCTCAACGTCCTTCCCGGTGTGCCCCCAGCTGAGTTCCGGATTCTCAACGCTCGCCTCCGACGTTTTTCTTTGGGTCATTCTTGGCTAGAGCCCATTCGTTTTTCCGTAAGGTGGCTCGAAGCACTGGGTGTCCCACGTCGCAGCTGTGGCCGCTCCTCAATCCAAGACGATGCTGCTTCGTCTGGAGTTTGAAAAAACAACGTGGAGCCTTGAAAAATGACCTTTAGTTTAGCTGGGAACAATAACATATATTGAAGTCCAAGCGCCCTTAGTTTCGCCTTGACCGGGTCGAAAGTCCGTCTCTGCTTCTGCACATCGCGTGAGTAGTCTGGGAAAACCATCACTCGAGTATTCTCGTATTGGACCTCTCCCTTCTTTCGCAGCTCGCGCAATATCAAATCTCTATCCTGAAAGTTCAGAAAATGAGCTATCAAGGGTCGAGGAGGGGCCCCCGGCGGTGGGGGGATATTAGACATCCTATGTGCCCGTTCTATGACAAAACAGGTCGAGAAGGGTGCATTTGGCAGAGTGTCCTTCAAGAACGTCAGAAGAAATTGTCCCGGATCTGTCCGCTCCGCTTTTTCCGGAAAACCAATAAATCTCAGGTTATTCCTTCGGGCCCTATTTTCAGCAGCGTCCACCCTCCAGCCCACCTCCTTCATGGAAGCCAAGAGTCCCGTCACATCTTTCCGCGTGGTGTGAGAGGCATCTTCGAGTTCTGAGATGCGGTGTTCCGCCTCGGTCACTCGTTCAGAGACTTTGCCGAGGTCATGGTGAAGCAGCGTCACCTCCGAGTGGATCTCCGCCATCTTCCCCTCCAAGCTTTCCCTAGATGCATGTATTGCTTGTAGTATGGTCGCATTATCTGGAAGAGGAGCAGAGCCTCCCTCTGCACCGTCGCCGCGGGGAGCACCTTAGTATAGCGGTCCAGTTTTCCCTGTCGGTATGATTTAGGTTCTTTATCTTTCGCCATCGTGGGTGTCCTGGCGTTAATGTATGTCTCAGTCTGTCCTCTCACAGCCTCAACCTTCGTCGTATCGCCAGCGACTCCACCACTCCTCGTTCCCCAGGCGTATCTGCGCTCTTGGGAGAGTCGCAGCAACTCCGGGCAGGTCGTGGAAATCGGTGCAGGGATCCAGGGGCGCACTCACATTAAGGAAGGTCCAAGGAGGGAGTCACTACTCATAGCACTGGCTGAGCCTTCGGTAGGCATCGTCTGTTCGATAGCGCTGGGCAGAGTGGAGAGGAGGTAGTGAATCTTTCCCAGCCAATTGGGCCACTTGGCGCACTCCTTCCAGTGGTCACCGTGCGTGGGAATCTAATTGCGCAGATCCCAGGTTTCAGTCCATCCAGCACTAGCGCACCCCCATGAGCAGGACCAGTTTCAATGATTGGTGGATCGTGGGGTGCATGTGCAGTTAGTAGTAGGAGGTGGGTGAAGCACAGCCGAGTGCCAGGACCCAGAGCGCGCAGCAGAATAAAGAAGCACGACCCTCTGTATTGGTTGTGTCCCACTGAACCCCTCCTATGGTGTTAAAGTCAGCGGAAGGGTGGGTCAGATGGAGGAGAGGTAGTGTACCTGTGGTCTGGCCGAGCCCCACTCCACGATGTCGCCTTGTCCCCAGCTCCAATATGAGGTATCACTGTGGGCAGGAGGAAGAAGGGCCACCACACCCCCAGCGGCGTGGGTCTTAGGGTAGGAGGCCGGCGCACCCCCCGAAGCAGCAGGCACCTCAAACAGAAAGGCAGCGACCTCCGCCAGTGTACCGCCCGCACGGTGGGCCCAGGGGTCGCAGCTCAATAACCTCCACTCAGTTCTTCCAGAGAGACGATACATGTCCTGGTACGTAGTGGCAGAGAGGCAAGGACTGTGGGGCCCCCAGGAGTCGTAACGCCACACCGCCCGCTCATCGGCGAGACTCACTGTCGGGCCAGTCACGGGGCACAGTCCACACCAGGGGAGGGCAGGTGTAATGAGCCTCCAGCGCTCTGTCCGTCGGGATCCAGACCTGGGGCTGCAATCACGGAGACAGGAGAATCAGTGAGCCGGTCCCCCCACCACGGAGCCTCCCATGCAGTTCCAGGAGACAGGTAGTGGCACGATGGCAGCCGCTCCGGCTGCGGAAGTTCTCCCCTCAGCAACGTGGGGTGGGGAGTAACCTGTGCATCCGACTCCCGCACCGCCAGCTGCAGCCGTTCGGCATCAGCGCCGGAGTCTCCCGAGTCGGTCGCGGATCGCCGATGTCGCCGCTGGGGATCAGATCAGTTCGCGGTGTCAGACGCGGCGATCGCCGCCTCCGTTCGTCCGCGCCTCCTGCCGCCACGTCGGGCGGGAGCACCGCAGCTCCGGCCCTGGGCTTCAGTTACTGTGCTGCAGTCGCCATCTTGGGGGAGACCGCGCGCCGATCAACGCGCCGGAAAGGTCTCGATAGCGGGCTAAGGACGCCGCAGCACTTCTCTCCGGGCACGCCACCGCTTACCGGCACCTAGTGATCGCCAGTGTGTCGTTGCTGCAGCGAAGAGGAACAGGATTATCCCAGGATTAAGACCGGGGCCAGCGGAGCTCGCGATCAACGCGGCTACTCGGCCATGTTGCTGGCCACGCCCCTCGCTTTGATGACTGTTTGACCACAAGCGCTCCTCCCCTCCCGTGTTGATGCTCATGGGGTCCAATTAGGAAACCTATAATATTGTCAAAATTAAGAAATTGTATATTCGCTCTATTAAAGAATATTACCAAGTAGGTATTGAACGAATGTCTTGCACAGAAGTATATTAATCCAAAACACCTAATAGGCTAACAGCACTAGGCATTAGTCAGAGTGGTAACAGGGATCATTGTATTTGGTCCTGAAGAAGAATCGCACACAATTAGTGTGGGGAATTCCCGATCCGTATTTATTAGTGCCAGTAATAGTGCTTTTAGTTCGGCTAGCTGAGCAGTGCAGTCTCCTAGAGACTGTGTCTTTGTACTGCTAGGATGGAACTTGACATCCCGCATACGACCTTTTACAATCGCACATGCGGCTCTGTATTGCTGTTTACTTCCTATGGCCGGCTGAGCAGATCCGTCAGTGTAAATAATGTATTCATACTGATCTAGAGGCATTATTTCATTTGGGAGAGGATATTCTTGTTCATGTTGCAGAAATGCTTGTGTTTTTCGATTGGGATCATATCTGTATTCAACCATTGTATCCATCTTGGATGTAAAGCTTTAGCATTAGGAACGCTAGCCTTTGTAACAGCCTCTAAGGCGGGTACCGGAGTTACGACAATTATGCGTTTCCCGAGCCAGTGCTCTTTCTCTTGCTACAGCAGTCTGTACTGCTGTCAGAATTTTTTCTGTAGAAGCAAAACGCATTTCTGCGTTTGTGTACAGGTGTGATTTGTATGCTATGGGTACTGTTTCTCCTTCTTTGAAGGTTAAATAAGTGTACCCAAATTGACCCACTATAACACGGATCACCAGATTGCGTACGTTTATGCGTGTCTGCAAGTGTTTTGAAGCTATCATGTCAGCTTGTAGAGAACAAAGGATATCTGTGTGTTCCTGTGTCCATTGCCTAACTGAAAAATCAGGTCTTATTAAGTCGTAGAAATGTTTTACTTTTTTTGCGTGATCCAAAATGTATGTTCTGCCAAAGTTTAGGAATCCCAGGATTGATTGTAATTTTTTTTAAAGATTTAGGAGGTTGGAGCAGCACACACTTTTCTAAAAAGTTAGCTGCTAGGCCTTTTCCTTCACTTGAAAGCTCATATCCCAGAAATAGGACGTTGAGGTGGGCAATTTTTGATTTTTGTAAGTTAAATTTGTAGCCCCCAGAGGCGAACCCCAAAATGATGGTGCTCACCCTGGTCAAGTGTTCCTCTAAGTCATCCTCCGTCAGATAAATATCATCCACATAGGACAATGCCCCTTCATCCAAATTTTGAAGTAACTCAGTTACTCTAGCCGAGAACAACACAGGGCTATTCTTATACCCTTGTGGGAGTGAACAAAATTGACGCTGGGAGCCTAACGGCGATAATGCAGTCAAATACCTGCTTTCAGGCGCTATATTTTGGCAGAAGAATCCATTTGAGATATCTAGTGTTGTTTTGTATTTTTTCTGCACAATGTTATTCATTAATGCGGCACTATGTGCATTCTGTACTGCAAATGTTTTAGTGCATGTGTTCAGATGTCTGTAGTCTAAAACTAGACAATATGAATTATCTGGTTTCATTACGGGAAACAAAGGATTATTCATTGTGGAGGTGCAAGTTTCTATTACGCCCTGGTATTCCTGTTTTTTGGGTATTGCCTTTGTGGAACTGGAGTAGTTTTCACTGGGATTATATGGTGAGGTGACTCAGTATCCCACCCAACATGGTGTCGTGTAGTTTCTATATTGCCCATACAGGACCTGCGCGTTAGGATAACATAAACTGTGGGTTTGGTGGCCGACTGACTCTGAGCACCCCCACCAAGAAATGTTAGCCTGTTTGCATAAGCTAGCTCACAGTGCCACTAGTGTCTCCCCTTATCGGGGAGAGATTAGTTTCTGGCAACCTCAGAACATGACAACCCTGGTCCCTCAAGATCGTGGAAACAATGTACTACTTTTCTCTCAGTCACTCGTGCTTATTTATCTTGTCTCAGAGATACACAGAATAAACAGCCTGGGCGTTTCAATAAGGGTTTATTGAATAGTTGTTATTCTCGTGTAGAATATATGAGCAGCAACAACCATTAGACAGTAGCAGAGATATATGATTAGCAGTACAGCGAATATAAAAGGATAGTACAGTTCTACCATCTTGCAATAAGCATGAATAAATACATGAATATAAAATGCATTGATAAAAGAAAGCGCGTTCTCCTACGATGCCTATCTAGATGTACCTAAATGTACCAAGCATGTGTGTAGGTGTAAAGCCAAGAATCCCTCTAGGATTTAGTCTAACCCCATTACCTGAAGTGAGAATGTAGGAGCCCTTCTTGGTCTCGAGCTGGACACCCCGCAAGGGATGTTCAGACCACTGTCAGCTGGAGCGTCTGCATGCAGGAGCCTCAGCGTCTCTGGTCAGTGTGTCGGCCTGGAAGTCTCGGTTCCTCTGCTTAACATTAGCAAGAGGTGCTATATTTATACAGAAAGTATCTAGGGCTCCTTTGTCCCTTGTTGCTTGTATTATCCATTGTTGGATTTGAGGATGATGTATGGGATAAACCGTGTACGTAGATAAGGGGAGGAAGGTGGTGTAGCCCCAGCCTGGTTTCCAAGAACCCTTATGAATATTCATTCATACTGTGTGAGTCTATTGATGGAGTTATAGGACTCTATTGTTCAGGAGAAACCCTCCTTCTGCACCCAGGACTAGAACTAGGTAAAGGTTCAATCCTAAAAGGCTCGTTACAGTGTAGTGCAGGGGAGGTAATGTAGGTGAAGGGGTATGATGTTACCCGGGCCTATATTAGGGTACCTATATGAAACATAACACCCACTCCTCTTCCGAACAGTCAACAATGACAAAAATGTTAGTGGACTATTCTCTTTACTAGATAGTAGTGCATAGAACATTTTCAATGAGCTTCGTTAAAATCTTGTTTTAAAATCATTTTAAAAACAGCCTAAAAAAAGGAAAAATTAAAAAAAAATTACAACGAAAATTAGTTGTTTGGAATTGTCACTTAAGCCACAGTCCTAATTGAGTTCGTTTATATAAATTGAATGTCTACAAGCGTAAAAAAGCCATGCTTTTCAGCGAGAAAGTGTCAATTTTTAGGAACTGTTCCAAATTTAGTTAAGTTTAGAGAAAATAAAAATCCGAATTCTTTCTCAGCACACGATGAGCCAATTACAGATTAAATGTCCTGGCTGGGAGACGCAACATAATCGCTGCTTGCTGCTGCAGGGGACGGTCCTTGTAACACCTCGCAGAGTATGTCAATGGAGCACAGATGATATTCAGTACTGCCAATAGCTGGTGTAGAGGCAGTCAGTGCTGTAGTCGATACCTGGGTGCTAGTGGTGCTAGTGGTGGAGCTAAAACTCACCCCAGTTGTAAAAGGCACCTGCGGATTCTCGAGGAATGCAGCCATCAAGATGGGAATACGCTGTGGACATTGCTGAGCATGGGCCCTTAGGGGTTCCAGCCGGGTATTCAAGTCCGCAGGCGTGTCCGTTGCAAGTGTCAGACAGAGGTCCAACACGCATTCTTCACTGCAAAACAGGCATCGAAGAACAGGTAAGATGCAGTCCATCCAAACTGGTCTAAACGATAGGAACCAAGAGGCGCTTAATACCCTTAGTCGAGGTGTGCCCAGATGTTGTAGCATGCGTTCACGGTATATCCGGTCCAGGAGCGCTTTTGCCATCTCGTTGGTAATTGGGCTGTCCATTCCGTAGCAGGTAAATGACAATCAGGATTCCCGCTATTGATAGCAGGATCAGAGGTAGACCTCCAAAAATGCTTCCAAACACGGAGTGTATAAAGTTCGGGATAACTCCGAGGATTGTCTGAAAGGTGCTAAGAAGACCTGACCCTATGGTCTTAAATAGGTGTACAATACCACTCGTATCAGACATATTAAAGATACGACCCACCATTTCTGCTAAATGAATGGGGCAGTTTGTACGTATAAGTGCCTGTATCTCAGTCGAGGTCCTTGCGATTTGAAGATTAAAGGTCTCTCGAGCGGAGGTTAAGGGTACGGTTTGCTGTAAAAGCATGGCTTTCAGTCTGCTCAAAGTATCTAATTGTATAAAGGAAACATTCAATGAAGGCCATAACGGCGCCTCCCTGACTGTACTTGTTGGGGGAAACAATACTTGCATACAGCAAGTAACCCTGGAGTTCACAGTGACCAAATAGACAATGCCCGGAAGCATACCACAGCAACCTTGATCGTTCAGCATCAAGTAACTCCCATTTGAGAGCAGCTCAAATACCGGTTTAATCACGGCAGCTGGAGTCCCTTTCATGTGGCAGGACAAGTTTGCTATCGATCCATTACACGCTCCGTGCAATGAAATGTCCCGGCACATGAGAGAACTGCTCAAAGCGCTCTTGCAGTTTGTACCACTTAGAAACACTTCTCTATCCCCACTCCGGCATCAAAATCTATATGGCAAATCCCAGGATTCCTTAATGTATTCCTTACCCATTTTTTCATATTTGCCTGCTTGCCTGCCTTTGTTCAAGGCAATATTGAAACTGAAAAGTAGTGACCGGTAGAGTTATGTGGCCATGGATTAGCCATTCAGTAGATGGAGCTTCCGCTACTGTAAATGGTAGTCGGTCCAGTTTTTCAATACGCAGCATTGTATATTTTGCTCCGCTTTGTGCCATTTCAACCTGTTTATCTGTTCAGAAAACAGGGACGTACTGTTTATAAAACGCCAAGGCACAAAGCCTGCACGCAAAGATTGCAGCGTCCAGCTAAATGACATGATAGAACGTAATTGAGATTGCCCGTGTTGTAATATGGCCAAATCTTGTTCTAGGATATCTATCGCAGAAGACACAATGTTGCCCAAAGAATATATTCTGGAGGACAAAGTTGTTAACCCATTGTCTACCACAGCCAACGATTTTTCTAAGTTAATACGGTCTATTTCCCGTATTCTCTCTGCAGCCTCTTGTTGGGATATTTTCCAATTTTCATTATAGGCAGCATAAATACCGGCATATATGAAACGTTTCTGACGTTGTTTCTTGGGACCTTGTAAAAAATCCCTAAGATCCATGTCTTTTGAGAGTAAGGCTAAGTGTTGTTTCACTTCTGTTAGTGTTGAGGTTTCTAGCCAATCAAGGCACAACTTCCCAACACTGTAGGATGTCACTACCCCTGGACGTTCTCTTTGTACATAACGTGGGTCTGGCCTGTGGATACTGTACCCTTCGGTAATACCCAAGAATCGTTTATGACATATGTTTGTGTCTAAGGGCCAAACCACCCATTTTTCCCAATTAGGGTCTGATCTATTGTGCTGTAAAATGTCATCTACTGTTGCCCCTTCCTGTGAAGTCGAATTTTGCCACCCTCCCATCTGTGATGGTGTTGGAAATCGAGGTGTGTTCAGGTCCTTGATCTTGGCTAATCCAAGACAGGATGTCTGTTGCACAGTTTCGTTTAGAAATATAATCTGCTGTGGAATGAGGCATGCTCTAAATAGCGCTTCTGTCCCCTGGACTTGCCAGTCCCTAGAACCCCACACTGATTTTAAGTCTATTGTGTCCTTCCATAGGTCAAAACCCTGTTCAGACAGTTGGGCAATAAAGGAAGCAGAGTAAATCTGTTTGGTGTTTGCTAACATAATTTTCAGTGCTGATGTTGGTGTAACCTTATAATAATATGAGGTCGGGTCAGTGGTGTTAAAACCTGAAAAATAGGAAACTTTCTGTGCAAATGTATGCGAACTACTTTTTGGTGGTGTAGGGCAATGTTCCCACTGTTGGTACTCAAAAACATTTCTAGGTGAAATAGATTTGTGCAGAAAATGATGACCATAATGTTGGTAACAGTACAAAGTGTCATAGTCTGAATTACTTTCTAACATTTCAGTGTTCGGAAATGCAGCAGTTTTTTCTAAATCAGACAACATGTTATTAACAGTTTGAGAGTCCCAATCATCAGAAAATGTACTTGAGGTAATGATATCACTTAATGAAATTTTAAATAAATGAGAAATTTTTAAAAGTTCAGTCGGACCGAATATTTCGAAATCAACCTTGTCCCAAACTATACCATCCGGTATAGGAACCGCTGTGATGTTCACTGATAAGTCTCTCTGTTCACGATGAGATGATTGATGTGGTTTTAAAATCAAATTAACTTTCGGGGTTGTAGAGCTTTGCTGAAGATATCGTCCATTAATAAGCATGCTAAAAGTTATTACTAAGCCTAGCCAGAAAAGAAAAAATAGAATCCCAGTAATTACCCAAAGTTCTAACCAAGGTGACACCAGGTAAGTCTTTTTCAGAAAGTCTTTAGCTTGCTGTTTACGTGATTTTTGGGCTGGCGTCGTTTCCGGTTCACTTGGATCCAAAGAAAACATATCAAAGTTCATGAAGTAGCCAGAAGCAGTTCGATCAATTGTAGGAATTGCATCGGGATTTGTTGAAATCGCATTTTGCTCTCGTCGAGGCATGTTGACGTAGACGTCTGTATTTGGTCTGATTGCAACTTGAGTGTTGTTCTGAGTTTCATTTTGTAGATGAACTTCGGGTTCAAGGGGAACGAGTTCCATAGCATTGTTGCTTAGTCCTTCATTCCGTACAGGAGGCTCTTCAAACGTGATGAGTCTTTCGGTTTGAACTTCTTGGATTGTAGCGAGAGGAGGGCGTCTGCTACTGTGGAGTCCAGTCCACGAGGCCTACTGTTCAGTATCGGCCACATAGTGTGGTTTGATTAAGTCGATTGAAACAAATCTCTTCTCCCTTTTCCCAGCAAGAGGCGGCAAAAGAACAGTTCGTGTTCCTTGTATTGCTAGGACAGGTACAGGCTTTCTATATGATGGTCCAAATTCTTTTTTATCTGCTATTTTCTCTCTGACCAGATCCCCGATTTTTGGGATCCAGACAGGTCTTGCCGTGTTTGCCTTGACTTCCCCAGTGGCGGTCTGTTTCTGGACAACGTTGCTTTCTTGTGTCCTGGATTCATTTAGAACCTGTAAAACAGCCAAACGATCATGGATATCAAATGGTTTCTCATCCGCCACTGCGCCTTCATAATCAAGATAAGGTACCCACATTCTCGTCCCGAATAGGACCTCATGTGGAGTGACACCCCCTAGAGAGTTTCTTGGCTGGTTGTTAATTGCTCTTTGTACCCCATAAAGATGACTGACCCAACTACCGCCCTTGCCTTATACCCTAGCTGTTAAAGATTGCTTTAAGTCCCGGCTTTTTCTCTCCACAACCGAATTTCCCTCAGGATGGTACGGAGAGGAGTACCGCAGTGCAACGCCCATACTTTTCATGGCCTCTTTGTAAGCCCGAGAGCTAAACGCCCGGCCATGGTCAGAATGTAACGTGCCAACTGCGTATGTCCCGATAAAGACTCGCAAATCTTTTATAACAGTTCGAGCGTCAGCCGAGCGCTGAGGCCAAACCCATAGGAATCTTGAGCAGGAATCCACTGCAACCATGATATACTTGTAAGCCCCATCAGATTGTATGGGGCTGCAGTGGTCCAGATACACGCCTGCGAGAGGTTTGTCAGATATTAGCAACGGTGTCTGCGCCAGGCGTGTTCTGGTGGAGCCTTTCATCTGTTGGCAGATGTCGCATTTCAAGACATAGTCTTTAGTTTGCTTTGTTAGACCGGGCCACCAATAGCGCTGTTTCAACAATGAAATAGTCGCTGTAACGCCTGTATGTGCAGAACCCAAACCCTCGTGTGCTGCTAGTATTAAACCTAACCTACGATCCATATTTGGTATTACTCTATCCCCCACTCCAGGAATCTGAGCAAATGGAATGTTGTTTGCATCTGACTTGTAGGAGTACTTGAGTGGACATTTCTTTGGTACTGCACCGCTGTTTTTGCTTGAAGCAATAATAGCCACCATAATCTCACCGTCGATCCTCGTTTTTGAGCGAGTGATTGCAGCTACGGAAGTCGTTCGCACAGCCCCCTTTGCGGCTTCATCAGCCAATGAATTCCCTTCAACGTGAACGCCATCACGCTGATGACTCAGTGTGTGTATCACGTGAGCCCTTGGTAGGTCGTTTTTCAACTCCACTACCTGTTCCCATAGCATTTTATGCTTAATTGTGCCACCTTTTGCATCTTTAAACCCGTTTTGTTCCCAATGATACAAGTATTCATTGTATGACTGCACACAGTAAAAGGAATCACACACAATTAGTGTGGGGAATTCGTGATCCGTATTTACAAGTGCCAGTATCAGTGCTTTTAACTCTGCCAACTGAGCCATGCAGTCTCCTGGAGACTGCGTTTTGGTGAAACTCG